>OY723408.1:36202965-37402965 GCA_963210345.1 Inga oerstediana | reverse complement strand
ACTGTCTCAGAATGCGGTCAAAACCCACCTATCCACTCCATTTTTCGTGAGGATTCTAGAATGTCAAATAATGTTGTCAAATTCATTTGTTTGTGTCCTCAACCGCCACAACGAGATTTGGGCTAATTTGAAATCAAAAGAATGAAAGTTTGGTCACTGTCTCGGAATACGGTGAAAACCCACCTATCTACTCTATTTTTCATGTGGATTCTAGAATGTCTAATAATGTTGAGAAATTCATCTGTTTGTGTCCTCAACCGCCACGAACAAGATTTGGGCTAATTTGAGTTCAAAAGAATGAAAGTTTGGTCACTGTCTCGGAATGCGGTGAAAACCCACCTATCCACTCCATTTTTCATGAGGATTCTAGAATGTCCATTAATGTTGTCCAATTCATCTGTTTGTGTCCTCAACCACCACGGACGAGATTTGGGCTAATTTGAGGTCAAAAGAATGAAAGTTTGGTCACTGTCTCGGAATGGGGTGAAAACCCATCTATCCACTCCATTTTTCATGAGGATTCTAGAATTTCAAATAATGTTGTCAAATTCATCTGTTTGTGTCCTCTACCGCCACGAACGAGATTTGGGCTAATTTGAGGTCAAAAGAATGATAGTTTCGTCACTGTCTCAGAATGCGGTGAAAACACACCTATCCACTCCATTTTTCATAAGGATTCTAGAATGTCAAATAATGTTGTCAAATTCATCTGTTTGTGTCCTCAACCGCCACAACGAGATTTGGGCTAATTTGAGGTCAAAAGAATGATAGTTTCGTCACTGTCTCAGAATGCGGTGAAAACCCACCTATCCACTCCATTTTTCGTGAGGATTCTAGAATGTCAAATAATGTTGTCAAATTCATCTGTTTGTGTCCTCAACCGCCACAACGAGATTTGGGCTAATTTGAAATCAAAAGAATGAAAGTTTGGTCACTGTCTCGGAATACGGTGAAAACCCACCTATCCACTCCATTTTTCATGTGGATTCTAGAATGTCTAATAATGTTGAGAAATTCATCTGTTTGTGTCCTCAACCGCCACGAACGAGATTTGGGCTAATTTGATGTCAAAAGAATGATAGTTTCGTCACTGTCTCGGAATGCGGTGAAAACACACCTTTCCACTCCATTTTTCATAAGGATTCTAGAATGTCAAATATTGTTGTCAAATTCATCTGTTTGTGTCCTCAACCGCCACGGACGAGATTTGGGCTAATTTGAGGTCAAAAGAATGATAGTTTCGTCACTGTCTCAGAATGCGGTGAAAACCCACCTATGCACTCCATTTTTCGTGAGGATTCTAGAATGTCAAATAATGTTGTCAAATTCATCTGTTTGTGTCCTCAACCGCCACGAACGAGATTTGGGCTAATTTGAGGTCAAAAGAATGATAGTTTCGTCACTGTCTCAGAATGCGGTGAAAACACACCTATCCACTCCATTTTTCATAAGGATTCTAGAATGTCAAATAATGTTGTCAAATTCATCTGTTTGTGTCCTCAACCGCCACGGACGAGATTTGGGCTAATTTGAGGTCAAAAGAATGATAGTTTCGTCACTGTCTCAGAATGCGGTAAAAACCCACCTATCCACTCCATTTTTCGTGAGGATTCTAGAATGTCAAATAATGTTGTCAAATTCATGTGTTCGTGTCCTCAACCGCCACAACGAGATTTGGGCTAATTTGAAATCAAAAGAATGAAAGTTTGGTCACTGTCTCGGAATACGGTGAAAACCCACCTATCCACTCTATTTTTCATGTGGATTCTAGAATGTCTAATAATGTTGAGAAATTCATCTGTTTGTGTCCTCAACCGCCACGAACAAGATTTGGGCTAATTTGAGTTCAAAAGAATGAAAGTTTGGTCACTGTCTCGGAATGCGGTGAAAACCCACCTATCCACTCCATTTTACATGAGGATTCTAGAATGTCCATTAATGTTGTCCAATTCATCTGTTTGTGTCCTCAACCGCCACGGACGAGATTTGGGCTAATTTGAGGTCAAAAGAATGAAAGTTTGGTCACTGTCTCGGAATGGGGTGAAAACCCATCTATCCACTCCATTTTTCATGAGGATTCTAGAATTTCAAATAATGTTGTCAAATTCATCTGTTTGTGTCCTCTACCGCCACGAACGAGATTTGGGCTAATTTGAGGTCAAAAGAATGATAGTTTCGTCACTGTCTCAGAATGCGGTGAAAACACACCTATCCACTCCATTTTTCGTGAGTATTCTAGAATGTCAAATAATGTTGTCAAATTCATCTGTTTGTGTCCTCAACCGCCACGGACGAGATTTGGGCTAATTTGAGGTCAAAAGAATGATAGTTTCGTCACTGTCTCAGAATGCGGTGAAAACACACCTATCCACTCCATTTTTCATAAGGATTCTAGAATGTCAAATAATGTTGTCAAATTCATCTGTTTGTGTCCTCAACCGCCAAGGACGAGATTTGGGCTAATTTGAGGTCAAAAGAATGATAGTTTCGTCACTGTCTCAGAATGCGGTGAAAACCCACCTATCCACTCCATTTTTCGTGAGGATTCTAGAATGTCAAATAATGTTGTCAAATTCATCTGTTTGTGTCCTCAACCGCCACGGACGAGATTTGGGCTAATTTGAGGTCAAAAGAATGATAGTTTCATCACTGTCTCAGAATGCTGTGAAAACCCACCTATCCACTCCATTTTTCGTGAGGATTCTAGAATGTCAAATAATGTTGTCAAATTCATCTGTTTGTGTCCTCAACCGCCACGAACGAGATTTGGGCTAATTTGAGGTCAAAAGAATGATAGTTTCGTCACTGTCTCAGAATGCGGTGAAAACCCACCTATGCACTCCATTTTTCGTGAGGATTCTAGAATGTCAAATAATGTTGTCAAATTCATCTATTTGTGTCCTCAACCGCCACAATGAGATTTGGGCTAATTTGAAATCAAAAGAATGAAAGTTTGGTCACTGTCTCGGAATACGGTGAAAACCCACCTATCCACTCCATTTTTCATGTGGATTCTAGAATGTCTAATAATGTTGAGAAATTCAAATGTCTAATAATGTTGAGAAATTCATCTGTTTGTGTCCTCAACCGCCACGAACAAGATTTGGGCTAATTTGAGTTCAAAAGAATGAAAGTTTGGTCACTGTCTCGGAATGCGGTGAAAACCCACCTATCCACTCCATTTTTCATGAGGATTCTAGAATGTCCATTAATGTTGTCAAATTCATCTGTTTGTGTCCTCAACCGCCACGAACGAGATTTGGGCTAATTTGAGGTCAAAAGAATGAAAGTTTGGTCACTGTCTCGGAATGGGGTGAAAACCCATCTATCCACTCCATTTTTCATGAGGATTCTACAATTTCAAATAATGTTGTCAAATTCATCTGTTTGTGTCCTCAACCGCCACGAACGAGATTTGGTCTAATTTGAAATCAAAAGAATGATAGTTTAGTCACTGTCTCAGAATGCGGTGAAAACACACCTATCCACTCCATTTTTCATAAGGATTCTAGAATGTCAAATAATGTTGTCAAATTCATCTGTTTGTGTCCTCAACCGCCACGGACGAGATTTGGGCTAATTTGAGGTCAAAAGAGTGATAGTTTCGTCACTGTCTCAGAATGCGGTGAAAACCCACCTATGCACTCCATTTTTCGTGAGGATTCTAGAATGTCAAATAATGTTGTCAAATTCATCTGTTTGTGTCCTCAACCGCCACGGACAAGATTTGGGCTAATTTGAGGTCAAAAGAATGATAGTTTCGTCACTGTCTCAGAATGCGGTGAAAACCCACCTTTCCACTCCATTTTTCGTGAGGATTCTAGAATGTCAAATAATGTTGTCAAATTCATCTGTTTGTGTCCTCAACCGCCACGAACGAGATTTGGGCTAATTTGAGGTCAAAAGACAGAAAGTTTGGTCACTGTCTTGGAATGGGGTGAAAACCCACCTATCCACCCCATTTTTCATGAGGATTCTAGAATGTCCAACACTGTTGTCAAATTCATCTGTTTCTATCCTCAACCGCCACGAACGATATTTGGGGTAATTTGCTGTCAAAAGAATGATAGTTTCGTCACTGTCTCGGAATGGGGTGAAAACCCACCTATCCACTCCATTTTTCATGAGGATTCTAGAATTTCAAATAATGTTGTCAAATTCATCTGTTTGTGTCCTCAACCGCCACGAACGAGATTTGGGCTAATTTGAGGTCAAAAGAATGATAGTTTCGTCACTGTCTCAAAATGCGGTGAAAACACACCTATCCACTCCATTTTTCATAAGGATTCTAGAATGTCAAATAATGTTGTCAAATTCATCTGTTTGTGTCCTCAACCGCCACGGACGAGATTTGGGCTAATTTGAGGTCAAAAGAATGAAGGTTTGGTCACTGTCTCGGAATGGGGTGAAAACCCATCTATCCACTCCATTTTTCATGAGGATTCTACAATTTCAAATAATGTTGTCAAATTCATCTGTTTGTGTCCTCAACCGCCACGAACGAGATTTAGTATAATTTGAGGTCAAAAGAATGATAGTTTCGTCACTGTCTCAGAATGCGGTGAAAACCCACCTTTCCACTCCATTTTTCGTAAGGATTCTAGAATGTCAAATAATGTTGTCAAATTCATCTGTTTGTGTCCTCAACCGCCACGAACGAGATTTGGGCTAATTTGAGGTCAAAAGACAGAAAGTTTGGTCACTGTCTCGGAATGGGGTGAAAACCCACCTATCTACCCCATTTTTCATGAGGATTCTAGAATGTCCAACACTGTTGTCAAATTCATCTGTTTCTATCCTCAACCGCCACGAACGAGATTTGGGCTAATTTGAGGTCAAAAGAATGATAGTTTCGTCACTGTCTCAAAATGCGGTGAAAACACACCTATCCACTCCATTTTTCATAAGGATTCTAGAATGTCAAATAATATTGTCAAATTCATCTGTTTGTGTCCTCAACCGCCACGGACGAGATTTGGGCTAATTTGAGGTCAAAAGAATGAAAGTTTGGTCACTGTCTCGGAATGGGGTGAAAACCCATCTATCCACTCCATTTTTCATGAGGATTCTACAATTTCAAATAATGTTGTCAAATTCATCTGTTTGTGTCCTCAACCGCCACGAACGAGATTTGGTCTAATTTGAGGTCAAAAGAATGATAGTTTCGTCACTGTCTCAGAATGCGGTGAAAACACACCTATCCACTCCATTTTTCATAAGGATTCTAGAATGTCAAATAATGTTGTCAAATTCATCTGTTTGTGTCCTCAACCGCCACGGACGAGATTTGGGCTAATTTGAGGTCAAAAGAATGATAGTTTCGTCACTGTCTCAGAATGCGGTGAAAACCCACCTATGCACTCCATTTTTCGTGAGGATTCTAGAATGTCAAATAATGTTGTCAAATTCATCTGTTTGTGTCCTCAACCGCCACGGACGAGATTTGGGCTAATTTGAGGTCAAAAGAATGATAGTTTCGTCACTGTCTCAGAATGCGGTGAAAACCCACCTTTCCACTCCATTTGTCGTGAGGATTCTAGAATGTCAAATAATGTTGTCAAATTCATCTGTTTGTGTCCTCAACCGCCACGAACGAGATTTGGGCTAATATGAGGTCAAAAGACAGAAAGTTTGGTCACTGTCTCGGAATGGGGTGAAAACCCATCTATCCACTCCATTTTTCATGAGGATTCTACAATTTCAAATAATGTTGACAAATTCATCTGTTTGTGTCCTCAACCGCCACGAACGAGATTTGGTCTAATTTGAGGTCAAAAGAATGATAGTTTCGTCACTGTCTCAGAATGCGGTGAAAACACACCTATCCACTCCATTTTTCATAAGGATTCTAGAATGTCAAATAATGTTGTCAAATTCATCTGTTTGTGTCCTCAACCGCCACGGACGAGATTTGGGCTAATTTGAGGTCAAAAGAATGATAGTTTCGTCACTGTCTCAGAATGCGGTGAAAACCCACCTATGCACTCCATTTTTCGTGAGGATTCTAGAATGTCAAATAATGTTGTCAAATTCATCTGTTTGTGTCCTCAACCGCCACGGACGAGATTTGGGCTAATTTGAGGTCAAAAGAATGATAGTTTCGTCACTGTCTCAGAATGCGGTGAAAACCCACCTTTCCACTCCATTTGTCGTGAGGATTCTAGAATGTCAAATAATGTTGTCAAATTCATCTGTTTGTGTCCTCAACCGCCACGAACGAGATTTGGGCTAATTTGACGTCAAAAGACAGAAAGTTTGGTCAGTGTCTCGGAATGGGGTGAAAACCCACCTATCCACCCCATTTTTCATGAGGATTCTAGAATGTCCAACACTGTTGTCAAATTCATCTGTTTCTATCCTCAACCGCCACGAACTAGATTTGGGGTAATTTGATGTCAAAAGAATGATAGTTTCGTCACTGTCTCGGAATGGGGTGAAAACCCACCTATCCACTCCATTTTTCATGAGGATTCTAGAATTTCAAATAATGTTGTCAAATTCATCTGTTTCTATCCTCAACCGCCACGAACGAGATTTGGGCTAATTTGATGTCAAAAGAATGATAGTTTCGTCACTGTCTCGGAATGGGGTGAAAACCCACCTATCCACTCCATTTTTCATGAGGATTCTAGAATTTCAAATAATGTTGTCAAATTCATCTGTTTGTGTCCTCAACCGCCACGAACGAGATTTGGGCTAATTTGAGGTCAAAAGAATGATAGTTTAGTCACTGTCTCAGAATGCGGAGAAAACACACCTATCCACTCCATTTTTCTTAAGGATTCTAGAATGTCAAATATTGTTGTCAAATTCATCTGTTTGTGTCCTCAACCGCCACGGACGAGATTTGGACTAATTTGAGGTCAAAAGAATGATAGTTTCGTCACTGTCTCAGAATGCGGTGAAAACCCACCTATCCACTCCATTTTTCGTGAGGATTCTAGAATGTCAAATAATGTTGTCAAATTCATCTGTTTGTGTCCTCAACCGCCACGAACGAGATTTGGGCTAATTTGAGGTCAAAAGACAGAAAGTTTGGTCACTGTCTCGGAATGGGGTGAAAACCCACCTATCCACCCCATTTTTCATGAGGATTCTAGAATGTCCAATACTATTGTCAAATTCATCTGTTTCTATCCTCAACCGCCACGAACGAGATTTGGGGTAATTTGATGTCAAAAGAATGATAGTTTCGTCACTGTCTCGGAATGGGGTGAAAACCCACCTATCCACTCCATTTTTCATGAGGATTCTAGAATTTCAAATAATGTTGTCAAATTCATCTGTTTGTGTCCTCAACCGCCACGAACGAGATTTGGGCTAATTTGAGGTCAAAAGACAGAAAGTTTGGTCACTGTCTCGGAATGGGGTGAAAACCCACCTATCCACCCCATTTTTCATGAGGATTCTAGAATGTCCAATACTGTTGTCAAATTCATCTGTTTCTATCCTCAACCGCCACGAACGAGATTTGGGCTAATTTGATGTCAAAAGAATGATAGTTTCGTCACTGTCTCGGAATGGGGTGAAAACCCACCTATCCACTCCATTTTTCATGAGGATTCTAGAATTTCAAATAATGTTGTCAAATTCATCTGTTTGTGTCCTCAACCGCCACGAATGAGATTTGGGCTAATTTGAGGTCAAAAGAATGATAGTTTAGTCACTGTCTCAGAATGCGGTGAAAACACACCTATCCACTCCATTTTTCATAAGGATTCTATAATGTCAAATAATGTTGTCAAATTCATCTGTTTGTGTCCTCAACCGCCACGGACGAGAATTGGGCTAATTTGAGGTCAAAAGAATGATAGTTTAGTCACTGTCTCAGAATGGGGTGAAAACCCACCTATCCACTCCATTTTTCGTGAGGATTCTAGAATGTCAAATAATGTTGTCAAATTCATCTGTTTGTGTCCTCAACCGCCACGAACGAGATTTGGGCTAATTTGAGGTCAAAAGACAGAAAGTTTGGTCACTGTCTCGGAATGGGGTGAAAACCCACCTATCCACCCCATTTTTCATGAGGATTCTAGAATGTCCAATACTGTTGTCAAATTCATCTGTTTCTATCCTCAACCGCCACGAACGAAATTTGGGCTAATTTGATGTCAAAAGAATGATAGTTTCGTCACTGTCTCGGAATGGGGTGAAAACCCACCTATCCACTCCATTTTTCATGCGGATTCTAGAATGTCAAATAATGTTGTCAAATTCATCTGTTTGTGTCCTCAACCGCCACGGACGAGATTTCGGCTAATTTGAGGTCAAAAGAATGATAGTTTCGTCACTGTCTCGGAATGCGGTGAAAACCCACCTATCCACTCCATTTTTCATGCGGATTCTAGAATGTCAAATAATGTTGTCAAATTCATCTTTTTGTGTCCTCAACCGCCACAAACAAGATTTGGGCTAATTTGAGGTCAAAAGAATGATAGTTTCGTCACTATCTCGGAATGCGGTGAAAACCCACCTATCCACTCCATTTTTCATGTGGATTCTAGAATGTCAAATAATGTTGTCAAATTCATCTGTTTGTGTCCTCAACCGCCACGAACGAGATTTGGGCTAATTTGAGGTCAAAAGAATGATAGTTTCGTCACTGTCTCGGAATGGGGTGAAAACCCACCTATCCACTCCATTTTTCATGAGGATTCTAGAATTTCAAATAATGTTGTCAAATTCATCTGTTTGTGTCCTCAACCGCAACGAACGAGATTTGGGCTAATTTGAGGTCAAAAGAATGATAGTTTCGTCACTGTCTCAGAATGCGGTGAAAACACACCTATCCACTCCATTTTTCATAAGGATTCTAGAATGTCAAATAATGTTGTCAAATTCATCTGTTTGTGTCCTCAACCGCCACGACCGAGATTTGGGCTAATTTGAGGTCAAAAGAATGATAGTTTCGTCACTATCTCGGAATGCGGTGAAAACCCACCTATCCACTCCATTTTTCATGCGAATTCTAGAATGTCAAATAATGTTGTCAAATTCATCTGTTTGTGTCCTCAACCGCCAGAAACGAGATTTGGGATAATTTGATGTCAAAAGAATGATAGTTTCGTGACTGTCTCGGAATGCGGTGAAAACCCACCTATCTACCCCATTTTTCATGCGGATTCTAGAATGTCAAATAATGTTGTCAAATTCATCTGTTTGTGTCCTCAACCGCCACGGACGAGATTTGGGCTAATTTGAGGGCAAAAGAATGATAGTTTCGTCACTGTCTCGGAATGCGGTGAAAACCCACCTATCCACTCCATTTTTCATGCGAATTCTAGAATGTCAAATAATGTTGTCAAATTCATCTGTTTGTGTCCTCAACCGCCACGAACGAGATTTGGCCTAATTAGAGGTCAAAAGAATGAAAGTTTGGTAACTGTCTCCGAATGCCGTGAAAACCCACCTATCCACACCATTTTTCATGAGGATTCTTAAATGTCAAATAGTGTTTTCAAATTCATCTGTTTGTGTCCTCAACCGCCACGAACAATATTTGGGCTAATTTGATGTCAAAAGAATGATAGTTTCGTCACTGTCTCGGAATGCGGTGAAAACCCACCTATCCACTCCATTTTTCATGAGGATTCTAGAATGTCAAATAATGTTGTCAAATTCATCTGTTTGTGTCCTCAAACGCCACGAACGAGATTTGGACTAATTTGAGGTGAAAAGAATGATAGTTTCGTCACTGTCTCGGAATGCGGTCAAAACCCACCTATCCACTCAATTTTTCATGCGGATTCTAGAATGTCAAATAATGTTGTCAAATTCATCTTTTTGTGTCCTCAACCGCCACAAACAAGATTTGGGCTAATTTGATGTCAAAAGAATGATAGTTTCGTCACATTCTCGGAATGCGGTGAAAACCCACCTATCCACTCCATTTTTCATGTGGATTCTAGAATGTCAAATAATGTTGTCAAATTCATCTGTTTGTGTCCTCAACCGCCACGAACGAGATTTGGGCTAATTTGAGGTAAAAAGAATGATAGTTTCGTCACTGTCTCGGAATGCGGTGAAAACCCACCTATCCACTCCATTTTTCATGCAGATTCTAGAATGTTAAATAATGTTGTCAAATTCATCTGTTTGTGTCCTCAACCGCCACGAACGAGATTTGGGCTAATTTGAGGTCAAAAGAATGATAGTTTCGTCACTGTCTCAGAATGCGGTGAAAACCCACCTATCCACTCCATTTTTCATGCGGATTCTAGAATGTCAAATAATGTTGTCAAATTCATCTTTTTGTGTCCTCAACCGCCACAAACAAGATTTGGGCTAATTTGAGGTCAAAAGAATGATAGTTTCGTCACTATCTCGGAATGCGGTGAAAACCCACCTATCCACTCCATTTTTCATGTGGATTCTAGAATGTCAAATAATGTTGTCAAATTCATCTGTTTGTGTCCTCAACCGCCACGGACGAGATTTCGGCTAATTTGAGGTCAAAAGAATGATAGTTTCGTCACTGTCTCGGAATGCGGTGAAAACCCACCTATCCACTCCATTTTTCATGCGGATTCTAGAATGTCAAATAATGTTGTCAAATTCATCTTTTTGTGTCCTCAACCGCCACAAACAAGATTTGGGCTAATTTGAGGTCAAAAGAATGATAGTTTCGTCACTATCTCGGAATGCGGTGAAAACCCACCTATCCACTCCATTTTTCATGTGGATTCTAGAATGTCAAATAATGTTGTCAAATTCATCTGTTTGTGTCCTCAACCGCCACGAACGAGATTTGGGCTAATTTGAGGTCAAAAGAATGATAGTTTCGTCACTGTCTCGGAATGGGGTGAAAACCCACCTATCCACTCCATTTTTCATGAGGATTCTAGAATTTCAAATAATGTTGTCAAATTCATCTGTTTGTGTCCTCAACCGCAACGAACGAGATTTGGGCTAATTTGAGGTCAAAAGAATGATAGTTTCGTCACTGTCTCAGAATGCGGTGAAAACACACCTATCCACTCCATTTTTCATAAGGATTCTAGAATGTCAAATAATGTTGTCAAATTCATCTGTTTGTGTCCTCAACCGCCACGACCGAGATTTGGGCTAATTTGAGGTCAAAAGAATGATAGTTTCGTCACTATCTCGGAATGCGGTGAAAACCCACCTATCCACTCCATTTTTCATGCGAATTCTAGAATGTCAAATAATGTTGTCAAATTCATCTGTTTGTGTCCTCAACCGCCAGAAACGAGATTTGGGATAATTTGATGTCAAAAGAATGATAGTTTCGTGACTGTCTCGGAATGCGGTGAAAACCCACCTATCTACCCCATTTTTCATGCGGATTCTAGAATGTCAAATAATGTTGTCAAATTCATCTGTTTGTGTCCTCAACCGCCACGGACGAGATTTGGGCTAATTTGAGGGCAAAAGAATGATAGTTTCGTCACTGTCTCGGAATGCGGTGAAAACCCACCTATCCACTCCATTTTTCATGCGAATTCTAGAATGTCAAATAATGTTGTCAAATTCATCTGTTTGTGTCCTCAACCGCCACGAACGAGATTTGGCCTAATTAGAGGTCAAAAGAATGAAAGTTTGGTAACTGTCTCCGAATGCCGTGAAAACCCACCTATCCACACCATTTTTCATGAGGATTCTTAAATGTCAAATAGTGTTTTCAAATTCATCTGTTTGTGTCCTCAACCGCCACGAACAATATTTGGGCTAATTTGATGTCAAAAGAATGATAGTTTCGTCACTGTCTCGGAATGCGGTGAAAACCCACCTATCCACTCCATTTTTCATGAGGATTCTAGAATGTCAAATAATGTTGTCAAATTCATCTGTTTGTGTCCTCAAACGCCACGAACGAGATTTGGACTAATTTGAGGTGAAAAGAATGATAGTTTCGTCACTGTCTCGGAATGCGGTCAAAACCCACCTATCCACTCAATTTTTCATGCGGATTCTAGAATGTCAAATAATGTTGTCAAATTCATCTTTTTGTGTCCTCAACCGCCACAAACAAGATTTGGGCTAATTTGATGTCAAAAGAATGATAGTTTCGTCACATTCTCGGAATGCGGTGAAAACCCACCTATCCACTCCATTTTTCATGTGGATTCTAGAATGTCAAATAATGTTGTCAAATTCATCTGTTTGTGTCCTCAACCGCCACGAACGAGATTTGGGCTAATTTGAGGTAAAAAGAATGATAGTTTCGTCACTGTCTCGGAATGCGGTGAAAACCCACCTATCCACTCCATTTTTCATGCAGATTCTAGAATGTTAAATAATGTTGTCAAATTCATCTGTTTGTGTCCTCAACCGCCACGAACGAGATTTGGGCTAATTTGAGGTCAAAAGAATGATAGTTTCGTCACTGTCTCAGAATGCGGTGAAAATCCACCTATCCACTCCATTTTTCATGAGGATTCTAGAATGTCAAATAATGTTGTCAAATTCATCTGTTTGTGTCCTCAACCGCCACGAACGAGATTTGGGCTAATTTGAGGTCAAAAGAATGATAGTTTCGTCACTGTCTCGGAATGCGGTCAAAACCCACCTATCCACTCCATTTTTCATGCGGATTCTAGAATGTCAAATAATGTTGTCAAATTCATCTGTTTGTGTCCTCAACTGCCACGAACGAGATTTGGGCTAATTTGAGGTCAAAAGAATGATAGTTTCGTCACTGTCTCAGAATGCGGTCAAAACCCACCTACCCACTCAATTTTTCATGAGGATTCTAGAATGTCAAATAATGTTGTCAAATTCATCTGTTTGTGTCCTCAACCGCCACGAACGAGATTTGGGCTAATTTGAGGTCAAAAGAATGAAAGTTTGGTCACTGTCTCGGAATGGGGTGAAAACCCACCTATCCACTCCATTTTTCATGAGGATTCTAGAATGTCCAATACTGTTTCCAAATTCATCTGTTTCTGTCCTCAACCGCCAGAAACGAGATTTAGGCTAATTTGATGTCAAAAGAATGATAGTTTCGTCACTGTCTCGGAATGCGGTGAAAACCCACCTATCCACTCCATTTTTCATGAGGATTCTAGAATGTCAAATAATGTTGTCAAATTCATCTGTTTGTGTCCTCAACTGCCACGAACGAGATTTGGGCTAATTTGAGGTCAAAAGAATGATAGGTTCGTCACTGTCTCGGAATGCGGTCAAAACCCACCTATCCACTCCATTTTTCATGCGGATTCTAGAATGTCAAATAATGTTGTCAAATTCATCTGTTTGTGTCCTCAACCGCCACGGACGAGATTTGGGCTAATTTGAGGTCAAAAGAATGATAGTTTTGTCACTGTCTCAGAATGCGGTGAAAACACACCTATCCACTCCATTTTTCATGAGGATTCTAGAATGTCAAATAATGTTGTCAAATTCATCTGTTTGTGTCTTCAACCGCCACGAACGAGATTTGGGCTAATTTGAGGTCAAAAGAATGAAAGTTTGGTCACTGTCTCGGAATGGGGTGAAAACCCACCTATCCACTCCATTCTTCATGAGGATTCTAGAATGTCCAATACTGTTTTCAAATTCATCTGTTTCTGTCCTCAACCGCCAGAAACGAGATTTGGGCTAATTTGATGTCAAAAGAATGATAGTATCGTCACTGTCTCGGAATGCGGTGAAAACCCACCTATCCACTCCATTCTTCATGAGGATTCTAGAATGTCCAATACTGTTTTCAAATTCATCTGTTTCTGTCCTCAACCGCCAGAAACGAGATTTGGGCTAATTTGATGTCAAAAGAATGATAGTATCGTCACTGTCTCGGAATGCGGTGAAAACCCACCTATCCACTCCATTTTTCATGAGGATTCTAGAATGTCAAATAATGTTGTCAAATTCATCTGTTTGTGTCCTCAACCGCCACGAACGAGATTTGGGCTAATTTGAGGTCAAAAGAATGAAAGTTTGGTCACTGTCTCGGAATGGGGTGAAAACCCACCTATCCACTCAATTTTTCATGCGGATTCTAGAATGTCAAATAATGTTGTCAAATTCATCTTTTTGTGTCCTCAACCGCCACAAACATGATTTGGGCTAATTTGATGTCAAAAGAATGATAGTTTCGTCACATTCTCGGAATGCGGTGAAAACCCACCTATCCACTCCATTTTTCATGTGGATTCTAGAATGTAAAATAATGTTGTCAAATTTATCTGTTTGTGTCCTCAACCGCCACGAACGAGATTTGGGCTAATTTGAGGTAAAATGAATGATAGTTTCGTCACTGTCTCAGAATGCGGTGAAAACCCACCTATCCACTCCATTTTTCATGCAGATTCTAGAATGTCAAATAATGTTGTCAAATTCAACTGTTTGTGTCCTCAACCGCCACGAACGAGATTTGGGCTAATTTGATGTCAAAAGAATGATAGGTTCGTCACTGTCTCGGAATGCGGTGAAAACCCACCTATCTACTCCATTTTTCATGTGGATTCTAGAATGTCAAATAATGTTGTCAAATTCATCTGTTTGTGTCCTCAACCGCCACGGACGAGATTTGGGCTAATTTGAGGTCAAAAGAATGATAGTTTCGTCACTGTCTCGGAATGGGGTGAAAACCCACCTATCCACTCCATTTTTCATGAGGATTCTAGAATGTCCAATACTGTTGTCAAATTCATCTGTTTCTGTCCTCAACCGCCAGAAACGAGATTTGGGCTAATTTGATGTCAAAAGAATGATAGTTTCGTCACTGTCTCGGAATGCGGTGAAAACCCACCTATCCACTCCATTTTTCATGAGGATTCTAGAATGTCAAATAATGTTGTCAAATTCATCTGTTTCTGTCCTCAACCTCCACGAACGAGATTTGGGCTAATTTGAGGTCAAAAGAATGATAGTTTCGTCACTGTCTCGGAATGCGGTCAAAACCCACCTATCCACTCAATTTTTCATGCGGATTCTAGAATGTTAAATAATGTTGTCAAATTCATCTTTTTGTGTCCTCAACCGCCACAAACAAGATTTGGGCTAATTTGATGTCAAAAGAATGATAGTTTCGTCACATTCTCGGAATGCGGTGAAAACCCACCTATCCACTCCATTTTTCATGTGGATTCTAGAATGTCAAATAATGTTGTCAAATTCATCTGTTTGTGTCCTCAACCGCCACGGACGAGATTTGGGCTAATTTGAGGTCAAAAGAATGATAGTTTCGTCACTGTCTCGGAATGGGGTGAAAACCCACCTATCCACTCCATTTTTCATGAGGATTCTAGAATGTCCAATACTGTTGTCAAATTCATCTGTTTCTGTCCTCAACCGCCACGAACGAGATTTGGGCTAATTTGAGGTCAAAAGACTGAAAGTTTGGTCACTGTCTCGGAATGGGGTGAAAACCCACCTATCCACTCCATTTTTCATGAGGATTCTAGAATGTCCAATACTGTTGTCAAATTCATCTGTTTCTGTCCTCAACCGCCACGAACGAGATTTGGGCTAATTTGATGTCAAAAGAATGATAGTTTCGTCACTGTCTCGAAATGCGGTGAAAACCCACCTATCCACTCCATTTTTCATGAGGATTCTAGAATGTCCAATACTGTTGTCAAATTCATCTGTTTCTGTCCTCAACCGCCACGAACGAGATTTGGGCTAATTTGATGTCAAAAGAATGATAGTTTCGTCACTGTCTCGGAATGCGGTGAAAACCCACCTATCCACTCCATTTTTCATGTGGATTCTAGAATGTCAAATAATGTTGTCAAATTCATCTGTTTGTGTCCTCAACCGCCACGAACGAGATTTGGGCTAATTTGAGGTAAAAAGAATGATAGTTTCGTCACTGTCTCGGAATGCGGTGAAAACCCACCTATCCACTCCATTTTTCATGCGGATTCTAGAATGTCAAATAATGTTTTCAAATTCATCTGTTTGTGTCCTCAACCTCCACGAACGAGATTTGGGCTAATTTGAGGTCAAAAGAATGATAGTTTCGTCACTGTCTCAGAATGCGGTGAAAACACACCTATCCACTCCATTTTTCATGAGGATTCTAGAATGTCAAATAATGTTGTCAAATTCATCTGTTTGTGTCGTCAACCGCCACGAACGAGATTTGGGCTAATTTGAGGTCAAAAGAATGAAAGTTTGGTCACTGTCTCGGAATGGGGTGAAAACCCACCTATCCACTCCATTTTTCATGAGGATTCTAGAATGTCCAATAATGTTGTCAAATTCATCTGTTTGTGTCCTCAACCGCCACGAACGAGATTTGGGCTAATTTGAGGTCAAAAGAATGATAGGTTCGTCACTGTCTCGGAATGCGGTGAAAACCCACCTATCTACTCCATTTTTCATGTGGATTCTAGAATGTCAAATAATGTTGTCAAATTCATCTGTTTGTGGCCTCAACCGCCACGGACGAGATTTGGGCTAATTTGAGGGCAAAAGAATGATAGTTTCGTCACTGTCTCGGAATGCGGTGAAAACCCACCTATCCACTCCATTTTTCATGAGGATTCTAGAATGTCAAATAATGTTGTCAAATTCATCTGTTTGTGTCCTCAACCGCCACGAACGAGATTTGGGCTAATTTGAGGTCAAAAGAATGATAGTTTCGTCACTGTCTCGGAATGCGGTCAAAACCCACCTATCCACTCCATTTTTCATGAGGATTCTAGTATTTCAAATAATGTTGTCAAATTCATCTGTTTGTGTCCTCAACCGCCATGAACGAGATTTGGGCTAATTTGAGGTCAAAAGAATGATAGTTTCGTCACTGTCTCGGAATGGGGTGAAAACCCACCTATCCACTCCATTTTTCATGAGGATTCTAGTATTTCAAATAATGTTGTCAAATTCATCTGTTTGTGTCCTCAACCGCCATGAACGAGATTTGGGCTAATTTGAGGTCAAAAGAATGATAGTTTCGTCACTGTCTCGGAATGGGAAGAAAACCCACCTATCCACTCCATTTTTCATGAGGATTCTAGAATGTCAAATAATGTTGTCAAATTCATCTGTTTGTGTCCTCAACCGCCACGAACGAGATTTGGGCTAATTTGAGGTCAAAAGACTGAAAGTTTGGTCACTGTCTCGAAATGGGGTGAAAACCCACCTATCCACTCCATTTTTCATAAGGATTCTAGAATGTCCAATACTGTTGTCAAATTCATCTGTTTCTGTCCTCAACCGCCACGAACGAGATTTGGGCTAATTTGAGGTCAAAAGAATGATAGTTTCGTCACTGTCTCGGAATGCGGTCAAAACCCACCTATCCACTCAATTTTTCATGCGGATTCTAGAATGTCAAATAATGTTGTCAAATTCATCTTTTTGTGTCCTCAACCGCCACAAACAAGATTTGGGCTAATTTGATGTCAAAAGAATGATAGTTTCGTCACATTCTCGGAATGCGGTGAAAACCCACCTATCCACTCCATTTTTCATGTGGATTCTAGAATGTCAAATAATGTTGTCAAATTCATCTGTTTGTGTCCTCAACCGCCACGAACGAGATTTGGGCTAATTTGAGGTCAAAAGACTGAAAGTTTGGTCACTGTCTCGGAATGGGGTGAAAACCCACCTATCCACTCCATTTTTCATAAGGATTCTAGAATGTCCAATACTGTTGTCAAATTCATCTGTTTCTGTCCTCAACCGCCACGAACGAGATTTGGGCTAATTTGATGTCAAAAGAATGATAGTTTCGTCACTGTCTCGGAATGGGGTGAAAACCCACCTATCCACTCCATTTTTCATGAGGATTCTAGTATTTCAAATAATGTTGTCAAATTCATCTGTTTGTGTCCTCAACCGCCATGGACGAGATTTGGGCTAATTTGAGGTCAAAAGAATGATAGTTTCGTCACTGTCTCGGAATGGGAAGAAAACCCACCTATCCACTCCGTTTTTCATGAGGATTCTAGAATGTCAAATAATGTTGTCAAATTCATCTGTTTGTGTCCTCAACCTCCACGAACGAGATTTGGGCTAATTTGAGGTCAAAAGAATGATAGTTTCGTCACTGTCTCGGAATGCGGTGAAAACCCACCTATCCACTCCATTTTTCATGAGGATTCTAGAATGTCAAATAATGTTGTCAAATTCATCTGTTTGTGTCCTCAACCTCCACGAACGAGATATGGGCTAATTTGAGGTCAAAAGAATGATAGTTTCGTCACTGTCTCGGAATGCGGTCAAAACCCACCTATCCACTCAATTTTTCATGCGGATTCTAGAATGTTAAATAATGTTGTCAAAT
Source organism: Inga oerstediana (assembly GCA_963210345.1). NCBI lineage: Eukaryota > Viridiplantae > Streptophyta > Magnoliopsida > Fabales > Fabaceae > Inga > Inga oerstediana. The sequence continues at coordinate 37,384,766 of OY723408.1, read as the reverse complement.
TCATCTTTTTGTGTCCTCAACCGCCACAAACAAGATTTGGGCTAATTTGATGTCAAAAGAATGATAGTTTCGTCACATTCTCGGAATGCGGTGAAAACCCACCTATCCACTCCATTTTTCATGTGGATTCTAGAATGTCAAATAATGTTGTCAAATTCATCTGTTTGTGTCCTCAACCGCCACGAACGAGATTTGGGCTAATTTGAGGTAAAAAGAATGATAGTTTCGTCACTGTCTCGGAATGCGGTGAAAACCCACCTATCCACTCCATTTTTCATGCGGATTCTAGAATGTCAAATAATGTTTTCAAATTCATCTGTTTGTGTCCTCAACCCCCACGAACGAGATTTGGGCTAATTTGAGGTCAAAAGAATGATAGTTTCGTCACTGTCTCAGAATGCAGTGAAAACACACCTATCCACTCCATTTTTCATGAGGATTCTAGAATGTCCAATACTGTTGTCAAATTCATCTGTTTCTGTCCTCAACTGCCACGGACGAGATTTGGGCTAATTTGAGGTCAAAAGAATGATAGTTTCGTCACTGTCTCGGAATGCGGTCAAAACCCACCTATCCACTCAATTTTTCATGCGGATTCTAGAATGTCAAATAATGTTGTCAAATTCATCTTTTTGTGTCCTCAACCGCCACAAACAAGATTTGGGCTAATTTGATGTCAAAAGAATGATAGTTTCGTCACATTCTCAGAATGCGGTGAAAACCCACCTATCCACTCCATTTTTCATGTGGATTCTAGAATGTCAAATAATGTTGTCAAATTCATCTGTTTGTGTCCTCAACCGCCACGAACGAGATTTGGGCTAATTTGAGGTAAAAAGAATGATAGTTTCGTCACTGTCTCGGAATGCGGTGAAAACCCACCTATCCACTCCATTTTTCATGCGGATTCTAGAATGTCAAATAATGTTTTCAAATTCATCTGTTTGTGTCCTCAACCCCCACGAACGAGATTTGGGCTAATTTGAGGTCAAAAGAATGATAGTTTCGTCACTGTCTCAGAATGCAGTGAAAACACACCTATCCACTCCATTTTTCATGAGGATTCTAGAATGTCCAATACTGTTGTCAAATTCATCTGTTTCTGTCCTCAACTGCCACGGACGAGATTTGGGCTAATTTGAGGTCAAAAGAATGATAGATTCGTCACTGTCTCGGAATGCGGTCAAAACCCACCTATCCACTCAATTTTTCATGCGGATTCTAGAATGTCAAATAATGTTGTCAAATTCATCTTTTTGTGTCCTCAACCGCCACAAACAAGATTTGGGCTAATTTGATGTCAAAAGAATGATAGTTTCGTCACATTCTCGGAATGCGGTGAAAACCCACCTATCCACTCCATTTTTCATGTGGATTCTAGAATGTCAAATAATGTTGTCAAATTCATCTGTTTGTGTCCTCAACCGCCACGTACGAGATTTGGGCTAATTTGAGGTCAAAAGACTGAAAGTTTGGTCACTGTCTCGGAATGGGGTGAAAACCCACCTATCCACTCCATTTTTCATGAGGATTCTAGAATGTCCAATACTGTTGTCAAATTCATCTGTTTCTGTCCTCAACCGCCACGAACGAGATTTGGGCTAATTTGATGTCAAAAGAATGATAGTTTCGTCACTGTCTCGGAATGGGGTGAAAACCCACCTATCCACTCCATTTTTCATGAGGATTCTAGAATGTCCAATACTGTTGTCAAATTCATCTGTTTCTGTCCTCAACCGCCACGAACGAGATTTGGGCTAATATGATGTCAAAAGAATGATAGTTTCGTCACTGTCTCGGAATGGGGTGAAAACCCACCTATCCACTCCATTTTTCATGAGGATTCTAGTATTTCAAATAATGTTGTCAAATTCATCTGTTTGTGTCCTCAACCGCCAGGAACGAGATTTGGGCTAATTTGAGGTCAAAAGAATGATAGTTTCGTCACTGTCTCGGAATGGGATGAAAACCCACCTATCCACTCCATTTTTCATGAGGATTCTAGAATGTTCAATACTGTTGTCAAATTCATCTGTTTCTGTCCTCAACCGCCACGAACGAGATTTGGGCTAATTTGAGGTCAAAAGAATGATAGTTTCGTCACTGTCTCGGAATGCGGTCAAAACCCACCTATCCACTCAATTTTTCATGCGGATTCTAGAATGTCAAATAATGTTGTCAAATTCATCTTTTTGTGTCCTCAACCGCCACAAACAAGATTTGGGCTAATTTGATGTCAAAAGAATGATAGTTTCGTCACATTCTCGGAATGCGGTGAAAACACACCTATCCACTCCATTTTTCATGTGGATTCTAGAATGTGAAATAATGTTGTCAAATTCATCTGTTTGTGTCCTCAACCGCCACGTACGAGATTTGGGCTAATTTGAGGTCAAAAGACTGAAAGTTTGGTCACTGTCTCGGAATGGGGTGAAAACCCACCTATCCACTCCATTTTTCATGAGGATTCTAGAATGTCCAATACTGTTGTCAAATTCATCAGTTTCTGTCCTCAACCGCCACGAACGAGATTTGGGCTAATTTGATGTCAAAAGAATGATAGTTTCGCCACTGTCTCGGAATGGGGTGAAAACCCACCTATCCACTCCATTTTTCATGAGGATTCTATAATGTCCAATACTGTTGTCAAATTCATCTGTTTCTGTCCTCAACCGCCACGAACGAGATTTGGGCTAATTTGATGTCAAAAGAATGATAGTTTCGTCACTGTCTCGGAATGGGGTGAAAACCCACCTATCCACTCCATTTTTCATGAGGATTCTAGTATTTCAAATAATGTTGTCAAATTCATCTGTTTGTGTCCTCAACCGCCATGAACGAGATTTGGGCTAATTTGAGGTCAAAAGAATGATAGTTTCGTCACTGTCTCGGAATGGGATGAAAACCCACCTATCCACTCCATTTTTCATGAGGATTCTAGAATGTTCAATACTGTTGTCAAATTCATCTGTTTCTGTCCTCAACCGCCACGAACGAGATTTGGGCTAATTTGAGGTCAAAAGAATGATAGTTTCGTCACTGTCTCGGAATGCGGTCAAAACCCACCTATCCACTCAATTTTTCATGCGGATTCTAGAATGTCAAATAATGTTGTCAAATTCATCTTTTTGTGTCCTCAACCGCCACAAACAAGATTTGGGCTAATTTGATGTCAAAAGAATGATAGTTTCGTCACATTCTCGGAATGCGGTGAAAACCCACCTATCCACTCCATTTTTCATGTGGATTCTAGAATGTCAAATAATGTTGTCAAATTCATCTGTTTGTGTCCTCAACCGCCACGAACGAGATTTGGGCTAATTTGAGGTCAAAAGACTGAAAGTTTGGTCACTGTCCCGGAATGGGGTGAAAACCCACCTATCCACTCCATTTTTCATGAGGATTCTAGAATTACCAATACTGTTGTCAAATTCATCTGTTTCTGTCCTCAACCGCCACGAACGAGATTTGGGCTATTTGATGTCAAAAGAATGATAGTTTCGTCACTCTCTCGGAATGGGGTGAAAACCCACCTATCCATTCCATTTTTCATGAGGATTCTAGAATGTCCAATACTGTTGTCAAATTCATCTGTTTCTGTCCTCAACCGCCACGAACGAGATTTGGGCTAATTTGATGTCAAAAGAATGATAGTTTCGTCACTCTCTCGGAATGGGGTGAAAACCCACCTATCCATTCCATTTTTCATGAGGATTCTAGAATGTCCAATACTGTTGTCAAATTCATCTGTTTCTGTCCTCAACCGCCACGAACGAGATTTGGGCTAATTTGATGTCAAAAGAATGATAGTTTCGTCACTGTCTCGGAATGGGGTGAAAACCCACCTATCCACTCCATTTTTCATGAGGATTCTAGTATTTCAAATAATGTTGTCAAATTCATCTGTTTGTGTCCTCAACCGCCATGGACGAGATTTGGGCTAATTTGAGGTCAAAAGAATGATAGTTTCGTCACTGTCTCGGAATGGGATGAAAACCCACATATCCACTCCATTTTTCATGAGGATTCTAGCATGTCCAATACTGTTGTCAAATTCATCTGTTTCTGTCCTCAACCGCCACGAACGAGATTTGGGCTAATTTGATGTCAAAAGAATGATAGTTTCGTCACTGTCTCGAAATGGGGTGAAAACCCACCTATCCACTCCATTTTTCATGAGGATTCTAGAATGTCAAATAATGTTGTCAAATTCATCTGTTTGTGTCCTCAACCGCCACGGACGAGATTTGGATTAATTTGAGGTCAAAAGAATGATAGTTTCGTCACTGTCTCGGAATGCGGTGAAAACCCACCTATCCACTCCATTTTTCATGCGAATTCTAGAATGTCAAATAATGTTGTCAAATTCATCTGTTTGTGTCCTCAACCGGCAGAAACGAGATTTGGGCTAATTTGATGTCAAAAGAATGATAGTTTCGTCACTGTCTCGGAATGCGGTGAAAACCCACCTATCCACTCCATTTTTCATGCGAATTCTAGAATGTCAAATAATGTTGTCAAATTCATCTGTTTGTGTCCTCAACCGCCACGAACGAGATTTGGGTTAATTTGAGGTCAAAAGAATGATAGGTTCGTCACTGTCTCGGAATGCGGTGAAAACCCACCTATCTACTCCATTTTTCATGAGGAATCTTAAATGTCAAATAATGTTGTCAAATTCATCTGTTTGTGTCCTCAACCGCCACGGACGAGATTTGGGCTAATTTGAGGGCAAAAGAATGATAGTTTCGTCACTGTCTCGGAATGCGGTGAAAACCCACCTATCCACTCCATTTTTCATGAGGATTCTATAATGTCCAATACTGTTGTCAAATTCATCTGTTTCTGTCCTCAACCGCCACGAACGAGATTTGGGCTAATTTGATGTCAAAAGAATGATAGTTTCGTCACTGTCTCGGAATGGGGTGAAAACCCACCTATCCACTCCATTTTTCATGAGGATTCTAGTATTTCAAATAATGTTGTCAAATTCATCTGTTTGTGTCCTCAACCGCCATGAACGAGATTTGGGCTAATTTGAGGTCAAAAGAATGATAGTTTCGTCACTGTCTCGGAATGGGATGAAAACCCACCTATCCACTCCATTTTTCATGAGGATTCTAGTATTTCAAATAATGTTGTCAAATTCATCTGTTTGTGTCCTCAACCGCCATGAACGAGATTTGGGCTAATTTGAGGTCAAAAGAATGATAGTTTCGTCACTGTCTCGGAATGGGATGAAAACCCACCTATCCACTCCATTTTTCATGAGGATTCTAGAATGTTCAATACTGTTGTCAAATTCATCTGTTTCTGTCCTCAACCGCCACGAACGAGATTTGGGCTAATTTGAGGTCAAAAGAATGATAGTTTCGTCACTGTCTCGGAATGCGGTCAAAACCCACCTATCCACTCAATTTTTCATGCGGATTCTAGAATGTCAAATAATGTTGTCAAATTCATCTTTTTGTGTCCTCAACCGCCACAAACAAGATTTGGGCTAATTTGATGTCAAAAGAATGATAGTTTCGTCACATTCTCGGAATGCGGTGAAAACCCACCTATCCACTCCATTTTTCATGTGGATTCTAGAATGTCAAATAATGTTGTCAAATTCATCTGTTTGTGTCCTCAACCGCCACGAACGAGATTTGGGCTAATTTGAGGTCAAAAGACTGAAAGTTTGGTCACTGTCCCGGAATGGGGTGAAAACCCACCTATCCACTCCATTTTTCATGAGGATTCTAGAATTACCAATACTGTTGTCAAATTCATCTGTTTCTGTCCTCAACCGCCACGAACGAGATTTGGGCTATTTGATGTCAAAAGAATGATAGTTTCGTCACTCTCTCGGAATGGGGTGAAAACCCACCTATCCATTCCATTTTTCATGAGGATTCTAGAATGTCCAATACTGTTGTCAAATTCATCTGTTTCTGTCCTCAACCGCCACGAACGAGATTTGGGCTAATTTGATGTCAAAAGAATGATAGTTTCGTCACTCTCTCGGAATGGGGTGAAAACCCACCTATCCATTCCATTTTTCATGAGGATTCTAGAATGTCCAATACTGTTGTCAAATTCATCTGTTTCTGTCCTCAACCGCCACGAACGAGATTTGGGCTAATTTGATGTCAAAAGAATGATAGTTTCGTCACTGTCTCGGAATGGGGTGAAAACCCACCTATCCACTCCATTTTTCATGAGGATTCTAGTATTTCAAATAATGTTGTCAAATTCATCTGTTTGTGTCCTCAACCGCCATGGACGAGATTTGGGCTAATTTGAGGTCAAAAGAATGATAGTTTCGTCACTGTCTCGGAATGGGATGAAAACCCACATATCCACTCCATTTTTCATGAGGATTCTAGCATGTCCAATACTGTTGTCAAATTCATCTGTTTCTGTCCTCAACCGCCACGAACGAGATTTGGGCTAATTTGATGTCAAAAGAATGATAGTTTCGTCACTGTCTCGAAATGGGGTGAAAACCCACCTATCCACTCCATTTTTCATGAGGATTCTAGAATGTCAAATAATGTTGTCAAATTCATCTGTTTGTGTCCTCAACCGCCACGGACGAGATTTGGATTAATTTGAGGTCAAAAGAATGATAGTTTCGTCACTGTCTCGGAATGCGGTGAAAACCCACCTATCCACTCCATTTTTCATGCGAATTCTAGAATGTCAAATAATGTTGTCAAATTCATCTGTTTGTGTCCTCAACCGGCAGAAACGAGATTTGGGCTAATTTGATGTCAAAAGAATGATAGTTTCGTCACTGTCTCGGAATGCGGTGAAAACCCACCTATCCACTCCATTTTTCATGCGAATTCTAGAATGTCAAATAATGTTGTCAAATTCATCTGTTTGTGTCCTCAACCGCCACGAACGAGATTTGGGTTAATTTGAGGTCAAAAGAATGATAGGTTCGTCACTGTCTCGGAATGCGGTGAAAACCCACCTATCTACTCCATTTTTCATGAGGAATCTTAAATGTCAAATAATGTTGTCAAATTCATCTGTTTGTGTCCTCAACCGCCACGGACGAGATTTGGGCTAATTTGAGGGCAAAAGAATGATAGTTTCGTCACTGTCTCGGAATGCGGTGAAAACCCACCTATCCACTCCATTTTTCATGCGAATTCTAGAATGTCAAATAATGTTGTCAAATTCATCTGTTTGTGTCCTCAACCGCCACGAACGAGATTTGGCCTAATTTGAGGTCAAAAGAATGAAAGTTTGGTAACTGTCTCCGAATGCCGTGAAAACCCACCTATCCACACCATTTTTCATGAGGATTCTTAAATGTCAAATAGTGTTTTCAAATTCATCTGTTTGTGTCCTCAACCGCCACGAACAATATTTGGGCTAATTTGATGTCAAAAGAATGATAGTTTCGTCACTGTCTCGGAATGCGGTGAAAACCCACCTATCCACTCCATTTTTCATGAGGATTCTAGAATGTCAAATAATGTTGTCAAATTCATCTGTTTGTGTCCTCAACCGCCACGAACGAGATTTGGGCTAATTTGAGGTCAAAAGAATGATAGTTTCGTCACTGTCTCGGAATGCGGTCAAAACCCACCTATCCACTCAATTTTTCATGCGGATACAAGAATGTCAAATAATGTTGTCAAATTCATCTTTTTGTGTCCTCAACCGCCACAAACAAGATTTGGGCTAATTTGATGTCAAAAGAATGATAGTTTCGTCACATTCTCGGAATGCGGTGAAAACCCACCTATCCACTCCATTTTTCATGTGGATTCTAGAATGTCAAATAATGTTGTCAAATTCATCTGTTTGTGTCCTCAACCGCCACGAACGAGATTTGGGCTAATTTGAGGTAAAAAGAATGATAGTTTCGTCACTGTCTCGTAATGCGGTGAAAACCCACCTATCCACTCCATTTTTCATGCGGATTCTAGAATGTCAAATAATGTTGTCAAATTCATCTGTTTGTGTCCTCAACCGCCACGAACGAGATTTGGGCTAATTTGAGGTCAAAAGAATGAATGTTTGGTCACTCTCTCGGAATGGGCTGAAAACCCACCTAACGACTCCATTTTTTATGAGGATTCTAGAATGTCCAATAATGTTGAGAAATTCATCTGTTTGGGTCTTACACGGCCACGAACAAGATTTGGGCTAATTTGAGGTCAAAAGATTGAAAGCTTGGTCACTGTCTCGGAATGGGCTGAAAACCCACCTATCGACTCCATTTTTAGTGAGGATTCTAGAATGTTCAATAATGTTGGCAAATTCATCTCTTTGGGTCTTAAACGGCCACGAACGATATTTGCGCTAATTTGAGTTCGAAAGAATGAAAGTTTGGTCACTATCTCGGAATGGGGTGAAAACCCACCTATCCACTCCATTTTTCATGAGGATTCTAGAATGTCAAATATTGTTGTCAAATTCATCTGTTTGTGTCCTCAACCGCCACGGACGAGATTTGGGCTAATTTGAGGTCAAAAGAATGATAGTTTCGTCACTGTCTCAGAATGCGGTGAAAACCCACCTATCCACTCCATTTTTCATGAGGACTCTAGAATGTCAAATAATGTTGTCAAATTCATCTGTTTGTGTCCTCAACCGCCACGAACGAGATTTGGGCTAATTTGAGGTCAAAAGACTGAAAGTTTGGTCACTGTCTCGGAATGGGGTGAAAACCCACCTATCCACTCCATTTTTCATGAGGATTCTAGAATGTCCAATACTGTTGTCAAATTCATCTGTTTCTGTCCTCAACCGCCACGAACGAGATTTGGGCTAATTTGAGGTCAAAAGAATGAAAGTTTGGTCACTGTCTCGGAATGGGGTGAAAACCCACCTATCCACTCCATTTTTCATGAGGATTCTAGAATGTCCAATAATGTTGTCCAATTCATCTGTTTGTGTCCTCAACCGCCACGAACGAGATTTGGGCTAATTTGAGGTCAAAAGAATGATAGGTTCGTCACTGTCTCGGAATGCGGTGAAAACCCACCTATCTACTCCATATTTCATGTGGATTCTAGAATGTCAAATAATGTTGTCAAATTCATCTGTTTGTGGCCTCAACCGCCACAGACGAGATTTGGTCTAATTTGAGAGCAAAAGAATGATAGTTTCGTCACTGTCTCGGAATGCGGTGAAAACCCACCTATCCACTCCATTTTTCATGCGAATTCTAGAATGTTAAATAATGTTGTCAAATTCATCTGTTTGTGTCCTCAACCGCCACGAACGAGATTTGGCCTAATTTGAGGTCAAAAGAATGAAAGTTTGGTCACTGTCTCCGAATGCCGTGAAAACCCACCTATCCACACCATCTTTCATGAGGATTCTTAAATGTCAAATAGTGTTTTCAAATTCATCTGTTTGTGTCCTCAACCGCCACGAACAATATTTGGGCTAATTTGATGTCAAAAGAATGATAGTTTCGTCACTGTCTCGGAATGGGGTGAAAACCCACCTATCCACTCCATTTTTCATGAGGATTCTAGAATGTCAAATATTGTTGTCAAATTCATCTGTTTGTGTCCTCAACCGCCACGGACGAGATTTGGGCTAATTTGAGGTCAAAAGAATGATAGTTTCGTCACAGTCTCAGAATGCGGTGAAAACCCACCTATCCACTCCATTTTTCATGAGGACTCTAGAATGTCAAATAATGTTGTCAAATTCATCTGTTTGTGTCCTCAACCGCCACGAACAATATTTGGGCTAATTTGATGTCAAAAGAATGATAGTTTCGTCACTGTCTCGGAATGGGGTGAAAACCCACCTATCCACTCCATTTTTCATGAGGATTCTAGAATGTCAAATATTGTTGTCAAATTCATCTGTTTGTGTCCTCAACCGCCACGGACGAGATTTGGGCTAATTTGAGGTCAAAAGAATGATAGTTTCGTCACAGTCTCAGAATGCGGTGAAAACCCACCTATCCACTCCATTTTTCATGAGGACTCTAGAATGTCAAATAATGTTGTCAAATTCATCTGTTTGTGTCCTCAACCGCCACGAACGAGATTTGGGCTAATTTGAGGTCAAAAGACTGAAAGTTTGGTCACTGTCTCGGAATGGGGTGAAAACCCACCTATCCACTCCATTTTTCATGAGGATTCTAGAATGTCCAATACTGTTGTCAAATTCATCTGTTTCTGTCCTCAACCGCCACGAACGAGATTTGGGCTAATTTGATGTCAAAAGAATGATAGTTTCGTCACTGTCTCGGAATGGGGTGAAAACCCACCTATCCACTCCATTTTTCATGAGGATTCTAGAATGTCCAATAATGTTGTCAAATTCATCTGTTTGTGTCCTCAACTGCCACGGACGAGATTTGGGCTAATTTGAGGTCAAAAGAATGATAGTTTCGTCACTGTCTCGGAATGCGGTGAAAACCCACCTATCCACTCCATTTTTCATGCGAATTCTAGAATGTTAAATAATGTTGTCAAATTCATCTGTTTGTGTCCTCAACCGCCACGAACGAGATTTGGCCTAATTTGAGGTCAAAAGAATGAAAGTTTGGTCACTGTCTCCGAATGCCGTGAAAACCCACCTACCCACACCATCTTTCATGAGGATTCTTAAATGTCAAATAGTGTTTTCAATTTCATCTGTTTGTGTCCTCAACCGCCACGAACGAGATTTGGGCTAATTTGAGGTCAAAAGAATGATAGGTTCGTCACTGTCTCGGAATGCGGTGAAAACCCACCTATCTACTCCATTTTTCATGTGGATTCTAGAATGTCAAATAATGTTGTCAAATTCATCTGTTTGTGGCCTCAACCGCCACAGACGAGATTTGGGCTAATTTGAGAGCAAAAGAATGATAGTTTCGTCACTGTCTCGGAATGCGGTGAAAACCCACCTATCCACTCCATTTTTCATGCGAATTCTAGAATGTTAAATAATGTTGTCAAATTCATCTGTTTGTGTCCTCAACCGCCACGAACGAGATTTGGCCTAATTTGAGGTCAAAAGAATGAAAGTTTGGTCACTGTCTCCGATTGCCGTGAAAACCCACCTATCCACACCATCTTTCATGAGGATTCTTAAATGTCAAATAGTGTTTTCAAATTCATCTGTTTCTGTCCTCAACCGCCACGAACAATATTTGGGCTAATTTGATGTCAAAAGAATGATAGTTTCGTCACTGTCTCGGAATGGGGTGAAAACCCACCTATCCACTCCATTTTTCATGAGGATTCTAGAATGTCAAATATTATTGTCAAATTCATCTGTTTGTGTCCTCAACCGCCACGAACAAGATTTGGCCTAATTTGAGGTCAAAAGAATGAAAGTTTGGTCACTGTCTCCGAATGCCGTGAAAACCCACCTATCCACACCATCTTTCATGAGGATTCTTAAATGTCAAATAGTGTTTTCAAATTCATCTGTTTGTGTCCTCAACCGCCACGAACAATATTAGGGCTAATTTGATGTCAAAAGAATGATAGTTTCGTCACAGTCTCAGAATGCGGTGAAAACCCACCTATCCACTCCATTTTTCATGAGGACTCTAGAATGTCAAATAATGTTGTCAAATTCATCTGTTTGTGTCCTCAACCGCCACGAACGAGATTTGGGCTAATTTGAGGTCAAAAGAATGAAAGTTTGGTCACTGTCTCGGAATGGGGTGAAAACCCACCTATCCACTCCATTTTTCATGAGGATTCTAGAATGTCCAATAATGTTGTCCAATTCATCTGTTTGTGTCCTCAACCGCCACGAACGAGATTTGGGCTAATTTGAGGTCAAAAGAATGATAGGTTCGTCACTGTCTCGGAATGCGGTGAAAACCCACCTATCTACTCCATTTTTCATGTGGATTCTAGAATGTCAAATAATGTTGTCAAATTCATCTGTTTGTGGCCTCAACCGCCACAGACGAGATTTGGGCTAATTTGAGAGCAAAAGAATGATAGTTTCGTCACTGTCTCGGAATGCGGTGAAAACCCACCTATCCACTCCATTTTTCATGCGAATTCTAGAATGTTAAATAATGTTGTCAAATTCATCTGTTTGTGTCCTCAACCGCCACGAACGAGATTTGGCCTAATTTGAGGTCAAAAGAATGAAAGTTTGGTCACTGTCTCCGAATGCCGTGAAAACCCACCTATCCACACCATCTTTCATGAGGATTCTTAAATGTCAAATAGTGTTTTCAAATTCATCTGTTTGTGTCCTCAACCGCCTCGAACAATATTTGGGCTAATTTGATGTCAAAAGAATGATAGTTTCGTCACTGTCTCGGAATGGGGTGAAAACCCACCTATCCACTCCATTTTTCATGAGGATTCTAGAATGTCAAATATTGTTGTCAAATTCATCTGTTTGTGTCCTCAACCGCCACGGACGAGATTTGGGCTAATTTGAGGTCAAAAGAATGATAGTTTCGTCACAGTCTCAGAATGCGGTGAAAACCCACCTATCCACTCCATTTTTCATGAGGACTCTAGAATGTCAAATAATGTTGTCAAATTCATCTGTTTGTGTCCTCAACCGCCACGAACAATATTTGGGCTAATTTGATGTCAAAAGAATGATAGTTTCGTCACTGTCTCGGAATGGGGTGAAAACCCACCTATCCACTCCATTTTTCATGAGGATTCTAGAATGTCAAATATTGTTGTCAAATTCATCTGTTTGTGTCCTCAACCGCCACGGACGAGATTTGGGCTAATTTGAGGTCAAAAGAATGATAGTTTCGTCACAGTCTCAGAATGCGGTGAAAACCCACCTATCCACTCCATTTTTCATGAGGACTCTAGAATGTCAAATAATGTTGTCAAATTCATCTGTTTGTGTCCTCAACCGCCACGAACGAGATTTGGGCTAATTTGAGGTCAAAAGACTGAAAGTTTGGTCACTGTCTCGGAATGGGGTGAAAACCCACCTATCCACTCCATTTTTCATGAGGATTCTAGAATGTCCAATACTGTTGTCAAATTCATCTGTTTGTGTCCTCAACTGCCACGGACGAGATTTGGGCTAATTTGAGGTCAAAAGAATGATAGTTTCGTCACTGTCTCGGAATGCGGTGAAAACCCACCTATCCACTCCATTTTTCATGCGAATTCTAGAATGTTAAATAATGTTGTCAAATTCATCTGTTTGTGTCCTCAACCGCCACGAACGAGATTTGGCCTAATTTGAGGTCAAAAGAATGAAAGTTTGGTCACTGTCTCCGAATGCCGTGAAAACCCACCTACCCACACCATCTTACATGAGGATTCTTAAATGTCAAATAGTGTTTTCAATTTCATCTGTTTGTGTCCTCAACCGCCACGAACGAGATTTGGGCTAATTTAAGGTCAAAAGAATGATAGGTTCGTCACTGTCTCGGAATGCGGTGAAAACCCACCTATCTCCTCCATTTTTCATGTGGATTCTAGAATGTCAAATAATGTTGTCAAATTCATCTGTTTGTGGCCTCAACCGCCACAGACGAGATTTGGGCTAATTTGAGAGCAAAAGAATGATAGTTTCGTCACTGTCTCGGAATGCGGTGAAAACCCACCTATCCACTCCATTTTTCATGCGAATTCTAGAATGTGAAATAATGTTGTCAAATTCATCTGTTTGTGTCCTCAACCGCCACGAACGAGATTTGGCCTAATTTGAGGTCAAAAGAATGAAAGTTTGGTCACTGTCTCCGAATGCCGTGAAAACCCACCTATCCACACCATCTTTCATGAGGATTCTTAAATGTCAAATAGTGTTTTCAAATTCATCTGTTTGTGTCCTCAACCGCCACGAACAATATTTGGGCTAATTTTATGTCAAAAGAATGATAGTTTTGTCACTGTCTCGGAATGGGGTGAAAACCCACCTATCCACTCCATTTTTCATGAGGATTCTAGAATGTCAAATATTGTTGTCAAATTCATCTGTTTGTGTCCTCAACCGCCACGGACGAGATTTGGCCTAATTTGAGGTCAAAAGAATGATAGTTTCGTCACTGTGTCAGAATACGGTGAAAACCCACCTATCCACTCCATTTTTCATGAGGATTCTAGAATGTCAAATAATGTTGTCAAATTCATCTGTTTGTGTCCTCAACCGCCACGAACGAGATTTGGGCTAATTTGAGGTCAAAAGACTGAAAGTTTGGTCACTGTCTCGGAATGGGGTGAAAACCCACCTATCCACTCCATTTTTCATGAGGATTCTAGAATGTCCAATACTGTTCTCAAATTCATCTGTTTCTGTCCTCAACCGCCACGAACGAGATTTGGGCTAATTTGAGGTCAAAAGAATGATAGTTTCGTCACTGTCTCGGAATGGGATGAAAACCCACCTATCCACTCCATTTTTCATGAGGATTCTAGAATGTCAAATATTGTTGTCAAATTCATCTGTTTGTGTCCTCAACCGCCACGGACGAGATTTGGGCTAATTTGAGGTCAAAAGAATGATAGTTTCGTCACTGTCTCAGAATGCGGTGAAAACCCACCTATCCACTCCATTTTTCATGAGGATTCTAGAATGTCAAATAATGTTGTCAAATTCATCTGTTTGTGTCCTCAACCGCCACGAACGAGATTTGGGCTAATTTGAGGTCAAAAGACTGAAAGTTTGGTCACTGTCTCGGAATGGGGTGAAAACCCACCTATCCACTCCATTTTTCATGAGGATTCTAGAATGTCCAATACTGTTGTCAAATTCATCTGTTTCTGTCCTCAACCGCCACGAACGAGATTTGGGCTAATTTGATGTCAAAAGAATGATAGTTTCGTCACTGTCTCGGAATGGGGTGAAAACCCACCTATCCACTCCATTTTTCATGAGGATTCTAGAATGTCCAATAATGTTGTAAAATTCATCTGTTTGTGTCCTCAACCGCCACGGACGAGATTTGGGCTAATTTGAGGTCAAAGGAATGATAGTTTCGTCACTGTCTCGGAATGGGATGAAAACCCACCTATCCACTCCATTTTTCATGAGGATTCTAGAAAGTCCAATACTGTTGTCAAATTCATCTGTTTCTGTCCTCAACAGCCACGGACGAGATTTGGGCTAATTTGATGTCAAAAGAATGATAGTTTCGTCACTCTCTCGGAATGGGGTGAAAACCCACCTATCCACTCCATTTTTCATGAGGATTCTAGAATGTCCAATAATGTTGTCAAATTCATCTGTTTGTGTCCTCAACTGCCACGGACGAGATTTGGGCTAATTTGAGGTCAAAAGAATGATAGTTTCGTCACTGTCTCGGAATGGGATGAAAACCCACCTATCCACTCCATTTTTCATGAGGATTCTAGAATGTCCAATACTGTTGTCAAATTCATCTGTTTCTGTCCTCAACCGCCACGGACGAGATTTGGGCTAATTTGAGGTCAAAAGAATGATAGTTTCGTCACAGTCTCAGAATGCGGTGAAAACCCACCTATCCACTCAATTTTTCATGAGGACTCTATAATGTCAAATAATGTTGTCAAATTCATCTGTTTGTGTCCTCAACCGCCACGAACGAGATTTGGGCTAATTTGAGGTCAAAAGACTGAAAGTTTGGTCACTGTCTCGGAATGGGGTGAAAACCCACCTATCCACTCCATTTTTCATGAGGATTCTAGAATGTCCAATACTGTTGTCAAATTCATCTGTTTCTGTCCTCAACCGCCACGAACGAGATTTGGGCTAATTTGATGTCAAAAGAATGATAGTTTCGTCACTGTCTCGGAATGGGGTGAAAACCCACCTATCCACTCCATTTTTCATGAGGATTCTAGAATGTCCAATAATGTTGTCAAATTCATCTGTTTGTGTCCTCAACTGCCACGGACGAGATTTGGGCTAATTTGAGGTCAAAAGAATGATAGTTTCGTCACAGTCTCAGAATGCGGTGAAAACCCACCTATCCACTCCATTTTTCATGAGGACTCTAGAATGTCAAATAATGTTGTCAAATTCATCTGTTTGTGTCCTCAACCGCCACGAACGAGATTTGGGCTAATTTGAGGTCAAAAGACTGAAAGTTTGGTCACTGTCTCGGAATGGGGTGAAAACCCACCTATCCACTCCATTTTTCATGAGGATTCTAGAATGTCCAATACTGTTGTCAAATTCATCTGTTTCTGTCCTCAACCGCCACGAACGAGATTTGGGCTAATTTGATGTCAAAAGAATGATAGTTTCGTCACTGTCTCGGAATGGGGTGAAAACCCACCTATCCACTCCATTTTTCATGAGGATTCTAGAATGTCCAATAATGTTGTCAAATTCATCTGTTTGTGTCCTCAACTGCCACGGACGAGATTTGGGCTAATTTGAGGTCAAAAGAATGATAGTTTCGTCACTGTCTCGGAATGCGGTGAAAACCCACCTATCCACTCCATTTTTCATGCGAATTCTAGAATGTTAAATAATGTTGTCAAATTCATCTGTTTGTGTCCTCAACCGCCACGAACGAGATTTGGCCTAATTTGAGGTCAAAAGAATGAAAGTTTGGTCACTGTCTCCGAATGCCGTGAAAACCCACCTACCCACACCATCTTTCATGAGGATTCTTAAATGTCAAATAGTGTTTTCAATTTCATCTGTTTGTGTCCTCAACCGCCACGAACGAGATTTGGGCTAATTTGAGGTCAAAAGAATGATAGGTTCGTCACTGTCTCGGAATGCGGTGAAAACCCACCTATCTACTCCATTTTTCATGTGGATTCTAGAATGTCAAATAATGTTGTCAAATTCATCTGTTTGTGGCCTCAACCGCCACAGACGAGATTTGGGCTAATTTGAGAGCAAAAGAATGATAGTTTCGTCACTGTCTCGGAATGCGGTGAAAACCCACCTATCCACTCCATTTTTCATGCGAATTCTAGAATGTTAAATAATGTTGTCAAATTCATCTGTTTGTGTCCTCAACCGCCACGAACGAGATTTGGCCTAATTTGAGGTCAAAAGAATGAAAGTTTGGTCACTGTCTCCGATTGCCGTGAAAACCCACCTATCCACACCATCTTTCATGAGGATTCTTAAATGTCAAATAGTGTTTTCAAATTCATCTGTTTCTGTCCTCAACCGCCACGAACAATATTTGGGCTAATTTGATGTCAAAAGAATGATAGTTTCGTCACTGTCTCGGAATGGGGTGAAAACCCACCTATCCACTCCATTTTTCATGAGGATTCTAGAATGTCAAATATTATTGTCAAATTCATCTGTTTGTGTCCTCAACCGCCACGAACAAGATTTGGCCTAATTTGAGGTCAAAAGAATGAAAGTTTGGTCACTGTCTCCGAATGCCGTGAAAACCCACCTATCCACACCATCTTTCATGAGGATTCTTAAATGTCAAATAGTGTTTTCAAATTCATCTGTTTGTGTCCTCAACCGCCACGAACAATATTAGGGCTAATTTGATGTCAAAAGAATGATAGTTTCGTCACAGTCTCAGAATGCGGTGAAAACCCACCTATCCACTCCATTTTTCATGAGGACTCTAGAATGTCAAATAATGTTGTCAAATTCATCTGTTTGTGTCCTCAACCGCCACGAACGAGATTTGGGCTAATTTGAGGTCAAAAGAATGAAAGTTTGGTCACTGTCTCGGAATGGGGTGAAAACCCACCTATCCACTCCATTTTTCATGAGGATTCTAGAATGTCCAATAATGTTGTCCAATTCATCTGTTTGTGTCCTCAACCGCCACGAACGAGATTTGGGCTAATTTGAGGTCAAAAGAATGATAGGTTCGTCACTGTCTCGGAATGCGGTGAAAACCCACCTATCTACTCCATTTTTCATGTGGATTCTAGAATGTCAAATAATGTTGTCAAATTCATCTGTTTGTGGCCTCAACCGCCACAGACGAGATTTGGGCTAATTTGAGAGCAAAAGAATGATAGTTTCGTCACTGTCTCGGAATGCGGTGAAAACCCACCTATCCACTCCATTTTTCATGCGAATTCTAGAATGTTAAATAATGTTGTCAAATTCATCTGTTTGTGTCCTCAACCGCCACGAACGAGATTTGGCCTAATTTGAGGTCAAAAGAATGAAAGTTTGGTCACTGTCTCCGAATGCCGTGAAAACCCACCTATCCACACCATCTTTCATGAGGATTCTTAAATGTCAAATAGTGTTTTCAAATTCATCTGTTTGTGTCCTCAACCGCCACGAACAATATTTGGGCTAATTTGATGTCAAAAGAATGATAGTTTCGTCACTGTCTCGGAATGGGGTGAAAACCCACCTATCCACTCCATTTTTCATGAGGATTCTAGAATGTCAAATATTGTTGTCAAATTCATCTGTTTGTGTCCTCAACCGCCACGGACGAGATTTGGGCTAATTTGAGGTCAAAAGAATGATAGTTTCGTCACAGTCTCAGAATGCGGTGAAAACCCACCTATCCACTCCATTTTTCATGAGGACTCTAGAATGTCAAATAATGTTGTCAAATTCATCTGTTTGTGTCCTCAACCGCCACGAACAATATTTGGGCTAATTTGATGTCAAAAGAATGATAGTTTCGTCACTGTCTCGGAATGGGGTGAAAACCCACCTATCCACTCCATTTTTCATGAGGATTCTAGAATGTCAAATATTGTTGTCAAATTCATCTGTTTGTGTCCTCAACCGCCACGGACGAGATTTGGGCTAATTTGAGGTCAAAAGAATGATAGTTTCGTCACAGTCTCAGAATGCGGTGAAAACCCACCTATCCACTCCATTTTTCATGAGGACTCTAGAATGTCAAATAATGTTGTCAAATTCATCTGTTTGTGTCCTCAACCGCCACGAACGAGATTTGGGCTAATTTGAGGTCAAAAGACTGAAAGTTTGGTCACTGTCTCGGAATGGGGTGAAAACCCACCTATCCACTCCATTTTTCATGAGGATTCTAGAATGTCCAATACTGTTGTCAAATTCATCTGTTTGTGTCCTCAACTGCCACGGACGAGATTTGGGCTAATTTGAGGTCAAAAGAATGATAGTTTCGTCACTGTCTCGGAATGCGGTGAAAACCCACCTATCCACTCCATTTTTCATGCGAATTCTAGAATGTTAAATAATGTTGTCAAATTCATCTGTTTGTGTCCTCAACCGCCACGAACGAGATTTGGCCTAATTTGAGGTCAAAAGAATGAAAGTTTGGTCACTGTCTCCGAATGCCGTGAAAACCCACCTACCCACACCATCTTACATGAGGATTCTTAAATGTCAAATAGTGTTTTCAATTTCATCTGTTTGTGTCCTCAACCGCCACGAACGAGATTTGGGCTAATTTGAGGTCAAAAGAATGATAGGTTCGTCACTGTCTCGGAATGCGGTGAAAACCCACCTATCTCCTCCATTTTTCATGTGGATTCTAGAATGTCAAATAATGTTGTCAAATTCATCTGTTTGTGGCCTCAACCGCCACAGACGAGATTTGGGCTAATTTGAGAGCAAAAGAATGATAGTTTCGTCACTGTCTCGGAATGCGGTGAAAACCCACCTATCCACTCCATTTTTCATGCGAATTCTAGAATGTGAAATAATGTTGTCAAATTCATCTGTTTGTGTCCTCAACCGCCACGAACGAGATTTGGCCTAATTTGAGGTCAAAAGAATGAAAGTTTGGTCACTGTCTCCGAATGCCGTGAAAACCCACCTATCCACACCATCTTTCATGAGGATTCTTAAATGTCAAATAGTGTTTTCAAATTCATCTGTTTGTGTCCTCAACCGCCACGAACAATATTTGGGCTAATTTTATGTCAAAAGAATGATAGTTTTGTCACTGTCTCGGAATGGGGTGAAAACCCACCTATCCACTCCATTTTTCATGAGGATTCTAGAATGTCAAATATTGTTGTCAAATTCATCTGTTTGTGTCCTCAACCGCCACGGACGAGATTTGGCCTAATTTGAGGTCAAAAGAATGATAGTTTCGTCACTGTGTCAGAATACGGTGAAAACCCACCTATCCACTCCATTTTTCATGAGGATTCTAGAATGTCAAATAATGTTGTCAAATTCATCTGTTTGTGTCCTCAACCGCCACGAACGAGATTTGGGCTAATTTGAGGTCAAAAGACTGAAAGTTTGGTCACTGTCTCGGAATGGGGTGAAAACCCACCTATCCACTCCATTTTTCATGAGGATTCTAGAATGTCCAATACTGTTCTCAAATTCATCTGTTTCTGTCCTCAACCGCCACGAACGAGATTTGGGCTAATTTGAGGTCAAAAGAATGATAGTTTCGTCACTGTCTCGGAATGGGATGAAAACCCACCTATCCACTCCATTTTTCATGAGGATTCTAGAATGTCAAATATTGTTGTCAAATTCATCTGTTTGTGTCCTCAACCGCCACGGACGAGATTTGGGCTAATTTGAGGTCAAAAGAATGATAGTTTCGTCACTGTCTCAGAATGCGGTGAAAACCCACCTATCCACTCCATTTTTCATGAGGATTCTAGAATGTCAAATAATGTTGTCAAATTCATCTGTTTGTGTCCTCAACCGCCACGAACGAGATTTGGGCTAATTTGAGGTCAAAAGACTGAAAGTTTGGTCACTGTCTCGGAATGGGGTGAAAACCCACCTATCCACTCCATTTTTCATGAGGATTCTAGAATGTCCAATACTGTTGTCAAATTCATCTGTTTCTGTCCTCAACCGCCACGAACGAGATTTGGGCTAATTTGATGTCAAAAGAATGATAGTTTCGTCACTGTCTCGGAATGGGGTGAAAACCCACCTATCCACTCCATTTTTCATGAGGATTCTAGAATGTCCAATAATGTTGTAAAATTCATCTGTTTGTGTCCTCAACCGCCACGGACGAGATTTGGGCTAATTTGAGGTCAAAGGAATGATAGTTTCGTCACTGTCTCGGAATGGGATGAAAACCCACCTATCCACTCCATTTTTCATGAGGATTCTAGAAAGTCCAATACTGTTGTCAAATTCATCTGTTTCTGTCCTCAACAGCCACGGACGAGATTTGGGCTAATTTGATGTCAAAAGAATGATAGTTTCGTCACTCTCTCGGAATGGGGTGAAAACCCACCTATCCACTCCATTTTTCATGAGGATTCTAGAATGTCCAATAATGTTGTCAAATTCATCTGTTTGTGTCCTCAACTGCCACGGACGAGATTTGGGCTAATTTGAGGTCAAAAGAATGATAGTTTCGTCACTGTCTCGGAATGGGATGAAAACCCACCTATCCACTCCATTTTTCATGAGGATTCTAGAATGTCCAATACTGTTGTCAAATTCATCTGTTTCTGTCCTCAACCGCCACGGACGAGATTTGGGCTAATTTGAGGTCAAAAGAATGATAGTTTCGTCACAGTCTCAGAATGCGGTGAAAACCCACCTATCCACTCCATTTTTCATGAGGACTCTAGAATGTCAAATAATGTTGTCAAATTCATCTGTTTGTGTCCTCAACCGCCACGAACGAGATTTGGGCTAATTTGAGGTCAAAAGACTGAAAGTTTGGTCACTGTCTCGGAATGGGGTGAAAACCCACCTATCCACTCCATTTTTCATGAGGATTCTAGAATGTCCAATACTGTTGTCAAATTCATCTGTTTGTGTCCTCAACTGCCACGGACGAGATTTGGGCTAATTTGAGGTCAAAAGAATGATAGTTTCGTCACTGTCTCGGAATGCGGTGAAAACCCACCTATCCACTCCATTTTTCATGCGAATTCTAGAATGTTAAATAATGTTGTCAAATTCATCTGTTTGTGTCCTCAACCGCCACGAACGAGATTTGGCCTAATTTGAGGTCAAAAGAATGAAAGTTTGGTCACTGTCTCCGAATGCCGTGAAAACCCACCTACCCACACCATCTTACATGAGGATTCTTAAATGTCAAATAGTGTTTTCAATTTCATCTGTTTGTGTCCTCAACCGCCACGAACGAGATTTGGGCTAATTTGAGGTCAAAAGAATGATAGGTTCGTCACTGTCTCGGAATGCGGTGAAAACCCACCTATCTCCTCCATTTTTCATGTGGATTCTAGAATGTCAAATAATGTTGTCAAATTCATCTGTTTGTGGCCTCAACCGCCACAGACGAGATTTGGGCTAATTTGAGAGCAAAAGAATGATAGTTTCGTCACTGTCTCGGAATGCGGTGAAAACCCACCTATCCACTCCATTTTTCATGCGAATTCTAGAATGTGAAATAATGTTGTCAAATTCATCTGTTTGTGTCCTCAACCGCCACGAACGAGATTTGGCCTAATTTGAGGTCAAAAGAATGAAAGTTTGGTCACTGTCTCCGAATGCCGTGAAAACCCACCTATCCACACCATCTTTCATGAGGATTCTTAAATGTCAAATAGTGTTTTCAAATTCATCTGTTTGTGTCCTCAACCGCCACGAACAATATTTGGGCTAATTTTATGTCAAAAGAATGATAGTTTCGTCACTGTCTCGGAATGGGGTGAAAACCCACCTATCCACTCCATTTTTCATGAGGATTCTAGAATGTCAAATATTGTTGTCAAATTCATCTGTTTGTGTCCTCAACCGCCACGGACGAGATTTGGCCTAATTTGAGGTCAAAAGAATGATAGTTTCGTCACTGTGTCAGAATACGGTGAAAACCCACCTATCCACTCCATTTTTCATGAGGATTCTAGAATGTCAAATAATGTTGTCAAATTCATCTGTTTGTGTCCTCAACCGCCACGAACGAGATTTGGGCTAATTTGAGGTCAAAAGACTGAAAGTTTGGTCACTGTCTCGGAATGGGGTGAAAACCCACCTATCCACTCCATTTTTCATGAGGATTCTAGAATGTCCAATACTGTTCTCAAATTCATCTGTTTCTGTCCTCAACCGCCACGAACGAGATTTGGGCTAATTTGAGGTCAAAAGAATGATAGTTTCGTCACTGTCTCGGAATGGGATGAAAACCCACCTATCCACTCCATTTTTCATGAGGATTCTAGAATGTCAAATATTGTTGTCAAATTCATCTGTTTGTGTCCTCAACCGCCACGGACGAGATTTGGGCTAATTTGAGGTCAAAAGAATGATAGTTTCGTCACTGTCTCAGAATGCGGTGAAAACCCACCTATCCACTCCATTTTTCATGAGGATTCTAGAATGTCAAATAATGTTGTCAAATTCATCTGTTTGTGTCCTCAACCGCCACGAACGAGATTTGGGCTAATTTGAGGTCAAAAGACTGAAAGTTTGGTCACTGTCTCGGAATGGGGTGAAAACCCACCTATCCACTCCATTTTTCATGAGGATTCTAGAATGTCCAATACTGTTGTCAAATTCATCTGTTTCTGTCCTCAACCGCCACGAACGAGATTTGGGCTAATTTGATGTCAAAAGAATGATAGTTTCGTCACTGTCTCGGAATGGGGTGAAAACCCACCTATCCACTCCATTTTTCATGAGGATTCTAGAATGTCCAATAATGTTGTAAAATTCATCTGTTTGTGTCCTCAACCGCCACGGACGAGATTTGGGCTAATTTGAGGTCAAAGGAATGATAGTTTCGTCACTGTCTCGGAATGGGATGAAAACCCACCTATCCACTCCATTTTTCATGAGGATTCTAGAAAGTCCAATACTGTTGTCAAATTCATCTGTTTCTGTCCTCAACAGCCACGGACGAGATTTGGGCTAATTTGATGTCAAAAGAATGATAGTTTCGTCACTCTCTCGGAATGGGGTGAAAACCCACCTATCCACTCCATTTTTCATGAGGATTCTAGAATGTCCAATAATGTTGTCAAATTCATCTGTTTGTGTCCTCAACTGCCACGGACGAGATTTGGGCTAATTTGAGGTCAAAAGAATGATAGTTTCGTCACTGTCTCGGAATGGGATGAAAACCCACCTATCCACTCCATTTTTCATGAGGATTCTAGAATGTCCAATACTGTTGTCAAATTCATCTGTTTCTGTCCTCAACCGCCACGGACGAGATTTGGGCTAATTTGAGGTCAAAAGAATGATAGTTTCGTCACAGTCTCAGAATGCGGTGAAAACCCACCTATCCACTCCATTTTTCATGAGGACTCTAGAATGTCAAATAATGTTGTCAAATTCATCTGTTTGTGTCCTCAACCGCCACGAACAATATTTGGGCTAATTTGATGTCAAAAGAATGATAGTTTCGTCACTGTCTCGGAATGGGGTGAAAACCCACCTATCCACTCCATTTTTCATGAGGATTCTAGAATGTCAAATATTGTTGTCAAATTCATCTGTTTGTGTCCTCAACCGCCACGGACGAGATTTGGGCTAATTTGAGGTCAAAAGAATGATAGTTTCGTCACAGTCTCAGAATGCGGTGAAAACCCACCTATCCACTCCATTTTTCATGAGGACTCTAGAATGTCAAATAATGTTGTCAAATTCATCTGTTTGTGTCCTCAACCGCCACGAACGAGATTTGGCCTAATTTGAGGTCAAAAGAATGAAAGTTTGGTAACTGTCTCCGAATGCCGTGAAAACCCACCTATCCACACCATTTTTCATGAGGATTCTTAAATGTCAAATAGTGTTTTCAAATTCATCTGTTTGTGTCCTCAACCGCCATGAACAATATTTGGGCTAATTTGAGGTCAAAAGAATGAAAGTTTGGTCACTGTCTCCGAATGCCGTGAAAACCCACCTATCCACACCATCTTTCATGAGGATTCTTAAATGTCAAATAGTGTTTTCAAATTCATCTGTTTGTGTCCTCAACCGCCACGAACAATATTAGGGCTAATTTGATGTCAACAGAATGATAGTTTCGTCACTGTCTCGGAATGGGGTGAAAACCCACCTATCCACTCCATTTTTCATGAGGATTCTAGAATGTCAAATATTGTTGTCAAATTCATCTGTTTGTGTCCTCAACCGCCACGGACGAGATTTGGGCTAATTTGAAGTCAAAAGAATGATAGTTTCGTCACTGTCTCAGAATGCGGTGAAAACCCACCTATCCACTCCATTTTTCATGAGGATTCTAGAATGTCAAATAATGTTGTCAAATTCATCTGTTTGTGTCCTCAACCGCCACGAACGAGATTTGGGCTAATTTGAGGTCAAAAGACTGAAAGTTTGGTCACTGTCTCGGAATGGGGTGAAAACTCACCTATCCACTCCATTTTTCATGAGGATTCTAGAATGTCCAATACTGTTGTCAAATTCATCTGTTTCTGTCCTCAACCGCCACGAACGAGATTTGGGCTAATTTGATGTCAAAAGAATGATAGTTTCGTCACTGTCTCGGAATGGGGTGAAAACCCACCTATCCACTCCATTTTTCATGAGGATTCTAGAATGTCCTAAAATGTTGTCAAATTCATCTGTTTGTGTCCTCAACTGCCACGGACGAGATTTGGGCTAATTTGAGGTCAAAAGAATGATAGTTTCGTCACTGTCTCGGAATGGGATGAAAACCCACCTATCCACTCCATTTTTCATGAGGATTCTAGAATGTCCAATACTGTTGTCAAATTCATCTGTTTCTGTCCTCAACTGCCACGGACGAGATTTGGGCTAATTTTAGGTCAAAAGAATGAAAGTTTCGTCACTGTCTCGGAATGGGATGAAAACCCACCTATCCACTCCATTTTTCATGAGGATTCTAGAATGTCCAATAATGTTGTCAAATTCATCTGTTTGTGTCCTCAACCGCCACGAACGAGATTTGGGCTAATTTGAGGTCAAAAGAATGATAGGTTCGTCACTGTCTCGGAATGCGGTGAAAACCCACCTATCTACTCCATTTTTCATGTGGATTCTAGAATGTCAAATAATGTTGTCAAATTCATCTGTTTGTGGCCTCAACCGCCACCGACGAGATTTGGGCTAATTTGAGAGCAAAAGAATGATAGTTTCGTCACTGTCTCGGAATGCGGTGAAAATCCACCTATCCACTCCATTTTTCATGCGAATTCTAGAATGTGAAATAATGTTGTCAAATTCATCTGTTTGTGTCCTCAACCGCCACGAACGAGATTTGGCCTAATTTGAGGTCAAAAGAATGAAAGTTTGGTCACTGTCTCCGAATGCCGTGAAAACCCACCTATCCACACCATCTTTCATGAGGATTCTTAAATGTCAAATAGTGTTTTCAAATTCATCTGTTTGTGTCCTCAACCGCCACGAACAATATTTGGGCTAATTTGATGTCAAAAGAATGATAGTTTCGTCACTGTCTCGGAATGGGGTGAAAACCCACCTATCCACTCCATTTTTCATGAGGATTCTAGAATGTCAAATATTGTTGTCAAATTCATCTGTTTGTGTCCTCAACCGCCACGAACAAGATTTGGCCTAATTTGAGGTCAAAAGAATGAAAGTTTGGTCACTGTCTCCGAATGCCGTGAAAACCCACCTATCCACACCATCTTTCATGAGGATTCTTAAATGTCAAATAGTGTTTTCAAATTCATCTGTTTGTGTCCTCAACCGCCACGAACAATATTAGGGCTAATTTGATGTCAAAAGAATGATAGTTTCGTCACTGTCTCGGAATGGGGTGAAAACCCACCTATCCACTCCATTTTTCATGAGGATTCTAGAATGTCAAATATTGTTGTCAAATTCATCTGTTTGTGTCCTCAACCGCCACGGACGAGATTTGGCCTAATTTGAGGTCAAAAGAATGATAGTTTCGTCACTGTCTCAGAATACGGTGAAAACCCACCTATCCACTCCATTTTTCATGAGGATTCTAGAATGTCAAATAATGTTGTCAAATTCATCTGTTTGTGTCCTCAACCGCCACGAACGAGATTTGGGCTAATTTGAGGTCAAAAGACTGAAAGTTTGGTCACTGTCTCGGAATGGGGTGAAAACCCACCTATCCACTCCATTTTTCATGAGGATTCTAGAATGTCCAATACTGTTCTCAAATTCATCTGTTTCTGTCCTCAACCGCCACGAACGAGATTTGGGCTAATTTGAGGTCAAAAGAATGATAGTTTCGTCACTGTCTCGGAATGGGAAGAAAACCCACCTATCCACTCCATTTTTCATGAGGATTCTAGAATGTCAAATATTGTTGTCAAATTCATCTGTTTGTGTCCTCAACCGCCACGGACGAGATTTGGGCTAATTTGAGGTCAAAAGAATGATAGTTTCGTCACTGTCTCAGAATGCGGTGAAAACCCACCTATCCACTCCATTTTTCATGAGGATTCTAGAATGTCAAATAATGTTGTCAAATTCATCTGTTTGTGTCCTCAACCGCCACGAACGAGATTTGGGCTAATTTGAGGTCAAAAGACTGAAAGTTTGGTCACTGTCTCGGAATGGGGTGAAAACCCACCTATCCACTCCATTTTTCATGAGGATTCTAGAATGTCCAATACTGTTGTCAAATTCATCTGTTTCTGTCCTCAACCGCCAAGAACGAGATTTGGGCTAATTTGATGTCAAAAGAATGATAGTTTCGTCACTGTCTCGGAATGGGGTGAAAACCCACCTATCCACTCCATTTTTCATGAGGATTCTAGAATGTCAAATAATGTTGTCAAATTCATCTGTTTGTGTCGTCAACCGCCACGAACGAAATTTGGGCTAATTTGAGGTCAAAAGAATGAAAGTTTGGTCACTGTCTCGGAATGGGGTGAAAACCCACCTATCCACTCCATTTTTCATGAGGATTCTAGAATGTCCAATAATGTTGTCAAATTCATCTGTTTGTGTCCTCAACCGCCACGAACGAGATTTGGGCTAATTTGAGGTCAAAAGAATGATAGGTTCGTCACTGTCTCGGAATGCGGTGAAAACCCACCTATCTACTCCATTTTTCATGTGGATTCTAGAATGTCAAATAATGTTGTCAAATTCATCTGTTTGTGGCCTCAACCGCCACCGACGAGATTTGGGCTAATTTGAGAGCAAAAGAATGATAGTTTCGTCACTGTCTCGGAATGCGGTGAAAACCCACCTATCCACTCCATTTTTCATGCGAATTCTAGAATGTGAAATAATGTTGTCAAATTCATCTGTTTGTGTCCTCAACCGCCACGAACGAGATTTGGCCTAATTTGAGGTCAAAAGAATGAAAGTTTGGTCACTGTCTCCGAATGCCGTGAAAACCCACCTATCCACACCATCTTTCATGAGGATTCTTAAATGTCAAATAGTGTTTTCAAATTCATCTGTTTGTGTCCTCAACCGCCACGAACAATATTTGGGCTAATTTGATGTCAAAAGAATGATAGTTTCGTCACTGTCTCGGAATGGGGTGAAAACCCACCTATCCACTCCATTTTTCATGAGGATTCTAGAATGTCAAATATTGTTGTCAAATTCATCTGTTTGTGTCCTCAACCGCCACGAACAAGATTTGGCCTAATTTGAGGTCAAAAGAATGAAAGTTTGGTCACTGTCTCCGAATGCCGTGAAAACCCACCTATCCACACCATCTTTCATGAGGATTCTTAAATGTCAAATAGTGTTTTCAAATTCATCTGTTTGTGTCCTCAACCGCCACGAACAATATTAGGGCTAATTTGATGTCAAAAGAATGATAGTTTCGTCACTGTCTCGGAATGGGGTGAAAACCCACCTATCCACTCCATTTTTCATGAGGATTCTAGAATGTCAAATATTGTTGTCAAATTCATCTGTTTGTGTCCTCAACCGCCACGGACGAGATTTGGCCTAATTTGAGGTCAAAAGAATGATAGTTTCGTCACTGTCTCAGAATACGGTGAAAACCCACCTATCCACTCCATTTTTCATGAGGATTCTAGAATGTCAAATAATGTTGTCAAATTCATCTGTTTGTGTCCTCAACCGCCACGAACGAGATTTGGGCTAATTTGAGGTCAAAAGACTGAAAGTTTGGTCACTGTCTCGGAATGGGGTGAAAACCCACCTATCCACTCCATTTTTCATGAGGATTCTAGAATGTCCAATACTGTTCTCAAATTCATCTGTTTCTGTCCTCAACCGCCACGAACGAGATTTGGGCTAATTTGAGGTCAAAAGAATGATAGTTTCGTCACTGTCTCAGAATACGGTGAAAACCCACCTATCCACTCCATTTTTCATGAGGATTCTAGAATGTCAAATATTGTTGTCAAATTCATCTGTTTGTGTCCTCAACCGCCACGGCCGAGATTTGGGCTAATTTGAGGTCAAAAGAATGATAGTTTCGTCACTGTCTCAGAATGCGGTGAAAACCCACCTATCCACTCCATTTTTCATGAGGATTCTAGAATGTCAAATAATGTTGTCAAATTCATCTGTTTGTGTCCTCAACCGCCACGAACGAGATTTGGGCTAATTTGAGGTCAAAAGACTGAAAGTTTGGTCACTGTCTCGGAATGGGGTGAAAACCCACCTATCCACTCCATTTTTCATGAGGATTCTAGAATGTCCAATACTGTTGTCAAATTCATCTGTTTCTGTCCTCAACCGCCACGAACGAGATTTGGGCTAATTTGATGTCAAAAGAATGATAGTTTCGTCACTGTCTCGGAATGGGGTGAAAACCCACCTATCCACTCCATTTTTCATGAGGATTCTAGAATGTCCAATAATGTTGTCAAATTCATCTGTTTGTGTCCTCAACCGCCACGGACGAGATTTGGGCTAATTTGAGGTCAAAGGAATGATAGTTTCGTCACTGTCTCGGAATGGGATGAAAACCCACCTATCCACTCCATTTTTCATGAGGATTCTAGAAAGTCCAATACTGTTGTCAAATTCATCTATTTCTGACCTCAACAGCCACGGACGAGATTTGGGCTAATTTGATGTCAAAAGAATGATAGTTTCGTCACTCTCTCGGAATGGGGTGAAAACCCACCTATCCACTCCATTTTTCATGAGGATTCTAGAATGTCCAATAATGTTGTCAAATTCATCTGTTTGTGTCCTCAACTGCCATGGACGAGATTTGGGCTAATTTGAGGTCAAAAGAATGATAGTTTCGTCACTGTCTCGGAATGGGATGAAAACCCACCAATCCACTCCATTTTTCATGAGGATTCTAGAATGTCCAATACTGTTGTCAAATTCATCTGTTTCTGTCCTCAACCGCCACGGACGAGATTTGGGCTAATTTGAGGTCAAAAGAATGATAGTTTCGTCACAGTCTCAGAATGCGGTGAAAACCCACCTATCCACTCCATTTTTCATGAGGACTCTAGAATGTCAAATAATGTTGTCAAATTCATCTGTTTGTGTCCTCAACCGCCACGAACAATATTTGGGCTAATTTGATGTCAAAAGAATGATAGTTTCGTCACTGTCTCGGAATGGGGTGAAAACCCACCTATCCACTCCATTTTTCATGAGGATTCTAGAATGTCAAATATTGTTGTCAAATTCATCTGTTTGTGTCCTCAACCGCCACGGACGAGATTTGGGCTAATTTGAGGTCAAAAGAATGATAGTTTCGTCACAGTCTCAGAATGCGGTGAAAACCCACCTATCCACTCCATTTTTCATGAGGACTCTAGAATGTCAAATAATGTTGTCAAATTCATCTGTTTGTGTCCTAAACCGCCACGAACGAGATTTGGCCTAATTTGAGGTCAAAAGAATGAAAGTTTGGTAACTGTCTCCGAATGCCGTGAAAACCCACCTATCCACACCATTTTTCATGAGGATTCTTAAATGTCAAATAGTGTTTTCAAATTCATCTGTTTGTGTCCTCAACCGCCATGAACAATATTTGGGCTAATTTGAGGTCAAAAGAATGAAAGTTTGGTCACTGTCTCCGAATGCCGTGAAAACCCACCTATCCACACCATCTTTCATGAGGATTCTTAAATGTCAAATAGTGTTTTCAAATTCATCTGTTTGTGTCCTCAACCGCCACGAACAATATTAGGGCTAATTTGATGTCAACAGAATGATAGTTTCGTCACTGTCTCGGAATGGGGTGAAAACCCACCTATCCACTCCATTTTTCATGAGGATTCTAGAATGTCAAATATTGTTGTCAAATTCATCTGTTTGTGTCCTCAACCGCCACGGACGAGATTTGGGCTAATTTGAAGTCAAAAGAATGATAGTTTCGTCACTGTCTCAGAATGCGGTGAAAACCCACCTATCCACTCCATTTTTCATGAGGATTCTAGAATGTCAAATAATGTTGTCAAATTCATCTGTTTGTGTCCTCAACCGCCACGAACGAGATTTGGGCTAATTTGAGGTCAAAAGACTGAAAGTTTGGTCACTGTCTCGGAATGGGGTGAAAACCCACCTATCCACTCCATTTTTCATGAGGATTCTAGAATGTCCAATACTGTTGTCAAATTCATCTGTTTCTGTCCTCAACCGCCACGAACGAGATTTGGGCTAATTTGATGTCAAAAGAATGATAGTTTCGTCACTGTCTCGGAATGGGGTGAAAACCCACCTATCCACTCCATTTTTCATGAGGATTCTAGAATGTCCTATAATGTTGTCAAATTCATCTGTTTGTGTCCTCAACTGCCA
Organism: Inga oerstediana; assembly: GCA_963210345.1. Taxonomy (NCBI): domain Eukaryota; kingdom Viridiplantae; phylum Streptophyta; class Magnoliopsida; order Fabales; family Fabaceae; genus Inga; species Inga oerstediana. The sequence goes on along the minus strand of OY723408.1, from coordinate 37,353,386 downwards.
CGGACGAGATTTGGGCTAATTTGAGGTCAAAAGAATGATAGTTTCGTCACTGTCTCGGAATGGGATGAAAACCCACCTATCCACTCCATTTTTCATGAGGATTCTAGAATGTCCAATACTGTTGTCAAATTCATCTGTTTCTGTCCTCAACTGCCACGGACGAGATTTGGGCTAATTTTAGGTCAAAAGAATGATAGTTTCGTCACTGTCTCGGAATGGGATGAAAACGCACCTATCCACTCCATTTTTCATGAGGATTCTAGAATGTCAAATAATGTTGTCAAATTCATCTTTTTGTGTCCTCAACCGCCACAAACCAGATTTGGGCTGATTTGATGTCAAAAGAATGATAGTTTCGTCACATTCTCGGAATGCGGTGAAAACCCACCTATCCACTCCATTTTTCATGAGGATTCTAGAATGTCCAATACTGTTGTCAAATTCATCTGTTTCTGTCCTCAACCGCCACGAACGAGATTTGGGCTAATTTGATGTCAAAAGAATGATAGTTTCGTCACTGTCTCGGAATGGGGTGAAAACCCACCTATCCACTCCATTTTTCATGAGGATTCTAGAATGTCCAATAATGTTGTCAAATTCATCTGTTTGTGTCCTCAACCGCCACGGACGAGATTTGGGATAATTTGAGGTCAAAAGAATGATAGTTTCGTCACTGTCTCGGAATGGGATGAAAACCCACCTATCCACTCCATTTTTCATGAGGATTCTAGAAAGTCCAATACTGTTGTCAAATTCATCTGTTTCTGTCCTCAACTGCCACGGACGAGATTTTGGCTAATTTGAGGTCAAAAGAATGATAGTTTCGTCACTGTCTCGGAATGGGATGAAAACCCACCTATCCACTCCATTTTTCATGAGGATTCTAGAATGTCAAATAATGTTGTCAAATTCATCTTTTTGTGTCCTCAACCGCCACAAACAAGATTTGGGCTAATTTGATGTCAAAAGAATGATAGTTTCGTCACATTCTCGGAATGCGGTGAAAACCCACCTATCCACTCCATTTTTCATGTGGATTCTAGAATGTCAAATAATGTTGTCAAATTCATCTGTTTGTGTCCTCAACCGCCACGGACGAGATTTGGGCTAATTTGAGGGCAAAAGAATGACAGTTTCGTCACTGTCTCGGAATGCGGTGAAAACCCACCTATCCACTCCATTTTTCATGCGGATTCTAGAATGTCAAATAATGTTGTCAAATTCATCTGTTTGTGTCCTCAACCGCCACGAACGAGATTTGGGCTAATTTGAGGTAAAAAGAATGATAGTTTCATCACTGTCTCGGAATGCGGTGAAAACCCACCTATCCACTCCATTTTTCATGCGGATTCTAGAATGTCAAATAATGTTGTCAAATTCATCTGTTTGTGTCCTCAACCGCCACGAACGAGATTTGGGCTAATTTGAGGTCAAAAGAATGATAGTTTCGTCACTGTCTCAGAATGCGGTGAAAACACACCTATCCACTCCATTTTTCATGAGGATTCTAGAATGTCAAATAATGTTGTCAAATTCATCTGTTTGTGTCGTCAACCGCCACGAACGACATTTGGGCTAATTTGAGGTCAAAAGAATGAAAGTTTGGTCACTGTCTCGGAATGGGGTGAAAACCCACCTATCCACTCCATTTTTCATGAGGATTCTAGAATGTCCAATAATGTTGTCAAATTCATCTGTTTGTGTCCTCAACCGCCACGAACGAGATTTGGGCTAATTTGAGGTCAAAAGAATGATAGGTTCGTCACTGTCTCGGAATGCGGTGAAAACCCACCTATCTACTCCATTTTTCATGTGGATTCTAGAATGTCAAATAATGTTGTCAAATTCATCTGTTTGTGGCCTCAACCGCCACAGACGAGATTTGGGCTAATTTGAGGGCAAAAGAATGATAGTTTCGTCACTGTCTCGGAATGCGGTCAAAACCCACCTATCCACTCCATTTTTCATGCGAATTCTAGAATGTTAAATAATGTTGTCAAATTCATCTGTTTGTGTCCTCAACCGCCACGAACGAGATTTGGCCTAATTTGAGGTCAAAAGAATGAAAGTTTGGTTACTGTCTCCGAATGCCGTGAAAACCCACCTATCCACACCATCTTTCATGAGGATTCTTAAATGTCAAATAGTGTTTTCAAATTCATCTGTTTGTGTCCTCAATCGCCACGAACAATATTTGGGCTAATTTGATGTCAAAAGAATGATAGTTTCGTCACTGTCTCGGAATGGGGTGAAAACCCACCTATCCACTCCATTTTTCATGAGGATTCTAGAATGTCAAATATTGTTGTCAAATTCATCTGTTTGTGTCCTCAACCGCCACGGACGAGATTTGGGCTAATTTGAGGTCAAAAGAATGATAGTTTCGTCACTGTCTCAGAATGCGGTGAAAACCCACCTATCCACTCCATTTTTCATGAGGACTCTAGAATGTCAAATAATGTTGTCAAATTCATCTGTTTGTGTCCTCAACCGCCACGAACGAGATTTGGGCTAATTTGAGGTCAAAAGACTGAAAGTTTGGTCACTGTCTCGGAATGGGGTGAAAACCCACCTATCCACTCCATTTTTCATGAGGATTCTAGAATGTCAAATACTGTTGTCAAATTCATCTGTTTCTGTCCTCAACCGCCACTTACGAGATTTGGGCTAATTTGATGTCAAAAGAATGATAGTTTCGTCACTGTCTCGGAATGGGGTGAAAACCCACCTATCCACTCCATTTTTCATGAGGATTCTAGAATGTCCAATAATGTTGTCAAATTCATCTGTTTGTGTCCTCAACCGCCACGGACGAGATTTGGGATAATTTGAGGTCAAAAGAATGATAGTTTCGTCACTGTCTCGGAATGGGATGAAAACCCACCTATCCACTCCATTTTTCATGAGGATTCTAGAATGTCCAATACTGTTGTCAAATTCATCTGTTTCTGTCCTCAACTGCCACGGACGAGATTTGGGCTAATTTTAGGTCAAAAGAATGATAGTTTCGTCACTGTCTCGGAATGGGATGAAAACCCACCTATCCACTCCATTTTTCATGAGGATTCTAGAATGTCAAATAATGTTGTCAAATTCATCTTTTTGTGTCCTCAACCACCACAAACAAGATTTGGGCTAATTTGATGTCAAAAGAATGATAGTTTCGTCACATTCTCGGAATGCGGTGAAAACCCACCTATCCACTCCATTTTTCATGTGGATTCTAGAATGTCAAATAATGTTGTCAAATTCATCTGTTTGTGTCCTCAACCGCCACGGACGAGATTTGGGCTAATTTGAGGGCAAAAGAATGACAGTTTCGTCACTGTCTCGGAATGCGGTGAAAACCCACCTATCCACTCCATTTTTCATGCGGATTCTAGAATGTCAAATAATGTTGTCAAATTCATCTGTTTGTGTCCTCAACCGCCACGAACGAGATTTGGGCTAATTTGAGGTAAAAAGAATGATAGTTTCATCACTGTCTCGGAATGCGGTGAAAACCCACCTATCCACTCCATTTTTCATGCGGATTCTAGAATGTCAAATAATGTTGTCAAAATCATCTGTTTGTGTCCTCAACCGCCACGAACGAGATTTGGGCTAATTTGAGGTCAAAAGAATGATAGTTTCGTCACTGTCTCAGAATGCGGTGAAAACACACCTATCCACTCCATTTTTCATGAGGATTCTAGAATGTCAAATAATGTTGTCAAATTCATCTGTTTGTGTCGTCAACCGCCACGAACGAAATTTGGGCTAATTTGAGGTCAAAAGAATGAAAGTTTGGTCACTGTCTCGGAATGGGGTGAAAACCCACCTATCCACTCAATTTTTCATGAGGATTCTAGAATGTCCAATAATGTTGTCAAATTCATCTGTTTGTGTCCTCAACCGCCACGAACGAGATTTAGGCTAATTTGAGGTCAAAAGAATGATAGGTTCGTCACTGTCTCGGAATGCGGTGAAAACCCACCTATCCACTCCATTTTTCATGTGGATTCTAGAATGTCAAATAATGTTGTCAAATTCATCTGTTTGTGGCCTCAACCGCCACAGACGAGATTTGGGCTAATTTGAGGGCAAAAGAATGATAGTTTCGTCACTGTCTCGGAATACGGTCAAAACCCACCTATCCACTCCATTTTTCATGCGAATTCTAGAATGTTAAATAATGTTGTCAAATTCATCTGTTTGTGTCCTCAACCGCCACGAACGAGATTTGGCCTAATTTGAGGTCAAAAGAATGAAAGTTTGGTCACTGTCTCCGAATGCCGTGAAAACCCACCTATCCACACCATCTTTCATGAGGATTCTTAAATGTCAAATAGTGTTTTCAAATTCATCTGTTTGTGTCCTCAACCGCCACGAACAATATTTGGGCTAATTTGATGTCAAAAGAATGATAGTTTCGTCACTGTCTCGGAATGGGGTGAAAACCCACCTATCCACTCCATTTTTCATGAGGATTCTAGAATGTCAAATATTGTTGTCAAATTCATCTGTTTGTGTCCTCAACCGCCACGGACGAGATTTGGGCTAATTTGAGGTCAAAAGAATGATAGTTTCGTCACTGTCTCAGAATGCGGTGAAAACCCACCTATCCACTCCATTTTTCATGAGGACTCTAGAATGTCAAATAATGTTGTCAAATTCATCTGTTTGTGTCCTCAACCGCCACGAACGAGATTTGGGCTAATTTGAGGTCAAAAGACTGAAAGTTTGGTCACTGTCTCGGAATGGGGTGAAAACCCACCTATCCACTCCATTTTTCATGAGGATTCTAGAATGTCCAATACTGTTGTCAAATTCATCTGTTTCTGTCCTCAACCGCCACGAACGAGATTTGGGCTAATTTGATGTCAAAAGAATGATAGTTTCGTCACTGTCTCGGAATGGGGTGAAAACCCACCTATCCACTCCATTTTTCATGAGGATTCTAGAATGTCCAATAATGTTGTCAAATTCATCTGTTTGTGTCCTCAACTGCCACGGACGAGATTTGGGCTAATTTGAGGTCAAAAGAATGATAGTTTCGTCACTGTCTCGGAATGGGATGAAAACCCACCTATCCACTCCATTTTTCATGAGGATTCTAGAATGTCCAATACTGTTGTCAAATTCATCTGTTTCTGTCCTCAACTGCCACGGACGAGATTTGGGCTAATTTGAGGTCAAAAGAATGATAGTTTCGTCACTGTCTCGGAATGGGATGAAAACCCACCTATCCACTCCATTTTTCATGAGGATTCTAGAATGTCAAATAATGTTGTCAAATTCATCTTTTTGTGTCCTCAACCGCCACAAACCAGATTTGGGCTAATTTGATGTCAAAAGAATGATAGTTTCGTCACATTCTCGGAATGCGGTGAAAACCCACCTATCCACTCCATTTTTCATGTGGATTCTAGAATGTCAAATAATGTTGTCAAATTCATCTGTTTGTGTCCTCAACCTCCACGGACGAGATTTGGGCTAATTTGAGGGCAAAAGAATGACAGTTTCGTCACTGTCTCGGAATGCGGTGAAAACCCACCTATCCACTCCATTTTTCATGAGGATTCTAGAATGTCAAATAATGTTGTCAAATTCATCTGTTTGTGTCCTCAACCGCCACGAACGAGATTTGGGCTAATTTGAGGTCAAAAGACTGAAAGTTTGGTCACTGTCTCGGAATGGGGTGAAAACCCACCTATCCACTCCATGTTTCATGAGGATTCTAGAATGTCCAATACTGTTGTCAAATTCATCTGTTTCTGTCCTCAACCGCCACGAACGAGATTTGGGCTAATTTGATGTCAAAAGAATGATAGTTTCGTCACTGTCTCGGAATGGGGTGAAAACCCACCTATCCACTCCATTTTTCATGAGGATTCTAGAATGTCCAATAATGTTGTCAAATTCATCTGTTTGTGTCCTCAACTGCCACGGACGAGATTTGGGCTAATTTGAGGTCAAAAGAATGATAGTTTCGTCACTATCTCGGAATGGGATGAAAACCCACCTATCCACTCCATTTTTCATGAGGATTCTAGAATGTCAAATATTGTTGTCAAATTCATCTGTTTGTGTCCTCAACCGCCACGGACGAGATTTGGGCTAATTTGAGGTCAAAAGAATGATAGTTTCGTCACTGTCTCAGAAGGCGGTGAAAACCCACCTATCCACTCCATTTTTCATGAGGATTCTAGAATGTCAAATAATGTTGTCAAATTCATCTGTTTGTGTCCTCAACCGCCACGAACGAGATTTGGGCTAATTTGAGGTCAAAAGACTGAAAGTTTGGTCACTGTCTCGGAATGGGGTGAAAACCCACCTATCCACTCCATTTTTCATGAGGATTCTAGAATGTCCAATACTGTTGTCAAATTCATCTGTTTCTGTCCTCAACCGCCACGAACGAGATTTGGGCTAATTTGATGTCAAAAGAATGATAGTTTCGTCACTGTCTCGGAATGGGGTGAAAACCCACCTATCCACTCCATTTTTCATGAGGATTCTAGAATGTCCAATAATGTTGTCAAATTCATCTGTTTGTGTCCTCAACCGCCACGGACGAGATTTGGGATAATTTGAGGTCAAAAGAATGATAGTTTCGTCACTGTCTCGGAATGGGATGAAAACCCACCTATCCACTCCATTTTTCATGAGGATTCTAGAAAGTCCAATACTGTTGTCAAATTCATCTGTTTCTGTCCTCAACTGCCACGGACGAGATTTGGGCTAATTTGAGGTCAAAAGAATGATAGTTTCGTCACTGTCTCGGAATGGGATGAAAACCCACCTATCCACTCCATTTTTCATGAGGATTCTAGAATGTCAAATAATGTTGTCAAATTCATCTTTTTGTGTCCTCAACCGCCACAAACAAGATTTGGGCTAATTTGATGTCAAAAGAATGATAGTTTCGTCACATTCTCGGAATGCGGTGAAAACCCACCTATCCACTCCATTTTTCATGTGGATTCTAGAATGTCAAATAATGTTGTCAAATTCATCTGTTTGTGTCCTCAACCGCCACGGACGAGATTTGGGCTAATTTGAGGGCAAAAGAATGACAGTTTCGTCACTGTCTCGGAATGCGGTGAAAACCCACCTATCCACTCCATTTTTCATGCGGATTCTAGAATGTCAAATAATGTTGTCAAATTCATCTGTTTGTGTCCTCAACCGCCACGAACGAGATTTGGGCTAATTTGAGGTAAAAAGAATGATAGTTTCATCACTGTCTCGGAATGCGGTGAAAACCCACCTATCCACTCCATTTTTCATGCGGATTCTAGAATGTCAAATAATGTTGTCAAATTCATCTGTTTGTGTCCTCAACCGCCACGAACGAGATTTGGGCTAATTTGAGGTCAAAAGAATGATAGTTTCGTCACTGTCTCAGAATGCGGTGAAAACACACCTATCCACTCCATTTTTCATGAGGATTCTAGAATGTCAAATAATGTTGTCAAATTCATCTGTTTGTGTCGTCAACCGCCACGAACGAGATTTGGGCTAATTTGAGGTCAAAAGAATGAAAGTTTGGTCACTGTCTCGGAATGGGGTGAAAACCCACCTATCCATTCCATTTTTCATGAGGATTCTAGAATGTCCAATAATGTTGTCAAATTCATCTGTTTGTGTCCTCAACCGCCACGAACGAGATTTGGGCTAATTTGAGGTCAAAAGAATGATAGGTTCGTCACTGTCTCGGAATGCGGTGAAAACCCACCTATCCACACCATCTTTCATGAGGATTCTTAAATGTCAAATAGTGTTTTCAAATTCATCTGTTTGTGTCCTCAACCGCCACGAACAATATTTGGGCTAATTTGATGTCAAAAGAATGATAGTTTCGTCACTGTCTCGGAATGGGGTGAAAACCCACCTATCCACTCCATTTTTCATGAGGATTCTAGAATGTCAAATATTGTTGTCAAATTCATCTGTTTGTGTCCTCAACCGCCACGGACGAGATTTGGGCTAATTTGAGGTCAAAAGAATGATAGTTTCGTCACTGTCTCAGAATGCGGTGAAAACCCACCTATCCACTCCATTTTTCATGAGGATTCTAGAATGTCAAATATTGTTGTCAAATTCATCTGTTTGTGTCCTCAACCGCCACGAACGAGATTTGGGCTAATTTGAAGTCAAAAGACTGAAAGTTTGGTCACTGTCTCGGAATGGGGTGAAAACCCACCTATCCACTCCATTTTTCATGAGGATTCTAGAATGTCCAATACTGTTGTCAAATTCATCTGTTTCTGTCCTCAACCGCCACGAACGAGATTTGGGCTAATTTGATGTCAAAAGAATGATAGTTTCGTCACTGTCTCGGAATGGGGTGAAAACCCACCTATCCACTCCATGTTTCATGAGGATTCTAGAATGTCCAATAATGGTGTCAAATTCATCTGTTTGTGTCCTCAACTGCCACGGACGAGATTTGGGCTAATTTGAGGTCAAAAGAATGATAGTTTCGTCACTGTCTCGGAATGGGATGAAAACCCACCTATCCACTCCATTTTTCATGAGGATTCTAGAATGTCAAATATTGTTGTCAAATTCATCTGTTTGTGTCCTCAACCGCCACGGACGAGATTTGGGCTAATTTGAGGTCAAAAGAATGATAGTTTCGTCACTGTCTCAGAATGCGGTGAAAACCCACCTATCCACTCCATTTTTCATGAGGATTCTAGAATGTCAAATATTGTTGTCAAATTCATCTGTTTGTGTCCTCAACCGCCACGGACGAGATTTGGGCTAATTTGAGGTCAAAAGAATGATAGTTTCGTCACTGTCTCAGAATGCGGTGAAAACCCACCTATCCACTCCATTTTTCATGAGGATTCTAGAATGTCAAATAATGTTGTCAAATTCATCTGTTTGTGTCCTCAACCGCCACGAACGAGATTTGGGCTAATTTGATGTCAAAAGAATGATAGTTTCGTCACTGTCTCGGAATGGCGTGAAAACCCACCTATCCACTCCATTTTTCATGAGGATTCTAGAATGTCCAAAAATGTTGTCAAATTCATCTGTTTCTGTCCTCAACCGCCACGGACGAGATTTGGGATAATTTGAGGTCAAAAGAATGATAGTTTCGTCACTGTCTCGGAATGGGATGAAAACCCACCTATCCACTCCATTTTTCATGAGGATTCTAGAATGTCAAATATTGTTGTCAAATTCATCTGTTTGTGTCCTCAACCGCCACGGACGAGATTTGGGCTAATTTGAGGTCAAAAGAATGATAGTTTCGTCACTGTCTCAGAATGCGGTGAAAACCCACCTATCCACTCCATTTTTCATGAGGATTCTAGAATGTCCAATACTGTTGTCAAATTCATCTGTTTCTGTCCTCAACTGCCACGGATGAGATTTGGGCTAATTTGAGGTCAAAAGAATGATAGTTTCGTCACTGTCTCAGAATGGGTTGAAAACCCACCTATCCACTCCATTTTTCATGAGGATTCTAGAATGTCAAATAATGTTGTCAAATTCATCTTTTTGTGTCCTCAACCGCCACAAACAAGATTTGGGCTAATTTGATGTCAAAAGAAATATAGTTTCGTCACATTCTCGGAATGCGGTGAAAACCCACCTATCCACTCCATTTTTCGTGCGGATTCTAGAATGTCAAATAATGTTGTCAAATTCATCTGTTTGTGTCCTCAACCGCCACGAACGAGATTTGGGCTAATTTGAGGTAAAAAGAATGATAGTTTCGTCACTGTCTCGGAATGCGGTGAAAACCCACCTATCCACTCCATTTTTCATGCGGATTCTAGAATGTCAAATAATGTTGTCAAATTCATCTGTTTGTGTCCTCAACCGCCACGAACGAGATTTGGGCTAATTTGAGGTCAAAAGAATGAAAGTTTGGTCACTGTCTCGGAATGGGGTGAAAACCCACCTATCCACTCCATTTTTCATGAGGATTCTAGAATGTCAAATAATGTTGTCAAATTCATCTGTTTGTGTCGTCAACCGCCACGAACGAGATTTGGGCTAATTTGAGGTCAAAAGAATGATAGTTTCGTCACTGTCTAGGAATGCGGTGAAAACCCACCTATCCACTCCATTTTTCATGCGGATTCTAGAATGTCAAATAATGTTGTCAAATTCATCTGTTTGTGTCCTCAACCGCCACGAACGAGATTTGGGCTAATTTGAGGTCAAAAGAATGAAAGTTTGGTCACTGTCTCGGAATGGGGTGAAAACCCACCTATCCACTCCATTTTTCATGAGGATTCTAGAATGTCCAATACTGTTGTCAAATTCATCTGTTTGTGTCCTCAACCGCCACGAACGAGATTTGGGCTAATTTGAGGTCAAAAGAATGAAAGTTTGGTCACTGTCTCGGAATGGGGTGAAAACCCACCTATCCACTCCATTTTTCATGAGGATTCTAGAATGTCCAATACTGTTGTCAAATTCATCTGTTTCTGTCCTCAACCGCCACGAACGAGATTTGGGCTAATTTGATGTCAAAAGAATGATAGTTTTGTCACTGTCTCGGAATGGGGTGAAAACCCACCTATCCACTCCATTTTTCATGAGGATTCTAGAATGTCCAATAATGTTGTCAAATTCATCTGTTTGTGTCCTCAACTGCCACGGACGAGATTTGGGCTAATTTGAGGTCAAAAGAATGATAGTTTCGTCACTGTCTCGGAATGGGATGAAAACCCACCTATCCACTCCATTTTTCATGAGGATTCTAGAATGTCCAATACTGTTGTCAAATTCATCTGTTTCTGTCCTCAACTGCCACGGACGAAATTTGGGCTAATTTGAGGTCAAAAGAATGATAGTTTCGTCACTGTCTCGGAATGGGATGAAAACCCACCTATCCACTCCATTTTTCATGAGGATTCTAGAATGTCAAATAATGTTGTCAAATTCATCTTTTTGTGTCCTCAACCGCCACAAACAAGATTTGGGCTAATTTGATGTCAAAAGAATGATAGTTTCGTCACATTCTCGGAATGCGGTGAAAACCCACCTATCCACTCCATTTTTCATGTGGATTCTAGAATGTCAAATAATGTTGTCAAATTCATCTGTTTGTGTCCTCACCGCCACGGACGAGATTTAGGCTAATTTGAGGGCAAAAGAATGACAGTTTCGTCACTGTCTCGGAATGCGGTGAAAACCCACCTATCCACTCCATTTTTCATGCGAATTCTAGAATGTCAAATAATGTTGTCAAATTCATCTGTTTGTGTCCTCAACCGCCACGAACGAGATTTGGGCTAATTTGAGGTAAAACGAATGATAGTTTCGTCAATGTCTCGGAATGCGGTGAAAACCCACCTATCCACTCCATTTTTCATGCGGATTCTAGAATGTCAAATAATGTTGTCAAATTCATCGGTTTGTGTCCTCAACCGCCAGAAACGAGATTTGGGCTAATTTGATGTCAAAAGAATGATAGTTTCGTCACTGTCTCAGAATGCGGTGAAAACCCACCTATCCACTCCATTTTTCATGAGGATTCTAGAATGTCAAATAATGTTGTCAAATTCATCTGTTTGTGTCCTCAACCGCCACGAACGAGATTTGGGCTAATTTGAGGTCAAAAGACTGAAAGTTTGGTCACTGTCTCGGAATGGGGTGAAAACCCACCTATCCACTCCATTTTTCATGAGGATTCTAGAATGTCCAATACTGTTGTCAAATTCATCTGTTTCTGTCCTCAACCGCCACGAACGAGATTTGGGCTAATTTGATGTCAAAAGAATGATAGTTTCGTCACTGTCTCGGAATGGGGTGAAAACCCACCTATCCACTCCATTTTTCATGAGGATTCTAGAATGTCCAATAATGTTGTCAAATTCATCTGTTTGTGTCCTCAACTGCCACGGACGAGATTTGGGCTAATTTGAGGTCAAAAGAATGATAGTTTCGTCACTGTCTCAGAATGGGTTGAAAACCCACCTATCCACTCCATTTTTCATGAGGATTCTAGAATGTCAAATAATGTTGTCAAATTCATCTTTTTGTGTCCTCAACCGCCACAAACAAGATTTGGGCTAATTTGATGTCAAAAGAAATATAGTTTCGTCACATTCTCGGAATGCGGTGAAAACCCACCTATCCACTCCATTTTTCGTGCGGATTCTAGAATGTCAAATAATGTTGTCAAATTCATCTGTTTGTGTCCTCAACCGCCACGAACGAGATTTGGGCTAATTTGAGGTAAAAAGAATGATAGTTTCGTCACTGTCTCGGAATGCGGTGAAAACCCACCTATCCACTCCATTTTTCATGCGGATTCTAGAATGTCAAATAATGTTGTCAAATTCATCTGTTTGTGTCCTCAACCGCCACGAACGAGATTTGGGCTAATTTGAGGTCAAAAGAATGAAAGTTTGGTCACTGTCTCGGAATGGGGTGAAAACCCACCTATCCACTCCATTTTTCATGAGGATTCTAGAATGTCAAATAATGTTGTCAAATTCATCTGTTTGTGTCGTCAACCGCCACGAACGAGATTTGGGCTAATTTGAGGTCAAAAGAATGATAGTTTCGTCACTGTCTAGGAATGCGGTGAAAACCCACCTATCCACTCCATTTTTCATGCGGATTCTAGAATGTCAAATAATGTTGTCAAATTCATCTGTTTGTGTCCTCAACCGCCACGAACGAGATTTGGGCTAATTTGAGGTCAAAAGAATGAAAGTTTGGTCACTGTCTCGGAATGGGGTGAAAACCCACCTATCCACTCCATTTTTCATGAGGATTCTAGAATGTCCAATACTGTTGTCAAATTCATCTGTTTGTGTCCTCAACCGCCACGAACGAGATTTGGGCTAATTTGAGGTCAAAAGAATGAAAGTTTGGTCACTGTCTCGGAATGGGGTGAAAACCCACCTATCCACTCCATTTTTCATGAGGATTCTAGAATGTCCAATACTGTTGTCAAATTCATCTGTTTCTGTCCTCAACCGCCACGAACGAGATTTGGGCTAATTTGATGTCAAAAGAATGATAGTTTTGTCACTGTCTCGGAATGGGGTGAAAACCCACCTATCCACTCCATTTTTCATGAGGATTCTAGAATGTCCAATAATGTTGTCAAATTCATCTGTTTGTGTCCTCAACTGCCACGGACGAGATTTGGGCTAATTTGAGGTCAAAAGAATGATAGTTTCGTCACTGTCTCGGAATGGGATGAAAACCCACCTATCCACTCCATTTTTCATGAGGATTCTAGAATGTCCAATACTGTTGTCAAATTCATCTGTTTCTGTCCTCAACTGCCACGGACGAAATTTGGGCTAATTTGAGGTCAAAAGAATGATAGTTTCGTCACTGTCTCGGAATGGGATGAAAACCCACCTATCCACTCCATTTTTCATGAGGATTCTAGAATGTCAAATAATGTTGTCAAATTCATCTTTTTGTGTCCTCAACCGCCACAAACAAGATTTGGGCTAATTTGATGTCAAAAGAATGATAGTTTCGTCACATTCTCGGAATGCGGTGAAAACCCACCTATCCACTCCATTTTTCATGTGGATTCTAGAATGTCAAATAATGTTGTCAAATTCATCTGTTTGTGTCCTCACCGCCACGGACGAGATTTGGGCTAATTTGAGGGCAAAAGAATGACAGTTTCGTCACTGTCTCGGAATGCGGTGAAAACCCACCTATCCACTCCATTTTTCATGCGAATTCTAGAATGTCAAATAATGTTGTCAAATTCATCTGTTTGTGTCCTCAACCGCCACGAACGAGATTTGGGCTAATTTGAGGTAAAACGAATGATAGTTTCGTCAATGTCTCGGAATGCGGTGAAAACCCACCTATCCACTCCATTTTTCATGCGGATTCTAGAATGTCAAATAATGTTGTCAAATTCATCGGTTTGTGTCCTCAACCGCCAGAAACGAGATTTGGGCTAATTTGATGTCAAAAGAATGATAGTTTCGTCACTGTCTCAGAATGCGGTGAAAACCCACCTATCCACTCCATTTTTCATGAGGATTCTAGAATGTCAAATAATGTTGTCAAATTCATCTGTTTGTGTCCTCAACCGCCACGAACGAGATTTGGGCTAATTTGAGGTCAAAAGACTGAAAGTTTGGTCACTGTCTCGGAATGGGGTGAAAACCCACCTATCCACTCCATTTTTCATGAGGATTCTAGAATGTCCAATACTGTTGTCAAATTCATCTGTTTCTGTCCTCAACCGCCACGAACGAGATTTGGGCTAATTTGATGTCAAAAGAATGATAGTTTCGTCACTGTCTCGGAATGGGGTGAAAACCCACCTATCCACTCCATTTTTCATGAGGATTCTAGAATGTCCAATAATGTTGTCAAATTCATCTGTTTGTGTCCTCAACTGCCACGGACGAGATTTGGGCTAATTTGAGGTCAAAAGAATGATAGTTTCGTCACTGTCTCGGAATGGGATGAAAACCCACCTATCCACTCCATTTTTCATGAGGATTCTAGAAAGTCCAATACTGTTGTCAAATTCATCTGTTTCTGTCCTCAACTGCCACGGATGAGATTTGGGCTAATTTGAGGTCAAAAGAATGATAGTTTCGTCACTGTCTCGGAATGGGTTGAAAACCCACCTATCCACTCCATTTTTCATGAGGATTCTAGAATGTCAAATAATGTTGTCAAATTCATCTTTTTGTGTCCTCAACCGCCACAAACAAGATTTGGGCTAATTTGATGTCAAAAGAATGATAGTTTCGTCACATTCTCGGAATGCGGTGAAAACCCACCTATCCACTCCATTTTTCATGTGGATTCTAGAATGTCAAATAATGTTGTCAAATTCATCTGTTTGTGTCCTCAACCGCCACGGACGAGATTTGGGCTAATTTGAGGGCAAAAGAATGACAGTTTCGTCACTGTCTCGGAATGCGGTGAAAACCCACCTATCCACTCCATTTTTCATGAGGATTCTAGAATGTCCAATAATGTTGTCAAATTCATCTGTTTGTGTCCTCAACTGCCACGGACGAGATTTGGGCTAATTTGAGGTCAAAAGAATGATAGTTTCGTCACTGTCTCGGAATGGGATGAAAACCCACCTATCCACTCCATTTTTCATGAGGATTCTAGAATGTCAAATAATGTTGTCAAATTCATCTTTTTGTGTCCTCAACCGCCACAAACAAGATTTGGGCTAATTTGATGTCAAAAGAATGATAGTTTCGTCACATTCTCGGAATGTGGTGAAAACCCACCTATCCACTCCATTTTTCATGTGGATTCTAGAATGTCAAATAATGTTGTCAAATTCATCTGTTTGTGTCCTCAACCGCCACGGACGAGATTTGGGCTAATTTGAGGGCAAAAGAATGACAGTTTCGTCACTGTCTCGGAATGCGGTGAAAACCCACCTATCCACTCCATTTTTCGTGCGGATTCTAGAATGTCAAATAATGTTGTCAAATTCATCTGTTTGTGTCCTCAACCGCCACGAACGAGATTTGGGCTAATTTGAGGTAAAAAGAATGATAGTTTCGTCACTGTCTCGGAATGCGGTGAAAACCCACCTATCCACTCCATTTTTCATGCGGATTCTAGAATGTCAAATAATGTTGTCAAATTCATCTGTTTGTGTCCTCAACCGCCACGAACGAGATTTGGGCTAATTTGAGGTCAAAAGAATGAAAGTTTGGTCACTGTCTCGGAATGGGGTGAAAACCCACCTATCCACTCCATTTTTCATGAGGATTCTAGAATGTCAAATAATGTTGTCAAATTCATCTGTTTGTGTCGTCAACCGCCACGAACGAGATTTGGGCTAATTTGAGGTCAAAAGAATGATAGTTTCGTCACTGTCTCGGAATGCGGTGAAAACCCACCTATCCACTCCATTTTTCATGCGGATTCTAGAATGTCAAATAATGTTGTCAAATTCATCTGTTTGTGTCCTCAACCGCCACGAACGAGATTTGGGCTAATTTAAGGTCAAAAGAATGAAAGTTTGGTCACTGTCTCGGAATGGGGTGAAAACCCACCTATCCACTCCATTTTTCATGAGGATTCTAGAATGTCCAATACTGTTGTCAAATTCATCTGTTTGTGTCCTCAACCGCCACGAACGAGATTTGGGCTAATTTGAGGTCAAAAGAATGAAAGTTTGGTCACTGTCTCGGAATGGGGTGAAAACCCACCTATCCACTCCATTTTTCATGAGGATTCTAGAATGTCCAATACTGTTGTCAAATTCATCTGTTTCTGTCCTCAACCGCCACGAACGAGATTTGGGCTAATTTGATGTCAAAAGAATGATAGTTTTGTCACTGTCTCGGAATGGGGTGAAAACCCACCTATCCACTCCATTTTTCATGAGGATTCTAGAATGTCCAATAATGTTGTCAAATTCATCTGTTTGTGTCCTCAACTGCCACGGACGAGATTTGGGCTAATTTGAGGTCAAAAGAATGATAGTTTCGTCACTGTCTCGGAATGGGATGAAAACCCACCTATCCACTCCATTTTTCATGAGGATTCTAGAAAGTCCAATACTGTTGTCAAATTCATCTGTTTCTGTCCTCAACTGCCACGGATGAGATTTGGGCTAATTTGAGGTCAAAAGAATGATAGTTTCGTCACTGTCTCGGAATGGGTTGAAAACCCACCTATCCACTCCATTTTTCATGAGGATTCTAGAATGTCAAATAATGTTGTCAAATTCATCTTTTTGTGTCCTCAACCGCCACAAACAAGATTTGGGCTAATTTGATGTCAAAAGAATGATAGTTTCGTCACATTCTCGGAATGCGGTGAAAACCCACCTATCCACTCCATTTTTCATGTGGATTCTAGAATGTCAAATAATGTTGTCAAATTCATCTGTTTGTGTCCTCAACCGCCACGGACGAGATTTGGGCTAATTTGAGGGCAAAAGAATGACAGTTTCGTCACTGTCTCGGAATGCGGTGAAAACCCACCTATCCACTCCATTTTTCATGAGGATTCTAGAATGTCCAATAATGTTGTCAAATTCATCTGTTTGTGTCCTCAACTGCCACGGACGAGATTTGGGCTAATTTGAGGTCAAAAGAATGATAGTTTCGTCACTGTCTCGGAATGGGATGAAAACCCACCTATCCACTCCATTTTTCATGAGGATTCTAGAATGTCCAATACTGTTGTCAAATTCATCTGTTTGTGTCCTCAACCGCCACGAACGAGATTTGGGCTAATTTGAGGTCAAAAGAATGAAAGTTTGGTCACTGTCTCGGAATGGGGTGAAAACCCACCTATCCACTCCATTTTTCATGAGGATTCTAGAATGTCCAATACTGTTGTCAAATTCATCTGTTTCTGTCCTCAACCGCCACGAACGAGATTTGGGCTAATTTGATGTCAAAAGAATGATAGTTTTGTCACTGTCTCGGAATGGGGTGAAAACCCACCTATCCACTCCATTTTTCATGAGGATTCTAGAATGTCCAATAATGTTGTCAAATTCATCTGTTTGTGTCCTCAACTGCCACGGACGAGATTTGGGCTAATTTGAGGTCAAAAGAATGATAGTTTCGTCACTGTCTCGGAATGGGATGAAAACCCACCTATCCACTCCATTTTTCATGAGGATTCTAGAAAGTCCAATACTGTTGTCAAATTCATCTGTTTCTGTCCTCAACTGCCACGGATGAGATTTGGGCTAATTTGAGGTCAAAAGAATGATAGTTTCGTCACTGTCTCGGAATGGGTTGAAAACCCACCTATCCACTCCATTTTTCATGAGGATTCTAGAATGTCAAATAATGTTGTCAAATTCATCTTTTTGTGTCCTCAACCGCCACAAACAAGATTTGGGCTAATTTGATGTCAAAAGAATGATAGTTTCGTCACATTCTCGGAATGCGGTGAAAACCCACCTATCCACTCCATTTTTCATGTGGATTCTAGAATGTCAAATAATGTTGTCAAATTCATCTGTTTGTGTCCTCAACCGCCACGGACGAGATTTGGGCTAATTTGAGGGCAAAAGAATGACAGTTTCGTCACTGTCTCGGAATGCGGTGAAAACCCACCTATCCACTCCATTTTTCATGAGGATTCTAGAATGTCCAATAATGTTGTCAAATTCATCTGTTTGTGTCCTCAACTGCCACGGACGAGATTTGGGCTAATTTGAGGTCAAAAGAATGATAGTTTCGTCACTGTCTCGGAATGGGATGAAAACCCACCTATCCACTCCATTTTTCATGAGGATTCTAGAATGTCAAATAATGTTGTCAAATTCATCTTTTTGTGTCCTCAACCGCCACAAACAAGATTTGGGCTAATTTGATGTCAAAAGAATGATAGTTTCGTCACATTCTCGGAATGTGGTGAAAACCCACCTATCCACTCCATTTTTCATGTGGATTCTAGAATGTCAAATAATGTTGTCAAATTCATCTGTTTGTGTCCTCAACCGCCACGGACGAGATTTGGGCTAATTTGAGGGCAAAAGAATGACAGTTTCGTCACTGTCTCGGAATGCGGTGAAAACCCACCTATCCACTCCATTTTTCGTGCGGATTCTAGAATGTCAAATAATGTTGTCAAATTCATCTGTTTGTGTCCTCAACCGCCACGAACGAGATTTGGGCTAATTTGAGGTAAAAAGAATGATAGTTTCGTCACTGTCTCGGAATGCGGTGAAAACCCACCTATCCACTCCATTTTTCATGCGGATTCTAGAATGTCAAATAATGTTGTCAAATTCATCTGTTTGTGTCCTCAACCGCCACGAACGAGATTTGGGCTAATTTGAGGTCAAAAGAATGAAAGTTTGGTCACTGTCTCGGAATGGGGTGAAAACCCACCTATCCACTCCATTTTTCATGAGGATTCTAGAATGTCAAATAATGTTGTCAAATTCATCTGTTTGTGTCGTCAACCGCCACGAACGAGATTTGGGCTAATTTGAGGTCAAAAGAATGATAGTTTCGTCACTGTCTCGGAATGCGGTGAAAACCCACCTATCCACTCCATTTTTCATGCGGATTCTAGAATGTCAAATAATGTTGTCAAATTCATCTGTTTGTGTCCTCAACCGCCACGAACGAGATTTGGGCTAATTTAAGGTCAAAAGAATGAAAGTTTGGTCACTGTCTCGGAATGGGGTGAAAACCCACCTATCCACTCCATTTTTCATGAGGATTCTAGAATGTCCAATACTGTTGTCAAATTCATCTGTTTGTGTCCTCAACCGCCACGAACGAGATTTGGGCTAATTTGAGGTCAAAAGAATGAAAGTTTGGTCACTGTCTCGGAATGGGGTGAAAACCCACCTATCCACTCCATTTTTCATGAGGATTCTAGAATGTCCAATACTGTTGTCAAATTCATCTGTTTCTGTCCTCAACCGCCACGAACGAGATTTGGGCTAATTTGATGTCAAAAGAATGATAGTTTTGTCACTGTCTCGGAATGGGGTGAAAACCCACCTATCCACTCCATTTTTCATGAGGATTCTAGAATGTCCAATAATGTTGTCAAATTCATCTGTTTGTGTCCTCAACTGCCACGGACGAGATTTGGGCTAATTTGAGGTCAAAAGAATGATAGTTTCGTCACTGTCTCGGAATGGGATGAAAACCCACCTATCCACTCCATTTTTCATGAGGATTCTAGAATGTCCAATACTGTTGTCAAATTCATCTGTTTCTGTCCTCAACTGCCACGGACGAAATTTGGGCTAATTTGAGGTCAAAAGAATGATAGTTTCGTCACTGTCTCGGAATGGGATGAAAACCCACCTATCCACTCCATTTTTCATGAGGATTCTAGAATGTCAAATAATGTTGTCAAATTCATCTGTTTGTGTCCTCAACCGCCACGGACGAGATTTGGGCTAATTTGAGGGCAAAAGAATGACAGTTTCGTCACTGTCTCGGAATGCGGTGAAAACCCACCTATCCACTCCATTTTTCGTGCGGATTCTTAAATGTCAAATAATGTTGTCAAATTCATCTGTTTGTGTCCTCAACCGCCACGAACGAGATTTGGGCTAATTTGAGGTAAAAAGAATGATAGTTTCGTCACTGTCTCGGAATGCGGTGAAAACCCACCTATCCACTCCATTTTTCATGCGGATTCTAGAATGTCAAATAATGTTGTCAAATTCATCTGTTTGTGTCCTCAACCGCCACGAACGAGATTTGGGCTAATTTGAGGTCAAAAGAATGAAAGTTTGGTCACTGTCTCGGAATGGGGTGAAAACCCACCTATCCACTCCATTTTTCATGAGGATTCTAGAATGTCAAATAATGTTGTCAAATTCATCTGTTTGTGTCGTCAACCGCCACGAACGAGATTTGGGCTAATTTGAGGTCAAAAGAATGATAGTTTCGTCACTGTCTCGGAATGCGGTGAAAACCCACCTATCCACTCCATTTTTCATGCGGATTCTAGAATGTCAAATAATGTTGTCAAATTCATCTGTTTGTGTCCTCAACCGCCACGAACGAGATTTGGGCTAATTTGAGGTCAAAAGAATGAAAGTTTGGTCACTGTCTCGGAATGGGGTGAAAACCCACCTATCCACTCCATTTTTCATGAGGATTCTAGAATGTCCAATACTGTTGTCAAATTCATCTGTTTGTGTCCTCAACCGCCACGAACGAGATTTGGGCTAATTTGAGGTCAAAAGAATGAAAGTTTGGTCACTGTCTCGGAATGGGGTGAAAACCCACCTATCCACTCCATTTTTCATGAGGATTCTAGAATGTCCAATACTGTTGTCAAATTCATCTGTTTCTGTCCTCAACCGCCACGAACGAGATTTGGGCTAATTTGATGTCAAAAGAATGATAGTTTTGTCACTGTCTCGGAATGGGGTGAAAACCCACCTATCCACTCCATTTTTCATGAGGATTCTAGAATGTCCAATAATGTTGTCAAATTCATCTGTTTGTGTCCTCAACTGCCACGGACGAGATTTGGGCTAATTTGAGGTCAAAAGAATGATAGTTTCGTCACTGTCTCGGAATGGGATGAAAACCCACCTATCCACTCCATTTTTCATGAGGATTCTAGAATGTCCAATACTGTTGTCAAATTCATCTGTTTCTGTCCTCAACTGCCACGGACGAAATTTGGGCTAATTTGAGGTCAAAAGAATGATAGTTTCGTCACTGTCTCGGAATGGGATGAAAACCCACCTATCCACTCCATTTTTCATGAGGATTCTAGAATGTCAAATAATGTTGTCAAATTCATCTTTTTGTGTCCTCAACCGCCACAAACAAGATTTGGGCTAATTTGATGTCAAAAGAATGATAGTTTCGTCACATTCTCGGAATGCGGTGAAAACCCACCTATCCACTCCATTTTTCATGTGGATTCTAGAATGTCAAATAATGTTGTCAAATTCATCTGTTTGTGTCCTCAACCGCCACGGACGAGATTTGGGCTAATTTGAGGGCAAAAGAATGACAGTTTCGTCACTGTCTCGGAATGCGGTGAAAACCCACCTATCCACTCCATTTTTCATGCGAATTCTAGAATGTCAAATAATGTTGTCAAATTCATCTGTTTGTGTCCTCAACCGCCACGAACGAGATTTGGGCTAATTTGAGGTAAAACGAATGATAGTTTCGTCAATGTCTCGGAATGCGGTGAAAACCCACCTATCCACTCCATTTTTCATGCGGATTCTAGAATGTCAAATAATGTTGTCAAATTCATCGGTTTGTGTCCTCAACCGCCAGAAACGAGATTTGGGCTAATTTGATGTCAAAAGAATGATAGTTTCGTCACTGTCTCAGAATGCGGTGAAAACCCACCTATCCACTCCATTTTTCATGAGGATTCTAGAATGTCCAATACTGTTGTCAAATTCATCTGTTTGTGTCCTCAACCGCCACGAACGAGATTTGGGCTAATTTGAGGTCAAAAGACTGAAAGTTTGGTCACTGTCTCGGAATGGGGTGAAAACCCACCTATCCACTCCATTTTTCATGAGGATTCTAGAATGTCCAATACTGTTGTCAAATTCATCTGTTTCTGTCCTCAACCGCCACGAACGAGATTTGGGCTAATTTGATGTCAAAAGAATGATAGTTTCGTCACTGTCTCGGAATGGGGTGAAAACCCACCTATCCACTCCATTTTTCATGAGGATTCTAGAATGTCCAATAATGTTGTCAAATTCATCTGTTTGTGTCCTCAACTGCCACGGACGAGATTTGGGCTAATTTGAGGTCAAAAGAATGATAGTTTCGTCACTGTCTCGGAATGGGATGAAAACCCACCTATCCACTCCATTTTTCATGAGGATTCTAGAATGTCAAATATTGTTGTCAAATTCATCTGTTTGTGTCCTCAACCGCCACGGACGAGATTTGGGCTAATTTGAGGTCAAAAGAATGATAGTTTCGTCACTGTCTCAGAATGCGGTGAAAACCCACCTATCCACTCCATTTTTCATGAGGATTCTAGAATGTCAAATAATGTTGTCAAATTCATCTGTTTGTGTCCTCAACCGCCACGAACGAGATTTGGGCTAATTTGAGGTCAAAAGACTGAAAGTTTGGTCACTGTCTCGGAATGGGGTGAAAACCCACCTATCCACTCCATTTTTCATGAGGATTCTAGAATGTCCAATACTGTTGTCAAATTCATCTGTTTGTGTCCTCAACCGCCACGGACGAGATTTGGGCTAATTTGAGGGCAAAAGAATGACAGTTTCGTCACTGTCTCGGAATGCGGTGAAAACCCACCTATCCACTCCATTTTTCGTGCGGATTCTAGAATGTCAAATAATGTTGTCAAATTCATCTGTTTGTGTCCTCAACTGCCACGGATGAGATTTGGGCTAATTTGAGGTAAAAAGAATGATAGTTTCGTCACTGTCTCGGAATGCGGTGAAAACCCACCTATCCACTCCATTTTTCATGCGGATTCTAGAATGTCAAATAATGTTGTCAAATTCATCTGTTTGTGTCCTCAACCGCCACGAACGAGATTTGGGCTAATTTGAGGTCAAAAGAATGAAAGTTTGGTCACTGTCTCGGAATGGGGTGAAAACCCACCTATCCACTCCATTTTTCATGAGGATTCTAGAATGTCCAATACTGTTGTCAAATTCATCTGTTTATGTCCTCAACTGCCACGGACGAGATTTGGGCTAATTTGAGGTCAAAAGAATGATAGTTTCGTCACTGTCTCGGAATGGGATGAAAACCCACCTATCCACTCCATTTTTCATGAGGATTCTAGAATGTCAAATAATGTTGTCAAATTCATCTTTTTGTGTCCTCAACCGCCACAAACAAGATTTGGGCTAATTTGATGTCAAAAGAATGATAGTTTCGTCACATTCTCGGAAAGCGGTGAAAGCCCACCTATCCACTCCATTTTTCATGTGGATTCTAGAATGTCAAATAATGTTGTCAAATTCATCTGTTTGTGTCCTCAACCGCCACGGACGAGATTTGGGCTAATTTGAGGGCAAAAGAATGACAGTTTCGTCACTGTCTCGGAATGCGGTGAAAACCCACCTATCCACTCCATTTTTCATGCGAATTCTAGAATGTCAAATAATGTTGTCAAATTCATCTGTTTGTGTCCTCAACCGCCACGAACGAGATTTGGGCTAATTTGAGGTAAAACGAATGATAGTTTCGTCAATGTCTCGGAATGCGGTGAAAACCCACCTATCCACTCCATTTTTCATGCGGATTCTAGAATGTCAAATAATGTTGTCAAATTCATCGGTTTGTGTCCTCAACCGCCAGAAACGAGATTTGGGCTAATTTGATGTCAAAAGAATGATAGTTTCATCACTGTCTCAGAATGCGGTGAAAACCCACCTATCCACTCCATTTTTCATGAGGATTCTAGAATGTCAAATAATGTTGTCAAATTCATCTGTTTGTGTCCTCAACCGCCACGAACGAGATTTGGGCTAATTTGAGGTCAAAAGACTGAAAGTTTGGTCACTGTCTCGGAATGGGGTGAAAACCCACCTATCCACTCCATTTTTCATGAGGATTCTAGAATGTCCAATACTGTTGTCAAATTCATCTGTTTCTGTCCTCAACCGCCACGAACGAGATTTGGGCTAATTTGATGTCAAAAGAATGATAGTTTCGTCACTGTCTCGGAATGGGGTGAAAACCCACCTATCCACTCCATTTTTCATGAGGATTCTAGAATGTCCAATAATGTTGTCAAATTCATCTGTTTGTGTCCTCAACGGCCACGGACGAGATTTGGGCTAATTTGAGGTCAAAAGAATGATAGTTTCGTCACTGTCTCGGAATGGGATGAAAACCCACCTATCCACTCCATTTTTCATGAGGATTCTAGAATGTCCAATACTGTTGTCAAATTCATCTGTTTCTGTCCTCAACTGCCACGGACGAGATTTGGGCTAATTTGAGGTCAAAAGAACGATAGTTTGGTCACTGTCTCGGAATGGGATGAAAACCCACCTATCCACTCCATTTTTCATGAGGATTCTAGAATGTCAAATAATGTTGTCAAATTCATCTTTTTCTGTCCTCAACCGCCACAAACAAGATTTGGGCTAATTTGATGTCAAAAGAATGATAGTTTCGTCACATTCTCGGAATGCGGTGAAAACCCACCTATCCACTCCATTTTTCATGTGGATTCTAGAATGTCAAATAATGTTGTCAAATTCATCTGTTTGTGTCCTCAACCGCCACGGACGAGATTTGGGCTAATTTGAGGGCAAAAGAATGACAGTTTCGTCACTGTCTCGGAATGCGGTGAAAACCCACCTATCCACTCCATTTTTCATGCGAATTCTAGAATGTCAAATAATGTTGTCAAATTTATCTGTTTGTGTCCTCAACCGCCACGAACGAGATTTGGGCTAATTTGAGGTAAAACGAATGATAGTTTCGTCAATGTCTCGGAATGCGGTGAAAACCCACCTATCCACTCCATTTTTCATGCGGATTCTAGAATGTCAAATAATGTTGTCAAATTCATCGGTTTGTGTCCTCAACCGCCAGAAACAAGATTTGGGCTAATTTGATGTCAAAAGAATGATAGTTTCGTCATTGTCTCGGAATGCGGTGAAAACCCACCTATCCACTCCATTTTTCATGAGGATTCTAGAATGTCAAATAATGTTGTCAAATTCATCTGTTTGTGTCCTCAACCGCCACGAACGAGATTTGGGCTAATTTGAGGTCAAAAGAATGATAGTTTCGTCACTGTCTCGGAATGCGGTCAAAACCCACCTATCCACTCAATTTTTCATGCGGATTCTAGAATGTCAAATAATGTTGTCAAATTCATCTGTTTGTGTCCTCAACCGCCACGAACGAGATTTGGCCTAATTTGAGGTCAAAAGAATGAAAGTTTGGTCACTGTCTCCGAATGCCGTGAAAACCCACCTATCCACACCATTTTTCATGTGGATTCTAGAATGTCAAATAATGTTGTCAAATTCATCTGTTTGTGTCCTCAACCGCCACGAACGAGATTTGGGCTAATTTGAGGTAAAAAGAATGATAGTTTCGTCACTGTCTCGGAATGCGGTGAAAACCCACCTATCCACTCCATTTTTCATGCGGATTCTAGAATGTCAAATAATGTTGTCAAATTCATCTGTTTGTGTCCTCAACCGCCACGGACGAGATTTGGGCTAATTTGAGGGCAAAAGAATGACAGTTTCGTCACTGTCTCGGAATGCGGTGAAAACCCACCTATCCACTCCATTTTTCATGCGAATTCTAGAATGTCAAATAATGTTGTCAAATTCATCTGTTTGTGTCCTCAACCGCCACGAACGAGATTTGGCCTAATTTGAGGTCAAAAGAATGAAAGTTTGGTAACTGTCTCCGAATGCCGTGAAAACCCACCTATCCACACCATTTTTCATGAGGATTCTTAAATGTCAAATAGTGTTTTCAAATTCATCTGTTTGTGTCCTCAACCGCCACGAACAATATTTGGGCTAATTTGATGTCAAAAGAATAATAGTTTCGTCACTGTCTCGGAATGCGGTGAAAACCCACCTATCCACTCCATTTTTCATGAGGATTCTAGAATGTCAAATAATGTTGTCAAATTCATCTGTTTGTGTTCTCAACCGCCACGAACGAGATTTGGGCTAATTTGAGGTCAAAAGAATGATAGTTTCGTCACTGTCTCGGAATGCGGTGAAAACCCACCTATCCACTCCATTTTTCATGCGAATTCTAGAATGTCAAATAATGTTGTCAAATTCATCGGTTTGTGTCCTCAACCGCCAGAAACGAGATTTGGGCTAATTTGATGTCAAAAGAATGATAGTTTCGTCACTGTCTCGGAATGCGGTGAAAACCCACCTATCCACTCCATTTTTCATGCGAATTCTAGAATGTCAAATAATGTTGTCAAATTCATCTGTTTGTGTCCTCAACCGCCACGAACGAGATTTGGCCTAATTTGAGGTCAAAAGAATGAAAGTTTGGTCACTGTCTCCGAATGCCGTGAAAACCCACCTATCCACACCATCTTTCATGAGGATTCTTAAATGTCAAATAGTGTTTTCAAATTCATCTGTTTGTGTCCTCAACCGCCACGAACAATATTTGGGCTAATTTGATGTCAAAAGAATGATAGTTTCGTCACTGTCTCGGAATGGGGTGAAAACCCACCTATCCACTCCATTTTTCATGAGGATTCTAGAATGTCAAATAATGTTGTCAAATTCATCTGTTTGTGTCCTCAACCGCCACGGACGAGATTTGGGCTAATTTGAGTTCAAAAGAATGATAGTTTCGTCACTGTCTCGGAATGGGGTGAAAACCCACCTATCCACTCCATTTTTCATGAGGATTCTAGAATGTCCAATAATGTTGTCAAATTCATCGGTTTGTGTCCTCAACTGCCACGGACGAGATTTGGGCTAATTTGAGGTCAAAAGAATGATAGTTTCGTCACTGTCTCGGAATGGGATGAAAACCCACCTATCCACTCCATTTTTCATGAGGATTCTAGAATGTCCAATACTGTTGTCAAATTCATCTGTTTCTGTCCTCAACCGCAACGAACGAGATTTGGGCTAATTTGATGTCAAAAGAATGACAGTTTCGTCACTGTCTCGGAATGGGGTGAAAACCCACCTATCCACTCCATTTTTCATGAGGATTCTAGAATGTCAAATAATGTTGTCAAATTCATCTGTTTGTGTCCTCAACCGCCACGGACGAGATTTGGGCTAATTTGAGGTCAAAAGAATGATAGTTTTGTCACTGTCTCGGAATGCGGTCAAAACCCACCTATCCACTCAATTTTTCATGCGGATTCTAGAATGTCAAATAATGTTGTCAAATTCATCTGTTTGTGTCCTCAACCGCCACGAACGAGATTTGGCCTAATTTGAGGTCAAAAGAATGAAAGTTTGGTCACTGTCTCCGAATGCCGTGAAAACCCACCTATCCACACCATTTTTCATGTGGATTCTAGAATGTCAAATAATGTTGTCAAATTCATCTGTTTGTGTCCTCAACCGCCACGAACGAGATTTGGGCTAATTTGAGGTAAAAAGAATGATAGTTTCGTCACTGTCTCGGAATGCGGTGAAAACCCACCTATCCACTCCATTTTTCATGCGGATTCTAGAATGTCAAATAATGTTGTCAAATTCATCTGTTTGTGTCCTCAACCGCCACGAACGAGATTTGGGCTAATTTGAGGTCAAAAGAATGAAAGTTTGGTCACTGTCTCAGAATGCGGTGAAAACAAACCTATCCACTCCATTTTTCATGAGGATTATAGAATGTCCAATACTGTTGTCAAATTCATATGTTTCTGTCCTCAACCGCCACGAACTAGATTTGGGCTAATTTGATGTCAAAAGAATGATAGTTTCGTCACTGTCTCGGAATAGGGTGAAAACCCACCTATCCACTCCATTTTTCATGAGGATTCTAGAATGTCCAATAATGTTGTCAAATTCATCTGTTTGTGTCCTCAACCGCCACGAACGAGATTTGGGCTAATTTGAGGTCAAAAGAATGATAGGTTCGTCACTGTCTCGGAATGCGGTGAAAACCCACCTATCGACTCCATTTTTCA
The DNA here is from genome assembly GCA_963210345.1 of Inga oerstediana. Taxonomy (NCBI): domain Eukaryota; kingdom Viridiplantae; phylum Streptophyta; class Magnoliopsida; order Fabales; family Fabaceae; genus Inga; species Inga oerstediana. Next base: position 37,325,369 of record OY723408.1, on the reverse strand, counting down.
TGTGGATTCTAGAATGTCAAATAATGTTGTCAAATTCATCTGTTTGTGGCCTCAACCGCCACAGACGAGATTTGGGCTAATTTGAGGGCAAAAGAATGAAAGTTTCGTCACTGTCTCGGAATACGGTGAAAACCCACCTATCCACTCCATTTTTCATGCGAATTCTAGAATGTTAAATAATGTTGTCAAATTCATCTGTTTGTGTCCTCAACCGCCACGAACGAGATTTGGCCTAATTTGATGTCAAAAGAATGATAGTTTCGTCACATTCTCGGAATGCGGTGAAAACCCACCTATCCACTCCATTTTTCATGTGGATTCTAGAATGTCAAATAATGTTGTCAAATTCATCTGTTTGTGTCCTCAACCGCCACGGACGAGATTTGGGCTAATTTGAGGGCAAAAGAATGACAGTTTCGTCACTGTCTCGGAATGCGGTGAAAACCCACCTATCCACTCCATTTTTCATGCGAATTCTAGAATGTCAAATAATGTTGTCAAATTCATCTGTTTGTGGCCTCAACCGCCACAGACGAGATTTGGGCTAATTTGAGGGCAAAAGAATGAAAGTTTCGTCACTGTCTCGGAATGCGGTGAAAACCCACCTATCCACTCCATTTTTATGCGAATTCTAGAATGTTAAATAATGTTGTCAAATTCATCTGTTTGTGTCCTCAACCGCCACGGACGAGATTTGGGCTAATTTGAGGTCAAAAGAATGATAGTTTCGTCACTGTCTCGGAATGGGATGAAAACCCACCTATCCACTCCATTTTTCATGAGGATTCTAGAATGTCCAATACTGTTGTCAAATTCATCTGTTTCTGTCCTCAACTGCCACGGACGAGATTTGGGCTAATTTGAGGTCAAAAGAATGATAGTTTCGTCACTGTCTCGGAATGGGATGAAAACCCACCTATCCACTCCATTTTTCATGAGGATTCTAGAATGTCAAATAATGTTGTCAAATTCATCTTTTTCTGTCCTCAACCGCCACAAACAAGATTTGGGCTAATTTGATGTCAAAAGAATGATAGTTTCGTCACATTCTCGGAATGCGGTGAAAACCCACCTATCCACTCCATTTTTCATGTGGATTCTAGAATGTCAAATAATGTTGTCAAATTCATCTGTTTGTGTCCTCAACCGCCACGGACGAGATTTGGGCTAATTTGAGGGCAAAAGAATGACAGTTTCGTCACTGTCTCGGAATGCGGTGAAAACCCACCTATCCACTCCATTTTTCATGCGAATTCTAGAATGTCAAATAATGTTGTCAAATTCATCTGTTTGTGTCCTCAACCGCCACGAACGAGATTTGGGCTAATTTGAGGTAAAACGAATGATAGTTTCGTCAATGTCTCGGAATGCGGTGAAAACCCACCTATCCACTCCATTTTTCATGCGGATTCTAGAATGTCAAATAATGTTGTCAAATTCATCGGTTTGTGTCCTCAACCGCCAGAAACGAGATTTGGGCTAATTTGATGTCAAAAGAATGATAGTTTCGTCACTGTCTCGGAATGCGGTGAAAACCCACCTATCCACTCCATTTTTCATGAGGATTCTAGAATGTCAAATAATGTTGTCAAATTCATCTGTTTGTGTCCTCAACCGCCACGAACGAGATTTGGGCTAATTTGAGGTAAAAAGAATGATAGTTTCGTCACTGTCTCGGAATGCGGTGAAAACCCACCTATCCACTCCATTTTTCATGCGGATTCTAGAATGTCAAATAATGTTTTCAAATTCATCTGTTTGTGTCCTCAACCGCCACGGACGAGATTTGGGCTAATTTGAGGGCAAAAGAATGACAGTTTCGTCACTGTCTCGGAATGCGGTGAAAACCCACCTATCCACTCCATTTTTCATGCGAATTCTAGAATGTCAAATAATGTTGTCAAATTCATCTGTTTGTGTCCTCAACCGCCACGAACGAGATTTGGCCTAATTTGAGGTCAAAAGAATGAAAGTTTGGTAACTGTCTCCGAATGCCGTGAAAACCCACCTATCCACACCATTTTTCATGAGGATTCTTAAATGTCAAATAGTGTTTTCAAATTCATCTGTTTGTGTCCTCAACCGCCACGAACAATATTTGGGCTAATTTGATGTCAAAAGAATAATAGTTTCGTCACTGTCTCGGAATGCGGTGAAAACCCACCTATCCACTCCATTTTTCATGAGGATTCTAGAATGTCAAATAATGTTGTCAAATTCATCTGTTTGTGTTCTCAACCGCCACGAACGAGATTTGGGCTAATTTGAGGTCAAAAGAATGATAGTTTCGTCACTGTCTCGGAATGCGGTGAAAACCCACCTATCCACTCCATTTTTCATGCGAATTCTAGAATGTCAAATAATGTTGTCAAATTCATCGGTTTGTGTCCTCAACCGCCAGAAACGAGATTTGGGCTAATTTGATGTCAAAAGAATGATAGTTTCGTCACTGTCTCGGAATGCGGTGAAAACCCACCTATCCACTCCATTTTTCATGCGAATTCTAGAATGTCAAATAATGTTGTCAAATTCATCTGTTTGTGTCCTCAACCGCCACGAACGAGATTTGGCCTAATTTGAGGTCAAAAGAATGAAAGTTTGGTCACTGTCTCCGAATGCCGTGAAAACCCACCTATCCACACCATCTTTCATGAGGATTCTTAAATGTCAAATAGTGTTTTCAAATTCATCTGTTTGTGTCCTCAACCGCCACGAACAATATTTGGGCTAATTTGATGTCAAAAGAATGATAGTTTCGTCACTGTCTCGGAATGGGGTGAAAACCCACCTATCCACTCCATTTTTCATGAGGATTCTAGAATGTCAAATAATGTTGTCAAATTCATCTGTTTGTGTCCTCAACCGCCACGGACGAGATTTGGGCTAATTTGAGTTCAAAAGAATGATAGTTTCGTCACTGTCTCGGAATGGGGTGAAAACCCACCTATCCACTCCATTTTTCATGAGGATTCTAGAATGTCCAATAATGTTGTCAAATTCATCGGTTTGTGTCCTCAACTGCCACGGACGAGATTTGGGCTAATTTGAGGTCAAAAGAATGATAGTTTCGTCACTGTCTCGGAATGGAATGAAAACCCACCTATCCACTCCATTTTTCATGAGGATTCTAGAATGTCCAATACTGTTGTCAAATTCATCTGTTTCTGTCCTCAACCGCAACGAACGAGATTTGGGCTAATTTGATGTCAAAAGAATGACAGTTTCGTCACTGTCTCGGAATGGGGTGAAAACCCACCTATCCACTCCATTTTTCATGAGGATTCTAGAATGTCAAATAATGTTGTCAAATTCATCTGTTTGTGTCCTCAACCGCCACGGACGAGATTTGGGCTAATTTGAGGTCAAAAGAATGATAGTTTTGTCACTGTCTCGGAATGCGGTCAAAACCCACCTATCCACTCAATTTTTCATGCGGATTCTAGAATGTCAAATAATGTTGTCAAATTCATCTGTTTGTGTCCTCAACCGCCACGAACGAGATTTGGCCTAATTTGAGGTCAAAAGAATGAAAGTTTGGTCACTGTCTCCGAATGCCGTGAAAACCCACCTATCCACACCATTTTTCATGTGGATTCTAGAATGTCAAATAATGTTGTCAAATTCATCTGTTTGTGTCCTCAACCGCCACGAACGAGATTTGGGCTAATTTGAGGTAAAAAGAATGATAGTTTCGTCACTGTCTCGGAATGCGGTGAAAACCCACCTATCCACTCCATTTTTCATGCGGATTCTAGAATGTCAAATAATGTTGTCAAATTCATCTGTTTGTGTCCTCAACCGCCACGAACGAGATTTGGGCTAATTTGAGGTCAAAAGAATGAAAGTTTGGTCACTGTCTCAGAATGCGGTGAAAACAAACCTATCCACTCCATTTTTCATGAGGATTATAGAATGTCCAATACTGTTGTCAAATTCATATGTTTCTGTCCTCAACCGCCACGAACTAGATTTGGGCTAATTTGATGTCAAAAGAATGATAGTTTCGTCACTGTCTCGGAATAGGGTGAAAACCCACCTATCCACTCCATTTTTCATGAGGATTCTAGAATGTCCAATAATGTTGTCAAATTCATCTGTTTGTGTCCTCAACCGCCACGAACGAGATTTGGGCTAATTTGAGGTCAAAAGAATGATAGGTTCGTCACTGTCTCGGAATGCGGTGAAAACCCACCTATCGACTCCATTTTTCATGTGGATTCTAGAATGTCAAATAATGTTGTCAAATTCATCTGTTTGTGGCCTCAACCGCTACAGACGAGATTTGGGCTAATTTGAGGGCAAAAGAATGAAAGTTTCGTCACTGTCTCGGAATGCGGTGAAAACCCACCTATCCACTCCATTTTTCATGCGAATTCTAGAATGTTAAATAATGTTGTCAAATTCATCTGTTTGTGTCCTCAACCGCCACGAACGAGATTTGGCCTAATTTGATGTCAAAAGAATGATAGTTTCGTCACATTCTCGGAATGCGGTGAAAACCCACCTATCCACTCCATTTTTCATGTGGATTCTAGAATGTCAAATAATGTTGTCAAATTCATCTGTTTGTGTCCTCAACCGCCACGGACGAGATTTGGGCTAATTTGAGGGCAAAAGAATGACAGTTTCGTCACTGTCTCGGAATGCGGTGAAAACCCACCTATCCACTCCATTTTTCATGCGAATTCTAGAATGTCAAATAATGTTGTCAAATTCATCTGTTTGTGGCCTCAACCGCCACAGACGAGATTTGGGCTAATTTGAGGGCAAAAGAATGAAAGTTTCGTCACTGTCTCGGAATGCGGTGAAAACCCACCTATCCACTCCATTTTTATGCGAATTCTAGAATGTTAAATAATGTTGTCAAATTCATCTGTTTGTGTCCTCAACCGCCACGGACGAGATTTGGGCTAATTTGAGGTCAAAAGAATGATAGTTTCGTCACTGTCTCGGAATGGGATGAAAACCCACCTATCCACTCCATTTTTCATGAGGATTCTAGAATGTCCAATACTGTTGTCAAATTCATCTGTTTCTGTCCTCAACTGCCACGGACGAGATTTGGGCTAATTTGAGGTCAAAAGAATGATAGTTTCGTCACTGTCTCGGAATGGGATGAAAACCCACCTATCCACTCCATTTTTCATGAGGATTCTAGAATGTCAAATAATGTTGTCAAATTCATCTTTTTCTGTCCTCAACCGCCACAAACAAGATTTGGGCTAATTTGATGTCAAAAGAATGATAGTTTCGTCACATTCTCGGAATGCGGTGAAAACCCACCTATCCACTCCATTTTTCATGTGGATTCTAGAATGTCAAATAATGTTGTCAAATTCATCTGTTTGTGTCCTCAACCGCCACGGACGAGATTTGGGCTAATTTGAGGGCAAAAGAATGACAGTTTCGTCACTGTCTCGGAATGCGGTGAAAACCCACCTATCCACTCCATTTTTCATGCGAATTCTAGAATGTCAAATAATGTTGTCAAATTCATCTGTTTGTGTCCTCAACCGCCACGAACGAGATTTGGGCTAATTTGAGGTAAAACGAATGATAGTTTCGTCAATGTCTCGGAATGCGGTGAAAACCCACCTATCCACTCCATTTTTCATGCGGATTCTAGAATGTCAAATAATGTTGTCAAATTCATCGGTTTGTGTCCTCAACCGCCAGAAACGAGATTTGGGCTAATTTGATGTCAAAAGAATGATAGTTTCGTCACTGTCTCGGAATGCGGTGAAAACCCACCTATCCACTCCATTTTTCATGAGGATTCTAGAATGTCAAATAATGTTGTCAAATTCATCTGTTTGTGTCCTCAACCGCCACGAACGAGATTTGGGCTAATTTGAGGTCAAAAGAATGATAGTTTCGTCACTGTCTCGGAATGCGGTCAAAACCCACCTATCCACTCAATTTTTCATGCGGATTCTAGAATGTCAAATAATGTTGTCAAATTCATCTGTTTGTGTCCTCAACCGCCACGAACGAGATTTGGCCTAATTTGAGGTCAAAAGAATGAAAGTTTGGTCACTGTCTCCGAATGCCGTGAAAACCCACCTATCCACACCATTTTTCATGTGGATTCTAGAATGTCAAATAATGTTGTCAAATTCATCTGTTTGTGTCCTCAACCGCCACGAACGAGATTTGGGCTAATTTGAGGTAAAAAGAATGATAGTTTCGTCACTGTCTCGGAATGCGGTGAAAACCCACCTATCCACTCCATTTTTCATGCGGATTCTAGAATGTCAAATAATGTTGTCAAATTCATCTGTTTGTGTCCTCAACCGCCACGGACGAGATTTGGGCTAATTTGAGGGCAAAAGAATGACAGTTTCGTCACTGTCTCGGAATGCGGTGAAAACCCACCTATCCACTCCATTTTTCATGCGAATTCTAGAATGTCAAATAATGTTGTCAAATTCATCTGTTTGTGGCCTCAACCGCCACAGACGAGATTTGGGCTAATTTGAGGGCAAAATAATGAAAGTTTCGTCACTGTCTCGGAATGCGGTGAAAACCCACCTATCCACTCCATTTTTATGCGAATTCTAGAATGTTAAATAATGTTGTCAAATTCATCTGTTTGTGTCCTCAACCGCCACGGACGAGATTTGGGCTAATTTGAGGTCAAAAGAATGATAGTTTCGTCACTGTCTCGGAATGGGATGAAAACCCACCTATCCACTCCATTTTTCATGAGGATTCTAGAATGTCCAATACTGTTGTCAAATTCATCTGTTTCTGTCCTCAACTGCCACGGACGAGATTTGGGCTAATTTGAGGTCAAAAGAATGATAGTTTCGTCACTGTCTCGGAATGGGATGAAAACCCACCTATCCACTCCATTTTTCATGAGGATTCTAGAATGTCAAATAATGTTGTCAAATTCATCTTTTTCTGTCCTCAACCGCCACAAACAAGATTTGGGCTAATTTGATGTCAAAAGAATGATAGTTTCGTCACATTCTCGGAATGCGGTGAAAACCCACCTATCCACTCCATTTTTCATGTGGATTCTAGAATGTCAAATAATGTTGTCAAATTCATCTGTTTGTGTCCTCAACCGCCACGGACGAGATTTGGGCTAATTTGAGGGCAAAAGAATGACAGTTTCGTCACTGTCTCGGAATGCGGTGAAAACCCACCTATCCACTCCATTTTTCATGCGAATTCTAGAATGTCAAATAATGTTGTCAAATTCATCTGTTTGTGTCCTCAACCGCCACGAACGAGATTTGGGCTAATTTGAGGTAAAACGAATGATAGTTTCGTCAATGTCTCGGAATGCGGTGAAAACCCACCTATCCACTCCATTTTTCATGCGGATTCTAGAATGTCAAATAATGTTGTCAAATTCATCGGTTTGTGTCCTCAACCGCCAGAAACGAGATTTGGGCTAATTTGATGTCAAAAGAATGATAGTTTCGTCACTGTCTCGGAATGCGGTGAAAACCCACCTATCCACTCCATTTTTCATGAGGATTCTAGAATGTCAAATAATGTTGTCAAATTCATCTGTTTGTGTCCTCAACCGCCACGAACGAGATTTGGGCTAATTTGAGGTCAAAAGAATGATAGTTTCGTCACTGTCTCGGAATGCGGTCAAAACCCACCTATCCACTCAATTTTTCATGCGGATTCTAGAATGTCAAATAATGTTGTCAAATTCATCTGTTTGTGTCCTCAACCGCCACGAACGAGATTTGGCCTAATTTGAGGTCAAAAGAATGAAAGTTTGGTCACTGTCTCCGAATGCCGTGAAAACCCACCTATCCACACCATTTTTCATGTGGATTCTAGAATGTCAAATAATGTTGTCAAATTCATCTGTTTGTGTCCTCAACCGCCACGAACGAGATTTGGGCTAATTTGAGGTAAAAAGAATGATAGTTTCGTCACTGTCTCGGAATGCGGTGAAAACCCACCTATCCACTCCATTTTTCATGCGGATTCTAGAATGTCAAATAATGTTGTCAAATTCATCTGTTTGTGTCCTCAACCGCCACGGACGAGATTTGGGCTAATTTGAGGGTAAAAGAATGACAGTTTTGTCACTGTCTCGGAATGCGGTGAAAACCCACCTATCCACTCCATTTTTCATGAGGATTATAGAATGTCAAATAATGTTGTCAAATTCATCTGTTTCTGTCCTCAACCGCCACGAACTAGATTTGGGTTAATTTGATGTCAAAAGAATGATAGTTTCGTCACTGTCTCGGAATGGGGTGAAAACCCACCTATCCACTCCATTTTTCATGAGGATTCTAGAATGTCCAATAATGTTGTCAAATTCATCTGTTTGTGTCCTCAACCGCCACGAACGAGATTTGGGCTAATTTGAGGTCAAAAGAATGATAGGTTCGTCACTGTCTCGGAATGCGGTGAAAACCCACCTATCGACTCCATTTTTCATGTGGATTCTAGAATGTCAAATAATGTTGTCAAATTCATCTGTTTGTGGCCTCAACCGCCACAGACGAGATTTGGGCTAATTTGAGGGCAAAAGAATGAAAGTTTCGTCACTGTCTCGGAATGCGGTGAAAACCCACCTATCCACTCCATTTTTCATGCGAATTCTAGAATGTTAAATAATGTTGTCAAATTCATCTGTTTGTGTCCTCAACCGCCACGAACGAGATTTGGCCTAATTTGATGTCAAAAGAATGATAGTTTTGTCACATTCTCGGAATGCGGTGAAAACCCACCTATCCACTCCATTTTTCATGCGGATTCTAGAATGTCAAATAATGTTGTCAAATTCATCTGTTTGTGTCCTCAACCGCCACGGACGAGATTTGGGCTAATTTGAGGGCAAAAGAATGACTGTTTCGTCACTGTCTCGGAATGCGGTGAAAACCCACCTATCCACTCCATTTTTCATGCGAATTCTAGAATGTCAAATAATGTTGTCAAATTCATCTGTTTGTGGCCTCAACCGCCACAGACGAGATTTGGGCTAATTTGAGGGCAAAAGAATGAAAGTTTCGTCACTGTCTCGGAATGCGGTGAAAACCCACCTATCCACTCCATTTTTATGCGAATTCTAGAATGTTAAATAATGTTGTCAAATTCATCTGTTTGTGTCCTCAACCGCCACGAACGAGATTTGGGCTAATTTGAGGTAAAAAGAATGATAGTTTCGTCACTGTCTCGGAATGCGGTGAAAACCCACCTATCCAGTCCATTTTTCATGCGGATTCTAGAATGTCAAATAATGTTGTCAAATTCATCTGTTTGTGTCCTCAACCGCCACGAACGAGATTTGGGCTAATTTGAGGTCAAAAGAATGATAGTTTCGTCACTGTCTCAGAATGCGGTGAAAACACACCTATCCACTCCATTTTTCATGAGGATTCTAGAATGTCCAATACTGTTGTCAAATTCATCTGTTTCTGTCCTCAACCGCCACGAACGAGATTTGGGCTAATTTGATGTCAAAAGAATGATAGTTTCGTCACTGTCTCGGAATGCGGTCAAAACCCACCTATCCACTCAATTTTTCATGCGGATTCTAGAATGTCAAATAATGTTGTCAAATTCATCTGTTTGTGTCCTCAACCGCCACGAACGAGATTTGGCCTAATTTGAGGTCAAAAGAATGAAAGTTTGGTCACTGTCTCCGAATGCCGTGAAAACCCACCTATCCACACCATTTTTCATGTGGATTCTAGAATGTCAAATAATGTTGTCAAATTCATCTGTTTGTGTCCTCAACCGCCACAAACGAGATTTGGGCTAATTTGAGGTAAAAAGAATGATAGTTTCGTCACTGTCTCGGAATGCGGTGAAAACCCACCTATCCACTCCATTTTTCATGCGGATTCTAGAATGTCAAATAATGTTGTCAAATTCATCTGTTTGTGTCCTCAACCGCCACGGACGAGATTTGGGCTAATTTGAGGGTAAAAGAATGACAGTTTTGTCACTGTCTCGGAATGCGGTGAAAACCCACCTATCCACTCCATTTTTCATGAGGATTATAGAATGTCAAATAATGTTGTCAAATTCATCTGTTTCTGTCCTCAACCGCCACGAACTAGATTTGGGTTAATTTGATGTCAAAAGAATGATAGTTTCGTCACTGTCTCGGAATGGGGTGAAAACCCACCTATCCACTCCATTTTTCATGAGGATTCTAGAATGTCCAATAATATTGTCAAATTCATCTGTTTGTGTCCTCAACCGCCACGAACGAGATTTGGGCTAATTTGAGGTCAAAAGAATGATAGGTTCGTCACTGTCTCGGAATGCGGTGAAAACCCACCTATCGACTCCATTTTTCATGTGGATTCTAGAATGTCAAATAATGTTGTCAAATTCATCTGTTTGTGGCCTCAACCGCCACAGACGAGATTTGGGCTAATTTGAGGGCAAAAGAATGAAAGTTTCGTCACTGTCTCGGAATGCGGTGAAAACCCACCTATCCACTCCATTTTTCATGCGAATTCTAGAATGTTAAATAATGTTGTCAAATTCATCTGTTTGTGTCCTCAACCGCCACGAACGAGATTTGGCCTAATTTGATGTCAAAAGAATGATAGTTTTGTCACATTCTCGGAATGCGGTGAAAACCCACCTATCCACTCCATTTTTCATGCGGATTCTAGAATGTCAAATAATGTTGTCAAATTCATCTGTTTGTGTCCTCAACCGCCACGGACGAGATTTGGGCTAATTTGAGGGCAAAAGAATGACAGTTTCGTCACTGTCTCGGAATGCGGTGAAAACCCACCTATCCACTCCATTTTTCATGCGAATTCTAGAATGTCAAATAATGTTGTCAAATTCATCTGTTTGTGGCCTCAACCGCCACAGACGAGATTTGGGCTAATTTGAGGGCAAAAGAATGAAAGTTTCGTCACTGTCTCGGAATGCGGTGAAAACCCACCTATCCACTCCATTTTTATGCGAATTCTAGAATGTTAAATAATGTTGTCAAATTCATCTGTTTGTGTCCTCAACCGCCACGAACGAGATTTGGGCTAATTTGAGGTAAAAAGAATGATAGTTTCGTCACTGTCTCGGAATGCGGTGAAAACCCACCTATCCAGTCCATTTTTCATGCGGATTCTAGAATGTCAAATAATGTTGTCAAATTCATCTGTTTGTGTCCTCAACCGCCACGAACGAGATTTGGGCTAATTTGAGGTCAAAAGAATGATAGTTTCGTCACTGTCTCAGAATGCGGTGAAAACACACCTATCCACTCCATTTTTCATGAGGATTCTAGAATGTCCAATACTGTTGTCAAATTCATCTGTTTCTGTCCTCAACCGCCACGAACGAGATTTGGGCTAATTTGATGTCAAAAGAATGATAGTTTCGTCACTGTCTCGGAATGGGGTGAAAACCCACCTATCCACTCCATTTTTCATGAGGATTCTAGAATGTCCAATAATGTTGTCAAATTCATCTGTTTGTGTCCTCAACTGCCACGGACGAGATTTGGGCTAATTTGAGGTCAAAAGAATGATAGTTTCGTCACTGTCTCGGAATGGGATGAAAACCCACCTATCCACTCCATTTTTCATGAGGATTCTAGAATGTCCAATACTGTTGTCAAATTCATCTGTTTCTGTCCTCAACCGCCACGGACGAGATTTGGGCTAATTTGAGGTCAAAAGAATGATAGTTTCGTCACTGTCTCGGAATGGGATGAAAACCCACCTATCCACTCCATTTTTCATGAGGATTCTAGAATGTCAAATAATGTTGTCAAATTCATCTTTTTGTGTCCTCAACCGCCACAAACAAGATTTGATAGTTTCGTCACATTCTCGGAATGCGGTGAAAACCCACCTATCCACTCCATTTTTCATGTGGATTCTAGAATGTCAAATAATGTTGTCAAATTCATCTGTTTGTGTCCTCAACCGCCACGGACGAGATTTGGGCTAATTTGAGGGCAAAAGAATGACAGTTTCGTCACTGTCTCGAAATGCGGTGAAAACCCACCTATCCACTCCATTTTTCATGCGAATTCTAGAATGTCAAATAATGTTGTCAAATTCATCTGTTTGTGTCCTCAACCGCCACGAACGAGATTTGGGCTAATTTGAGGTAAAACGAATGATAGTTTCGTCACTGTCTCGGAATGCGGTGAAAACCCACCTATCCACTCCATTTTTCATGCGGATTGTAGAATGTCAAATAATGTTGTCAAATTCATCTGTTTGTGTCCTCAACCGCCACGAACGAGATTTGGGCTAATTTGAGGTCAAAAGAATGATAGTTTCGTCACTGTCTCAGAATGCGGTGAAAACACACCTATCCACTCCATTTTTCATGAGGATTCTAGAATGTCAAATAATGTCGTCAAATTCATCTGTTTGTGTCCTCAACCGCCACGAACGAGATTTGGGCTAATTTGAGGTCAAAAGAATGAAAGTTTGGTCACTGTCTCGGAATGGGGTGAAAACCCACCTATCCACTCCATTTTTCATGAGGATTCTAGAATGTCCAAAAATGTTGTCAAATTCATCTGTTTGTGTCCTCAACCGCCACGAACGAGATTTGGGCTAATTTGAGGTCAAAAGAATGATAGGTTCGTCACTGTCTCGGAATGCGGTGAAAACCCACCTATCTACTCCATTTTTCATGTGGATTCTAGAATGTCAAATAATGTTGTCAAATTCATCTGTTTGTGGCCTCAACCGCCACAGACGAGATTTGGGCTAATTTGAGGGCAAAAGAATGAAAGTTTCGTCACTGTCTCGGAATGCGGTGAAAACCCACCTATCCACTCCATTTTTCATGCGAATTCTAGAATGTTAAATAATGTTGTCAAATTCATCTGTTTGTGTCCTCAACCGCCACGAACGAGATTTGGCCTAATTTGAGGTCAAAAGAATGAAAGTTTGGTCACTGTCTCCGAATGCCGTGAAAACCCACCTATCCACACCATCTTTCATGAGGATTCTTAAATGTCAAATAGTGTTTTCAAATTCATCTGTTTGTGTCCTCAACCGCCACGAACAATATTTGGGCTAATTTGATGTCAAAAGAATGATAGTTTCGTCACTGTCTCGGAATGGGGTGAAAACCCACCTATCCACTCCATTTTTCATGAGGATTCTAGAATGTCCAATACTGTTGTCAAATTCATCTATTTCTGTCCTCAACCGCCACGAACGAGATTTGGGCTAATTTGATGTCAAAAGAATGATAGTTTCGTCACTGTCTCGGAATGGGGTGAAAACCACCTATCCACTCCATTTTTCATGAGGATTCTAGAATGTCCAATAATGTTGTCAAATTCATCTGTTTGTGTCCTCAACTGCCACGGACGAGATTTGGGCTAATTTGAGGTCAAAAGAATGATAGTTTCGTCACTGTCTCGTAATGGGATGAAAACCCACCTATCCACTCCATTTTTCATGAGGATTCTAGAATGTCCAATACTGTTGTCAAATTCATCTGTTTCTGTCCTCAACTGCCACGGACGAGATTTGGGCTAATTTGAGGTCAAAAGAATGATACTTTCGTCACTGTCTCGGAATGGGATGAAAACCCACCTATCCGCTCCATTTTTCATGAGGATTCTAGAATGTCAAATAATGTTGTCAAATTCATCTTTTTGTGTCCTCAACCGCCACAAACAAGATTTGATAGTTTCGTCACATTCTCGGAATGCGGTGAAAACCCACCTATCCACTCCATTTTTCATGTGGATTCTAGAATGTCAAATAATGTTGTCAAATTCATCTGTTTGTGTCCTCAACCGCCACGGACGAGATTTGGGCTAATTTGAGGGCAAAAGAATGACAGTTTCGTCACTGTCTCAAAATGCGGTGAAAACCCACCTATCCACTCCATTTTTCATGCGAATTCTAGAATGTCAAATAATGTTGTCAAATTCATCTGTTTGTGTCCTCAACCGCCACGAACGAGATTTGGGCTAATTTGAGGTAAAACGAATGATAGTTTCGTCACTGTCTCGGAATGCGGTGAAAACCCACCTATCCACTCCATTTTTCATGCGGATTCTAGAATGTCAAATAATGTTGTCAAATTCATCTGTTTGTGTCCTCAACCGCCACGAACGAGATTTGGGCTAATTTGAGGTCAAAAGAATGATAGTTTCGTCACTTTCTCAGAATGCGGTGAAAACACACCTATCCACTCCATTTTTCATGAGGATTCTAGAATGTCAAATAATGTCGTCAAATTCATCTGTTTGTGTCCTCAACCGCCACGAACGAGATTTGGGCTAATTTGAGGTCAAAAGAATGAAAGTTTGGTCACTGTCTCGGAATGGGGTGAAAACCCACCTATCCACTCCATTTTTCATGAGGATTCTAGAATGTCCAAAAATGTTGTCAAATTCATCTGTTTGTGTCCTCAACCGCCACGAACGAGATTTGGGCTAATTTGAGGTCAAAAGAATGATAGGTTCGTCACTGTCTCGGAATGCGGTGAAAACCCACCTATCTACTCCATTTTTCATGTGGATTCTAGAATGTCAAATAATGTTGTCAAATTCATCTGTTTGTGGCCTCAACCGCCACAGACGAGATTTGGGCTAATTTGAGGGCAAAAGAATGAAAGTTTCGTCACTGTCTCGGAATGCGGTGAAAACCCACCTATCCACTCCATTTTTCATGCGAATTCTAGAATGTTAAATAATGTTGTCAAATTCATCTGTTTGTGTCCTCAACCGCCACGAACGAGATTTGGCCTAATTTGAGGTCAAAAGAATGAAAGTTTGGTCACTGTCTCCGAATGCCGTGAAAACCCACCTATCCACACCATCTTTCATGAGGATTCTTAAATGTCAAATAGTGTTTTCAAATTCATCTGTTTGTGTCCTCAACCGCCACGAACAATATTTGGGCTAATTTGATGTCAAAAGAATGATAGTTTCGTCACTGTCTCGGAATGGGGTGAAAACCCACCTATCCACTCCATTTTTCATGAGGATTCTAGAATGTCCAATACTGTTGTCAAATTCATCTATTTCTGTCCTCAACCGCCACGAACGAGATTTGGGCTAATTTGATGTCAAAAGAATGATAGTTTCGTCACTGTCTCGGAATGGGGTGAAAACCACCTATCCACTCCATTTTTCATGAGGATTCTAGAATGTCCAATAATGTTGTCAAATTCATCTGTTTGTGTCCTCAACTGCCACGGACGAGATTTGGGCTAATTTGAGGTCAAAAGAATGATAGTTTCGTCACTGTCTCGTAATGGGATGAAAACCCACCTATCCACTCCATTTTTCATGAGGATTCTAGAATGTCCAATACTGTTGTCAAATTCATCTGTTTCTGTCCTCAACTGCCACGGACGAGATTTGGGCTAATTTGAGGTCAAAAGAATGATACTTTCGTCACTGTCTCGGAATGGGATGAAAACCCACCTATCCGCTCCATTTTTCATGAGGATTCTAGAATGTCAAATAATGTTGTCAAATTCATCTTTTTGTGTCCTCAACCGCCACAAACAAGATTTGATAGTTTCGTCACATTCTCGGAATGCGGTGAAAACCCACCTATCCACTCCATTTTTCATGTGGATTCTAGAATGTCAAATAATGTTGTCAAATTCATCTGTTTGTGTCCTCAACCGCCACGGACGAGATTTGGGCTAATTTGAGGGCAAAAGAATGACAGTTTCGTCACTGTCTCAAAATGCGGTGAAAACCCACCTATCCACTCCATTTTTCATGCGAATTCTAGAATGTCAAATAATGTTGTCAAATTCATCTGTTTGTGTCCTCAACCGCCACGAACGAGATTTGGGCTAATTTGAGGTAAAACGAATGATAGTTTCGTCACTGTCTCGGAATGCGGTGAAAACCCACCTATCCACTCCATTTTTCATGCGGATTCTAGAATGTCAAATAATGTTGTCAAATTCATCTGTTTGTGTCCTCAACCGCCACGAACGAGATTTGGGCTAATTTGAGGTCAAAAGAATGATAGTTTCGTCACTGTCTCAGAATGCGGTGAAAACACACCTATCCACTCCATTTTTCATGAGGATTCTAGAATGTCAAATAATGTCGTCAAATTCATCTGTTTGTGTCCTCAACCGCCACGAACGAGATTTGGGCTAATTTGAGGTCAAAAGAATGAAAGTTTGGTCACTGTCTCGGAATGGGGTGAAAACCCACCTATCCACTCCATTTTTCATGAGGATTCTAGAATGTCCAAAAATGTTGTCAAATTCATCTGTTTGTGTCCTCAACCGCCACGAACGAGATTTGGGCTAATTTGAGGTCAAAAGAATGATAGGTTCGTCACTGTCTCGGAATGCGGTGAAAACCCACCTATCTACTCCATTTTTCATGTGGATTCTAGAATGTCAAATAATGTTGTCAAATTCATCTGTTTGTGTCCTCAACCGCCACGGACGAGATTTGGGCTAATTTGAGGGCAAAAGAATGACAGTTTCGTCACTGTCTCAAAATGCGGTGAAAACCCACCTATCCACTCCATTTTTCATGCGAATTCTAGAATGTCAAATAATGTTGTCAAATTCATCTGTTTGTGTCCTCAACCGCCACGAACGAGATTTGGGCTAATTTGAGGTAAAACGAATGATAGTTTCGTCACTGTCTCGGAATGCGGTGAAAACCCACCTATCCACTCCATTTTTCATGCGGATTCTAGAATGTCAAATAATGTTGTCAAATTCATCTGTTTGTGTCCTCAACCGCCACAAACGAGATTTGGGCTAATTTGAGGTCAAAAGAATGATAGTTTCGTCACTGTCTCAGAATGCGGTGAAAACACACCTATCCACTCCATTTTTCATGAGGATTCTAGAATGTCAAATAATGTCGTCAAATTCATCTGTTTGTGTCCTCAACCGCCACGAACGAGATTTGGGCTAATTTGAGGTCAAAAGAATGAAAGTTTGGTCACTGTCTCGGAATGGGGTGAAAACCCACCTATCCACTCCATTTTTCATGAGGATTCTAGAATGTCCAAAAATGTTGTCAAATTCATCTGTTTGTGTCCTCAACCGCCACGAACGAGATTTGGGCTAATTTGAGGTCAAAAGAATGATAGGTTCGTCACTGTCTCGGAATGCGGTGAAAACCCACCTATCTACTCCATTTTTCATGTGGATTCTAGAATGTCAAATAATGTTGTCAAATTCATCTGTTTGTGGCCTCAACCGCCACAAACGAGATTTGGGCTAATTTGAGGGCAAAAGAATGAAAGTTTCGTCACTGTCTCGGAATGCGGTGAAAACCCACCTATCCACTCCATTTTTCATGCGAATTCTAGAATGTTAAATAATGTTGTCAAATTCATCTGTTTGTGTCCTCAACCGCCACGAACAAGATTTGGCCTAATTTGAGGTCAAAAGAATGAAAGTTTGGTCACTGTCTCCGAATGCCGTGAAAACCCACCTATCCACACCATCTTTCATGAGGATTCTTAAATGTCAAATAGTGTTTTCAAATTCATCTGTTTGTGTCCTCAACCGCCACGAACAATATTTGGGCTAATTTGATGTCAAAAGAATGATAGTTTCGTCACTGTCTCGGAATGGGGTGAAAACCCACCTATCCACTCCATTTTTCATGAGGATTCTAGAATGTCCAATACTGTTGTCAAATTCATCTATTTCTGTCCTCAACCGCCACGAACGAGATTTGGGCTAATTTGATGTCAAAAGAATGATAGTTTCGTCACTGTCTCGGAATGGGGTGAAAACCACCTATCCACTCCATTTTTCATGAGGATTCTAGAATGTCCAATAATGTTGTCAAATTCATCTGTTTGTGTCCTCAACTGCCACGGACGAGATTTGGGCTAATTTGAGGTCAAAAGAATGATAGTTTCGTCACTGTCTCGTAATGGGATGAAAACCCACCTATCCACTCCATTTTTCATGAGGATTCTAGAATGTCCAATACTGTTGTCAAATTCATCTGTTTCTGTCCTCAACTGCCACGGACGAGATTTGGGCTAATTTGAGGTCAAAAGAATGATACTTTCGTCACTGTCTCGGAATGGGATGAAAACCCACCTATCCGCTCCATTTTTCATGAGGATTCTAGAATGTCAAATAATGTTGTCAAATTCATCTTTTTGTGTCCTCAACCGCCACAAACAAGATTTGATAGTTTCGTCACATTCTCGGAATGCGGTGAAAACCCACCTATCCACTCCATTTTTCATGTGGATTCTAGAATGTCAAATAATATTGTCAAATTCATCTGTTTGTGTCCTCAACCGCCACGGACGAGATTTGGGCTAATTTGAGGGCAAAAGAATGACAGTTTCGTCACTGTCTCAAAATGCGGTGAAAACCCACCTATCCACTCCATTTTTCATGCGAATTCTAGAATGTCAAATAATGTTGTCAAATTCATCTGTTTGTGTCCTCAACCGCCACGAACGAGATTTGGGCTAATTTGAGGTAAAACGAATGATAGTTTCGTCACTGTCTCGGAATGCGGTGAAAACCCACCTATCCACTCCATTTTTCATGCGGATTCTAGAATGTCAAATAATGTTGTCAAATTCATCTGTTTGTGTCCTCAACCGCCACGAACGAGATTTGGGCTAATTTGAGGTCAAAAGAATGATAGTTTCGTCACTGTCTCAGAATGCGGTGAAAACACACCTATCCACTCCATTTTTCATGAGGATTCTAGAATGTCAAATAATGTCGTCAAATTCATCTGTTTGTGTCCTCAACCGCCACGAACGAGATTTGGGCTAATTTGATGTCAAAAGAATGATAGTTTCGTCACTGTCTCGGAATGGGGTGAAAACCACCTATCCACTCCATTTTTCATGAGGATTCTAGAATGTCAAATAATGTTGTCAAATTCATCTTTTTGTGTCCTCAACCGCCACAAACAAGATTTGATAGTTTCGTCACATTCTCGGAATGCGGTGAAAACCCACCTATCCACTCCATTTTTCATGTGGATTCTAGAATGTCAAATAATGTTGTCAAATTCATCTGTTTGTGTCCTCAACCGCCACGGACGAGATTTGGGCTAATTTGAGGGCAAAAGAATGACAGTTTCGTCACTGTCTCGAAATGCGGTGAAAACCCACCTATCCACTCCATTTTTCATGCGAATTCTAGAATGTCAAATAATGTGGTCAAATTCATCTGTTTGTGTCCTCAACCGCCACGAACGAGATTTGGGCTAATTTGAGGTCAAAAGAATGATAGTTTCGTCACTGTCTCAGAATGCGGTGAAAACACACCTATCCACTCCATTTTTCATGAGGATTCTAGAATGTCAAATAATGTCGTCAAATTCATCTGTTTGTGTCCTCAACCGCCACGAACGAGATTTGGGCTAATTTGAGGTCAAAAGAATGAAAGTTTGGTCACTGTCTCGGAATGGGGTGAAAACCCACCTATCCACTCCATTTTTCATGAGGATTCTAGAATGTCCAAAAATGTTGTCAAATTCATCTGTTTGTGTCCTCAACCGCCACGAACGAGATTTGGGCTAATTTGAGGTCAAAAGAATGATAGGTTCGTCACTGTCTCGGAATGCGGTGAAAACCCACCTATCCACTCCATTTTTCATGTGGATTCTAGAATGTCAAATAATGTTGTCAAATTCATCTGTTTGTGGCCTCAACCGCCACAGACGAGATTTGGGCTAATTTGAGGGCAAAAGAATGAAAGTTTCGTCACTGTCTCGGAATGCGGTGAAAACCCACCTATCCACTCCATTTTTCATGCGAATTCTAGAATGTTAAATAATGTTGTCAAATTCATCTGTTTGTGTCCTCAACCGCCACGAACAAGATTTGGCCTAATTTGAGGTCAAAAGAATGAAAGTTTGGTCACTGTCTCCGAATGCCGTGAAAACCCACCTATCCACACCATCTTTCATGAGGATTCTTAAATGTCAAATAGTGTTTTCAAATTCATCTGTTTGTGTCCTCAACCGCCACGAACAATATTTGGGCTAATTTGATGTCAAAAGAATGATAGTTTCGTCACTGTCTCGGAATGGGGTGAAAACCCACCTATCCACTCCATTTTTCATGAGGATTCTAGAATGTCCAATACTGTTGTCAAATTCATCTATTTCTGTCCTCAACCGCCACGAACGAGATTTGGGCTAATTTGATGTCAAAAGAATGATAGTTTCGTCACTGTCTCGGAATGGGGTGAAAACCACCTATCCACTCCATTTTTCATGAGGATTCTAGAATGTCCAATAATGTTGTCAAATTCATCTGTTTGTGTCCTCAACTGCCACGGACGAGATTTGGGCTAATTTGAGGTCAAAAGAATGATAGTTTCGTCACTGTCTCGTAATGGGATGAAAACCCACCTATCCGCTCCATTTTTCATGAGGATTCTAGAATGTCAAATAATGTTGTCAAATTCATCTTTTTGTGTCCTCAACCGCCACAAACAAGATTTGATAGTTTCGTCACATTCTCGGAATGCGGTGAAAACCCACCTATCCACTCCATTTTTCATGTGGATTCTAGAATGTCAAATAATGTTGTCAAATTCATCTGTTTGTGTCCTCAACCGCCACGGACGAGATTTGGGCTAATTTGAGGGCAAAAGAATGACAGTTTCGTCACTGTCTCGAAATGCGGTGAAAACCCACCTATCCACTCCATTTTTCATGCGAATTCTAGAATGTCAAATAATGTGGTCAAATTCATCTGTTTGTGTCCTCAACCGCCACGAACGAGATTTGGGCTAATTTGAGGTCAAAAGAATGATAGTTTCGTCACTGTCTCAGAATGCGGTGAAAACACACCTATCCACTCCATTTTTCATGAGGATTCTAGAATGTCAAATAATGTCGTCAAATTCATCTGTTTGTGTCCTCAACCGCCACGAACGAGATTTGGGCTAATTTGAGGTCAAAAGAATGAAAGTTTGGTCACTGTCTCGGAATGGGGTGAAAACCCACCTATCCACTCCATTTTTCATGAGGATTCTAGAATGTCCAAAAATGTTGTCAAATTCATCTGTTTGTGTCCTCAACCGCCACGAACGAGATTTGGGCTAATTTGAGGTCAAAAGAATGATAGGTTCGTCACTGTCTCGGAATGCGGTGAAAACCCACCTATCTACTCCATTTTTCATGTGGATTCTAGAATGTCAAATAATGTTGTCAAATTCATCTGTTTGTGGCCTCAACCGCCACAGACGAGATTTGGGCTAATTTGAGGGCAAAAGAATGAAAGTTTCGTCACTGTCTCGGAATGCGGTGAAAACCCACCTATCCACTCCATTTTTCATGCGAATTCTAGAATGTTAAATAATGTTGTCAAATTCATCTGTTTGTGTCCTCAACCGCCACGAACGAGATTTGGCCTAATTTGAGGTCAAAAGAATGAAAGTTTGGTCACTGTCTCCGAATGCCGTGAAAACCCACCTATCCACACCATCTTTCATGAGGATTCTTAAATGTCAAATAGTGTTTTCAAATTCATCTGTTTGTGTCCTCAACCGCCACGAACAATATTTGGGCTAATTTGATGTCAAAAGAATGATAGTTTCGTCACTGTCTCGGAATGGGGTGAAAACCCACCTATCCACTCCATTTTTCATGAGGATTCTAGAATGTCCAATACTGTTGTCAAATTCATCTATTTCTGTCCTCAACCGCCACGAACGAGATTTGTGCTAATTTGATGTCAAAAGAATGATAGTTTCGTCACTGTCTCGGAATGGGGTGAAAACCACCTATCCACTCCATTTTTCATGAGGATTCTAGAATGTCCAAAAATGTTGTCAAATTCATCTGTTTGTGTCCTCAACCGCCACGAACGAGATTTGGGCTAATTTGAGGTCAAAAGAATGATAGGTTCGTCACTGTCTCGGAATGCGGTGAAAACCCACCTATCTACTCCATTTTTCATGTGGATTCTAGAATGTCAAATAATGTTGTCAAATTCATCTGTTTGTGGCCTCAACCGCCACAGACGAGATTTGGGCTAATTTGAGGGCAAAAGAATGAAAGTTTCGTCACTGTCTCGGAATGCGGTGAAAACCCACCTATCCACTCCATTTTTCATGCGAATTCTAGAATGTTAAATAATGTTGTCAAATTCATCTGTTTGTGTCCTCAACCGCCACGAACGAGATTTGGCCTAATTTGAGGTCAAAAGAATGAAAGTTTGGTCACTGTCTCCGAATGCCGTGAAAACCCACCTATCCACACCATCTTTCATGAGGATTCTTAAATGTCAAATAGTGTTTTCAAATTCATCTGTTTGTGTCCTCAACCGCCACGAACAATATTTGGGCTAATTTGATGTCAAAAGAATGATAGTTTCGTCACTGTCTCGGAATGGGGTGAAAACCCACCTATCCACTCCATTTTTCATGAGGATTCTAGAATGTCCAATACTGTTGTCAAATTCATCTATTTCTGTCCTCAACCGCCACGAACGAGATTTGGGCTAATTTGATGTCAAAAGAATGATAGTTTCGTCACTGTCTCGGAATGGGGTGAAAACCACCTATCCACTCCATTTTTCATGAGGATTCTAGAATGTCCAATAATGTTGTCAAATTCATCTGTTTGTGTCCTCAACTGCCACGGACGAGATTTGGGCTAATTTGAGGTCAAAAGAATGATAGTTTCGTCACTGTCTCGTAATGGGATGAAAACCCACCTATCCACTCCATTTTTCATGAGGATTCTAGAATGTCCAATACTGTTGTCAAATTCATCTGTTTCTGTCCTCAACTGCCACGGACGAGATTTGGGCTAATTTGAGGTCAAAAGAATGATACTTTCGTCACTGTCTCGGAATGGGATGAAAACCCACCTATCCGCTCCATTTTTCATGAGGATTCTAGAATGTCAAATAATGTTGTCAAATTCATCTTTTTGTGTCCTCAACCGCCACAAACAAGATTTGATAGTTTCGTCACATTCTCGGAATGCGGTGAAAACCCACCTATCCACTCCATTTTTCATGTGGATTCTAGAATGTCAAATAATGTTGTCAAATTCATCTGTTTGTGTCCTCAACCGCCACGGACGAGATTTGGGCTAATTTGAGGGCAAAAGAATGACAGTTTCGTCACTGTCTCGAAATGCGGTGAAAACCCACCTATCCACTCCATTTTTCATGCGAATTCTAGAATGTCAAATAATGTTGTCAAATTCATCTGTTTGTGTCCTCAACCGCCACGAACGAGATTTGGGCTAATTTGAGGTAAAACGAATGATAGTTTCGTCACTGTCTCGGAATGCGGTGAAAACCCACCTATCCACTCCATTTTTCATGCGGATTCTAGAATGTCAAATAATGTTGTCAAATTCATCTGTTTGTGTCCTCAACCGCCACGAACGAGATTTGGGCTAATTTGAGGTCAAAAGAATGATAGTTTCGTCACTGTCTCAGAATGCGGTGAAAACACACCTATCCACTCCATTTTTCATGAGGATTCTAGAATGTCAAATAATGTCGTCAAATTCATCTGTTTGTGTCCTCAACCGCCACGAACGAGATTTGGGCTAATTTGAGGTCAAAAGAATGAAAGTTTGGTCACTGTCTCGGAATGGGGTGAAAACCCACCTATCCACTCCATTTTTCATGAGGATTCTAGAATGTCCAAAAATGTTGTCAAATTCATCTGTTTGTGTCCTCAACCGCCACGAACGAGATTTGGGCTAATTTGAGGTCAAAAGAATGATAGGTTCGTCACTGTCTCGGAATGCGGTGAAAACCCACCTATCTACTCCATTTTTCATGTGGATTCTAGAATGTCAAATAATGTTGTCAAATTCATCTGTTTGTGGCCTCAACCGCCACAGACGAGATTTGGGCTAATTTGAGGGCAAAAGAATGAAAGTTTCGTCACTGTCTCGGAATGCGGTGAAAACCCACCTATCCACTCCATTTTTCATGCGAATTCTAGAATGTTAAATAATGTTGTCAAATTCATCTGTTTGTGTCCTCAACCGCCACGAACGAGATTTGGCCTAATTTGAGGTCAAAAGAATGAAAGTTTGGTCACTGTCTCCGAATGCCGTGAAAACCCACCTATCCACACCATCTTTCATGAGGATTCTTAAATGTCAAATAGTGTTTTCAAATTCATCTGTTTGTGTCCTCAACCGCCACGAACAATATTTGGGCTAATTTGATGTCAAAAGAATGATAGTTTCGTCACTGTCTCGGAATGGGGTGAAAACCCACCTATCCACTCCATTTTTCATGAGGATTCTAGAATGTCCAATACTGTGGTCAAATTCATCTATTTCTGTCCTCAACCGCCACGAACGAGATTTGGGCTAATTTGATGTCAAAAGAATGATAGTTTCGTCACTGTCTCGGAATGGGGTGAAAACCACCTATCCACTCCATTTTTCATGAGGATTCTAGAATGTCCAATAATGTTGTCAAATTCATCTGTTTGTGTCCTCAACTGCCACGGACGAGATTTGGGCTAATTTGAGGTCAAAAGAATGATAGTTTCGTCACTGTCTCGTAATGGGATGAAAACCCACCTATCCACTCCATTTTTCATGAGGATTCTAGAATGTCCAATACTGTTGTCAAATTCATCTGTTTCTGTCCTCAACTGCCACGGACGAGATTTGGGCTAATTTGAGGTCAAAAGAATGATACTTTCGTCACTGTCTCGGAATGGGATGAAAACCCACCTATCCGCTCCATTTTTCATGAGGATTCTAGAATGTCAAATAATGTTGTCAAATTCATCTTTTTGTGTCCTCAACCGCCACAAACAAGATTTGATAGTTTCGTCACATTCTCGGAATGCGGTGAAAACCCACCTATCCACTCCATTTTTCATGTGGATTCTAGAATGTCAAATAATGTTGTCAAATTCATCTGTTTGTGTCCTCAACCGCCACGGACGAGATTTGGGCTAATTTGAGGGCAAAAGAATGACAGTTTCGTCACTGTCTCGAAATGCGGTGAAAACCCACCTATCCACTCCATTTTTCATCCGAATTCTAGAATGTCAAATAATGTTGTCAAATTCATCTGTTTGTGTCCTCTACCGCCACGAACGAGATTTGGGCTAATTTGAGGTAAAACGAATGATAGTTTCGTCACTGTCTCGGAATACGGTGAAAACCCACCTATCCACTCCATTTTTCATGCGGATTCTAGAATGTCAAATAATGTTGTCAAATTCATCTGTTTGTGTCCTCAACCGCCACGAACGAGATTTGGGCTAATTTGAGGTCAAAAGAATGATAGTTTCGTCACTGTCTCAGAATGCGGTGAAAACACACCTATCCACTCCATTTTTCATGAGGATTCTAGAATGTCAAATAATGTCGTCAAATTCATCTGTTTGTGTCCTCAACCGCCACGAACGAGATTTGGGCTAATTTGAGGTCAAAAGAATGAAAGTTTGGTCACTGTCTCGGAATGGGGTGAAAACCCACCTATCCACTCCATTTTTCATGAGGATTCTAGAATGTCCAATAATGTTGTCAAATTCATCTGTTTGTGTCCTCAACCGCCACGAACGAGATTTGGGCTAATTTGAGGTCAAAAGAATGATAGGTTCGTCACTGTCTCGGAATGCGGTGAAAACCCACCTATCTACTCCATTTTTCATGTGGATTCTAGAATGTCAAATAATGTTGTCAAATTCATCTGTTTGTGGCCTCAACCGCCACAGACGAGATTTGGGCTAATTTGAGGTCAAAAGAATGATAGGTTCGTCACTGTCTCGGAATGCGGTGAAAACCCACCTATCTACTCCATTTTTCATGTGGATTCTAGAATGTCAAATAATGTTGTCAAATTCATCTGTTTGTGGCCTCAACCGCCACAGACGAGATTTGGGCTAATTTGAGGGCAAAAGAATGAAAGTTTCGTCACTGTCTCGGAATGGGATGAAAACCCACCTATCCGCTCCATTTTTCATGAGGATTCTAGAATGTCAAATAATGTTGTCAAATTCATCTTTTTGTGTCCTCAACCGCCACAAACAAGATTTGGGCTAATTTGATGTCAAAAGAATGATAGTTTCGTCACATTCTCGGAATGCGGTGAAAACCCACCTATCCACTCCATTTTTCATGTGGATTCTAGAATGTCAAATAATGTTGTTAAATTCATCTGTTTGTGTCCTCAACCGTCACGGACGAGATTTGGGCTAATTTGAGGGCAAAAGAATGAAAGTTTGGTCACTGTCTCCGAATGCCGTGAAAACCCACCTATCCACACCATCTTTCATGAGGATTCTTAAATGTCAAATAGTGTTTTCAAATTCATCTGTTTGTGTCCTCAACCGCCACGAACAATATTTGGGCTAATTTGATGTCAAAAGAATGATAGTTTCGTCACTGTCTCGGAATGGGGTGAAAACCCACCTATCCACTCCATTTTTTATGAGGATTCTAGAATGTCCAATACTGTTGTCAAATTCATCTATTTCTGTCCTCAACCGCCACGAACGAGATTTGGGCTAATTTGATGTCAAAAGAATGATAGTTTCGTCACTGTCTCGGAATGGGGTGAAAACCACCTATCCACTCCATTTTTCATGAGGATTCTAGAATGTCCAATAATGTTGTCAAATTCATCTGTTTCTGTCCTCAACTGCCACGGACGAGATTTGGGCTAATTTGAGGTCAAAAGAATGATAGTTTCGTCACTGTCTCGTAATGGGATGAAAACCCACCTATCCACTCCATTTTTCATGAGGATTCTAGAATGTCCAATACTGTTGTCAAATTCATCTGTTTCTGTCCTCAACTGCCACGGACGAGATTTGGGCTAATTTGAGGTCAAAAGAATGATACTTTCGTCACTGTCTCGGAATGGGATGAAAACCCACCTATCCGCTCCATTTTTCATGAGGATTCTAGAATGTCAAATAATGTTGTCAAATTCATCTTTTTGTGTCCTCAACCGCCACAAACAAGATTTGGGCTAATTTGATGTCAAAAGAATGATAGTTTCGTCACATTCTCGGAATGCGGTGAAAACCCACCTATCCACTCCATTTTTCATGTGGATTCTAGAATGTCAAATAATGTTGTTAAATTCATCTGTTTGTGTCCTCAACCGCCACGGACGAGATTTGGGCTAATTTGAGGGCAAAAGAATGACAGTTTCGTCACTGTCTCGGAATGCGGTGAAAACCCACCTATCCACTCCATTTTTCATGCGAATTCTAGAATGTCAAATAATGTTGTCAAATTCATCTGTTTGTGTCCTCAACCGCCACGAACGAGATTTGGGCTAATTTGAGGTAAAACGAATGATAGTTTCGTCACTGTCTCGGAATGCGGTGAAAACCCACCTATCCACTCCATTTTTCATGCGGATTCTAGAATGTCAAATAATGTTGTCAAATTCATCTGTTTGTGTCCTCAACCGCCACGAACGAGATTTGGGCTAATTTGAGGTCAAAAGAATGATAGTTTCGTCACTGTCTCAGAATGCGGTGAAAACACACCTATCCACTCCATTTTTCATGAGGATTCTAGAATGTCAAATAATGTTGTCAAATTCATCTGTTTGTGTCGTCAACCGCCACGAACGAGATTTGGGCTAATTTGAGGTCAAAAGAATGAAAGTTTGGTCACTGTCTCGGAATGGGGTGAAAACCCACCTATCCACTCCATTTTTCATGAGGATTCTAGAATGTCCAATAATGTTGTCAAATTCATCTGTTTGTGTCCTCAACCGCCACGAACGAGATTTGGGCTAATTTGAGGTCAAAAGAATAATAGGTTCGTCACTGTCTCGGAATGCGGTGAAAACCCACCTATCTACTCCATTTTTCATGTGGATTCTAGAATGTCAAATAATGTTGTCAAATTCATCTGTTTGTGGCCTCAACCGCCACAGACGAGATTTGGGCTAATTTGATGTCAAAAGAATGAAAGTTTCGTCACTGTCTCGGAATGCGGTGAAAACCCACCTATCCACTCCATTTTTCATGCGAATTCTAGAATGTGAAATAATGTTGTCAAATTCATCTGTTTGTGTCCTCAACCGCCACGAACGAGATTTGGCCTAATTTGAGGTAAAAAGAATGATAGTTTCGTCACTGTCTCGGAATGCGGTGAAAACCCACCTATCCACTCCATTTTTCATGCGGATTCTAGAATGTCAAATAATGTTGTCAAATTCATCTGTTTGTGTCCTCAACCGCCACGAACGAGATTTGGGCTAATTTGAGGTCAAAAGAATGATAGTTTCGTCACTGTCTCAGAATGCGGTGAAAACACACCTATCCACTCCATTTTTCATGAGGATTCTAGAATGTCAAATAATGTTGTCAAATTCATCTGTTTGTGTCCTCAACCGCCACGAACGAGATTTGGGCTAATTTGAGGTCAAAAGAATGAAAGTTTGGTCACTGTCTCGGAATGGGGTGAAAACCCACCTATCCACTCCATTTTTCATGAGGATTCTAGAATGTCCAATAATGTTGTCAAATTCATCTGTTTGTGTCCTCAACCGCCACGAACGAGATTTGGGCTAATTTGAGGTCAAAAGAATGATAGGTTCGTCACTGTCTCGGAATGCGGTGAAAACCCACCTATCGACTCCATTTTTCATGTGGATTCTAGAATGTCAAATAATGTTGTCAAATTCATCTGTTTGTGGCCTCAACCGCCACAGACGAAATTTGGGCTAATTTGAGGGCAAAAGAATGATAGTTTCGTCACTGTCTCGGAATGCGGTGAAAACCCACCTATCCACTCCATTTTTCATGCGAATTCTAGAATGTTAAATAATGTTGTCCAATTCTTCTGTTTGTGTCCTCAACCGCTACGAACGAGATTTGGCCTAATTTGAGGTCAAAAGAATGAAAGTTTGGTCACTGTCTCCGGATGCCGTGAAAACCCACCTATCCACACCATCTTTCATGAGGATTCTTAAATGTCAAATAGTGTTTTCAAATTCATCTGTTTGTGTCCTCAACCGCCACGAACAATATTTGGGCTAATTTGATGTCAAAAGAATGATAGTTTCGTCACTGTCTCGGAATGGGGTGAAAACCCACCTATCCACTCCATTTTTCATGAGGATTCTAGAATGTCAAATATTGTTGTCAAATTCATCTGTTTGTGTCCTCAACCGCCACGGACGAGATTTGGGCTAATTTGAGGTCAAAAGAATGATAGTTTCGTCACTGTCTCCGAATGCGGTGAAAACCCACCTATCCACTCCATTTTTCATGAGGATTCTAGAATGTCAAATAATGTTGTCAAATTCATCTGTTTGTGTCCTCAACCGCCACGAACGAGATTTGGGCTAATTTGAGGTCAAAAGACTGAAAGTTTGGTCACTGTCTCGGAATGGGGTGAAAACCCACCTATCCACTCCATTTTTCATGAGGATTCTAGAATGTCCAATACTGTTGTCAAATTCATATGTTTCTGTCCTCAACCGCCACGAACGAGATTTGGGCTAATTTGATGTCAAAAGAATGATAGTTTCGTCACTGTCTCGGAATGGGGTGAAAACCCACCTATCCACTCCATTTTTCATGAGGATTCTAGAATGTCCAATAATGTTGTCAAATTCATCTGTTTGTGTCCTCAACTGCCACGGACGAGATTTGGGCTAATTTGAGGTCAAAAGAATGATAGTTTCGTCACTGTCTCGGAATGGGATGAAAACCCACCTATCCACTCCATTTTTCATGAGGATTCTAGAATGTCCAATACTGTTGTCAAATTCATCTGTTTCTGTCCTCAACCGCCACGAACGAGATTTGGGCTAATTTGATGTCAAAAGAATGATAGTTTCGTCACTGTCTCGGAATGGGGTGAAAACCCACCTATCCACTCCATTTTACATGAGGATTCTAGAATGTCAAATAATGTTGTCAAATTCATCTGTTTGTGTCCTCAACCGCCACGGACGAGATTTGGGCTAATTTGAGGTCAAAAGAATGATAGTTTCGTCACTGTCTCGGAATGCGGTGAAAACCCACCTATCCACTCCATTTTTCATGCGAATTCTAGAATGTCAAATAATGTTGTGAAATTCATCTGTTTGTGTCCTCAACCGCCAGAAACGAGATTTGGGCTAATTTGATGTCAAAAGAATGATAGTTTCGTCACTGTCTCGGAATGCGGTGAAAACCCACCTATCCACTCCATTTTTCATGCGAATTCTAGAATGTCAAATAATGTTGTCAAATTCATCTGTTTGTGTCCTCAACCGCCACGAACGAGATTTGGGCTAATTTGAGGTCAAAAGACTGAAAGTTTGGTCACTGTCTCGGAATGGGGTGAAAACCCACCTATCCACTCCATTTTTCATGAGGATTCTAGAATGTCCAATACTGTTGTCAAATTCATCTGTTTCTGTCCTCAACCGCCACGAACGAGATTTGGGCTAATTTGATGTCAAAAGAATGATAGTTTCGTCACTGTCTCGGAATGGGCTGAAAACCCACCTATCCACTCCATTTTTCATGAGGATTCTAGAATGTCCAATAATGTTGTCAAATTCATCTGTTTGTGTCCTCAACCGCCACGGACGAGATTTGGGCTAATTTGAGGTCAAAAGAATGATAGTTTCGTCACTGTCTCGGAATGGGGTGAAAACCCACCTATCCACTCCATTTTTCATGAGGATTCAAGAATGTCCATTACTGTTGTCAAATCATCTGTTTCTGTCCTCAACTGCCACGAACGAGATTTGGGCTAATTTGATGTCAAAAGAATGATAGTTTCGTCACTGTCTCGGAATGGGGTGAAAACCCACCTATCCACTCCATTTTTCATGAGGATTCTGGAATGTCAAATAATGTTGTCAAATTTATCTGTTTCTGTCCTCAACCGCCACGAATGAGATTTGGGCTAATTTGATGTCAAAAGAATGATAGTTTGGTCACTGTCTCGGAATGCGGTGAAAACCCACCTATCCACTCCATTTTTCATGCGAATTCTAGAATGTCAAATAATGTTGTCAAATTCATCTGTTTGTGTCCTCAACCGCCAGAAACAAGATTTGGGCTAATTTGATGTCAAAAGAATGATAGTTTCGTCACTGTCTCGGAATGCGGTGAAAACCCACCTATCCACTACATTTTTCATACGAATTCTAGAATGTCAAATAATGTTGTCAAATTCATCTGTTTGTGTCCTCAACCGCCAGAAACGAGATTTGGGCTAATTTGATGTCAAAAGAATGAAAGTTTGGTCACTGTCTCCGAATGCCGTGAAAACCCACCTATCCACACCATCTTTCATGAGGATTCTTAAATGTGAAATAGTGTTTTCAAATTCATCTGTTTGTGTCCTCAACCGCCACGAATAATATTTGGGCTAATTTGATGTCAAAAGAATGATAGTTTCGTCACTGTCTCGGAATGGGGTGAAAACCCACCTATCCACTCCATTTTTCATACGAATTCTAGAATGTCAAATAATGTTGTCAAATTCATCTGTTTGTGTCCTCAACCGCCAGAAACGAGATTTGGGCTAACTTGATGTCAAAAGAATGAAAGTTTGGTCACTGTCTCCGAATGCCTTGAAAACCCACCTATCCACACCATCTTTCATGAGGATTCTTAAATGTCAAATAGTGTTTTCAAATTCATCTGTTTGTGTCCTCAACCGCCACGAACAATATTTGGGCTAATTTGATGTCAAAAGAATGATAGTTTTGTCACTGTCTCGGAATGGGGTGAAAACCCACCTATCCACTCCATTTTTCATGAGGATTCTAGAATGTCAAATAATGTTGTCAAATTCATCTGTTTGTGTCCTCAACCGCCACGGACGAGATTTTGGCTAATTTGAGGTCAAAAGAATGATAGTTTCGTCACTGTCTCGGAATGCGGTGAAAACCCACCTATCCACTCCATTTTTCATGCGAATTCTAGAATGTCAAATAATGTTGCCAAATTCATCGGTTTGTGTCCTCAACCGCCAGAAACGAGATTTGGGCTAATTTGATGTCAAAAGAATGATAGTTTCGTCACTGTCTCAGAATGCGGTGAAAACCCACCTATCCACTCCATTTTTCATGACGATTCTAGAATGTCAAATAATGTTGTCAAATTCATCTGTTTGTATCCTCAACCGCCACGAACGAGATTTGGGCTAATTTGAGGTCAAAAGACTGAAAGTTTGGTCACTGTCTCGGAATGGGGTGAAAACCCACCTATCCACTCCATTTTTCATGAGGATTCTAGAATGTCCAATACTGTTGTCAAATTCATCTGTTTCTGTCCTCAACCGCCACGAACGAGATTTGGGCTAATTTGATTCAAAAGAATGATAGTTTCGTCACTGTCTCGGAATGGGGTGAAAACCCACCTATCCACTCCATTTTTCATGAGGATTCTAGAATGTCCAATAATGTTGTCAAATTCATCTGTTTGTGTCCTCAACTGCCACGGACGAGATTTGGGCTAATTTGAGGTCAAAAGAATGATAGTTTCGTCACTGTCTCGGAATGGGATGAAAACCCACCTATCCACTCCATTTTTCATGAGGATTCTAGAATGTCCAATACTGTTGTCAAATTCATCTGTTTCTGTCCTCAACCGCAACGAACGAGATTTGGGCTAATTTGATGTCAAAAGAATGATAGTTTCGTCACTGTCTCGGAATGGGGTGAAAACCCACCTATCCACTCCATTTTTCATGAGGATTCTAGAATGTCAAATACTGTTGTCAAATCATCTGTTTCTGTCCTCAACCGCCACGAACGAGATTTGGGCTAATTTGATGTCAAAAGAATGATAGTTTCGTCACTGTCTCGGAATGGGGTGAAAACCCACCTATCCACTCCATTTTTCATGAGGATTCAAGAATGTCCAATACTGTTGTCAAATCATCTGTTTCTGTCCTCAACCGCCACGAACGAGATTTGGGCTAATTTGATGTCAAAAGAATGATAGTTTCGTCACTGTCTCGGAATGGGGTGAAAACCCACCTATCCACTCCATTTTTCATAAGGATTCTAGAATGTCAAATAATGTTGTCAAATTCATCTGTTTGTGTCCTCAACCGCCACGGACAAGATTTGGGCTAATTTGAGGTCAAAAGAATGATAGTTTCGTCACTGTCTCGGAATGCGGTGAAAACCCACCTATCCACTCCATTTTTCATGCGAATTCTAGAATGTCAAATAATGTTGTCAAATTCATCGGTTTGTGTCCTCAACCGCCAGAAACGAGATTTGGGCTAATTTGATGTCAAAAGAATGATAGTTTCGTCACTGTCTCGGAATGCGGTGAAAACCCACCTATCCACTCCATTTTTCATGCGAATTCTAGAATGTCAAATAATGTTGTCAAATTCATCTGTTTGTGTCCTCAACCGCCACGAACGAGATTTGGGCTAATTTGAGGTCAAAAGACTGAAAGTTTGGTCACTGTCTCGGAATGGGGTGAAAACCCACCTATCCACTCCATTTTTCATGAGGATTCTAGAATGTCCAATACTGTTGTCAAATTCATCTGTTTCTGTCCTCAACCGCCACGAACGAGATTTGGGCTAATTTGATGTCAAAAGAATGATAGTTTCGTCACTGTCTCGGAATGGGCTGAAAACCCACCTATCCACTCCATTTTTCATGAGGATTCTAGAATGTCCAATAATGTTGTCAAATTCATCTGTTTGTGTCCTCAACCGCCACGGACGAGATTTGGGCTAATTTGAGGTCAAAAGAATGATAGTTTCGTCACTGTCTCGGAATGGGGTGAAAACCCACCTATCCACTCCATTTTTCATGAGGATTCAAGAATGTCCATTACTGTTGTCAAATCATCTGTTTCTGTCCTCAACCGCAACGAACGAGATTTGGGCTAATTTGATGTCAAAAGAATGATAGTTTCGTCACTGTCTCGGAATGGGGTGAAAACCCACCTATCCACTCCATTTTTCATGAGGATTCTAGAATGTCAAATACTGTTGTCAAATCATCTGTTTCTGTCCTCAACCGCCAAGAACGAGATTTGGGCTAATTTGATGTCAAAAGAATGATAGTTTCGTCACTGTCTCGGAATGGGGTGAAAACCCACCTATCCACTCCATTTTTCATGAGGATTCAAGAATGTCCAATACTGTTGTCAAATCATCTGTTTCTGTCCTCAACCGCCACGAACGAGATTTGGGCTAATTTGATGTCAAAAGAATGATAGTTTCGTCACTGTCTCGGAATGGGGTGAAAACCCACCTATCCACTCCATTTTTCATAAGGATTCTAGAATGTCAAATAATGTTGTCAAATTCATCTGTTTGTGTCCTCAACCGCCACGGACAAGATTTGGGCTAATTTGAGGTCAAAAGAATGATAGTTTCGTCACTGTCTCGGAATGCGGTGAAAACCCACCTATCCACTCCATTTTTCATGAGGATTCTAGAATGTCCAATAATGTTGTCAAATTCATCTGTTTGTGTCCTCAACTGCCACGGACGAGATTTGGGCTAATTTGAGGTCAAAAGAATGATAGTTTCGTCACTGTCTCGGAATGGGATGAAAACCCACCTATCCACTCCATTTTTCATGAGGATTCTAGAATGTCCAATACTGTTGTCAAATCATCTGTTTCTGTCCTCAACCGCCACGAACGAGATTTGGGCTAATTTGATGTCAAAAGAATGATAGTTTCGTCACTGTCTCGGAATGGGGTGAAAACCCACCTATCCACTCCATTTTTCATGAGGATTCTAGAATGTCAAATACTGTTGTCAAATCATCTGTTTCTGTCCTCAACCGCCACGAACGAGATTTGGGCTAATTTGATGTCAAAAGAATGATAGTTTCGTCACTGTCTCGGAATGGGGTGAAAACCCACCTATCCACTCCATTTTTCATGAGGATTCAAGAATGTCCAATACTGTTGTCAAATCATCTGTTTCTGTCCTCAACCGCCACGAACGAGATTTGGGCTAATTTGATGTCAAAAGAATGATAGTTTCGTCACTGTCTCGGAATGGGGTGAAAACCCACCTATCCACTCCATTTTTCATAAGGATTCTAGAATGTCAAATAATGTTGTCAAATTCATCTGTTTGTGTCCTCAACCGCCACGGACAAGATTTGGGCTAATTTGAGGTCAAAAGAATGATAGTTTCGTCACTGTCTCGGAATGCGGTGAAAACCCACCTATCCACTCCATTTTTCATGCGAATTCTAGAATGTCAAATAATGTTGTCAAATTCATCGGTTTGTGTCCTCAACCGCCAGAAACGAGATTTGGGCTAATTTGATGTCAAAAGAATGATAGTTTCGTCACTGTCTCGGAATGCGGTGAAAACCCACCTATCCACTCCATTTTTCATGCGAATTCTAGAATGTCAAATAATGTTGTCAAATTCATCTGTTTGTGTCCTCAACCGCCACGAACGAGATTTGGGCTAATTTGAGGTCAAAAGACTGAAAGTTTGGTCACTGTCTCGGAATGGGGTGAAAACCCACCTATCCACTCCATTTTTCATGAGGATTCTAGAATGTCCAATACTGTTGTCAAATTCATCTGTTTCTGTCCTCAACCGCCACGAACGAGATTTGGGCTAATTTGATGTCAAAAGAATGATAGTTTCGTCACTGTCTCGGAATGGGCTGAAAACCCACCTATCCACTCCATTTTTCATGAGGATTCTAGAATGTCCAATAATGTTGTCAAATTCATCTGTTTGTGTCCTCAACCGCCACGGACGAGATTTGGGCTAATTTGAGGTCAAAAGAATGATAGTTTCGTCACTGTCTCGGAATGGGGTGAAAACCCACCTATCCACTCCATTTTTCATGAGGATTCAAGAATGTCCATTACTGTTGTCAAATCATCTGTTTCTGTCCTCAACCGCCACGAACGAGATTTGGGCTAATTTGATGTCAAAAGAATGATAGTTTCGTCACTGTCTCGGAATGGGGTGAAAACCCACCTATCCACTCCATTTTTCATGAGGATTCTGGAATGTCAAATAATGTTGTCAAATTTATCTGTTTCTGTCCTCAACCGCCACGAATGAGATTTGGGCTAATTTGATGTCAAAAGAATGATAGTTTGGTCACTGTCTCGGAATGCGGTGAAAACCCACCTATCCACTCCATTTTTCATGCGAATTCTAGAATGTCAAATAATGTTGTCAAATTCATCTGTTTGTGTCCTCAACCGCCAGAAACAAGATTTGGGCTAATTTGATGTCAAAAGAATGATAGTTTCGTCACTGTCTCGGAATGCGGTGAAAACCCACCTATCCACTACATTTTTCATACGAATTCTAGAATGTCAAATAATGTTGTCAAATTCATCTGTTTGTGTCCTCAACCGCCAGAAACGAGATTTGGGCTAATTTGATGTCAAAAGAATGAAAGTTTGGTCACTGTCTCCGAATGCCGTGAAAACCCACCTATCCACACCATCTTTCATGAGGATTCTTAAATGTGAAATAGTGTTTTCAAATTCATCTGTTTGTGTCCTCAACCGCCACGAATAATATTTGGGCTAATTTGATGTCAAAAGAATGATAGTTTCGTCACTGTCTCGGAATGGGGTGAAAACCCACCTATCCACTCCATTTTTCATACGAATTCTAGAATGTCAAATAATGTTGTCAAATTCATCTGTTTGTGTCCTCAACCGCCAGAAACGAGATTTGGGCTAACTTGATGTCAAAAGAATGAAAGTTTGGTCACTGTCTCCGAATGCCTTGAAAACCCACCTATCCACACCATCTTTCATGAGGATTCTTAAATGTCAAATAGTGTTTTCAAATTCATCTGTTTGTGTCCTCAACCGCCACGAACAATATTTGGGCTAATTTGATGTCAAAAGAATGATAGTTTCGTCACTGTCTCGGAATGGGGTGAAAACCCACCTATCCACTCCATTTTTCATGAGGATTCTAGAATGTCAAATAATGTTGTCAAATTCATCTGTTTGTGTCCTCAACCGCCACGGACGAGATTTTGGCTAATTTGAGGTCAAAAGAATGATAGTTTCGTCACTGTCTCGGAATGCGGTGAAAACCCACCTATCCACTCCATTTTTCATGCGAATTCTAGAATGTCAAATAATGTTGCCAAATTCATCGGTTTGTGTCCTCAACCGCCAGAAACGAGATTTGGGCTAATTTGATGTCAAAAGAATGATAGTTTCGTCACTGTCTCAGAATGCGGTGAAAACCCACCTATCCACTCCATTTTTCATGACGATTCTAGAATGTCAAATAATGTTGTCAAATTCATCTGTTTGTGTCCTCAACCGCCACGAACGAGATTTGGGCTAATTTGAGGTCAAAAGACTGAAAGTTTGGTCACTGTCTCGGAATGGGGTGAAAACCCACCTATCCACTCCATTTTTCATGAGGATTCTAGAATGTCCAATACTGTTGTCAAATTCATCTGTTTCTGTCCTCAACCGCCACGAACGAGATTTGGGCTAATTTGATTCAAAAGAATGATAGTTTCGTCACTGTCTCGGAATGGGGTGAAAACCCACCTATCCACTCCATTTTTCATGAGGATTCTAGAATGTCCAATAATGTTGTCAAATTCATCTGTTTGTGTCCTCAACTGCCACGGACGAGATTTGGGCTAATTTGAGGTCAAAAGAATGATAGTTTCGTCACTGTCTCGGAATGGGACGAAAACCCACCTATCCACTCCATTTTTCATGAGGATTCTAGAATGTCCAATACTGTTGTCAAATTCATCTGTTTCTGTCCTCAACCGCAACGAACGAGATTTGGGCTAATTTGATGTCAAAAGAATGATAGTTTCGTCACTGTCTCGGAATGGGGTGAAAACCCACCTATCCACTCCATTTTTCATGAGGATTCTAGAATGTCAAATACTGTTGTCAAATCATCTGTTTCTGTCCTCAACCGCCACGAACGAGATTTGGGCTAATTTGATGTCAAAAGAATGATAGTTTCGTCACTGTCTCGGAATGGGGTGAAAACCCACCTATCCACTCCATTTTTCATGAGGATTCAAGAATGTCCAATACTGTTGTCAAATCATCTGTTTCTGTCCTCAACCGCCACGAACGAGATTTGGGCTAATTTGATGTCAAAAGAATGATAGTTTCGTCACTGTCTCGGAATGGGGTGAAAACCCACCTATCCACTCCATTTTTCATAAGGATTCTAGAATGTCAAATAATGTTGTCAAATTCATCTGTTTGTGTCCTCAACCGCCACGGACAAGATTTGGGCTAATTTGAGGTCAAAAGAATGATAGTTTCGTCACTGTCTCGGAATGCGGTGAAAACCCACCTATCCACTCCATTTTTCATGCGAATTCTAGAATGTCAAATAATGTTGTCAAATTCATCGGTTTGTGTCCTCAACCGCCAGAAACGAGATTTGGGCTAATTTGATGTCAAAAGAATGATAGTTTCGTCACTGTCTCGGAATGCGGTGAAAACCCACCTATCCACTCCATTTTTCATGCGAATTCTAGAATGTCAAATAATGTTGTCAAATTCATCTGTTTGTGTCCTCAACTGCCACGGACGAGATTTGGGCTAATTTGAGGTCAAAAGAATGATAGTTTCGTCACTGTCTCGGAATGGGATGAAAACCCACCTATCCACTCCATTTTTCATGAGGATTCTAGAATGTCCAATACTGTTGTCAAATTCATCTGTTTCTGTCCTCAACCGCAACGAACGAGATTTGGGCTAATTTGATGTCAAAAGAATGATAGTTTCGTCACTGTCTCGGAATGGGGTGAAAACCCACCTATCCACTCCATTTTTCATGAGGATTCTAGAATGTCAAATAATGTTGTCAAATTCATCTGTTTGTGTCCTCAACCGCCACGGACGAGATTTGGGCTAATTTGAGGTCAAAAGAATGATAGTTTCGTCACTGTCTCGGAATGCGGTGAAAACCCACCTATCCACTCCATTTTTCATGTGAATTCTAGAATGTCAAATAATGTTGTGAAATTCATCTGTTTGTGTCCTCAACCGCCAGAAACGAGATTTGGGCTAATTTTATGTCAAAAGAATGATAGTTTCGTCACTGTCTCGGAATGCGGTGAAAACCCACCTATCCACTCCATTTTTCATGCGAATTCTAGAATGTCAAATAATGTTGTCAAATTCATCTGTTTGTGTCCTCAACCGCCACGAACGAGATTTGGGCTAATTTGAGGTCAAAAGACTGAAAGTTTGGTCACTGTCTCGGAATGGGGTGAAAACCCACCTATCCACTCCATTTTTCATGAGGATTCTAGAATGTCCAATACTGTTGTCAAATTCATCTGTTTCTGTCCTCAAACGCCACGAACGAGATTTGGGCTAATTTGATGTCAAA
Organism: Inga oerstediana; assembly: GCA_963210345.1. Classification (NCBI taxonomy): domain Eukaryota; kingdom Viridiplantae; phylum Streptophyta; class Magnoliopsida; order Fabales; family Fabaceae; genus Inga; species Inga oerstediana. The sequence continues at coordinate 37,286,185 of OY723408.1, read as the reverse complement.
AGAATGATAGTTTCGTCACTGTCTCGGAATGGGGTGAAAACCCACCTATCCACTCCATTTTTCATGAGGATTCTAGAATGTCCAATAATGTTGTCAAATTCATCTGTTTGTGTCCTCAACCGCCACGGACGAGATTTGGGCTAATTTGAGGTCAAAAGAATGATAGTTTCGTCACTGTCTCGGAATGGGGTGAAAACCCACCTATCCACTCCATTTTTCATGAGGATTCAAGAATGTCCAATACTGTTGTCAAATCATCTGTTTCTGTCCTCAACCGCCACGAACGAGATTTGGGCTAATTTGATGTCAAAAGAATGATAGTTTCGTCACTGTCTCGGAATGGGGTGAAAACCCACCTATCCACTCCATTTTTCATGAGGATTCTAGAATGTCCAATACTGTTGTCAAATTCATCTGTTTCTGTCCTCAACCGCAACGAACGAGATTTGGGCTAATTTGATGTCAAAAGAATGATAGTTTCGTCACTGTCTCGGAATGGGGTGAAAACCCACCTATCCACTCCATTTTTCATGAGGATTCTAGAATGTCAAATAATGTTGTCAAATTCATCTGTTTGTGTCCTCAACCGCCACGGACGAGATTTGGGCTAATTTGAGGTCAAAAGAATGATAGTTTCGTCACTGTCTCGGAATGCGGTGAAAACCCACCTATCCACTCCATTTTTCATGCGAATTCTAGAATGTCAAATAATGTTGTGAAATTCATCTGTTTGTGTCCTCAACCGCCAGAAACGAGATTTGGGCTAATTTTATGTCAAAAGAATGATAGTTTCGTCACTGTCTCGGAATGCGGTGAAAACCCACCTATCCACTCCATTTTTCATGCGAATTCTAGAATGTCAAATAATGTTGTCAAATTCATCTGTTTGTGTCCTCAACCGCCACGAACGAGATTTGGGCTAATTTGAGGTCAAAAGACTGAAAGTTTGGTCACTGTCTCGGAATGGGGTGAAAACCCACCTATCCACTCCATTTTTCATGAGGATTCTAGAATGTCCAATACTGTTGTGAAATTCATCTGTTTGTGTCCTCAACCGCCAGAAACGAGATTTGGGCTAATTTTATGTCAAAAGAATGATAGTTTCGTCACTGTCTCGGAATGCGGTGAAAACCCACCTATCCACTCCATTTTTCATGCGAATTCTAGAATGTCAAATAATGTTGTGAAATTCATCTGTTTGTGTCCTCAACCGCCAGAAACGAGATTTGGGCTAATTTTATGTCAAAAGAATGATAGTTTCGTCACTGTCTCGGAATGCGGTGAAAACCCACCTATCCACTCCATTTTTCATGCGAATTCTAGAATGTCAAATAATGTTGTCAAATTCATCTGTTTGTGTCCTCAACCGCCACGAACGAGATTTGGGCTAATTTGAGGTCAAAAGACTGAAAGTTTGGTCACTGTCTCGGAATGGGGTGAAAACCCACCTATCCACTCCATTTTTCATGAGGATTCTAGAATGTCCAATACTGTTGTCAAATTCATCTGTTTCTGTCCTCAAACGCCACGAACGAGATTTGGGCTAATTTGATGTCAAAAGAATGATAGTTTCGTCACTGTCTCGGAATGGGGTGAAAACCCACCTATCCACTCCATTTTTCATGAGGATTCTAGAATGTCCAATAATGTTGTCAAATTCATCTGTTTGTGTCCTCAACCGCCACGGACGAGATTTGGGCTAATTTGAGGTCAAAAGAATGATAGTTTCGTCACTGTCTCGGAATGGGGTGAAAACCCACCTATCCACTCCATTTTTCATGAGGATTCAAGAATGTCCAATACTGTTGTCAAATCATCTGTTTCTGTCCTCAACCGCCACGAACGAGATTTGGGCTAATTTGATGTCAAAAGAATGATAGTTTCGTCACTGTCTCGGAATGGGGTGAAAACCCACCTATCCACTCCATTTTTCATAAGGATTCTAGAATGTCAAATAATGTTGTCAAATTCATCTGTTTGTGTCCTCAACCGCCACGGACGAGATTTGGGCTAATTTGAGGTCAAAAGAATGATAGTTTCGTCACTGTCTCGGAATGCGGTGAAAACCCACCTATCCACTCCATTTTTCATGCGAATTCTAGAATGTCAAATAATGTTGTCAAATTCATCGGTTTGTGTCCACAACCGCCAGAAACGAGATTTGGGCTAATTTGATGTCAAAAGAATGATAGTTTCGTCACTGTCTCGGAATGCGGTGAAAACCCACCTATCCACTCCATTTTTCATGCGAATTCTAGAATGTCAAATAATGTTGTCAAATTCATCTGTTTGTGTCCTCAACCGCCACGAACGAGATTTGGCCTAATTTGAGGTCAAAAGAATGAAAGTTTGGTCACTGTCTCCGAATGCCGTGAAAACCCACCTACCCACACCATCTTTCATGAGGATTCTTAAATGTCAAATAGTGTTTTCAAATTCATCTGTTTGTGTCCTCAACCGCCACGAACAATATTTGGGCTAATTTGATGTCAAAAGAATGATAGTTTCGTCACTGTCTCGGAATGGGGTGAAAACCCACCTATCCACTCCATTTTTCATGAGGATTCAAGAATGTCCAATACTGTTGTCAAATCATCTGTTTCTGTCCTCAACCGCCACGAACGAGATTTGGGCTAATTTGATGTCAAAAGAATGATAGTTTCGTCACTGTCTCGGAATGGGGTGAAAACCCACCTATCCACTCCATTTTTCATAAGGATTCTAGAATGTCAAATAATGTTGTCAAATTCATCTGTTTGTGTCCTCAACCGCCACGGACGAGATTTGGGCTAATTTGAGGTCAAAAGAATGATAGTTTCGTCACTGTCTCGGAATGGGGTGAAAACCCACCTATCCACTCCATTTTTCATGAGGATTCAAGAATGTCCAATACTGTTGTCAAATCATCTGTTTCTGTCCTCAACCGCCACGAACGAGATTTGGGCTAATTTGATGTCAAAAGAATGATAGTTTCGTCACTGTCTCGGAATGGGGTGAAAACCCACCTATCCACTCCATTTTTCATAAGGATTCTAGAATGTCAAATAATGTTGTCAAATTCATCTGTTTGTGTCCTCAACCGCCACGGACGAGATTTGGGCTAATTTGAGGTCAAAAGAATGATAGTTTCGTCACTGTCTCGGAATGCGGTGAAAACCCACCTATCCACTCCATTTTTCATGCGAATTCTAGAATGTCAAATAATGTTGTCAAATTCATCGGTTTGTGTCCACAACCGCCAGAAACGAGATTTGGGCTAATTTGATGTCAAAAGAATGATAGTTTCGTCACTGTCTCGGAATGCGGTGAAAACCCACCTATCCACTCCATTTTTCATGCGAATTCTAGAATGTCAAATAATGTTGTCAAATTCATCTGTTTGTGTCCTCAACCGCCACGAACGAGATTTGGGCTAATTTGAGGTCAAAAGAATGATAGTTTCGTCACTGTCTCGGAATGCGGTGAAAACCCACCTATCCACTCCATTTTTCATGCGAATTCTAGAATGTCAAATAATGTTGTGAAATTCATCTGTTTGTGTCCTCAACCGCCAGAAACGAGATTTGGGCTAATTTTATGTCAAAAGAATGATAGTTTCGTCACTGTCTCGGAATGCGGTGAAAACCCACCTATCCACTCCATTTTTCATGCGAATTCTAGAATGTCAAATAATGTTGTCAAATTCATCTGTTTGTGTCCTCAACCGCCACGAACGAGATTTGGGCTAATTTGAGGTCAAAAGACTGAAAGTTTGGTCACTGTCTCGGAATGGGGTGAAAACCCACCTATCCACTCCATTTTTCATGAGGATTCTAGAATGTCCAATACTGTTGTGAAATTCATCTGTTTGTGTCCTCAACCGCCAGAAACGAGATTTGGGCTAATTTTATGTCAAAAGAATGATAGTTTCGTCACTGTCTCGGAATGCGGTGAAAACCCACCTATCCACTCCATTTTTCATGCGAATTCTAGAATGTCAAATAATGTTGTGAAATTCATCTGTTTGTGTCCTCAACCGCCAGAAACGAGATTTGGGCTAATTTTATGTCAAAAGAATGATAGTTTCGTCACTGTCTCGGAATGCGGTGAAAACCCACCTATCCACTCCATTTTTCATGCGAATTCTAGAATGTCAAATAATGTTGTCAAATTCATCTGTTTGTGTCCTCAACCGCCACGAACGAGATTTGGGCTAATTTGAGGTCAAAAGACTGAAAGTTTGGTCACTGTCTCGGAATGGGGTGAAAACCCACCTATCCACTCCATTTTTCATGAGGATTCTAGAATGTCCAATACTGTTGTCAAATTCATCTGTTTCTGTCCTCAAACGCCACGAACGAGATTTGGGCTAATTTGATGTCAAAAGAATGATAGTTTCGTCACTGTCTCGGAATGGGGTGAAAACCCACCTATCCACTCCATTTTTCATGAGGATTCTAGAATGTCCAATAATGTTGTCAAATTCATCTGTTTGTGTCCTCAACCGCCACGGACGAGATTTGGGCTAATTTGAGGTCAAAAGAATGATAGTTTCGTCACTGTCTCGGAATGGGGTGAAAACCCACCTATCCACTCCATTTTTCATGAGGATTCAAGAATGTCCAATACTGTTGTCAAATCATCTGTTTCTGTCCTCAACCGCCACGAACGAGATTTGGGCTAATTTGATGTCAAAAGAATGATAGTTTCGTCACTGTCTCGGAATGGGGTGAAAACCCACCTATCCACTCCATTTTTCATAAGGATTCTAGAATGTCAAATAATGTTGTCAAATTCATCTGTTTGTGTCCTCAACCGCCACGGACGAGATTTGGGCTAATTTGAGGTCAAAAGAATGATAGTTTCGTCACTGTCTCGGAATGCGGTGAAAACCCACCTATCCACTCCATTTTTCATGCGAATTCTAGAATGTCAAATAATGTTGTCAAATTCATCGGTTTGTGTCCACAACCGCCAGAAACGAGATTTGGGCTAATTTGATGTCAAAAGAATGATAGTTTCGTCACTGTCTCGGAATGGGGTGAAAACCCACCTATCCACTCCATTTTTCATGCGAATTCTAGAATGTCAAATAATGTTGTCAAATTCATCTGTTTGTGTCCTCAACCGCCACGAACGAGATTTGGCCTAATTTGAGGTCAAAAGAATGAAAGTTTGGTCACTGTCTCCGAATGCCGTGAAAACCCACCTACCCACACCATCTTTCATGAGGATTCTTAAATGTCAAATAGTGTTTTCAAATTCATCTGTTTGTGTCCTCAACCGCCACGAACAATATTTGGGCTAATTTGATGTCAAAAGAATGATAGTTTCGTCACTGTCTCGGAATGGGGTGAAAACCCACCTATCCACTCCATTTTTCATGAGGATTCAAGAATGTCCAATACTGTTGTCAAATCATCTGTTTCTGTCCTCAACCGCCACGAACGAGATTTGGGCTAATTTGATGTCAAAAGAATGATAGTTTCGTCACTGTCTCGGAATGGGGTGAAAACCCACCTATCCACTCCATTTTTCATAAGGATTCTAGAATGTCAAATAATGTTGTCAAATTCATCTGTTTGTGTCCTCAACCGCCACGGACGAGATTTGGGCTAATTTGAGGTCAAAAGAATGATAGTTTCGTCACTGTCTCGGAATGGGGTGAAAACCCACCTATCCACTCCATTTTTCATGAGGATTCAAGAATGTCCAATACTGTTGTCAAATCATCTGTTTCTGTCCTCAACCGCCACGAACGAGATTTGGGCTAATTTGATGTCAAAAGAATGATAGTTTCGTCACTGTCTCGGAATGGGGTGAAAACCCACCTATCCACTCCATTTTTCATAAGGATTCTAGAATGTCAAATAATGTTGTCAAATTCATCTGTTTGTGTCCTCAACCGCCACGGACGAGATTTGGGCTAATTTGAGGTCAAAAGAATGATAGTTTCGTCACTGTCTCGGAATGCGGTGAAAACCCACCTATCCACTCCATTTTTCATGCGAATTCTAGAATGTCAAATAATGTTGTCAAATTCATCGGTTTGTGTCCACAACCGCCAGAAACGAGATTTGGGCTAATTTGATGTCAAAAGAATGATAGTTTCGTCACTGTCTCGGAATGCGGTGAAAACCCACCTATCCACTCCATTTTTCATGCGAATTCTAGAATGTCAAATAATGTTGTCAAATTCATCTGTTTGTGTCCTCAACCGCCACGAACGAGATTTGGCCTAATTTGAGGTCAAAAGAATGAAAGTTTGGTCACTGTCTCCGAATGCCGTGAAAACCCACCTACCCACACCATCTTTCATGAGGATTCTTAAATGTCAAATAGTGTTTTCAAATTCATCTGTTTGTGTCCTCAACCGCCACGAACAATATTTGGGCTAATTTGATGTCAAAAGAATGATAGTTTCGTCACTGTCTCGGAATGGGGTGAAAACCCACCTATCCACTCCATTTTTCATGAGGATTCTAGAATGTCAAATAATGTTGTCAAATTCATCTGTTTGTGTCCTCAACCGCCACGGACGAGATTTGGGCTAATTTGAGTTCAAAAGAATGATAGTTTCGTCACTGTCTCGGAATGCGGTGAAAACCCACCTATCCACTCCATTTTTCATGCGAATTCTAGAATGTCAAATAATGTTGTCAAATTCATTGGTTTGTGTCCTCAACCGCCAGAAACGAGATTTGGGCTAATTTGATGTCAAAAGAATGATAGTTTCGTCACTGTCTCGGAATGCGGTGAAAACCCACCTATCCACTCCATTTTTCATGCGAATTCTAGAATGTCAAATAATGTTGTCAAATTCATCTGTTTGTGTCCTCAACCGCCACGAACGAGATTTGGCCTAATTTGAGGTCAAAAGAATGAAAGTTTGGTCACTGTCTCCGAATGCCGTGAAAACCTACCTATCCACACCATCTTTCATGAGGATTCTTAAATGTCAAATAGTGTTTTCAAATTCATCTGTTTGTGTCCTCAACCGCCACGAACAATATTTGGTCTAATTTGATGTCAAAAGAATGATAGTTTCGTCACTGTCTCGGAATGGGGTGAAAACCCACCTATCCACTCCATTTTTCATGAGGATTCTAGAATGTCAAATAATGTTGTCAAATTCATCTGTTTGTGTCCTCAACCGCCACAAACGAGATTTGGGCTAATTTGAGGTCAAAAGACTGATAGTTTCGTCACTGTCTCGGAATGGGGTGAAAACCCACCTATCCACTCCATTTTTCATGAGGATTCAAGAATGTCCAATACTGTTGTCAAATCATCTGTTTCTGTCCTCAACCGCCACGAACGAGATTTGGGCTAATTTGATGTCAAAAGAATGATAGTTTCGTCACTGTCTCGGAATGGGGTGAAAACCCACCTATCCACTCCATTTTTCATAAGGATTCTAGAATGTCAAATAATGTTGTCAAATTCATCTGTTTGTGTCCTCAACCGCCACGGACGAGATTTGGGCTAATTTGAGGTCAAAAGAATGATAGTTTCGTCACTGTCTCGGAATGCGGTGAAAACCCACCTATCCACTCCATTTTTCATGCGAATTCTAGAATGTCAAATAATGTTGTCAAATTCATCTGTTTGTGTCCTCAACCGCCAGAAACGAGATTTGGGCTAATTTGATGTCAAAAGAATGATAGTTTCGTCACTGTCTCGGAATGCGGTGAAAACCCACCTATCCACTCCATTTTTCATGCGAATTCTAGAATGTCAAATAATGTTGTCAAATTCATCTGTTTGTGTCCTCAACCGCCACGAACGAGATTTGGGCTAATTTGAGGTCAAAAGACTGAAAGTTTGGTCACTGTCTCGGAATGGGGTGAAAACCCACCTATCCACTCCATTTTTCATGAGGATTCTAGAATGTAAAATACTGTTGTCAAATTCATCTGTTTCTGTCCTCAACGGCCACGAACGAGATTTGGGCTAATTTGATGTCAAAAGAATGATAGTTTCGTCACTGTCTCGGAATGGGGTGAAAACCCACCTATCCACTCCATTTTTCATAAGGATTCTAGAATGTCAAATAATGTTGTCAAATTCATCTGTTTGTGTCCTCAACCGCCACGGACGAGATTTGGGCTAATTTGAGGTCAAAAGAATGATAGTTTCGTCACTGTCTCGGAATGCGGTGAAAACCCACCTATCCACTCCATTTTTCATGCGAATTCTAGAATGTCAAATAATGTTGTCAAATTCATCTGTTTGTGTCCTCAACCGCCAGAAACGAGATTTGGGCTAATTTGATGTCAAAAGAATGATAGTTTCGTCACTGTCTCGGAATGCGGTGAAAACCCACCTATCCACTCCATTTTTCATACGAATTCTAGAATGTCAAATAATGTTGTCAAATTCATCTGTTTGTGTCCTCAACCGCCACGGACGAGATTTGGGCTAATTTGAGGTCAAAAGAATGATAGTTTCGTCACTGTCTCGGAATGCGGTGAAAACCCACCTATCCACTCCATTTTTCATGCGAATTCTAGAATGTCAAATAATGTTGTCAAATTCATCGGTTTGTGTCCTCAACCGCCAGAAACGAGATTTGGGTTAATTTGATGTCAAAAGAATGATAGTTTCGTCACTGTCTCGGAATGCGGTGAAAACCCACCTATCCACTCCATTTTTCATGCGAATTCTAGAATGTCAAATAATGTTGTCAAATTCATCTGTTTGTGTCCTCAACCGCCACGAACGAGATTTGGGCTAATTTGAGGTCAAAAGACTGAAAGTTTGGTCACTGTCTCGGAATGGGGTGAAAACCCACCTATCCACTCCATTTTTCATGAGGATTCTAGAATGTAAAATACTGTTGTCAAATTCATCTGTTTCTATCCTCAACGGCCACGAACGAGATTTGGGCTAATTTGATGTCAAAAGAATGATAGTTTCGTCACTGTCTCGGAATGGGGTGAAAACCCACCTATCCACTCCATTTTTCATAAGGATTCTAGAATGTCAAATAATGTTGTCAAATTCATCTGTTTGTGTCCTCAACCGCCACGGACGAGATTTGGGCTAATTTGAGGTCAAAAGAATGATAGTTTCGTCACTGTCTCGGAATGCGGTGAAAACCCACCTATCCACTCCATTTTTCATGCGAATTCTAGAATGTCAAATAATGTTGTCAAATTCATCTGTTTGTGTCCTCAACCGCCAGAAACGAGATTTGGGCTAATTTGATGTCAAAAGAATGATAGTTTCGTCACTGTCTCGGAATGCGGTGAAAACCCACCTATCCACTCCATTTTTCATACGAATTCTAGAATGTCAAATAATGTTGTCAAATTCATCTGTTTGTGTCCTCAACCGCCACGGACGAGATTTGGGCTAATTTGAGGTCAAAAGAATGATAGTTTCATCACTGTCTCGGAATGCGGTGAAAACCCACCTATCCACTCCATTTTTCATGCGAATTCTAGAATGTCAAATAATGTTGTCAAATTCATCGGTTTGTGTCCTCAACCGCCAGAAACGAGATTTGGGTTAATTTGATGTCAAAAGAATGATAGTTTCGTCACTGTCTCGGAATGCGGTGAAAACCCACCTATCCACTCCATTTTTCATGCGAATTCTAGAATGTCAAATAATGTTGTCAAATTCATCTGTTTGTGTCCTCAACCGCCACGAACGAGATTTGGCCTAATTTGAGGTCAAAAGAATGAAAGTTTGGTCACTGTCTCCGAATGCCGTGAAAACCCACCTATCCACACCATCTTTCATGAGGATTCTTAAATGTCAAATAGTGTTTTCAAATTCATCTGTTTGTGTCCTCAACCGCCACAAACAATATTTGGGCTAATTTGATGTCAAAAGAATGATAGTTTCGTCACTGTCTCGGAATGGGGTGAAAACCCACCTATCCACTCCATTTTTCATGAGGATTCTAGAATGTCAAATAATGTTGTCAAATTCATCTGTTTGTGTCCTCAACCGCCACGGACGAGATTTGGGCTAATTTGAGGTCAAAAGAATGATAGTTTCGTCACTGTCTCGGAATGCGGTGAAAACCCACCTATCCACTCCATTTTTCATGCGAATTCTAGAATGTCAAATAATGTTGTCAAATTCATCGGTTTGTGTCCTCAACCGCCAGAAACGAGATTTGGGCTAATTTGATGTCAAAAGAATGATAGTTTCGTCACTGTCTCGGAATGCGGTGAAAACCCACCTATCCACTCCATTTTTCATGCGAATTCTAGAATGTCAAATAATGTTGTCAAATTCATCTGTTTGTGTCCTCAACCGCCACGAACGAGATTTGGCCTAATTTGAGGTCAAAAGAATGAAAGTTTGGTCACTGTCTCCGAATGCCGTGAAAACCTACCTATCCACACCATCTTTCATGAGGATTCTTAAATGTCAAATAGTGTTTTCAAATTCATCTGTTTGTGTCCTCAACCGCCACGAACAATATTTGGTCTAATTTGATGTCAAAAGAATGATAGTTTCGTCACTGTCTCGGAATGGGGTGAAAACCCACCTATCCACTCCATTTTTCATGAGGATTCTAGAATGTCAAATAATGTTGTCAAATTCATCTGTTTGTGTCCTCAACCGCCACGGACGAGATTTGGGCTAATTTGAGGTCAAAAGAATGATAGTTTCGTCACTGTCTCAGAATGCGGTGAAAACCCACCTATCCACTCCATTTTTCATGAGGATTCTAGAATGTCAAATAATGTTGTCAAATTCATCTGTTTGTGTCCTCAACCGCCACGAACGAGATTTGGGCTAATTTGAGGTCAAAAGACTGAAAGTTTGGTCACTGTTTCGGAATGGGGTGAAAACCCACCTATCCACTCCATTTTTCATGAGTATTCTAGAATGTCCAATACTGTTGTCAAATTCATCTGTTTCTGTCCTCAACCGCCACGAACGAGATTTGGGCTAATTTGATGTCAAAAGAATGATAGTTTCGTCACTGTCTCGGAATAGGGTGAAAACCCACCTATCCACTCCATTTTTCATGAGGATTCTAGAATGTCCAATAATGTTGTCAAATTCATCTGTTTGTGTCCTCAACTGCCACGGACGAGATTTGGGCTAATTTGAGGTCAAAAGAATGATAGTTTCGTCACTGTCTCGGAATGGGATGAAAACCCACCTATCCACTCCATTTTTCATGCGAATTCTAGAATGTCAAATAATGTTGTCAAATTCATCTGTTTGTGTCCTCAACCGCCAGAAACGAGATTTGGGCTAATTTGAGGTCAAAAGAAAGATAGTTTCGTCACTGTCTCGGAATGGGGTGACAACCCACCTATCCACTCCATTTTTCATGAGGATTCTAGAATGTTAAATAATGTTGTCAAATTCATCTGTTTGTGTCCTCAACCACCACGGACGAGATTTGGGCTAATTTGAGGTCAAAAGAATGATAGTTTCGTCACTGTCTCGGAATGCGGTGAAAACCCACCTATCCACTCCATTTTTCATGCGAATTCTAGAATGTCAAATAATGTTGTCAAATTCATCTGTTTGTGTCCTCAACCGCCACGAACGAGATTTGGGCTAATTTGAGGTCAAAAGACTGAAAGTTTGGTCACTGTCTCGGAATGGGGTGAAAACCCACCTATCCACTCCATTTTTCATGCGAATTCTAGAATGTCAAATAATGTTGTCAAATTCATCGGTTTGTGTCCTCAACCGCCAGAAACGAGATTTGGGCTAATTTGATGTCAAAAGAATGATAGTTTCGTCACTGTCTCGGAATGCGGTGAAAACCCACCTATCCACTCCATTTTTCATGCGAATTCTAGAATGTCAAATAATGTTGTCAAATTCATCTGTTTGTGTCCTCAACCGCCACGAACGAGATTTGGCCTAATTTGAGGTCAAAAGAATGAAAGTTTGGTCACTGTCTCCGAATGCCGTGAAAACCTACCTATCCACACCATCTTTCATGAGGATTCTTAAATGTCAAATAGTGTTTTCAAATTCATCTGTTTGTGTCCTCAACCGCCACGAACAATATTTGGTCTAATTTGATGTCAAAAGAATGATAGTTTCGTCACTGTCTCGGAATGGGGTGAAAACCCACCTATCCACTCCATTTTTCATGAGGATTCTAGAATGTCAAATAATGTTGTCAAATTCATCTGTTTGTGTCCTCAACCGCCACGGACGAGATTTGGGCTAATTTGAGGTCAAAAGAATGATAGTTTCGTCACTGTCTCAGAATACGGTGAAAACCCACCTATCCACTCCATTTTTCATGAGGATTCTAGAATGTCAAATAATGTTGTCAAATTCATCTGTTTGTGTCCTCAACCGCCACGAACGAGATTTGGGCTAATTTGAGGTCAAAAGACTGAAAGTTTGGTCACTGTCTCGGAATGGGATGAAAACCCACCTATCCACTCCATTTTTCATGCGAATTCTAGAATGTCAAATAATGTTGTCAAATTCATCTGTTTGTGTCCTCAACCGCCAGAAACGAGATTTAGGCTAATTTGATGTCAAAAGAAAGATAGTTTCATCACTGTCTCGGAATGGGGTGACAACCCACCTATCCACTCCATTTTTCATGAGGATTCTAGAATGTTAAATAATGTTGTCAAATTCATCTGTTTGTGTCCTCAACCACCACGGACGAGATTTGGGCTAATTTGAGGTCAAAAGAATGATAGTTTCGTCACTGTCTCGGAATGCGGTGAAAACCCACCTATCCACTCCATTTTTCATGCGAATTCTAGAATGTCAAATAATGTTGTCAAATTCATCTGTTTGTGTCCTCAACCGCCACGAACGAGATTTGGGCTAATTTGAGGTCAAAAGACTGAAAGTTTGGTCACTGTCTCGGAATGGGGTGAAAACCCACCTATCCACTCCATTTTTCATGAGGATTCTAGAATGTCCAATACTGTTGTCAAATTCATCTGTTTCTGTCCTCAACCGCCACGAACGAGATTTGGGCTAATTTGATGTCAAAAGAATGATAGTTTCGTCACTGTCTCGTAATAGGGTGAAAACCCACCTATCCACTCCATTTTTCATGAGGATTCTAGAATGTCCAATAATGTTGTCAAATTCATCTGTTTGTGTCCTCAACTGCCACGGACGAGATTTGGGCTAATTTGAGGTCAAAAGAATGATAGTTTCGTCACTGTCTCGGAATGGGATGAAAACCCACCTATCCACTCCATTTTTCATGAGGATTCTAGAATGTCCAATACTGTTGTCAAATTCATCTGTTTCTGTCCTCAACCGCCACAAACGAGATTTGGGCTAATTTAATGTCAAAAGAATGATAGTTTCGTCACTGTCTCGGAATGGGGTGACAACCCACCTATCCACTCCATTTTTCATGAGGATTCTAGAATGTTAAATAATGTTGTCAAATTCATCTGTTTGTGTCCTCAACCCCCACGGACGAGATTTGGGCTAATTTGAGGTCAAAAGAATGATAGTTTCGTCACTGTCTCGGAATGCGGTGAAAACCCACCTATCCACTCCATTTTTCATGCGAATTCTAGAATGTCAAATAATGTTGTCAAATTCATCTGTTTGTGTCCTCAACCGCCACGGACGAGATTTGGGCTAATTTGAGGTCAAAAGAATGATAGTTTCGTCACTGTCTCGGAATGCGGTGAAAACCCACCTATCCACTCCATTTTTCATGCGAATTCTAGAATGTCAAATAATGTTGTCAAATTCATCTGTTTGTGTCCTCAACCGCCAGAAACGAGATTTGGGCTAATTTGATGTCAAAAGAATGATAGTTTCGTCACTGTCTCGGAATGCGGTGAAAACCCACCTATCCACTCCATTTTTCATACGAATTCTAGAATGTCAAATAATGTTGTCAAATTCATCTGTTTGTGTCCTCAACCGCCGGAAACGAGATTTGGGCTAATTTGATGTCAAAAGAATGAAAGTTTGGTCACTGTCTCCGAATGCCGTGAAAACCCACCTATCCACACCATCTTTCATGAGGATTCTTAAATGTGAAATAGTGTTTTCAAATTCATCTGTTTGTGTCCTCAACCGCCACGAACAATATTTGGGCTAATTTGATGTCAAAAGAATGATAGTTTCGTCACTGTCTCGGAATGGGATGAAAACCCACCTATCCACTCCATTTTTCATGAGGATTCTAGAATGTCCAATACTGTTGTCAAATTCATCTGTTTCTGTCCTCAACCGCCACGAACGAGATTTGGGCTAATTTGATGTCAAAAGAATGATAGTTTCGTCACTGTCTCGGAATGGGGTGACAACCCACCTATCCACTCCATTTTTCATGAGGATTCTAGAATGTTAAATAATGTTGTCAAATTCATCTGTTTGTGTCCTCAACCGCCACGGACGAGATTTGGGCTAATTTGAGGTCAAAAGAATGATAGTTTCGTCACTGTCTCGGAATGCGGTGAAAACCCACCTATCCACTCCATTTTTCATGCGAATTCTAGAATGTCAAATAATGTTGTCAAATTCATCTGTTTGTGTCCTCAACCGCCAGAAACGAGATTTGGGCTAATTTGATGTCAAAAGAATGATAGTTTCGTCACTGTCTCGGAATGCGGTGAAAACCCACCTATCCACTCCATTTTTCATGAGGATTCTAGAATGTCCAATACTGTTGTCAAATTCATCTGTTTCTGTCCTCAACCGCCACGAACGAGATTTGGGCTAATTTGATGTCAAAAGAATGATAGTTTCGTCACTGTCTCGGAATGGGGTGACAACCCACCTATCCACTCCATTTTTCATGAGGATTCTAGAATGTAAAATACTGTTGTCAAATTCATCTGTTTCTGTCCTCAACGGCCACGAACGAGATTTGGGCTAATTTGATGTCAAAAGAATGATAGTTTCGTCACTGTCTCGGAATGGGGTGAAAACCCACCTATCCACTCCATTTTTCATGAGGATTCTAGAATGTCCAATAATGTTGTCAAATTCATCTGTTTGTGTCCTCAACCGCCACGGACGAGATTTGGGCTAATTTGAGGTCAAAAGAATGATAGTTTCGTCACTGTCTCGGAATGCGGTGAAAACCCACCTATCCACTCCATTTTTCATGCGAATTCTAGAATGTCAAATAATGTTGTCAAATTCATCTGTTTGTGTCCTCAACCGCCAGAAACGAGATTTGGGCTAATTTGATGTCAAAAGAATGATAGTTTCGTCACTGTCTCGGAATGCGGTGAAAACCCACCTATCCACTCCATTTTTCATACGAATTCTAGAATGTCAAATAATGTTGTCAAATTCATCTGTTTGTGTCCTCAACCGCCGGAAACGAGATTTGGGCTAATTTGATGTCAAAAGAATGAAAGTTTGGTCACTGTCTCCGAATGCCGTGAAAACCCACCTATCCACACCATCTTTCATGAGGATTCTTAAATGTGAAATAGTGTTTTCAAATTCATCTGTTTGTGTCCTCAACCGCCACGAACAATATTTGGGCTAATTTGATGTCAAAAGAATGATAGTTTCGTCACTGTCTCGGAATGGGGTGAAAACCCACCTATCCACTCCATTTTTCATACGAATTCTAGAATGTCAAATAATGTTGTCAAATTCATCTGTTTGTGTCCTCAACCGCCAGAAACGAGATTTGGGCTAACTTGATGTCAAAAGAATGAAAGTTTGGTCACTGTCTCCGAATGCCGTGAAAACCCACCTATCCACACCATCTTTCATGAGGATTCTTAAATGTGAAATAGTGTTTTCAAATTCATCTGTTTGTGTCCTCAACCGCCACGAACAATATTTGGGCTAATTTGATGTCAAAAGAATGATAGTTTCGTCACTGTCTCGGAATGGGATGAAAACCCACCTATCCACTCCATTTTTCATGAGGATTCTAGAATGTCCAATACTGTTGTCAAATTCATCTGTTTCTGTCCTCAACCGCCACGAACGAGATTTGGGCTAATTTGATGTCAAAAGAATGATAGTTTCGTCACTGTCTCGGAATGGGGTGACAACCCACCTATCCACTCCATTTTTCATGAGGATTCTAGAATGTTAAATAATGTTGTCAAATTCATCTGTTTGTGTCCTCAACCGCCACGGACGAGATTTGGGCTAATTTGAGGTCAAAAGAATGATAGTTTCGTCACTGTCTCGGAATGCGGTGAAAACCCACCTATCCACTCCATTTTTCATGCGAATTCTAGAATGTCAAATAATGTTGTCAAATTCATCTGTTTGTGTCCTCAACCGCCAGAAACGAGATTTGGGCTAATTTGATGTCAAAAGAATGATAGTTTCGTCACTGTCTCGGAATGCGGTGAAAACCCACCTATCCACTCCATTTTTCATGCGAATTCTAGAATGTCAAATAATGTTGTCAAATTCATCTGTTTGTGTCCTCAACCGCCACGAACGAGATTTGGGCTAATTTGAGGTCAAAAGACTGAAAGTTTGGTCACTGTCTCGGAATGGGGTGAAAACCCACCTATCCACTACATTTTTCATGAGGATTCTAGAATGTAAAATACTGTTGTCAAATTCATCTGTTTCTGTCCTCAACGGCCACGAACGAGATTTGGGCTAATTTGATGTCAAAAGAATGATAGTTTCGTCACTGTCTCGGAATGGGGTGAAAACCCACCTATCCACTCCATTTTTCATGAGGATTCTAGAATGTCCAATAATGTTGTCAAATTCATCTGTTTGTGTCCTCAACCGCCACGGACGAGATTTGGGCTAATTTGAGGTCAAAAGAATGATAGTTTCGTCACTGTCTCGGAATGCGGTGAAAACCCACCTATCCACTCCATTTTTCATGCGAATTCTAGAATGTCAAATAATGTTGTCAAATTCATCTGTTTGTGTCCTCAACCGCCAGAAACGAGATTTGGGCTAATTTGATGTCAAAAGAATGATAGTTTCGTCACTGTCTCGGAATGCGGTGAAAACCCACCTATCCACTCCATTTTTCATACGAATTCTAGAATGTCAAATAATGTTGTCAAATTCATCTGTTTGTGTCCTCAACCGCCGGAAACGAGATTTGGGCTAATTTGATGTCAAAAGAATGAAAGTTTGGTCACTGTCTCCGAATGTCGTGAAAACCCACCTATCCACACCATCTTTCATGAGGATTCTTAAATGTGAAATAGTGTTTTCAAATTCATCTGTTTGTGTCCTCAACCGCCACGAACAATATTTGGGCTAATTTGATGTCAAAAGAATGATAGTTTCGTCACTGTCTCGGAATGGGGTGAAAACCCACCTATCCACTCCATTTTTCATACGAATTCTAGAATGTCAAATAATGTTGTCAAATTCATCTGTTTGTGTCCTCAACCGCCAGAAACGAGATTTGGGCTAACTTGATGTCAAAAGAATGAAAGTTTGGTCACTGTCTCCGAATGCCGTGAAAACCCACCTATCCACACCATCTTTCATGAGGATTCTTAAATGTCAAATAGTGTTTTCAAATTCATCTGTTTGTGTCCTCAACCGCCACGAACAATATTTGGGCTAATTTGAGGTCAAAAGACTGAAAGTTTGGTCACTGTCTCGGAATGGGGTGAAAACCCACCTATCCACTCCATCTTTCATGCGAATTCTAGAATGTCAAATAATGTTGTCAAATTCATCTGTTTGTGTCCTCAACCGCCACGGACGAGATTTGGGCTAATTTGAGGTCAAAAGAATGATAGTTTCGTCACTGTCTCGGAATGCGGTGAAAACCCACCTATCCACTCCATTTTTCATGCGAATTCTAGAATGTCAAATAATGTTGTCAAATTCATCTGTTTGTGTCCTCAACCGCCAGAAACGAGATTTGGGCTAATTTGATGTCAAAAGAATGATAGTTTCGTCACTGTCTCGGAATGCGGTGAAAACCCACCTATCCACTCCATTTTTCATACGAATTCTAGAATGTCAAATAATGTTGTCAAATTCATCTGTTTGTGTCCTCAACCGCCGGAAACGAGATTTGGGCTAATTTGATGTCAAAAGAATGAAAGTTTGGTCACTGTCTCCGAATGCCGTGAACACCCACCTATCCACACCATCTTTCATGAGGATTCTTAAATGTGAAATAGTGTTTTCAAATTCATCTGTTTGTGTCCTCAACCGCCACGAACAATATTTGGGCTAATTTGATGTCAAAAGAATGATAGTTTCGTCACTGTCTCGGAATGGGATGAAAACCCACCTATCCACTCCATTTTTCATGAGGATTCTAGAATGTCCAATACTGTTGTCAAATTCATCTGTTTCTGTCCTCAACCGCCACGAACGAGATTTGGGCTAATTTGATGTCAAAAGAATGATAGTTTCGTCACTGTCTCGGAATGGGGTGACAACCCACCTATCCACTCCATTTTTCATGAGGATTCTAGAATGTTAAATAATGTTGTCAAATTCATCTGTTTGTGTCCTCAACCGCCACGGACGAGATTTGGGCTAATTTGAGGTCAAAAGAATGATAGTTTCGTCACTGTCTCGGAATGCGGTGAAAACCCACCTATCCACTCCATTTTTCATGCGAATTCTAGAATGTCAAATAATGTTGTCAAATTCATCTGTTTGTGTCCTCAACCGCCAGAAACGAGATTTGGACTAATTTGATGTCAAAAGAATGATAGTTTCGTCACTGTCTCGGAATGCGGTGAAAACCCACCTATCCACTCCATTTTTCATGCGAATTCTAGAATGTCAAATAATGTTGTCAAATTCATCTGTTTGTGTCCTCAACCGCCACGAACGAGATTTGGGCTAATTTGAGGTCAAAAGACTGAAAGTTTGGTCACTGTCTCGGAATGGGGTGAAAACCCACCTATCCACTCCATTTTTCATGAGGATTCTAGAATGTAAAATACTGTTGTCAAATTCATCTGTTTCTGTCCTCAACGGCCACGAACGAGATTTGGGCTAATTTGATGTCAAAAGAATGATAGTTTCGTCACTGTCTCGGAATGGTGTGAAAACCCACCTATCCACTCCATTTTTCATGAGGATTCTAGAATGTCCAATAATGTTGTCAAATTCATCTGTTTGTGTCCTCAACCGCCACGGACGAGATTTGGGCTAATTTGAGGTCAAAAGAATGATAGTTTCGTCACTGTCTCGGAATGCGGTGAAAACCCACCTATCCACTCCATTTTTCATGCGAATTCTAGAATGTCAAATAATGTTGTCAAATTCATCTGTTTGTGTCCTCAACCGCCAGAAACGAGATTTGGGCTAATTTGATGTCAAAAGAATGATAGTTTCGTCACTGTCTCGGAATGCGGTGAAAACCCACCTATCCACTCCATTTTTCATACGAATTCTAGAATGTCAAATAATGTTGTCAAATTCATCTGTTTGTGTCCTCAACCGCCGGAAACGAGATTTGGGCTAATTTGATGTCAAAAGAATGAAAGTTTGGTCACTATCTCCGAATGCCGTGAAAACCCACCTATCCACACCATCTTTCATGAGGATTCTTAAATGTGAAATAGTGTTTTCAAATTCATCTGTTTGTGTCCTCAACCGCCACGAACAATATTTGGGCAAATTTTATGTCAAAAGAATGATAGTTTCGTCACTGTCTCGGAATGGGGTGAAAACCCACCTATCCACTCCATTTTTCATACGAATTCTAGAATGTCAAATAATGTTGTCAAATTCATCTGTTTGTGTCCTCAACCGCCAGAAACGAGATTTGGGCTAACTTGATGTCAAAAGAATGAAAGTTTGGTCACTGTCTCCGAATGCCGTGAAAACCCACCTATCCACACCATCTTTCATGAGGATTCTTAAATGTCAAATAGTGTTTTCAAATTCATCTGTTTGTGTCCTCAACCGCCACGGACGAGATTTGGGCTAATTTGAGGTCAAAAGAATGATAGTTTCGTCACTGTCTCGGAATGCGGTGAAAACCCACCTATCCACTCCATTTTTCATGCGAATTCTAGAATGTCAAATAATGTTGTCAAATTCATCTGTTTGTGTCCTCAACCGCCAGAAACGAGATTTGGGCTAATTTGATGTCAAAAGAATGATAGTTTCGTCACTGTCTCGGAATGCGGTGAAAACCCACCTATCCACTCCATTTTTCATGCGAATTCTAGAATGTCAAATAATGTTGTCAAATTCATCTGTTTGTGTCCTCAACCGCCACGAACGAGATTTGGGCTAATTTGAGGTCAAAAGACTGAAAGTTTGGTCACTGTCTCGGAATGGGGTGAAAACCCACCTATCCACTCCATTTTTCATGAGGATTCTAGAATGTAAAATACTGTTGTCAAATTCATCTGTTTCTGTCCTCAACGGCCACGAACGAGATTTGGGCTAATTTGATGTCAAAAGAATGATAGTTTCGTCACTGTCTCGGAATGGGGTGAAAACCCACCTATCCACTCCATTTTTCATGAGGATTCTAGAATGTCCAATAATGTTGTCAAATTCATCTGTTTGTGTCCTCAACCGCCACGGACGAGATTTGGGCTAATTTGAGGTCAAAAGAATGATAGTTTCGACACTGTCTCGGAATGCGGTGAAAACCCACCTATCCACTCCATTTTTCATGCGAATTCTAGAATGTCAAATAATGTTATCAAATTCATCTGTTTGTGTCCTCAACCGCCAGAAACGAGATTTGGGCTAATTTGATGTCAAAAGAATGATAGTTTCGTCACTGTCTCGGAATGCGGTGAAAACCCACCTATCCACTCCATTTTTCATACGAATTCTAGAATGTCAAATAATGTTGTCAAATTCATCTGTTTGTGTCCTCAACCGCCGGAAACGAGATTTGGGCTAATTTGATGTCAAAAGAATGAAAGTTTGGTCACTGTCTCCGAATGCCGTGAAAACCCACCTATCCACACCATCTTTCATGAGGATTCTTAAATGTGAAATAGTGTTTTCAAATTCATCTGTTTGTGTCCTCAACCGCCACGAACAATATTTGGGCTAATTTGATGTCAAAAGAATGATAGTTTCGTCACTGTCTCGGAATGGGGTGAAAACCCACCTATCCACTCCATTTTTCATACGAATTCTAGAATGTCAAATAATGTTGTCAAATTCATCTGTTTGTGTCCTCAACCGCCAGAAACGAGATTTGGGCTAACTTGATGTCAAAAGAATGAAAGTTTGGTCACTGTCTCCGAATGCCGTGAAAACCCACCTATCCACACCATCTTTCATGAGGATTCTTAAATGTCAAATAGTGTTTTCAAATTCATCTGTTTGTGTCCTCAACCGCCACGGACGAGATTTGGGCTAATTTGAGGTCAAAAGAATGATAGTTTCGTCACTGTCTCGGAATGCGGTGAAAACCCACCTATCCACTCCATTTTTCATGCGAATTCTAGAATGTCAAATAATGTTGTCAAATTCATCTGTTTGTGTCCTCAACCGCCAGAAACGAGATTTGGGCTAATTTGATGTCAAAAGAATGATAGTTTCGTCACTGTCTCGGAATGCGGTGAAAACCCACCTATCCACTCCATTTTTCATGCGAATTCTAGAATGTCAAATAATGTTGTCAAATTCATCTGTTTGTGTCCTCAACCGCCACGAACGAGATTTGGGCTAATTTGAGGTCAAAAGACTGAAAGTTTGGTCACTGTCTCGAAATGGGGTGAAAACCCACCTATCCACTCCATTTTTCATGAGGATTCTAGAATGTAAAATACTGTTGTCAAATTCATCTGTTTCTGTCCTCAACGGCCACGAACGAGATTTGGGCTAATTTGATGTCAAAAGAATGATAGTTTCGTCACTGTCTCGGAATGGGGTGAAAACCCACCTATCCACTCCATTTTTCATGAGGATTCTAGAATGTCCAATAATGTTGTCAAATTCATCTGTTTGTGTCCTCAACCGCCACGGACGAGATTTGGGCTAATTTTAGGTCAAAAGAATGATAGTTTCGTCACTGTCTCGGAATGCGGTGAAAACCCACCTATCCACTCCATTTTTCATGCGAATTCTAGAATGTCAAATAATGTTGTCAAATTCATCTGTTTGTGTCCTCAACCGCCAGAAACGAGATTTGGGCTAATTTGATGTCAAAAGAATGATAGTTTCGTCACTGTCTCGGAATGCGGTGAAAACCCACCTATCCACTCCATTTTTCATACGAATTCTAGAATGTCAAATAATGTTGTCAAATTCATCTGTTTGTGTCCTCAACCGCCGGAAACGAGATTTGGGCTAATTTGATGTCAAAAGAATGAAAGTTTGGTCACTGTCTCCGAATGCCGTGAAAACCCACCTATCCACACCATCTTTCATGAGGATTCTTAAATGTGAAATAGTGTTTTCAAATTCATCTGTTTGTGTCCTCAACCGCCACGAACAATATTTGGGCTAATTTGATGTCAAAAGAATGATAGTTTCGTCACTGTCTCGGAATGGGGTGAAAACCCACCTATCCACTCCATTTTTCATACGAATTCTATAATGTCAAATAATGTTGTCAAATTCATCTGTTTGTGTCCTCAACCGCCAGAAACGAGATTTGGGCTAACTTGATGTCAAAAGAATGAAAGTTTGGTCACTGTCTCCGAATGCCGTGAAAACCCACCTATCCACACCATCTTTCATGAGGATTCTTAAATGTCAAATAGTGTTTTCAAATTCATCTGTTTGTGTCCTCAACCGCCACGAACAATATTTGGGCTAATTTGATGTCAAAAGAATGATAGTTTCGTCACTGTCTCGGAATGGGGTGAAAACCCACCTATCCACTCCATTTTTCATGAGGATTCTAGAATGTCAAATAATGTTGTCAAATTCATCTGTTTGTGTCCTCAACCGCCACGGACGAGATTTGGGCTAATTTGAGGTCAAAAGAATGATAGTTTCGTCACTGTCTCGGAATGCGGTGAAAACCCACCTATCCACTCCATTTTTCATGCGAATTCTAGAATGTCAAATAATGTTGTCAAATTCATCGGTTTGTGTCCTCAACCGCCAGAAACGAGATTTGGGCTAATTTGATGTCAAAAGAATGATAGTTTCGTCACTGTCTCGGAATGCGGTGAAAACCCACCTATCCACTCCATTTTTCATGCGAATTCTAGAATGTCAAATAATGTTGTCAAATTCATCTGTTTGTGTCCTCAACCGCCACGAACGAGATTTGGGCTAATTTGAGGTCAAAAGACTGAAAGTTTGGTCACTGTCTCGGAATGGGGTGAAAACCCACCTATCCACTCCATTTTTCATGAGGATTCTAGAATGTCAAATAATGTTGTCAAATTCATCTGTTTGTGTCCTCAACCGCCACGGACGAGATTTGGGCTAATTTGAGGTCAAAAGAATGATAGTTTCGTCACTGTCTCGGAATGCGGTGAAAACCCACCTATCCACTCCATTTTTCATGCGCATTCTAGAATGTCAAATAATGTTGTCAAATTCATCGGTTTGTGTCCTCAACCGCCAGAAACGAGATTTGGGCTAATTTGATGTCAAAAGAATGATAGTTTCGTCACTGTCTCGGAATGCGGTGAAAACCCACCTATCCACTCCATTTTTCATGCGAATTCTAGAATGTCAAATAATGTTGTCAAATTCATCTGTTTGTGTCCTCAACCGCCACGAACGAGATTTGGGCTAATTTGAGGTCAAAAGACTGAAAGTTTGGTCACTGTCTCGGAATGGGGTGAAAACCCACCTATCCACTCCATCTTTCATGCGAATTCTAGAATGTCAAATAATGTTGTCAAATTCATCGGTTTGTGTCCTCAACCGCCAGAAACGAGATTTGGGCTAATTTGATGTCAAAAGAATGATAGTTTCGTCACTGTCTCGGAATGGGGTGAAAACCCACCTATCCACTCCATTTTTCATGAGGATTCTAGAATGTCAAATAATGTTGTCAAATTCATCTGTTTATGTCCTCAACCGCCACGAACGAGATTTGGGCTAATTTGAGGTCAAAAGACTGAAAGTTTGGTCACTGTCTCGGAATGGGGTGAAAACCCACCTATCCACTCCATTTTTCATGAGGATTCTAGAATGTAAAATACTGTTGTCAAATTCATCTGTTTCTGTCCTCAACGGCCACGAACGAGATTTGGGCTAATTTGATGTCAAAAGAATGAAAGTTTGGTCACTGTCTCCGAATGCCGTGAACACCCACCTATCCACACCATCTTTCATGAGGATTCTTAAATGTGAAATAGTGTTTTCAAATTCATCTGTTTGTGTCCTCAACCGCCACGAACAATATTTGGGCTAATTTGATGTCAAAAGAATGATAGTTTCGTCACTGTCTCGGAATGGGATGAAAACCCACCTATCCACTCCATTTTTCATGAGGATTCTAGAATGTCCAATACTGTTGTCAAATTCATCTGTTTCTGTCCTCAACCGCCACGAACGAGATTTGGGCTAATTTGATGTCAAAAGAATGATAGTTTCGTCACTGTCTCGGAATGGGGTGACAACCCACCTATCCACTCCATTTTTCATGAGGATTCTAGAATGTTAAATAATGTTGTCAAATTCATCTGTTTGTGTCCTCAACCGCCACGGACGAGATTTGGGCTAATTTGAGGTCAAAAGAATGATAGTTTCGTCACTGTCTCGGAATGCGGTGAAAACCCACCTATCCACTCCATTTTTCATGCGAATTCTAGAATGTCAAATAATGTTGTCAAATTCATCTGTTTGTGTCCTCAACCGCCAGAAACGAGATTTGGGCTAATTTGATGTCAAAAGAATGATAGTTTCGTCACTGTCTCGGAATGCGGTGAAAACCCACCTATCCACTCCATTTTTCATGCGAATTCTAGAATGTCAAATAATGTTGTCAAATTCATCTGTTTGTGTCCTCAACCGCCACGAACGAGATTTGGGCTAATTTGAGGTCAAAAGACTGAAAGTTTGGTCACTGTCTCGGAATGGGGTGAAAACCCACCTATCCACTCCATTTTTCATGAGGATTCTAGAATGTAAAATACTGTTGTCAAATTCATCTGTTTCTGTCCTCAACGGCCACGAACGAGATTTGGGCTAATTTGATGTCAAAAGAATGATAGTTTCGTCACTGTCTCGGAATGGGGTGAAAACCCACCTATCCACTCCATTTTTCATGAGGATTCTAGAATGTCCAATAATGTTGTCAAATTCATCTGTTTGTGTCCTCAACCGCCACGGACGAGATTTGGGCTAATTTGAGGTCAAAAGAATGATAGTTTCGTCACTGTCTCGGAATGCGGTGAAAACCCACCTATCCACTCCATTTTTCATGCGAATTCTAGAATGTCAAATAATGTTGTCAAATTCATCTGTTTGTGTCCTCAACCGCCAGAAACGAGATTTGGGCTAATTTGATGTCAAAAGAATGATAGTTTCGTCACTGTCTCGGAATGCGGTGAAAACCCACCTATCCACTCCATTTTTCATACGAATTCTAGAATGTCAAATAATGTTGTCAAATTCATCTGTTTGTGTCCTCAACCGCCGGAAACGAGATTTGGGCTAATTTGATGTCAAAAGAATGAAAGTTTGGTCACTGTCTCCGAATGCCGTGAAAACCCACCTATCCACACCATCTTTCATGAGGATTCTTAAATGTGAAATAGTGTTTTCAAATTCATCTGTTTGTGTCCTCAACCGCCACGAACAATATTTGGGCTAATTTGATGTCAAAAGAATGATAGTTTCGTCACTGTCTCGGAATGGGGTGAAAACCCACCTATCCACTCCATTTTTCATACGAATTCTAGAATGTCAAATAATGTTGTCAAATTCATCTGTTTGTGTCCTCAACCGCCAGAAACGAGATTTGGGCTAACTTGATGTCAAAAGAATGAAAGTTTGGTCACTGTCTCCGAATGCCGTGAAAACCCACCTATCCACACCATCTTTCATGAGGATTCTTAAATGTCAAATAGTGTTTTCAAATTCATCTGTTTGTGTCCTCAACCGCCACGAACAATATTTGGGCTAATTTGATGTCAAAAGAATGATAGTTTCGTCACTGTCTCGGAATGGGGTGAAAACCCACCTATCCACTCCATTTTTCATGAGGATTCTAGAATGTCAAATAATGTTGTCAAATTCATCTGTTTGTGTCCTCAACCGCCACGGACGAGATTTGGGCTAATTTGAGGTCAAAAGAATGATAGTTTCGTCACTGTCTCGGAATGCGGTGAAAACCCACCTATCCACTCCATTTTTCATGCGCATTCTAGAATGTCAAATAATGTTGTCAAATTCATCGGTTTGTGTCCTCAACCGCCAGAAACGAGATTTGGGCTAATTTGATGTCAAAAGAATGATAGTTTCGTCACTGTCTCGGAATGCGGTGAAAACCCACCTATCCACTCCATTTTTCATGCGAATTCTAGAATGTCAAATAATGTTGTCAAATTCATCTGTTTGTGTCCTCAACCGCCACGAACGAGATTTGGGCTAATTTGAGGTCAAAAGACTGAAAGTTTGGTCACTGTCTCGGAATGGGGTGAAAACCCACCTATCCACTCCATTTTTCATGAGGATTCTAGAATGTCAAATAATGTTGTCAAATTCATCTGTTTGTGTCCTCAACCGCCACGGACGAGATTTGGGCTAATTTGAGGTCAAAAGAATGATAGTTTCGTCACTGTCTCGGAATGCGGTGAAAACCCACCTATCCACTCCATTTTTCATGCGCATTCTAGAATGTCAAATAATGTTGTCAAATTCATCGGTTTGTGTCCTCAACCGCCAGAAACGAGATTTGGGCTAATTTGATGTCAAAAGAATGATAGTTTCGTCACTGTCTCGGAATGCGGTGAAAACCCACCTATCCACTCCATTTTTCATGCGAATTCTAGAATGTCAAATAATGTTGTCAAATTCATCTGTTTGTGTCCTCAACCGCCACGAACGAGATTTGGGCTAATTTGAGGTCAAAAGACTGAAAGTTTGGTCACTGTCTCGGAATGGGGTGAAAACCCACCTATCCACTCCATCTTTCATGCGAATTCTAGAATGTCAAATAATGTTGTCAAATTCATCGGTTTGTGTCCTCAACCGCCAGAAACGAGATTTGGGCTAATTTGATGTCAAAAGAATGATAGTTTCGTCACTGTCTCGGAATGGGGTGAAAACCCACCTATCCACTCCATTTTTCATGAGGATTCTAGAATGTCAAATAATGTTGTCAAATTCATCTGTTTATGTCCTCAACCGCCACGAACGAGATTTGGGCTAATTTGAGGTCAAAAGACTGAAAGTTTGGTCACTGTCTCGGAATGGGGTGAAAACCCACCTATCCACTCCATTTTTCATGAGGATTCTAGAATGTAAAATACTGTTGTCAAATTCATCTGTTTCTGTCCTCAACGGCCACGAACGAGATTTGGGCTAATTTGATGTCAAAAGAATGATAGTTTCGTCACTGTCTCGGAATGGGGTGAAAACCCACCTATCCACTCCATTTTTCATGAGGATTCTAGAATGTCCAATAATGTTGTCAAATTCATCTGTTTGTGTCCTCAACCGCCACGGACGAGATTTGGGCTAATTTGAGGTCAAAAGAATGATAGTTTCGTCACTGTCTCGGAATGCGGTGAAAACCCACCTATCCACTCCATTTTTCATGCGAATTCTAGAATGTCAAATAATGTTGTCAAATTCATCTGTTTGTGTCCTCAACCGCCAGAAACGAGATTTGGGCTAATTTGATGTCAAAAGAATGATAGTTTCGTCACTGTCTCGGAATGCGGTGAAAACCCACCTATCCACTCCATTTTTCATACGAATTCTAGAATGTCAAATAATGTTGTCAAATTCATCTGTTTGTGTCCTCAACCGCCGGAAACGAGATTTGGGCTAATTTGATGTCAAAAGAATGAAAGTTTGGTCACTGTCTCCGAATGCCGTGAAAACCCACCTATCCACACCATCTTTCATGAGGATTCTTAAATGTGAAATAGTGTTTTCAAATTCATCTGTTTGTGTCCTCAACCGCCACGAACAATATTTGGGCTAATTTGATGTCAAAAGAATGATAGTTTCGTCACTGTCTCGGAATGGGGTGAAAACCCACCTATCCACTCCATTTTTCATACGAATTCTAGAATGTCAAATAATGTTGTCAAATTCATCTGTTTGTGTCCTCAACCGCCAGAAACGAGATTTGGGCTAACTTGATGTCAAAAGAATGAAAGTTTGGTCACTGTCTCCGAATGCCGTGAAAACCCACCTATCCACACCATCTTTCATGAGGGTTCTTAAATGTCAAATAGTGTTTTCAAATTCATCTGTTTGTGTCCTCAACCGCCACGAACAATATTTGGGCTAATTTGATGTCAAAAGAATGATAGTTTCGTCACTGTCTCGGAATGGGGTGAAAACCCACCTATCCACTCCATTTTTCATGAGGATTCTAGAATGTCAAATAATGTTGTCAAATTCATCTGTTTGTGTCCTCAACCGCCACGGACGAGATTTGGGCTAATTTGAGGTCAAAAGAATGATAGTTTCGTCACTGTCTCGGAATGCGGTGGAAACCCACCTATCCACTCCATTTTTCATGCGAATTCTAGAATGTCAAATAATGTTGTCAAATTCATCTGTTTGTGTCCTCAACCGCCACGAACGAGATTTGGGCTAATTTGAGGTCAAAAGACTGAAAGTTTGGTCACTGTCTCGGAATGGGGTGAAAACCCACCTATCCACTCCATTTTTCATGAGGATTCTAGAATGTCAAATAATGTTGTCAAATTCATCTGTTTGTGTCCTCAACCGCCACGGACGAGATTTGGGCTAATTTGAGGTCAAAAGAATGATAGTTTCGTCACTGTCTCGGAATGCGGTGAAAACCCACCTATCCACTCCATTTTTCATGCGCATTCTAGAATGTCAAATAATGTTGTCAAATTCATCGGTTTGTGTCCTCAACCGCCAGAAACGAGATTTGGGCTAATTTGATGTCAAAAGAATGATAGTTTCGTCACTGTCTCGGAATGCGGTGAAAACCCACCTATCCACTCCATTTTTCATGCGAATTCTAGAATGTCAAATAATGTTGTCAAATTCATCTGTTTGTGTCCTCAACCGCCACGAACGAGATTTGGGCTAATTTGAGGTCAAAAGACTGAAAGTTTGGTCACTGTCTCGGAATGGGGTGAAAACCCACCTATCCACTCCATCTTTCATGCGAATTCTAGAATGTCAAATAATGTTGTCAAATTCATCGGTTTGTGTCCTCAACCGCCAGAAACGAGATTTGGGCTAATTTGATGTCAAAAGAATGATAGTTTCGTCACTGTCTCGGAATGGGGTGAAATCCCACCTATCCACTCCATTTTTCATGAGGATTCTAGAATGTCCAATAATGTTGTCAAATTCATCTGTTTATGTCCTCAACCGCCACGGACGAGATTTGGGCTAATTTGAGGTCAAAAGAATGATAGTTTCGTCACTGTCTCGGAATGCGGTGAAAACCCACCTATCCACTCCATTTTTCATGCGAATTCTAGAATGTCAAATTCATCTGTTTGTGTCCTCAACCGCCACGCACGAGATTTGGCCTAATTTGAGGTCAAAAGAATGAAAGTTTGGTCACTGTCTCCGAATGCCGTGAAAACCTACCTATCCACACCATCTTTCATGAGGATTCTTAAATGTCAAATAGTGTTTTCAAATTCATCTGTTTGTGTCCTCAACCGCCACGAACAATATTTGGTCTAATTTGATGTCAAAAGAATGATAGTTTCGTCACTGTCTCGGAATGGGGTGAAAACCCACCTATCCACTCCATTTTTCATGAGGATTCTAGAATGTCAAATAATGTTGTCAAATTCATCTGTTTGTGTCCTCAACCGCCACGGACGAGATTTGGGCTAATTTGAGGTCAAAAGAATGATAGTTTCGTCACTGTCTCGGAATGCGGTGAAAACCCACCTATCCACTCCATTTTTCATGCGAATTCTAGAATGTCAAATAATGTTGTCAAATTCATCTGTTTGTGTCCTCAACCGCCAGAAACAAGATTTGGGCTAATTTGATGTCAAAAGAATGATAGTTTCGTCACTGTCTCGGAATGCGGTGAAAACCCACCTATCCACTCCATTTTTCATGCGAATTCTAGAATGTCAAATAATGTTTTCAAATTCATCTGTTTGTGTCCTCAACCGCCAGAAACGAGATTTGGGCTAATTTGATGTCAAAAGAAAGATAGTTTCGTCACTGTCTCGGAATGCGGTGAAACCCCACCTATCCACTCCATTTTTCATACGAATTCTAGAATGTCAAATAATGTTGTCAAATTCATCTGTTTGTGTCCTCAACCGCCAGAAACGAGATTTGGGCTAACTTGATGTCAAAAGAATGAAAGTTTGGTCACTGTCTATGAATGCCGTGAAAACCCACCTATCCACACCATCTTTCATGAGGATTCTTAAATGTCAAATAGTGTTTTCAAATTCATCTGTTTGTGTCCTCAACCGCCACGAACAATATTTGGGCTAATTTGATGTCAAAAGAATGATAGTTTCGTCACTGTCTCGGAATGGGGTGAAAACCCACCTATCCACTCCATTTTTCATGAGGATTCTAGAATGTCATATAATGTTGTCAAATTCATCTGTTTGTGTCCTCAACCGCCACGGACGAGATTTGGGCTAATTTGAGGTCAAAAGAATGATAGTTTCGTCACTGACTCGGAATGCGGTGAAAACCCACCTATCCACTCCATTTTTCATGCGAATTCTAGAATGTCAAATAATGTTGTCAAATTCATCTGTTTGTGTCCTCAACCGCCACGAACGAGATTTGGGCTAATTTGAGGTCAAAAGACTGAAAGTTTGGTCACTGTCTCGGAATGGGGTGAAAACCCACCTATCCACTCCATTTTTCATGAGGATTCTAGAATGTCAAATAATGTTGTCAAATTCATCTGTTTGTGTCCTCAACCGCCACGGACGAGATTTGGGCTAATTTGAGGTCAAAAGAATGATAGTTTCGTCACTGTCTCGGAATGCGGTGAAAACCCACCTATCCACTCCATTTTTCATGCGCATTCTAGAATGTCAAATAATGTTGTCAAATTCATCGGTTTGTGTCCTCAACCGCCAGAAACGAGATTTGGGCTAATTTGATGTCAAAAGAATGATAGTTTCGTCACTGTCTCGGAATGCGGTGAAAACCCACCTATCCACTCCATTTTTCATGCGAATTCTAGAATGTCAAATAATGTTGTCAAATTCATCTGTTTGTGTCCTCAACCGCCACGAACGAGATTTGGGCTAATTTGAGGTCAAAAGACTGAAAGTTTGGTCACTGTCTCGGAATGGGGTGAAAACCCACCTATCCACTCCATCTTTCATGCGAATTCTAGAATGTCAAATAATGTTGTCAAATTCATCGGTTTGTGTCCTCAACCGCCAGAAACGAGATTTGGGCTAATTTGATGTCAAAAGAATGATAGTTTCGTCACTGTCTCGGAATGGGGTGAAAACCCACCTATCCACTCCATTTTTCATGAGGATTCTAGAATGTCCAATAATGTTGTCAAATTCATCTGTTTATGTCCTCAACCGCCACGGACGAGATTTGGGCTAATTTGAGGTCAAAAGAATGATAGTTTCGTCACTGTCTCGGAATGCGGTGAAAACCCACCTATCCACTCCATTTTTCATGCGAATTCTAGAATGTCAAATTCATCTGTTTGTGTCCTCAACCGCCACGCACGAGATTTGGCCTAATTTGAGGTCAAAAGAATGAAAGTTTGGTCACTGTCTCCGAATGCCGTGAAAACCTACCTATCCACACCATCTTTCATGAGGATTCTTAAATGTCAAATAGTGTTTTCAAATTCATCTGTTTGTGTCCTCAACCGCCACGAACAATATTTGGTCTAATTTGATGTCAAAAGAATGATAGTTTCGTCACTGTCTCGGAATGGGGTGAAAACCCACCTATCCACTCCATTTTTCATGAGGATTCTAGAATGTAAAATACTGTTGTCAAATTCATCTGTTTCTGTCCTCAACGGCCACGAACGAGATTTGGGCTAATTTGATGTCAAAAGAATGATAGTTTCGTCACTGTCTCGGAATGGGGTGAAAACCCACCTATCCACTCCATTTTTCATGAGGATTCTAGAATGTCCAATAATGTTGTCAAATTCATCTGTTTGTGTCCTCAACCGCCACGGACGAGATTTGGGCTAATTTGAGGTCAAAAGAATGATAGTTTCGTCACTGTCTCGGAATACGGTGAAAACCCACCTATCCACTCCATTTTTCATGCGAATTCTAGAATGTCAAATAATGTTGTCAAATTCATCTGTTTGTGTCCTCAACCGCCAGAAACGAGATTTGGGCTAATTTGATGTCAAAAGAATGATAGTTTCGTCACTGTCTCGGAATGCGGTGAAAACCCACCTATCCACTCCATTTTTCATACGAATTCTAGAATGTCAAATAATGTTGTCAAATTCATCTGTTTGTGTCCTCAACCGCCGGAAACGAGATTTGGGCTAATTTGATGTCAAAAGAATGAAAGTTTGGTCACTGTCTCCGAATGCCGTGAAAACCCACCTATCCACACCATCTTTCATGAGGATTCTTAAATGTGAAATAGTGTTTTCAAATTCATCTGTTTGTGTCCTCAACCGCCACGAACAATATTTGGGCTAATTTGATGTCAAAAGAATGATAGTTTCGTCACTGTCTCGGAATGGGGTGAAAACCCACCTATCCACTCCATTTTTCATACGAATTCTAGAATGTCAAATAATGTTGTCAAATTCATCTGTTTGTGTCCTCAACCGCCAGAAACGAGATTTGGGCTAACTTGATGTCAAAAGAATGAAAGTTTGGTCACTGTCTCCGAATGCCGTGAAAACCCACCTATCCACACCATCTTTCATGAGGATTCTTAAATGTCAAATAGTGTTTTCAAATTCATCTGTTTGTGTCCTCAACCGCCACGAACAATATTTGGGCTAATTTGATGTCAAAAGAATGATAGTTTCGTCACTGTCTCGGAATGGGGTGAAAACCCACCTATCCACTCCATTTTTCATGAGGATTCTAGAATGTCAAATAATGTTGTCAAATTCATCTGTTTGTGTCCTCAACCGCCACGGACGAGATTTGGGCTAATTTGAGGTCAAAAGAATGATAGTTTCGTCACTGTCTCGGAATGCGGTGAAAACCCACCTATCCACTCCATTTTTCATGCGAATTCTAGAATGTCAAATTCATCTGTTTGTGTCCTCAACCGCCACGCACGAGATTTGGCCTAATTTGAGGTCAAAAGAATGAAAGTTTGGTCACTGTCTCCGAATGCCGTGAAAACCTACCTATCCACACCATCTTTCATGAGGATTCTTAAATGTCAAATAGTGTTTTCAAATTCATCTGTTTGTGTCCTCAACCGCCACGAACAATATTTGGTCTAATTTGATGTCAAAAGAATGATAGTTTCGTCACTGTCTCGGAATGGGGTGAAAACCCACCTATCCAATCCATTTTTCATGAGGATTCTAGAATGTAAAATACTGTTGTCAAATTCATCTGTTTCTGTCCTCAACGGCCACGAACGAGATTTGGGCTAATTTGATGTCAAAAGAATGATAGTTTCGTCACTGTCTCGGAATGGGGTGAAAACCCACCTATCCACTCCATTTTTCATGAGGATTCTAGAATGTCCAATAATGTTGTCAAATTCATCTGTTTGTGTCCTCAACCGCCACGGACGAGATTTGGGCTAATTTGAGGTCAAAAGAATGATAGTTTCGTCACTGTCTCGGAATACGGTGAAAACCCACCTATCCACTCCATTTTTCATGCGAATTCTAGAATGTCAAATAATGTTGTCAAATTCATCTGTTTGTGTCCTCAACCGCCAGAAACGAGATTTGGGCTAATTTGATGTCAAAAGAATGATAGTTTCGTCACTGTCTCGGAATGCGGTGAAAACCCACCTATCCACTCCATTTTTCATACGAATTCTAGAATGTCAAATAATGTTGTCAAATTCATCTGTTTGTGTCCTCAACCGCCGGAAACGAGATTTGGGCTAATTTGATGTCAAAAGAATGAAAGTTTGGTCACTGTCTCCGAATGCCGTGAAAACCCACCTATCCACACCATCTTTCATGAGGATTCTTAAATGTGAAATAGTGTTTTCAAATTCATCTGTTTGTGTCCTCAACCGCCACGAACAATATTTGGGCTAATTTGATGTCAAAAGAATGATAGTTTCGTCACTGTCTCGGAATGGGGTGAAAACCCACCTATCCACTCCATTTTTCATACGAATTCTAGAATGTCAAATAATGTTGTCAAATTCATCTGTTTGTGTCCTCAACCGCCAGAAACGAGATTTGGGCTAACTTGATGTCAAAAGAATGAAAGTTTGGTCACTGTCTCCGAATGCCGTGAAAACCCACCTATCCACACCATCTTTCATGAGGATTCTTAAATGTCAAATAGTGTTTTCAAATTCATCTGTTTGTGTCCTCAACCGCCACGAACAATATTTGGGCTAATTTGATGTCAAAAGAATGATAGTTTCGTCACTGTCTCGGAATGGGGTGAAAACCCACCTATCCACTCCATTTTTCATGAGGATTCTAGAATGTCAAATAATGTTGTCAAATTCATCTGTTTGTGTCCTCAACCGCCACGGACGAGATTTGGCCTAATTTGAGGTCAAAAGAATGATAGTTTCGTCACTGTCTCAGAATGCGGTGAAAACCCACCTATCCACTCCATTTTTCATGAGGATTCTAGAATGTCAAATAATGTTGTCAAATTCATCTGTTTGTGTCCTCAACTGCCACGGACGAGATTTGGGCTAATTTGAGGTCAAAAGAATGATAGTTTCGTCACTGTCTCGGAATGGGATGAAAACCCACCTATCCACTCCATTTTTCATGAGGATTCTAGAATGTCCAATACTGTTGTCAAATTCATCTGTTTCTGTCCTCAACCGCCACGAACGAGATTTGGGCTAATTTGATGTCAAAAGAATGATAGTTTCGTCACTGTCTCGGAATGGGGTGACAACCCACCTATCCACTCCATTTTTCATGAGGATTCTAGAATGTCAAATAATGTTGTCAAATTCATCTGTTTGTGTCCTCAACCGCCACGGACGAGATTTGGGCTAATTTGAGGTCAAAAGAATGATAGTTTCGTCACTGTCTCGGAATGCGGTGAAAACCCACCTATCCACTCCATTTTTCATGCGAATTCTAGAATGTCAAATAATGTTGTCAAATTCATCTGTTTGTGTCCTCAACCGCCAGAAACGAGATTTGGGCTAATTTGATGTCAAAAGAATGATAGTTTCGTCACTGTCTCGGAATAGGGTGAAAACCCACCTATCCACTCCATTTTTCATGAGGATTCTAGAATGTCCAATAATGTTGTCAAATTCATCTGTTTGTGTCCTCAACTGCCACGGACGAGATTTGGGCTAATTTGAGGTCAAAAGACTGAAAGTTTGGTCACTGTCTCGGAATGGGGTGAAAACCCACCTATCCACTCCATTTTTCATGCGAATTCTAGAATGTCAAATAATGTTGTCAAATTCATCTGTTTGTGTCCTCAACCGCCACGAACGAGATTTGGCCTAATTTGAGGTCAAAAGAATGAAAGTTTGGTCACTGTCTCCGAATGCCGTGAAAACCCACCTATCCACACCATCTTTCATGAGGATTCTTAAATGTCAAATAGTGTTTTCAAATTCATCTGTTTGTGTCCTCAACCGCCACGAACAATATTTGGGCTAATTTGATGTCAAAAGAATGATAGTTTCGTCACTGTCTCGGAATGGGGTGAAAACCCACCTATCCACTCCATTTTTCATGAGGATTCTAGAATGTCCAATACTGTTGTCAAATCATCTGTTTCTGTCCTCAACCGCCACGAACGAGATTTGGGCTAATTTGATGTCAAAAGAATGATAGTTTCGTCACTGTCTCGGAATGGGGTGAAAACCCACCTATCCACTCCATTTTTCATGAGGATTCTAGAATGTCAAATAATGTTGTCAAATTCATCTGTTTGTGTCCTCAACCGCCACGGACGAGATTTGGGCTAATTTGATGTCAAAAGAATGATAGTTTCGTCACTGTCTCGGAATGCGGTAAAAACCCACCTATCCACTCCATTTTTCATGCGCATTCTAGAATGTCAAATAATGTTGTCAAATTCATCGGTTTGTGTCCTCAACCGCCAGAAACGAGATTTGGGCTAATTTGATGTCAAAAGAATGATAGTTTCGTCACTGTCTCGGAATGCGGTGAAAACCCACCTATCCACTCCATTTTTCATGCGAATTCTAGAATGTCAAATAATGTTGTCAAATTCATCTGTTTGTGTCCTCAACCGCCACGAACGAGATTTGGCCTAATTTGAGGTCAAAAGAATGAAAGTTTGGTCACTGTCTCCGAATGCCGTGAAAACCGACCTATCCACACCATCTTTCATGAGGATTCTTAAATGTCAAATAGTGTTTTCAAATTCATCTGTTTGTGTCCTCAACCGCCACGAACAATATTTGGTCTAATTTGATGTCAAAAGAATGATAGTTTCGTCACTGTCTCGGAATGGGGCGAAAACCCACCTATCCACTCCATTTTTCATGAGGATTCTAGAATGTCAAATAATGTTGTCAAATTCATCTGTTTGTGTCCTCAACCGCCACGGACGAGATTTGGGCTAATTTGAGGTCAAAAGAATGATAGTTTCGTCACTGTCTCAGAATGCGGTGAAAACCCACCTATCCACTCCATTTTTCATGAGGATTCTAGAATGTCAAATAATGTTGTCAAATTCATCTGTTTGTGTCCTCAACCGCCACGAACGAGATTTGGGCTAATTTGAGGTCAAAAGACTGAAAGTTTGGTCACTGTCTCGGAATGGGGTGAAAACCCACCTATCCACTCCATTTTTCATGAGGATTCTAGAATGTCCAATACTGTTGTCAAATTCATCTGTTTCTGTCCTCAACCGCCACGAACGAGATTTGGGCTAATTTGATGTCAAAGAATGATAGTTTCGTCACTGTCTCGGAATCGGGTGAAAATCCACCTATCCACTCCATTTTTCATGAGGATTCTAGAATGTCCAATAATGTTGTCAAATTCATCTGTTTGTGTCCTCAACTGCCACGGACGAGATTTGGGCTAATTTGAGGTCAAAAGAATGATAGTTTCGTCACTGTCTCGGAATGGGATGAAAACCCACCTATCCACTCCATTTTTCATGAGGATTCTAGAATGTCCAATACTGTTGTCAAATTCATCTGTTTCTGTCCTCAACCGCCACGAACGAGATTTGGGCTAATTTGATGTCAAAAGAATGATAGTTTCGTCACTGTCTCGGAATGGGGTGACAACCCACCTATCCACTCCATTTTTCATGAGGATTCTAGAATGTCAAATAATGTTGTCAAATTCATCTGTTTGTGTCCTCAACCGCCACGGACGAGATTTGGGCTAATTTGAGGTCAAAAGAATGATAGTTTCGTCACTGTCTCGGAATGCGGTGAAAACACACCTATCCACTCCATTTTTCATGCGAATTCTAGAATGTCAAATAATGTTGTGAAATTCATCTGTTTGTGTCCTCAACCGCCAGAAACGAGATTTGGGCTAATTTGATGTCAAAAGAATGATAGTTTCGTCACTGTCTCGGAATGCGGTGAAAACCCACCTATCCACTCCATTTTTCATGCGAATTCTAGAATGTCAAATAATGTTGTCAAATTCATCTGTTTGTGTCCTCAACCGCCACGAACGAGATTTGGCCTAATTTGAGGTCAAAAGAATGAAAGAGTGGTCACTGTCTCCGAATGCCGTGAAAACCTACCTATCCACACCATCTTTCATGAGGATTCTTAAATGTCAAATAGTGTTTTCAAATTCATCTGTTTGTGTCCTCAACCGCCACGAACAATATTTGGTCTAATTTGATGTCAAAAGAATGATAGTTTCGTCACTGTCTCGGAATGGGGCGAAAACCCACCTATCCACTCCATTTTTCATGAGGATTCTAGAATGTCAAATAATGTTGTCAAATTCATCTGTTTGTGTCCTCAACCGCCACGGACGAGATTTGGGCTAATTTGAGGTCAAAGGAATGATAGTTTCGTCACTGTCTCAGAATGCGGTGAAAACCCACCTATCCACTCCATTTTTCATGAGGATTCTAGAATGTCAAATAATGTTGTCAAATTCATCTGTTTGTGTCCTCAACCGCCACGAACGAGATTTGGGCTAATTTGAGGTCAAAAGACTGAAAGTTTGGTCACTGTCTCGGAATGGGGTGAAAACCCACCTATCCACTCCATTTTTCATGAGGATTCTAGAATGTCCAATACTGTTGTCAAATTCATCTGTTTCTGTCCTCAACCGCCACGAACGAGATTTGGGCTAATTTGATGTCAAAGAATGATAGTTTCGTCACTGTCTCGGAATCGGGCGAAAACCCACCTATCCACTCCATTTTTCATGAGGATTCTAGAATGTCAAATAATGTTGTCAAATTCATCTGTTTGTGTCCTCAACCGCCAGCAACGAGATTTGGGCTAACTTGATGTCAAAAGAATGAAAGTTTGGTCACTGTCTATGAATGCCGTGAAAACCCACCTATCCACACCATCTTTCATGAGGATTCTTAAATGTCAAATAGTGTTTTCAAATTCATCTGTTTGTGTCCTCAACCGCCACGAACAATATTTGGGCTAATTTGATGTCAAAAGAATGATAGTTTCGTCACTGTCTCGGAATGGGGTGAAAACCCACCTATCCACTCCATTTTTCATGAGGATTCTAGAATGTCATATAATGTTGTCAAATTCATCTGTTTGTGTCCTCAACCGCCACGGACGAGATTTGGGCTAAT
Organism: Inga oerstediana; assembly: GCA_963210345.1. Taxonomy (NCBI): domain Eukaryota; kingdom Viridiplantae; phylum Streptophyta; class Magnoliopsida; order Fabales; family Fabaceae; genus Inga; species Inga oerstediana. The sequence goes on along the minus strand of OY723408.1, from coordinate 37,247,402 downwards.
TTGAGGTCAAAAGAATGATAGTTTCGTCACTGTCTCGGAATGCGGTGAAAACCCACCTATCCACTCCATTTTTCATGCGAATTCTAGAATGTCAAATAATGTTGTCAAATTCATCGGTTTGTGTCCTCAACCGCCAGAAACGAGATTTGGGCTAATTTGATGTCAAAAGAATGATAGTTTCGTCACTGTCTCGGAATGCGGTGAAAACCCACCTATCCACTCCATTTTTCATGCGAATTCTAGAATGTCAAATAATGTTGTCAAATTCATCTGTTTGTGTCCTCAACCGCCACGAACGAGATTTGGCCTAATTTGAGGTCAAAAGAATGAAAGAGTGGTCACTGTCTCCGAATGCCGTGAAAACCTACCTATCCACACCATCTTTCATGAGGATTCTTAAATGTCAAATAGTGTTTTCAAATTCATCTGTTTGTGTCCTCAACCGCCACGAACAATATTTGGTCTAATTTGATGTCAAAAGAATGATAGTTTCGTCACTGTCTCGGAATGGGGTGAAAACCCACCTATCCACTCCATTTTTCATGAGGATTCTAGAATGTCAAATAATGTTGTCAAATTCATCTGTTTGTGTCCTCAACCGCCACGGACGAGATTTGGCCTAATTTGAGGTCAAAAGAATGATAGTTTCGTCACTGTCTCAGAATGCGGTGAAAACCCACCTATCCACTCCATTTTTCATGAGGATTCTAGAATGTCAAATAATGTTGTCAAATTCATCTGTTTGTGTCCTCAACCGCCACGAACAATATTTGGTCTAATTTGATGTCAAAAGAATGATAGTTTCGTCACTGTCTCGGAATGGGGTGAAAACCCACCTATCCACTCCATTTTTCATGAGGATTCTAGAATGTCAAATAATGTTGTCAAATTCATCTGTTTGTGTCCTCAACCGCCACGAACGAGATTTGGCCTAATTTGAGGTCAAAAGAATGAAAGTTTGGTCACTGTCTCCGAATGCCGTGAAAACCTACCTATCCACACCATCTTTCATGAGGATTCTTAAATGTCAAATAGTGTTTTCAAATTCATCTGTTTGTGTCCTCAACCGCCACGAACAATATTTGGTCTAATTTGATGTCAAAAGAATGATAGTTTCGTCACTGTCTCGGAATGGGGTGAAAACCCACCTATCCACTCCATTTTTCATGAGGATTCTAGAATGTCAAATAATGTTGTCAAATTCATCTGTTTGTGTCCTCAACCGCCACGAACGAGATTTGGGCTAATTTGAGGTCAAAAGAATGATAGTTTCGTCACTGTCTCAGAATGCGGTGAAAACCCACCTATCCACTCCATCTTTCATGAGGATTCTTAAATGTCAAATAGTGTTTTCAAATTCATCTGTTTGTGTCCTCAACCGCCACGAACGAGATTTGGGCTAATTTGAGGTCAAAAGACTGAAAGTTTGGTCACTGTCTCGGAATGGGGTGAAAACCCACCTATCCACTCCATTTTTCATGAGGATTCTAGAATGTCCAATACTGTTGTCAAATTCATCTGTTTCTGTCCTCAACGGCCACGAACGAGATTTGGGCTAATTTGATGTCAAAAGAATGATAGTTTCGTCACTGTCTCGGAATAGGGTGAAAACCCACCTATCCACTCCATTTTTCATGAGGATTCTAGAATGTCCAATAATGTTGTCAAATTCATCTGTTTGTGTCCTCAACTGCCACGGACGAGATTTGGGCTAATTTGAGGTCAAAAGAATGATAGTTTCGTCACTGTCTCGGAATGGGATGAAAACCCACCTATCCACTCCATTTTTCATGAGGATTCTAGAATGTCCAATACTGTTGTCAAATTCATCTGTTTCTGTCCTCAACCGCCACGAACGAGATTTGGGCTAATTTGATGTCAAAAGAATGATAGTTTCGTCACTGTCTCGGAATGGGGTGACAACCCACCTATCCACTCCATTTTTCATGAGGATTCTAGAATGTCAAATAATGTTGTTAAATTCATCTGTTTGTGTCCTCAACCGCCACGGACGAGATTTGGGCTAATTTGAGGTCAAAAGAATGATAGTTTCGTCACTGTCTCGGAATGCGGTGAAAACCCACCTATCCACTCCATTTTTCATGCGAATTCTAGAATGTCAAATAATGTTGTCAAATTCATCTGTTTGTGTCCTCAACCGCCAGAAACGAGATTTGGGCTAATTTGATGTCAAAAGAATGATAGTTTCGTCACTGTCTCGGAATAGGGTGAAAACCCACCTATCCACTCCATTTTTCATGAGGATTCTAGAATGTCCAATAATGTTGTCAAATTCATCTGTTTGTGTCCTCAACTGCCACGGACGAGATTTGGGCTAATTTGAGGTCAAAAGACTGAAAGTTTGGTCACTGTCTCGGAATGGGGTGAAAACCCACCTATCCACTCCATTTTTCATGCGAATTCTAGAATGTCAAATAATGTTGTCAAATTCATCTGTTTGTGTCCTCAACCGCCACGAACGAGATTTGGCCTAATTTGAGGTCAAAAGAATGAAAGTTTGGTCACTGTCTCCGAATGCCGTGAAAACCCACCTATCCACACCATCTTTCATGAGGATTCTTAAATGTCAAATAGTGTTTTCAAATTCATCTGTTTGTGTCCTCAACCGCCACGAACAATATTTGGGCTAATTTGATGTCAAAAGAATGATAGTTTCGTCACTGTCTCGGAATGGGGTGAAAACCCACCTATCCACTCCATTTTTCATGAGGATTCTAGAATGTCCAATACTGTTGTCAAATCATCTGTTTCTGTCCTCAACCGCCACGAACGAGATTTGGGCTAATTTGATGTCAAAAGAATGATAGTTTCGTCACTGTCTCGGAATGGGGTGAAAACCCACCTATCCACTCCATTTTTCATGAGGATTCTAGAATGTCAAATAATGTTGTCAAATTCATCTGTTTGTGTCCTCAACCGCCACGGACGAGATTTGGCCTAATTTGATGTCAAAAGAATGATAGTTTCGTCACTGTCTCGGAATGCGGTAAAAACCCACCTATCCACTCCATTTTTCATGCGAATTCTAGAATGTCAAATAATGTTGTCAAATTCATCGGTTTGTGTCCTCAACCGCCAGAAACGAGATTTGGGCTAATTTGATGTCAAAAGAATGATAGTTTCGTCACTGTCTCGGAATGCGGTGAAAACCCACCTATCCACTCCATTTTTCATGCGAATTCTAGAATGTCAAATAATGTTGTCAAATTCATCTGTTTGTGTCCTCAACCGCCACGAACGAGATTTGGCCTAATTTGAGGTCAAAAGAATGAAAGTTTGGTCACTGTCTCCGAATGCCGTGAAAACCTACCTATCCACACCATCTTTCATGAGGATTCTTAAATGTCAAATAGTGTTTTCAAATTCATCTGTTTGTGTCCTCAACCGCCACGAACAATATTTGGTCTAATTTGATGTCAAAAGAATGATAGTTTCGTCACTGTCTCGGAATGGGGCGAAAACCCACCTATCCACTCCATTTTTCATGAGGATTCTAGAATGTCAAATAATGTTGTCAAATTCATCTGTTTGTGTCCTCAACCGCCACGGACGAGATTTGGGCTAATTTGAGGTCAAAAGAATGATAGTTTCGTCACTGTCTCAGAATGCGGTGAAAACCCACCTATCCACTCCATTTTTCATGAGGATTCTAGAATCTCAAATAATGTTGTCAAATTCATCTGTTTGTGTCCTCAACCGCCACGAACGAGATTTGGGCTAATTTGAGGTGAAAAGACTGAAAGTTTGGTCACTGTCTCGGAATGGGGTGAAAACCCACCTATCCACTCCATTTTTCATGAGGATTCTAGAATGTCCAATACTGTTGTCAAATTCATCTGTTTCTGTCCTCAACCGCCACGAACGAGATTTGGGCTAATTTGATGTCAAAGAATGATAGTTTCGTCACTGTCTCGGAATCGGGTGAAAACCCACCTATCCACTCCATTTTTCATGAGGATTCTAGAATGTCCAATAATGTTGTCAAATTCATCTGTTTGTGTCCTCAACTGCCACGGACGAGATTTGGGCTAATTTGAGGTCAAAAGAATGATAGTTTCGTCACTGTCTCGGAATGGGATGAAAACCCACCTATCCACTCCATTTTTCATGAGGATTCTAGAATGTCCAATACTGTTGTCAAATTCATCTGTTTCTGTCCTCAACCGCCACGAACGAGATTTGGGCTAATTTGATGTCAAAAGAATGATAGTTTCGTCACTGTCTCGGAATGGGGTGACAACCCACCTATCCACTCCATTTTTCATGAGGATTCTAGAATGTCAAATAATGTTGTCAAATTCATCTGTTTGTGTCCTCAACCGCCACGGACGAGATTTGGGCTAATTTGAGGTCAAAAGAATGATAGTTTCGTCACTGTCTCGGAATGCGGTGAAAACACACCTATCCACTCCATTTTTCATGCGAATTCTAGAATGTCAAATAATGTTGTGAAATTCATCTGTTTGTGTCCTCAACCGCCAGAAACGAGATTTGGGCTAATTTGATGTCAAAAGAATGATAGTTTCGTCACTGTCTCGGAATGCGGTGAAAACCCACCTATCCACTCCATTTTTCATGCGAATTCTAGAATGTCAAATAATGTTGTCAAATTCATCTGTTTGTGTCCTCAACCGCCACGAACGAGATTTGGCCTAATTTGAGGTCAAAAGAATGAAAGAGTGGTCACTGTCTCCGAATGCCGTGAAAACCTACCTATCCACACCATCTTTCATGAGGATTCTTAAATGTCAAATAGTGTTTTCAAATTCATCTGTTTGTGTCCTCAACCGCCACGAACAATATTTGGTCTAATTTGATGTCAAAAGAATGATAGTTTCGTCACTGTCTCGGAATGGGGCGAAAACCCACCTATCCACTCCATTTTTCATGAGGATTCTAGAATGTCAAATAATGTTGTCAAATTCATATGTTTGTGTCCTCAACCGCCACGGACGAGATTTGGGCTAATTTGAGGTCAAAGGAATGATAGTTTCGTCACTGTCTCAGAATGCGGTGAAAACCCACCTATCCACTCCATTTTTCATGAGGATTCTAGAATGTCAAATAATGTTGTCAAATTCATCTGTTTGTGTCCTCAACCGCCACGAACGAGATTTGGGCTAATTTGAGGTCAAAAGACTGAAAGTTTGGTCACTGTCTCGGAATAGGGTGAAAACCCACCTATCCACTCCATTTTTCATGAGGATTCTAGAATGTCCAATACTGTTGTCAAATTCATCTGTTTCTGTCCTCAACCGCCACGAACGAGATTTGGGCTAATTTGATGTCAAAGAATGATAGTTTCGTCACTGTCTCGGAATCGGGTGAAAACCCACCTATCCACTCCATTTTTCATGAGGATTCTAGAATGTCCAATAATGTTGTCAAATTCATCTGTTTGTGTCCTCAACTGCCACGGACGAGATTTGGGCTAATTTGAGGTCAAAAGAATGATAGATTCGTCACTGTCTCGGAATGGGATGAAAACCCACCTATCCACTCCATTTTTCATGAGGATTCTAGAATGTCCAATACTGTTGTCAAATTCATCTGTTTCTGTCCTCAACCGCCACAAACGAGATTTGGGCTAATTTGATGTCAAAAGAATGATAGTTTCGTCACTGTCTCGGAATGGGGTGACAACCCACCTATCCACTCCATTTTTCATGAGGATTCTAGAATGTCAAATAATGTTGTCAAATTCATCTGTTTGTGTCCTCAACCGCCACGGACGAGATTTGGGCTAATTTGAGGTCAAAAGAATGATAGTTTCGTCACTGTCTCGGAATGCGGTGAAAACACACCTATCCACTCCATTTTTCATGCGAATTCTAGAATGTCAAATAATGTTGTGAAATTCATCTGTTTGTGTCCTCAACCGCCACGGACGAGATTTGGGCTAATTTGAGGTCAAAAGAATGATAGTTTCGTCACTGTCTCGGAATGGGGTGAAAACCCACCTATCCACTCCATTTTTCATGCGAATTCTAGAATGTCAAATAATGTTGTCAAATTCATCGGTTTGTGTCCTCAACCGCCAGAAACGAGATTTGGGCTAATTTGATGTCAAAAGAATGATAGTTTCGTCACTGTCTGGGAATGCGGTGAAAACCCACCTATCCACTCCATTTTTCATGAGGATTCTAGAATGTCAAATAATGTTGTCAAATTCATCTGTTTGTGTCCTCAACCGCCACGAACGAGATTTGGGCTAATTTGAGGTCAAAACACTGAAAGTTTGGTCACAGTCTCGGAATGGGGTGAAAACCCACCTATCCACTCCATTTTTCATGAGGATTCTAGAATGTCCAATACTGTTGTCAAATTCATCTGTTTCTGTCCTCAACCGCCACGAACGAGATTTGGGCTAATTTGATGTCAAAAGAATGATAGTTTCGTCACTGTCTCGGAATGGGGTGAAAACCCACCTATCCACTCCATTTTTCATGCGGATTCTAGAATGTCAAATAATGTTGTCAAATTCATCTGTTTGTGTCCTCAACCGCCACGGACGAGATTTGGGCTAATTTGAGGTCAAAAGAATGATAGTTTCGTCACTGTCTCGGAATGGGGTGAAAACCCACCTATCCACTCCATTTTTCATGCGAATTCTAGAATGTCAAATAATGTTGTCAAATTCATCGGTTTGTGTCCTCAACCGCCAGAAACGAGATTTGGGCTAATTTGATGTCAAAAGAATGATAGTTTCGTCACTGTCTCGGAATGCGGTGAAAACCCACCTATCCACTCCATTTTTCATGCGAATTCTAGAATGTCAAATAATGTTGTCAAATTCATCTGTTTGTGTCCTCAACCGCCACGAACGAGATTTGGCCTAATTTAAGGTCAAAAGAATGAAAGTTTGGTCACTGTCTCCGAATGCCGTGAAAACCGACCTATCCACACCATCTTTCATGAGGATTCTTAAATGTCAAATAGTGTTTTCAAATTCATCTGTTTGTGTCCTCAACCGCCACGAACAATATTTGGTCTAATTTGATGTCAAAAGAATGATAGTTTCGTCACTGTCTCGGAATGGGGTGAAAACCCACCTATCCACTCCATTTTTCATGAGGATTCTAGAATGTCAAATAATGTTGTCAAATTCATCTGTTTGTGTCCTCAACCGCCACGGACGAGATTTGGGCTAATTTGAGGTCAAAGGAATGATAGTTTCGTCACTGTCTCAGAATGCGGTGAAAACCCACCTATCCACTCCATTTTTCATGAGGATTCTAGAATGTCAAATAATGTTGTCAAATTCATCTGTTTGTGTCCTCAACCGCCACGAACGAGATTTGGGCTAATTTGAGGTCAAAAGACTGAAAGTTTGGTCACTGTCTCGGAATGGGGTGAAAACCCACCTATCCACTCCATTTTTCATGAGGATTCTAGAATGTCCAATACTGTTGTCAAATTCATCTGTTTCTGTCCTCAACCGCCACGAACGAGATTTGGGCTAATTTGATGTCAAAGAATGATAGTTTCGTCACTGTCTCGGAATAGGGTGAAAACCCACCTATCCACTCCATTTTTCATGAGGATTCTAGAATGTCCAATAATGTTGTCAAATTCATCTGTTTGTGTCCTCAACTGCCACGGACGAGATTTGGGCTAATTTGAGGTCAAAAGAATGATAGTTTCGTCACTGTCTCGGAATGGGATGAAAACCCACCTATCCACTCCATTTTTCATGAGGATTCTAGAATGTCCAATACTGTTGTCAAATTCATCTGTTTCTGTCCTCAACCGCCACGAACGAGATTTGGGCTAATTTGATGTCAAAAGAATGATAGTTTCGTCACTGTCTCGGAATGGGGTGACAACCCACCTATCCACTCCATTTTTCATGAGGATTCTAGAATGTCAAATAATGTTGTCAAATTCATCTGTTTGTGTCCTCAACCGCCACGGACGAGATTTGGGCTAATTTGAGGTCAAAAGAATGATAGTTTCGTCACTGTCTCGGAATGGGGTGAAAACCCACCTATCCACTCCATTTTTCATGCGAATTCTAGAATGTCAAATAATGTTGTCAAATTCATCTGTTTGTGTCCTCAACCGCCACGAACGAGATTTCGGCTAATTTGAGGTCAAAAGACTGAAAGTTTGGTCACTGTCTCGGAATGGGGTGAAAACCCACCTATCCACTCCATTTTTCATGAGGATTCTAGAATGTCCAATACTGTTGTCAAATTCATCTGTTTCTGTCCTCAACCGCCACGAACGAGATTTGGGCTAATTTGATGTCAAAAGAATGATAGTTTCGTCACTGTCTCGGAATGGGGTGAAAACCCACCTATCCACTCCATTTTTCATGAGGATTCTAGAATGTCCAATAATGTTGTCAAATTCATCTGTTTGTGTCCTCAACCGCCACGGACGAGATTTGGGCTAATTTGAGGTCAAAAGAATGATAGTTTCGTCACTGTCTCGGAATGGGGTGAAAACCCACCAATCCACTCCATTTTTCATGAGGATTCTAGAATGTCAAATAATGTTGTCAAATTCATCTGTTTGTGTCCTCAACCGCCACGGACGAGATTTGGGCTAATTTGAGGTCAAAAGAATGATAGTTTCGTCACTGTCTCGGAATGCGGTGAAAACCCACCTATCCACTCCATTTTTCATGCGAATTCTAGAATGTCAAATAATGTTGTCAAATTCATCTGTTTGTGTCCTCAACCGCCAGAAACGAGATTTGGGCTAATTTGATGTCAAAAGAATGATAGTTTCGTCACTGTCTCGTAATGCGGTGAAAACCCACCTATCCACTCCATTTTTCATACGAATTCTAGAATGTCAAATAATGTTGTCAAATTCATCTGTTTGTGTCCTCAACCGCCAGAAACGAGATTTGGGCTAATTTGATGTCAAAAGAATGATAGTTTCGTCAGTGTCTCGGAATGCGGTGAAAACCCACCTATCCACTCCATTTTTCATGAGGATTCTAGAATGTCAAATAATGTTGTCAAATTCATCTGTTTGGGTCCACAACCGCCACGAACGAGATTTGGGCTAATTTGAGGTCAAAAGAATGATAGTTTCGTCACTGTCTCAGAATGCGGTCAAAACCCACCTATCCACTCCATTTTTCATGCGGATTCTAGAATGTCAAATAATGGTGTCAAATTCATCTCTTTGTGTCCTCAACCGCCACGAACAAGATTTAGGCTAATTTGATGTCAAAAGAATGATAGTTTCGTCACTGTCTCGGAATGCGGTGAAAACCCACCTATCCACTCCGTTTTTCATGTGGATTGTATAATGTCAAATAATGTTGTCAAATTCATCTGTTTGTGTCCTCAACCGCCACGAACGAGATTTGGGCTAATTTGAGGTCAAAAGAATGATAGTTTCGTCACTGTCTCTGAATGCGGTGAAAACCCACCTATCCACTCCATTTTTCATGCGGATTCTAGAATGTCAAATAATATTGTCAAATTCATCTGTTTGTGTCCTCAACCGCCACGAACGAGATTTGGGCTAATTTGAGGTCAAATGAATGATAGTTTCGTCACTGTCTCAGAATGCGGTGAAAACCCACCTATCCACTCCATTTTTCATGCGAATTCTAGAATGTCAAATAATGTTGTCAAATTCATCTGTTTGTGTCCTCAACCGCCAGAAACGAGATTTGGGCTAATTTGATGTCAAAAGAATGATAGTTTCGTCACTGTCTCGTAATGCGGTGAAAACCCACCTATCCACTCCATTTTTCATACGAATTCTAGAATGTCAAATAATGTTGTCAAATTCATCTGTTTGTGTCCTCAACCGCCAGAAACGAGATTTGAGCTAATTTGATGTCAAAAGAATGATAGTTTGGTCACTGTCTCGGAATGCGGTGAAAACCCACCTATCCACTCCATTTTTCATGAGGATTCTAGAATGTCAAATAATGTTGTCAAATTCATCTGTTTGTGTCCTCAACCGCCACGAACGAGATTTCGGCTAATTTGAGGTCAAAAGACTGAAAGTTTGGTCACTGTCTCGGAATGGGGTGAAAACCCACCTATCCACTCCATTTTTCATGAGGATTCTAGAATGTCCAATACTGTTGTCAAATTCATCTGTTTCTGTCCTCAACCGCCACGAACGAGATTTGGGCTAATTTGATGTCAAAAGAATGATAGTTTCGTCACTGTCTCGGAATGGGGTGAAAACCCACCTATCCACTCCATTTTTCATGAGGATTCTAGAATGTCCAATAATGTTGTCAAATTCATCTGTTTGTGTCCTCAACCGCCACGGACGAGATTTGGGCTAATTTGAGGTCAAAAGAATGATAGTTTCGTCACTGTCTCGGAATGGGGTGAAAACCCACCAATCCACTCCATTTTTCATGAGGATTCTAGAATGTCAAATAATGTTGTCAAATTCATCTGTTTGTGTACTCAACCGCCACGGACGAGATTTGGGCTAATTTGAGGTCAAAAGAATGATAGTTTCGTCACTGTCTCGGAATGCGGTGAAAACCCACCTATCCACTCCATTTTTCATGCGAATTCTAGAATGTCAAATAATGTTGTCAAATTCATCTGTTTGTGTCCTCAACCGCCAGAAACGAGATTTGGGCTAATTTGATGTCAAAAGAATGATAGTTTCGTCACTGTCTCGTAATGCGGTGAAAACCCACCTATCCACTCCATTTTTCATACGAATTCTAGAATGTCAAATAATGTTGTCAAATTCATCTGTTTGTGTCCTCAACCGCCAGAAACGAGATTTGGGCTAATTTGATGTCAAAAGAATGATAGTTTCGTCAGTGTCTCGGAATGCGGTGAAAACCCACCTATCCACTCCATTTTTCATGAGGATTCTAGAATGTCAAATAATGTTGTCAAATTCATCTGTTTGTGTCCACAACCGCCACGAACGAGATTTGGGCTAATTTGAGGTCAAAAGAATGATAGTTTCGTCACTGTCTCAGAATGCGGTCAAAACCCACCTATCCACTCCATTTTTCATGCGGATTCTAGAATGTCAAATAATGGTGTCAAATTCATCTCTTTGTGTCCTCAACCGCCACGAACAAGATTTAGGCTAATTTGATGTCAAAAGAATGATAGTTTCGTCACTGTCTCGGAATGCGGTGAAAACCCACCTATCCACTCCGTTTTTCATGTGGATTGTATAATGTCAAATAATGTTGTCAAATTCATCTGTTTGTGTCCTCAACCGCCACGAACGAGATTTGGGCTAATTTGAGGTCAAAAGAATGATAGTTTCGTCACTGTCTCTGAATGCGGTGAAAACCCACCTATCCACTCCATTTTTCATGCGGATTCTAGAATGTCAAATAATATTGTCAAATTCATCTGTTTGTGTCCTCAACCGCCACGAACGAGATTTGGGCTAATTTGAGGTCAAATGAATGATAGTTTCGTCACTGTCTCAGAATGCGGTGAAAACCCACCTATCCACTCCATTTTTCATGCGAATTCTAGAATGTCAAATAATGTTGTCAAATTCATCTGTTTGTGTCCTCAACCGCCAGAAACGAGATTTGGGCTAATTTGATGTCAAAAGAATGATAGTTTCGTCACTGTCTCGGAATGTGGTGAAAACCCACCTATCCACTCCATTTTTCATGCGGATTCTAGAATGTCAAATAATGTTGTCAAATTCATCTGTTTGTGTCCTCAACCGCCACGAACGAGATTTGGGCTAGTTTGATGTCAAAAGAATGATAGGTTCGTCACTGTCTCGGAATGCGGTGAAAACCCACCTATCTACTCCATTTTTCATGTGGATTCTAGAATGTCAAATAATGTTGTCAAATTCATCTGTTTGTGTCCTCAACCGCCACGGACGAGATTTGGGCTAATTTGAGGGCAAAAGAATGATAGTTTCGTCACTCTCTCGGAATGCGGTGAAAACCGACCTATCCACTCCATTTTTCATGCGAATTCTAGAATGTCAAATAATGTTGTCAAATTCATCTGTTTGTGTCCTCAACCGCCACGAACGAGATTTGGCCTAATTTGAGGTCAAAAGAATGAAAGTTTGGTAACTGTCTCCGAATGCCGTGAAAACCCACCTATCCACACCATTTTTCATGAGGACTCTTAAATGTCAAATACTGTTTTCAAATTCATCTGTTTGTGTCCTCAACCGCCACGAACAATATTTGGGCTAATTTGATGTCAAAAGAATGATAGTTTCGTCACTGTCTCGGAATGGGGTCAAAACCCACTTATCCACTCCATTTTTCATGAGGATTCTAGAATGTCAAATAATGTTGTCAAATTCATCTGTTTCTGTCCTCAACCGCCACGAACGAGATTTGGGCTAATTTGATGTCAAAAGAATGATAGTTTCGTCACTGTCTCGGAATGGGGTGAAAACCCACCTATCCACTCCATTTTTCATGAGGATTCTAGAATGTCCAATACTGTTGTCAAATTCATCTGTTTCTGTCCTCAACCGCCACGAACGAGATTTGGGCTAATTTGATGTCAAAAGAATGATAGTTTCGTCACTGTCTCGGAATGGGGTCAAAACCCACCTATCCACTCCATTTTTCATGAGGATTCTAGAATGTCAAATAATGTTGTCAAATTCATCTGTTTGTGTCCTCAACCGCCACGGACGAGATTTGGGCTAATTTGAGGTCAAAAGAATGATAGTTTCGTCACTGTCTCAGAATGCGGTGAAAACCCACCTATCCACTCCATTTTTCATGAGCATTCTAGAATGTCAAATAATGTTGTCAAATTCATCTGTTTGTGTCCTCAACCGCCACGAATGAGATTTGGGCTAATTTGAGGTCAAAAGACTGAAAGTTTGGTCACTGTCTCGGAATGGGGTGAAAACCCACCTATCCACTCCATTTTTCATGAGGATTCTAGAATGTCCAATACTGTTGTCAAATTCATCTGTTTCTGTCCTCAACCGCCACGAACGAGATTTGGGCTAATTTGATGTCAAAAGAATGATAGTTTCGTCACTGTCTCGGAATGGGGTGAAAACCCACCTATCCACTCCATTTTTCATGAGGATTCTAGAATGTCAAATAATGTTGTCAAATTCATCTGTTTGTGTCCTCAACCGCCACGAACGAGATTTGGGCTAATTTGAGGTCAAAAGAATGATAGTTTCGTCACTGTCTCTGAATGCGGTGAAAACCCACCTATCCACTCCATTTTTCATGCGGATTCTAGAATGTCAAATAATATTGTCAAATTCATCTGTTTGTGTCCTCAACCGCCACGAACGAGATTTGGGCTAATTTGAGGTCAAATGAATGATAGTTTCGTCACTGTCTCAGAATGCGGTGAAAACCCACCTATCCACTCCATTTTTCATGCGAATTCTAGAATGTCAAATAATGTTGTCAAATTCATCTGTTTGTGTCCTCAACCGCCAGAAACGAGATTTGGGCTAATTTGATGTCAAAAGAATGATAGTTTCGTCACTGTCTCGGAATGTGGTGAAAACCCACCTATCCACTCCATTTTTCATGCGGATTCTAGAATGTCAAATAATGTTGTCAAATTCATCTGTTTGTGTCCTCAACCGCCACGAACGAGATTTGGGCTAGTTTGATGTCAAAAGAATGATAGGTTCGTCACTGTCTCGGAATGCGGTGAAAACCCACCTATCCACTCCATTTTTCATGCGGATTCTAGAATGTCAAATAATGTTGTCAAATTCATCTGTTTGTGTCCTCAACCGCCACGAACGAGATTTGGGCTAGTTTGATGTCAAAAGAATGATAGGTTCGTCACTGTCTCGGAATGCGGTGAAAACCCACCTATCTACTCCATTTTTCATGTGGATTCTAGAATGTCAAATAATGTTGTCAAATTCATCTGTTTGTGTCCTCAACCGCCACGGACGAGATTTGGGCTAATTTGAGGGCAAAAGAATGATAGTTTCGTCACTCTCTCGGAATGCGGTGAAAACCGACCTATCCACTCCATTTTTCATGCGAATTCTAGAATGTCAAATAATGTTGTCAAATTCATCTGTTTGTGTCCTCAACCGCCACGAACGAGATTTGGCCTAATTTGAGGTCAAAAGAATGAAAGTTTGGTAACTGTCTCCGAATGCCGTGAAAACCCACCTATCCACACCATTTTTCATGAGGACTCTTAAATGTCAAATACTGTTTTCAAATTCATCTGTTTGTGTCCTCAACCGCCACGAACAATATTTGGGCTAATTTGATGTCAAAAGAATGATAGTTTCGTCACTGTCTCGGAATGGGGTCAAAACCCACTTATCCACTCCATTTTTCATGAGGATTCTAGAATGTCAAATAATGTTGTCAAATTCATCTGTTTCTGTCCTCAACCGCCACGAACGAGATTTGGGCTAATTTGATGTCAAAAGAATGATAGTTTCGTCACTGTCTCGGAATGTGGTGAAAACCCACCTATCCACTCCATTTTTCATGCGGATTCTAGAATGTCAAATAATGTTGTCAAATTCATCTGTTTGTGTCCTCAACCGCCACGAACGAGATTTGGGCTAGTTTGATGTCAAAAGAATGATAGGTTCGTCACTGTCTCGGAATGCGGTGAAAACCCACCTATCCACTCCATTTTTCATGCGGATTCTAGAATGTCAAATAATGTTGTCAAATTCATCTGTTTGTGTCCTCAACCGCCACGAACGAGATTTGGGCTAGTTTGATGTCAAAAGAATGATAGGTTCGTCACTGTCTCGGAATGCGGTGAAAACCCACCTATCTACTCCATTTTTCATGTGGATTCTAGAATGTCAAATAATGTTGTCAAATTCATCTGTTTGTGTCCTCAACCGCCACGGACGAGATTTGGGCTAATTTGAGGGCAAAAGAATGATAGTTTCGTCACTCTCTCGGAATGCGGTGAAAACCGACCTATCCACTCCATTTTTCATGCGAATTCTAGAATGTCAAATAATGTTGTCAAATTCATCTGTTTGTGTCCTCAACCGCCACGAACGAGATTTGGCCTAATTTGAGGTCAAAAGAATGAAAGTTTGGTAACTGTCTCCGAATGCCGTGAAAACCCACCTATCCACACCATTTTTCATGAGGACTCTTAAATGTCAAATACTGTTTTCAAATTCATCTGTTTGTGTCCTCAACCGCCACGAACAATATTTGGGCTAATTTGATGTCAAAAGAATGATAGTTTCGTCACTGTCTCGGAATGGGGTCAAAACCCACTTATCCACTCCATTTTTCATGAGGATTCTAGAATGTCAAATAATGTTGTCAAATTCATCTGTTTCTGTCCTCAACCGCCACGAACGAGATTTGGGCTAATTTGATGTCAAAAGAATGATAGTTTCGTCACTGTCTCGGAATGGGGTGAAAACCCACCTATCCACTCCATTTTTCATGAGGATTCTAGAATGTCCAATACTGTTGTCAAATTCATCTGTTTCTGTCCTCAACCGCCACGAACGAGATTTGGGCTAATTTGATGTCAAAAGAATGATAGTTTCGTCACTGTCTCGGAATGGGGTCAAAACCCACCTATCCACTCCATTTTTCATGAGGATTCTAGAATGTCAAATAATGTTGTCAAATTCATCTGTTTGTGTCCTCAACCGCCACGGACGAGATTTGGGCTAATTTGAGGTCAAAAGAATGATAGTTTCGTCACTGTCTCAGAATGCGGTGAAAACCCACCTATCCACTCCATTTTTCATGAGCATTCTAGAATGTCAAATAATGTTGTCAAATTCATCTGTTTGTGTCCTCAACCGCCACGAATGAGATTTGGGCTAATTTGAGGTCAAAAGACTGAAAGTTTGGTCACTGTCTCGGAATGGGGTGAAAACCCACCTATCCACTCCATTTTTCATGAGGATTCTAGAATGTCCAATACTGTTGTCAAATTCATCTGTTTCTGTCCTCAACCGCCACGAACGAGATTTGGGCTAATTTGATGTCAAAAGAATGATAGTTTCGTCACTGTCTCGGAATGGGGTGAAAACCCACCTATCCACTCCATTTTTCATGAGGATTCTAGAATGTCAAATAATGTTGTCAAATTCATCTGTTTGTGTCCTCAACCGCCACGAACGAGATTTGGGCTAATTTGAGGTCAAAAGAATGATAGTTTCGTCACTGTCTCTGAATGCGGTGAAAACCCACCTATCCACTCCATTTTTCATGCGGATTCTAGAATGTCAAATAATATTGTCAAATTCATCTGTTTGTGTCCTCAACCGCCACGAACGAGATTTGGGCTAATTTGAGGTCAAATGAATGATAGTTTCGTCACTGTCTCCGAATGCGGTGAAAACCCACCTATCCACTCCATTTTTCATGCGAAATCTAGAATGTCAAATAATGTTGTCAAATTCATCTGTTTTTGTCCTCAACCGCCAGAAACGAGATTTGGGCTAATTTGATGTCAAAAGAATGATAGTTTCGTCACTGTCTCGGAATGTGGTGAAAACCCACCTATCCACTCCATTTTTCATGAGGATTCTAGAATGTCAAATAATGTTGTCAAATTCATCTGTTTGTGTCCTCAACCGCCACGAACGAGATTTGGGCTAATTTGAGGTCAAAAGAATGATAGTTTCGTCACTGTCTCTGAATGCGGTGAAAACCCACCTATCCACTCCATTTTTCATGCGGATTCTAGAATGTCAAATAATATTGTCAAATTCATCTGTTTGTGTCCTCAACCGCCACGAACGAGATTTGGGCTAATTTGAGGTCAAATGAATGATAGTTTCGTCACTGTCTCGGAATGGGGTGAAAACCCACCTATCCACTCCATTTTTCATGAGGATTCTAGAATGTCCAATAATGTTGTCAAATTCATCTGTTTGTGTCCTCAACCGCCATGGACGAGATTTGGGCTAATTTGAGGTCAAAAGAATGATAGTTTGGTCACTGTCTCGGAATGGGGTGAAAACCCACCTATCCACTCCATTTTTCATGAGGATTCTAGAATGTCCAATACTGTTGTCAAATTCATCTGTTTCTGTCCTTAACCGCCACGAACGAGATTTGGGCTAATTTGATGTCAAAAGAATGATAGTTTCGTCACTGTCTAGGAATGGGGTGAAAACCCACCTATCCACTCCATTTTTCATGAGGATTCTAGAATGTCAAATAATGTTGTCAAATTCATCTGTTTGTGTCCTCAACCGCCACGGACGAGATTTGGGCTAATTTGAGGTCAAAAGAATGATAGTTTCGTCACTATCTCGGAATGCGGTCAAAACCCACCTATCCACTCCATTTTTCATGCGAATTCTAGAATGTCAAATAATGTTGTGAAATTCATCTGTTTGTGTCCTAAACCGCCAGAAACGAGATTTGGGCTAATTTGATGTCAAAAGAATGATAGTTTCGTCACTGTCTCGGAATGCGGTGAAAACCCACCTATCCACTCCATTTTTCATGCGAATTCTAGAATGTCAAATAATGGTGTCAAATTCATCTCTTTGTGTCCTCAACCGCCACGAACAAGATTTGGGCTAATTTGATGTCAAAAGAATGATAGTTTCGTCACTGCCTCGGAATGCGGTGAAAACCCACCTATCCACTCCGTTTTTCATGTGGATTCTAGAATGTCAAATAATGTTGTCAAATTCATCTGTTTGTGTCCTCAACCGCCACGAACGAGATTTCGGCTAATTTGACGTCAAAAGAATGATAGTTTGGTCACTGTCTTGGAATGGGGTGAAAACCCACCTATCCACTCCATTTTTCATGCGGATTCTAGAATGTCAAATAATGTTGTCAAATTCATCTGTTTGTGTCCTCCACCGCCACGGACGAGATTTGGGCTAATTTGAGGTCAAATGAATGATAGTTTCGTCACTGTCTCGGAATGCGGTGAAAACCCACCTATCCACTCCGTTTTTCATGGGGATTCTAGAATGTCAAATAATGTTGTCAAATTCATCTGTTTGTGTCCTCAACCGCCACGAACAAGATTTGGGCTAATTTGATGTCAAAAGAATGATAGTTTCGTCACTGCCTCGGAATGCGGTGAAAACCCACCTATCCACTCCGTTTTTCATGTGGATTCTAGAATGTCAAATAATGTTGTCAAATTCATCTGTTTGTGTCCTCAACCGCCACGAACGAGATTTCGGCTAATTTGACGTCAAAAGAATGATAGTTTGGTCACTGTCTTGGAATGGGGTGAAAACCCACCTATCCACTCCATTTTTCATGCGGATTCTAGAATGTCAAATAATGTTGTCAAATTCATCTGTTTGTGTCCTCCACCGCCACGGACGAGATTTGGGCTAATTTGAGGTCAAATGAATGATAGTTTCGTCACTGTCTCGGAATGCGGTGAAAACCCACCTATCCACTCCGTTTTTCATGGGGATTCTAGAATGTCAAATAATGTTGTCAAATTCATCTGTTTGTGTCCTCAACCGCCACGAACGAGATTTGGGCTAATTTGAGGTCAAAAGAATGATAGTTTCGTCACTGTCTCGGAATGCGGTGAAAACCCACCTATCCACTCCATTTTTCATGCGAATTCTAGAATGTCAAATAATGTTGTCAAATTCATCTGTTTGTGTCCTCAACCGCCAGAAACGAGATTTGGGCTAATTTGATGTCAAAAGAATGATAGTTTCGTCACTGTCTCGGAATGCGGTGAAAACCCACCTATCCACTCCATTTTTCATACGAATTCTAGAATGTCAAATAATGTTGTCAAATTCATCTGTTTGTGTCCTCAACCGCCAGAAACGAGATTTGGGCTAATTTGATGTCAAAAGAATGAAAGTTTGGTCACTGTCTCCGAATGCCGTGAAAACCCACCGGATTCTTAAATGTCAAATAGTGTTTTCAAATTCATCTGTTTGTGTCCTCAACCGCCACGAACAATATTTGGGCTAATTTGATGTCAAAAGAATGATAGTTTCGTCAATGTCTCGGAATGGAGTGAAAACCCACCTATCCACTCCATTTTTCATACGAATTCTAGAATGTCAAATAATGTTGTCAAATTCATCTCTTTGTGTCCTCAACCGCCAGAAACGAGATTTGGGCTAATTTGATGTCAAAAGAATGAAAGTTTGGTCACTGTCTCCGAATGCCGTGAAAACCCACCTATCTACACCATCTTTCATGAGGATTCTTAAATGTCAAATAGTGTTTTCAAATTCATCTGTTTGTGTCCTCAACCGCCACGAACAATATTTGGGCTAATTTGATGTCAAAAGAATGATAGTTTCGTCACTGTCTCGGAATGCGGTGAAAACCCACCTATCCACTCCATTTTTCATGAGGATTCTAGAATGTCAAATAATGTTGTCAAATTCATCTGTTTGTGTCCTCAACCGCCACGGACGAGATTTGGGCTAATTTGAGGTCAAAAGAATGATAGTTTCGTCACTGTCTCGGAATGCGGTGAAAACCCACCTATCCACTCCATTTTTCATGCGCATTCTAGAATGTCAAATAATGTTGTCAAATTCATCGGTTTGTGTCCTCAACCGCCAGAAACGAGATTTGGGCTAATTTGATGTCAAAAGAATGATAGTTTCGTCACTGTCTCGGAATGGGGTGAAAACCCACCTATCCACTCCATTTTTCATACGAATTCTAGAATGTAAAATAATGTTGTCAAATTCATCTGTTTGTGTCGTCAACCGCCACGGACGAGATTTGGGCTAATTTGAGGTCAAAAGAATGATAGTTTCGTCACTGTCTCGGAATGGGTTGAAAACCCACCTATCCACACCATCTTTCATGAGGATTCTAGAATGTCCAATACTGTTGTCAAATCATCTGTTTCTGTCCTCAACCGCCACAAACGAGATTTGGGCTAATTTGATGTCAAAAGAATGATAGTTTCGTCACTGTCTCGGAATGGGGTGAAAACCCACCTATCCACTCAATTTTTCATGAGGATTCTAGAATGTCAAATAATGTTGTCAAATTCATCTGTTTGTGTCCTCAACCGCCACGGACGAGATTTGGGCTAATTTGAGGTCAAAAGAATGATAGTTTCGTCACTGTCTCGGAATGCGGTGAAAACCCACCTATCCACTCCATTTTTCATGCGAATTCTAGAATGTCAAATAATGTTGTCAAATTCATCTGTTTGTGTCCTCAACCGCCAGAAACGAGATTTGGGCTAATTTGATGTCAAAAGAATGATAGTTTCGTCACTGTCTCGGAATGCGGTGAAAACCCACCTATCCACTCCATTTTTCATACGAATTCTAGAAGTCAAATAATGTTGTCAAATTCATCTGTTTGTGTCCTCAACCGCCAGAAACGAGATTTGGGCTAATATGATGTCAAAAGAATGAAAGTTTGGTCACTGTCTCCGAATGCCGTGAAAACCCACCTATCCACACCATCTTTCATGAGGATTCTCAAATGTCAAATAGTGTTTTCAAATTCATCTGTTTGTGTCCTCAACCGCCATGAACAATATTTGGGCTAATTTGATGTCAAAAGAATGATAGTTTCTTCACTGTCTCGGAATGGGGTGAAAACCCACCTATCCACTCCATTTTTCATACGAATTCTAGAATGTCAAATAATGTTGTCAAATTCATCTGTTTGTGTCCTCAACCGCCGGAAACGAGATTTGGGCTAATTTGATGTCAAAAGAATGAAAGTTTGGTCACTGTCTCGGAATGCGGTGAAAACCCACCTATCCACTCCATTTTTCATGCGAATTCTAGAATGTCAAATAATGTTGTCAAATTCATCGGTTTGTGTCCTCAACCGCCAGAAACGAGATTTGGGCTAATTTGATGTCAAAAGAATGATAGTTTCGTCACTGTTTCGGAATGGGGTGAAAACCCACCTATCCACTCCATTTTTCATGAGGATTCTAGAATGTCAAATAATGTTGTCAAATTCATCTGTTTGTGTCCTCAACCGCCGCGGACGAGATTTGGGCTAATTTGAGGTCAAAAGAATGATAGTTTCGTCACTGTCTCGGAATGCGGTGAAAACCCACCTATCCACTCCATTTTTCATGCGAATTCTAGAATGTCAAATAATGCTGTCAAATTCATCGGTTTGTGTCCTCAACAGCCAGAAACGAGATTTGGGCTAATTTGATGTCAAAAGAATGATAGTTTTGTCACTGTCTCGGAATGCGGTGAAAACCCACCTATCCACTCCATTTTTCAAACGAATTCTAGAATGTCAAATAATGTTGTCAAATTCATCTGTTTGTGTCCTCAACCACCACGGACGAGATTTGGGCTAATTTGAGGTCAAAAGAATGATAGTTTCGTCACTGTCTCGGAATGGGGTGAAAACCCACCTATCCACACCATCTTTCATGAGGATTCTAGAATGTCCAATACTGTTGTCAAATCATCTGTTTCTGTCCTCAACCGCCACGAACGAGATTTGGGCTAATTTGATGTCAAAAGAATGATAGTTTCGTCACTGTCTCGGAATGGGGTGAAAACCCACCTATCCACTCCATTTTTCATACGAATTCTAGAATGTCAAATAATGTTGTCAAATTCATCTGTTTGTGTCCTCAACCGCCAGAAACGAGATTTGGGCTAATTTGATGTCAAAAGAATGATAGTTTCGTCATTGTCTCAGAATGCGGTGAAAACCCACCTATCCACTCCATTTTTCATGAGGATTCTAGAATGTCAAATAATGTTGACAAATTCATCTGTTTGTGTCCACAACCGCCACGAACGAGATTTGGGCTAATTTGAGGTCAAAAGAATGATAGTTTTGTCACTGTCTAAGAATGCGGTCAAAACCCACCTATCCACACCATTTTTCATGCGGATTCTAGAATGTCAAATAATGGTGTCAAATTCATCTCTTTGTGTCCTCAACCGCCACGAACAAGATTTGGGCTAATTTGATGTCAAAAGAATGATAGTTTCGTCACTGTCTCGGAATGCGGTGAAAACCCACCTATCCACTCCGTTTTTCATGTGGATTGTAGAATGTCAAATAATGTTGTCAAATTCATCTGTTTGTGTCCTCATCCGCCACGAACGAGATTTGGGCTAATTTGAGGTCAAAAGAATGATGGTTTCGTCACTGTCTCGGAATGCGGTGAAAACCCACCTATCCACTCCATTTTTCATGCGGATTCTAGAATGTCCAATAATGTTGTCAAATTCATCTGTTTGTGTCCTCAACCGCCACGAACGAGATTTGGGCTAATTTGAGGTCAAATGAATGATAGTTTCGTCACTGTCTCAGAATGCGGTGAAAACCCACCTATCCACTCCATTTTTCAAGAGGATTCTAGAATGTCCAATACTGTTGTCAAATTCATCTCTTTGTGTCCTCAACCGCCAGAAACGAGATTTGGGCTAATTTGATGTCAAAAGAATGAAAGTTTGGTCACTGTCTCCGAATGCCGTGAAAACCCACCGGATTCTTAAATGTCAAATAGTGTTTTCAAATTTATCTGTTTGTGTCCTCAACCGCCACGAACAATATTTGGGCTAATTTGATGTCAAAAGAATGATAGTTTCGTCAATGTCTCGGAATGGGGTGAAAACCCACCTATCCACTCCATTTTTCATACGAATTCTAGAATGTCAAATAATGTTGTCAAATTCATCTATTTGTGTCCTCAACCGCCAGAAACGAGATTTGGGCTAATTTGATGTCAAAAGAATGAAAGTTTGGTCACTGTCTCCGAATGCCGTGAAAACCCACCTATCTACACCATCTTTCATGAGGATTCTTAAATGTCAAATAGTGTTTTCAAATTCATCTGTTTGTGTCCTCAACCGCCACGAACAATATTTGGGCTAATTTGATGTCAAAAGAATGATAGTTTCGTCACTGTCTCGGAATGCGGTGAAAACCCACCTATCCACTCCATTTTTCATGAGGATTCTAGAATGTCAAATAATGTTGTCAAATTCATCTGTTTGTGTCCTCATCCGCCACGAACGAGATTTGGGCTAATTTGAGGTCAAAAGAATGATAGTTTCGTCACTGTCTCGGAATGCGGTGAAAACCCACCTATCCACTCCATTTTTCATGCGAATTCTAGAATGTCAAATAATGTTGTCAAATTCATCTGTTTGTGTCCTCAACCGCCAGAAACGAGATTTGGGCTAATATGATGTCAAAAGAATGAAAGTTTGGTCACTGTCTCCGAATGCCGTGAAAACCCACCTATCCACACCATCTTTCATGAGGATTCTCAAATGTCAAATAGTGTTTTCAAATTCATCTGTTTGTGTCCTCAACCGCCAGAAACGAGATTTGGGCTAATTTGAGGTCAAAAGAATGATAGTTTCGTCACTGTCTCTGAATGCGGTGAAAACCCACCTATCCACTCCATTTTTCATGCGGATTCTAGAATGTCAAATAATATTGTCAAATTCATCTGTTTGTGTCCTCAACCGCCACGAACGAGATTTGGGCTAATTTGAGGTCAAATGAATGATAGTTTCGTCACTGTCTCAGAATGCGGTGAAAACCCACCTATCCACTCCATTTTTCATGCGAATTCTAGAATGTCAAATAATGTTGTCAAATTCATCTGTTTGTGTCCTCAACCGCCAGAAACGAGATTTGGGCTAATTTGATGTCAAAAGAATGATAGTTTCGTCACTGTCTCGGAATGTGGTGAAAACCCACCTATCCACTCCATGTTTCATGCGGATTCTAGAATGTCAAATAATGTTGTCAAATTCATCTGTTTGTGTCCTCAACCGCCACGAACGAGATTTGGGCTAGTTTGATGTCAAAAGAATGATAGGTTCGTCACTGTCTCGGAATGCGGTGAAAACCCACCTATCTACTCCATTTTTCATGTGGATTCTAGAATGTCAAATAATGTTGTCAAATTCATCGGTTTGTGTCCTCAACCGCCAGAAACGAGATTTGGGCTAATTTGATGTCAAAAGAATGATAGTTTCGTCACTGTCTCGGAATGGGGTGAAAACCCACCTATCCACTCCATTTTTCATACGAATTCTAGAATGTCAAATAATGTTGTCAAATTCATCTGTTTGTGTCGTCAACCGCCACGGACGAGATTTGGGCTAATTTGAGGTCAAAAGAATGATAGTTTCGTCACTGTCTCGGAATGGGGTGAAAACCCACCTATCCACACCATCTTTCATGAGGATTCTAGAATGTCCAATACTGTTGTCAAATCATCTGTTTCTGTCCTCAACCGCCACGAACGAGATTTGGGCTAATTTGATGTCAAAAGAATGATAGTTTCGTCACTGTCTCGGAATGGGGTGAAAACCCACCTATCCACTCCATTTTTCATGAGGATTCTAGAATGTCAAATAATGTTGTCAAATTCATCTGTTTGTGTCCTCAACCGCCACGGACGAGATTTGGGCTAATTTGAGGTCAAAAGAATGATAGTTTCGTCACTGTCTCGGAATGCGGTGAAAACCCACCTATCCACTCCATTTTTCATGCGAATTCTAGAATGTCAAATAATGTTGTCAAATTCATCTGTTTGTGTCCTCAACCGCCAGAAACAAGATTTGGGCTAATTTGATGTCAAAAGAATGATAGTTTCGTCACTGTCTCGGAATGCGGTGAAAACCCACCTATCCACTCCATTTTTCATGAGGATTCTAGAATGTCAAATAATGTTGTCAAATTCATCTGTTTGTGTCCTCAACCGCCACGGACGAGATTTGGGCTAATTTGAGGTCAAAAGAATGATAGTTTCGTCACTGTCTCGGAATGCGGTGAAAACCCACCTATCCACTCCATTTTTCATGCGAATTCTAGAATGTCAAATAATGTTGTCAAATTCATCTGTTTGTGTCCTCAACCGCCAGAAACGAGATTTGGGCTAATATGATGTCAAAAGAATGAAAGTTTGGTCACTGTCTCCGAATGCCGTGAAAACCCACCTATCCACACCATCTTTCATGAGGATTCTCAAATGTCAAATAGTGTTTTCAAATTCATCTGTTTGTGTCCTCAACCGCCAGAAACGAGATTTGGGCTAATTTGAGGTCAAAAGAATGATAGTTTCGTCACTGTCTAAGAATGCGGTCAAAACCCACCTATCCACTCCATTTTTCATGCGGATTCTAGAATGTCAAATAATGGTGTCAAATTCATCTCTTTGTGTCCTCAACCGCCACGAACAAGATTTGGGCTAATTTGATGTCAAAAGAATGATAGTTTCGTCACTGTCTCGGAATGCGGTGAAAACCCACCTATCCACTCCGTTTTTCATGTGGATTGTAGAATGTCAAATAATGTTGTCAAATTCATCTGTTTGTGTCCTCAACTGCCACGAACGAGATTTGGGCTAATTTGAGGTCAAATGAATGATAGTTTCGTCACTGTCTCAGAATACGGTGAAAACCCACCTATCCACTCCATCTTTCATGCGAATTCTAGAATGTCAAATAATGTTGTCAAATTCATCTGTTTGTGTCCTCAACCGCCAGAAACGAGATTTGGGCTAATTTGATGTCAAAAGAATGATAGTTTCGTCACTGTCTCGGAATGCGGTGAAAACCCACCTATCCACTCCATTTTTCATGAGGATTCTAGAATGTCAAATAATGTTGTCAAATTCATCTGTTTGTGTCCTCAACCGCCACGAACGAGATTTGGGCTAATTTGAAATCAGAAGAATGAAAGTTTGGTCACTGTCTCGGAATACGGTGAAAACCCAACTATCCACTCCATTTTTCATGAGGATTCTAGAATGTCCAATAATGTTGAGAAATTCATCTGTTTGTGTCCTCAACCGCCACGAACAAGATTTGGGCTAATTTGAGTTCAAAAGAATGATAGTTTCGTCACTGTCTCGAAATGCGGTGAAAACCCACCTATCCACTCCATTTTTCATGAGGATTCTAGAATGTCAAATAATGTTCTCAAATTCATCTGTTTGTGTCCTCAACCGCCACGAACGAGATTTGGGCTAATTTGAGGTCAAAAGAATCAAGTTTCGTCACTGTCTCGGAATGGGGTGAAAACCCACCTATCCACTCCATTTTTCATGAGGATTCTAGAATGTCCAATAATGTTGTCAAATTCATCTGTTTGTGTCCTCAACCGCCACGGACGAGATTTGGGCTAATTTGAGGTCAAAAGAATGATAGTTTCGTCACTGTCTCGGAATGGGGTGAAAACCCACCTATCCATTCAATTTTTCATGAGGATTCTAGAATGTCCAATACTGTTGTCAAATCATCTGTTTCTGTCCTCAACCGCCACGAAGGAGATTTGGGCTAATTTGATGTCAAAAGAATGATAGTTTCGTCACTGTCTCGGAATGGGGTGAAAACCCACCTATCCACTCCATTTTTCATGAGGATTCTAGAATGTCAAATAATGTTGTCAAATTCATCTGTTTGTGTCCGCCACGGACGAGATTTGGGCTAATTTGAGGTCAAAAGAATGATAGTTTCGTCACTGTCTCGGAATGCGGTGAAAACCCACCTATCCACTCCATTTTTCATGCGAATTCTAGAATGTCAAATAATGTTGTCAAATTTATCTGTTTGTGTCCTCAACCGCCAGAAACGAGATTTGGGCTAATTTGATGTCAAAAGAATGATAGTTTCGTCACTGTCTCGGAATGCGGTGAAAACCCACCTATCCACTTCATTTTTCATACGAATTCTAGAATATCAAATAATGTTGTCAAATTCATCTGTTTGTGTCCTCAACCGCCAGAAACGAGATTTGGGCTAATTTGATGTCAAAAGAATGATAGTTTCGTCATTGTCTCGGAATGCGGTGAAAACCCACCTATCCACTCCATTTTTCATGAGGATTCTAGAATGTCAAATAATGTTGTCAAATTCATCTGTTTGTGTCCACAACCGCCACGAACGAGATTTGGGCTAATTTGAGGTCAAAAGAATGATAGTTTCGTCACTGTCTCAGAATGCGGTCAAAACCCACCTATCCACTCCATTTTTCATGCGGATTCTAGAATGTCAAATAATGGTGTCAAATTCATCTCTTTGTGTCCTCAACCGCCACGAACAAGATTTGGGCTAATTTGATGTCAAAAGAATGATAGTTTCGTCACTGTCTCGGAATGGGGTGAAAACCCACCTATCCACTCCATTTTTCATGAGGATTCTAGAATGTCAAATAATGTTGTCAAATTCATCTGTTTGTGTCCGCCACGGACGAGATTTGGGCTAATTTGAGGTCAAAAGAATGATAGTTTCGTCACTGTCTCGGAATGCGGTGAAAACCCACCTATCCACTCCATTTTTCATGAGGATTCTAGAATGTCAAATAATGTTGTCAAATTCATCTGTTTGTGTCCTCAACCGCCACGGACGAGATTTGGGCTAATTTGAGGTCAAAAGAATGATAGTTTCGTCACTGTCTCGGAATGCGGTGAAAACCCACCTATCCACTCCATTTTTCATGCGAATTCTAGAATGTCAAATAATGTTGTCAAATTCATCTGTTTGTGTCCTCAACCGCCAGAAACGAGATTTGGGCTAATTTGATGTCAAAAGAATGATAGTTTCGTCACTGTCTCGGAATGCGGTGAAAACCCACCTATCCACTCCATTTTTCATACGAATTCTAGAAGTCAAATAATGTTGTCAAATTCATCTGTTTGTGTCCTCAACCGCCACGAACGAGATTTGGGCTAGTTTGATGTCAAAAGAATGATAGGTTCGTCACTGTCTCGGAATGCGGTGAAAACCCACCTATCTACTCCATTTTTCATGTGGATTCTAGAATGTCAAATAATGTTGTCAAATTCATCGGTTTGTGTCCTCAACCGCCAGAAACGAGATTTGGGCTAATTTGATGTCAAAAGAATGATAGTTTCGTCACTGTCTCGGAATGCGGTGAAAACCCACCTATCCACTCCATTTTTCATGCGAATTCTAGAATGTCAAATAATGTTGTCAAATTCATCTGTTTGTGTCCTCAACCGCCAGAAACAAGATTTGGGCTAATTTGATGTCAAAAGAATGATAGTTTCGTCACTGTCTCGGAATGCGGTGAAAACCCACCTATCCACTCCATTTTTCATGAGGATTCTAGAATGTCAAATAATGTTGTCAAATTCATCTGTTTGTGTCCTCAACCGCCACGGACGAGATTTGGGCTAATTTGAGGTCAAAAGAATGATAGTTTCGTCACTGTCTCGGAATGCGGTGAAAACCCACCTATCCACTCCATTTTTCATGCGAATTCTAGAATGTCAAATAATGTTGTCAAATTCATCTGTTTGTGTCCTCAACCGCCAGAAACGAGATTTGGGCTAATATGATGTCAAAAGAATGAAAGTTTGGTCACTGTCTCCGAATGCCGTGAAAACCCACCTATCCACACCATCTTTCATGAGGATTCTCAAATGTCAAATAGTGTTTTCAAATTCATCTGTTTGTGTCCTCAACCGCCAGAAACGAGATTTGGGCTAATTTGAGGTCAAAAGAATGATAGTTTCGTCACTGTCTAAGAATGCGGTCAAAACCCACCTATCCACTCCATTTTTCATGCGGATTCTAGAATGTCAAATAATGGTGTCAAATTCATCTCTTTGTGTCCTCAACCGCCACGAACAAGATTTGGGCTAATTTGATGTCAAAAGAATGATAGTTTCGTCACTGTCTCGGAATGCGGTGAAAACCCACCTATCCACTCCGTTTTTCATGTGGATTGTAGAATGTCAAATAATGTTGTCAAATTCATCTGTTTGTGTCCTCAACTGCCACGAACGAGATTTGGGCTAATTTGAGGTCAAATGAATGATAGTTTCGTCACTGTCTCAGAATACGGTGAAAACCCACCTATCCACTCCATCTTTCATGCGAATTCTAGAATGTCAAATAATGTTGTCAAATTCATCTGTTTGTGTCCTCAACCGCCAGAAACGAGATTTGGGCTAATTTGATGTCAAAAGAATGATAGTTTCGTCACTGTCTCGGAATGCGGTGAAAACCCACCTATCCACTCCATTTTTCATGAGGATTCTAGAATGTCAAATAATGTTGTCAAATTCATCTGTTTGTGTCCTCAACCGCCACGAACGAGATTTGGGCTAATTTGAAATCAGAAGAATGAAAGTTTGGTCACTGTCTCGGAATACGGTGAAAACCCAACTATCCACTCCATTTTTCATGAGGATTCTAGAATGTCCAATAATGTTGAGAAATTCATCTGTTTGTGTCCTCAACCGCCACGAACAAGATTTGGGCTAATTTGAGTTCAAAAGAATGATAGTTTCGTCACTGTCTCGAAATGCGGTGAAAACCCACCTATCCACTCCATTTTTCATGAGGATTCTAGAATGTCAAATAATGTTCTCAAATTCATCTGTTTGTGTCCTCAACCGCCACGAACGAGATTTGGGCTAATTTGAGGTCAAAAGAATCAAGTTTCGTCACTGTCTCGGAATGGGGTGAAAACCCACCTATCCACTCCATTTTTCATGAGGATTCTAGAATGTCCAATAATGTTGTCAAATTCATCTGTTTGTGTCCTCAACCGCCACGGACGAGATTTGGGCTAATTTGAGGTCAAAAGAATGATAGTTTCGTCACTGTCTCGGAATGGGGTGAAAACCCACCTATCCATTCAATTTTTCATGAGGATTCTAGAATGTCCAATACTGTTGTCAAATCATCTGTTTCTGTCCTCAACCGCCACGAAGGAGATTTGGGCTAATTTGATGTCAAAAGAATGATAGTTTCGTCACTGTCTCGGAATGGGGTGAAAACCCACCTATCCACTCCATTTTTCATGAGGATTCTAGAATGTCAAATAATGTTGTCAAATTCATCTGTTTGTGTCCGCCACGGACGAGATTTGGGCTAATTTGAGGTCAAAAGAATGATAGTTTCGTCACTGTCTCGGAATGCGGTGAAAACCCACCTATCCACTCCATTTTTCATGCGAATTCTAGAATGTCAAATAATGTTGTCAAATTTATCTGTTTGTGTCCTCAACCGCCAGAAACGAGATTTGGGCTAATTTGATGTCAAAAGAATGATAGTTTCGTCACTGTCTCGGAATGCGGTGAAAACCCACCTATCCACTTCATTTTTCATACGAATTCTAGAATATCAAATAATGTTGTCAAATTCATCTGTTTGTGTCCTCAACCGCCAGAAACGAGATTTGGGCTAATTTGATGTCAAAAGAATGATAGTTTCGTCATTGTCTCGGAATGCGGTGAAAACCCACCTATCCACTCCATTTTTCATGAGGATTCTAGAATGTCAAATAATGTTGTCAAATTCATCTGTTTGTGTCCACAACCGCCACGAACGAGATTTGGGCTAATTTGAGGTCAAAAGAATGATAGTTTCGTCACTGTCTCAGAATGCGGTCAAAACCCACCTATCCACTCCATTTTTCATGCGGATTCTAGAATGTCAAATAATGGTGTCAAATTCATCTCTTTGTGTCCTCAACCGCCACGAACAAGATTTGGGCTAATTTGATGTCAAAAGAATGATAGTTTCGTCACTGTCTCGGAATGGGGTGAAAACCCACCTATCCACTCCATTTTTCATGAGGATTCTAGAATGTCAAATAATGTTGTCAAATTCATCTGTTTGTGTCCGCCACGGACGAGATTTGGGCTAATTTGAGGTCAAAAGAATGATAGTTTCGTCACTGTCTCGGAATGCGGTGAAAACCCACCTATCCACTCCATTTTTCATGCGAATTCTAGAATGTCAAATAATGTTGTCAAATTTATCTGTTTGTGTCCTCAACCGCCAGAAACGAGATTTGGGCTAATTTGATGTCAAAAGAATGATAGTTTCGTCACTGTCTCGGAATGCGGTGAAAACCCACCTATCCACTTCATTTTTCATACGAATTCTAGAATATCAAATAATGTTGTCAAATTCATCTGTTTGTGTCCTCAACCGCCAGAAACGAGATTTGGGCTAATTTGATGTCAAAAGAATGATAGTTTCGTCATTGTCTCGGAATGCGGTGAAAACCCACCTATCCACTCCATTTTTCATGAGGATTCTAGAATGTCAAATAATGTTGTCAAATTCATCTGTTTGTGTCCACAACCGCCACGAACGAGATTTGGGCTAATTTGAGGTCAAAAGAATGATAGTTTCGTCACTGTCTCAGAATGCGGTCAAAACCCACCTATCCACTCCATTTTTCATGCGGATTCTAGAATGTCAAATAATGGTGTCAAATTCATCTCTTTGTGTCCTCAACCGCCACGAACAAGATTTGGGCTAATTTGATGTCAAAAGAATGATAGTTTCGTCACTGTCTCGGAATGCGGTGAAAACCCACCTATCCACTCCGTTTTTCATGTGGATTGTAGAATGTCAAATAATGTTGTCAAATTCATCTGTTTGTGTCCTCAACCGCCACGAACGAGATTTGGGTTAATTTGAGGTCAAAAGAATGATAGTTTCGTCACTGTCTCGGAATGCGGTGAAAACCCACCTATCCACTCCATTTTTCATGCGGATTCTAGAATGTCAAATAATGTTGTCAAATTCATCTGTTTGTGTCCTCAACCGCCACGAACGAAATTTGGGCTAATTTGAGGTCAAATGAATGATAGTTTCGTCACTGTCTCGGAATGCGGTGAAAACCCACCTATCCACTCCATTTTTCATGCGAATTCTAGAATATCAAATAATGTTGTCAAATTCATCTGTTTGTGTCCTCAACCGCCAGAAACGAGATTTGGGCTAATTTGATGTCAAAAGAATGATAGTTTCGTCATTGTCTCGGAATGCGGTGAAAACCCACCTATCCACTCCATTTTTCATGAGGATTCTAGAATGTCAAATAATGTTGTCAAATTCATCTGTTTGTGTCCACAACCGCCACGAACGAGATTTGGGCTAATTTGAGGTCAAAAGAATGATAGTTTCGTCACTGTCTCAGAATGCGGTCAAAACCCACCTATCCACTCCATTTTTCATGCGGATTCTAGAATGTCAAATAATGGTGTCAAATTCATCTCTTTGTGTCCTCAACCGCCACGAACAAGATTTGGGCTAATTTGATGTCAAAAGAATGATAGTTTCGTCACTGTCTCGGAATGCGGTGAAAACCCACCTATCCACTCCGTTTTTCATGTGGATTGTAGAATGTCAAATAATGTTGTCAAATTCATCTGTTTGTGTCCTCAACCGCCACGAACGAGATTTGGGTTAATTTGAGGTCAAAAGAATGATAGTTTCGTCACTGTCTCGGAATGCGGTGAAAACCCACCTATCCACTCCATTTTTCATGCGGATTCTAGAATGTCAAATAATGTTGTCAAATTCATCTGTTTGTGTCCTCAACCGCCACGAACGAAATTTGGGCTAATTTGAGGTCAAATGAATGATAGTTTCGTCACTGTCTCGGAATGCGGTGAAAACCCACCTATCCACTCCATTTTTCATGCGAATTCTAGAATGTCAAATAATGTTGTCAAATTCATCTGTTTGTGTCCTCAACCGCCAGAAACGAGATTTGGGCTAATTTGATGTCAAAAGAATGATAGTTTTGTCACTGTCTCGGAATTTGGTGAAAACCCACCTATCCACTCCATTTTTCATGCGGATTCTAGAATGTCAAATAATGTTGTCAAATTCATCTGTGTGTGTCCTCAACCGCCACGGACGAGATTTGGGCTAATTTGAGGGCAAAAGAATGATAGTTTCGTCACTGTCTCGGAATGCGGTGAAAACCCACCTATCCACTCCATTTCTCATGCGAATTCTAGAATGTCAAATAATGTTGTCAAATTCATCTGTTTGTGTCCTCAACCGCAACGAACGAGATTTGGCCTAATTTGAGGTCAAAAGAATGAAAGTTTGGTAACTGTCTCCGAATGCCGTGAAAACCCACCTATCCACACCTTTTTTCATGAGGATTCTTAATTGTCAAATAGTGTTTTCAAATTCATCTATTTGTGTCCTCAACCGCCACGAACAATATTTGGGCTAATTTGATGTCAAAAGAATGATAGTTTCGTCACTGTCTCGGAATGGGGTGAAAACCCACCTATCCACTCCATTTTTCATGAGGATTCTAGAATGTCAAATAATGTTGTCAAATTCATCTGTTTGTGTCCTCAACCGCCAGAAACGAGATTTGGGCTAATTTGATGTCAAAAGAATGATAGTTTCGTCACTGTCTCGGAATGCGGTGAAAACCCACCTATCCACTCCATTTTTCATACGGATTCTAGAATGTCAAATAATGTTGTCAAATTCATCTGTTTGTGTCCTCAACCGCCACGAACGAGATTTGGGCTAATTTGATGTCAAATGAATGATAGTTTCGTCACTGTCTCAGAATGCGGTGAAAACCCACCTATCCACTCCATTTTTCATGCGAATTCTAGAATGTCAAATAATGTTGTCAAATTCATCTGTTTGTGTCCTCAACCGCCACGAACGAAATTTGGGCTAATTTGAGGTCAAATGAATGATAGTTTCGTCACTGTCTCAGAATGCGGTGAAAACCCACCTATCCACTCCATTTTTCATGCGAATTCTAGAATGTCAAATAATGTTGTCAAATTCATCTGTTTGTGTCCTCAACCGCCAGAAACGAGATTTGGGCTAATTTGATGTCAAAAGAATGATAGTTTCGTCACTGTCTCGGAATGGGGTGAAAACCCACCTATCCACTCCATTTTTCATGAGGATTCTAGAATGTCCAATACTGTTGTCAAATTCATCTCTTTGTGTCCTCAACCGCCACGAACAATATTTGGGCTAATTTGATGTCAAAAGAATGATAGTTTCGTCACTGTCTCGGAATGGGGTGAAAACCCACCTATCCACTCCATTTTTCATGCGGATTCTAGAATGTCAAATAATGTTGTCAAATTCATCTGTTTGTGTCCTCAAACGCCACGAACGAGATTTGGGCTAATTTGAGGTCAAATGAATGATAGTTTCGTCATTGTCTCAGAATGCGGTGAAAACCCACCTATCCACTCCATTTTTCATGCAAATTCTAGAATGTCAAATAATGTTGTCAAATTCATCTGTTTGTGTCCTCAACCGCCAGAAACGAGATTTGGGCTAATTTGATGTCAAAAGAATGATAGTTTCGTCACTGTCTCGGAATGGGGTGAAAACCCACCTATCCACTCCATTTTTCATGAGGATTCTAGAATGTCCAATACTGTTGTCAAATTCATCTGTTTCTGTCCTCAACCGCCACGGACGAGATTTGGGCTAATTTGAGGGCAAAAGAATGATAGTTTCGTCACTGTCTCGGAATGCGGTGAAAACCCACCTATCCACTCCATTTCTCATGCGAATTCTAGAATGTCAAATAATGTTGTCAAATTCATCTGTTTGTGTCCTCAACCGCAACGAACGAGATTTGGCCTAATTTGAGGTCAAAAGAATGAAAGTTTGGTAACTGTCTCCGAATGCCGTGAAAACCCACCTATCCACACCTTTTTTCATGAGGATTCTTAATTGTCAAATAGTGTTTTCAAATTCATCTATTTGTGTCCTCAACCGCCACGAACAATATTTGGGCTAATTTGATGTCAAAAGAATGATAGTTTCGTCACTGTCTCGGAATGGGGTGAAAACCCACCTATCCACTCCATTTTTCATGAGGATTCTAGAATGTCAAATAATGTTGTCAAATTCATCTGTTTGTGTCCTCAACCGCCAGAAACGAGATTTGGGCTAATTTGATGTCAAAAGAATGATAGTTTCGTCACTGTCTCGGAATGCGGTGAAAACCCACCTATCCACTCCATTTTTCATACGGATTCTAGAATGTCAAATAATGTTGTCAAATTCATCTGTTTGTGTCCTCAACCGCCACGAACGAGATTTGGGCTAATTTGATGTCAAATGAATGATAGTTTCGTCACTGTCTCAGAATGCGGTGAAAACCCACCTATCCACTCCATTTTTCATGCGAATTCTAGAATGTCAAATAATGTTGTCAAATTCATCTGTTTGTGTCCTCAACCGCCACGAACGAAATTTGGGCTAATTTGAGGTCAAATGAATGATAGTTTCGTCACTGTCTCAGAATGCGGTGAAAACCCACCTATCCACTCCATTTTTCATGCGAATTCTAGAATGTCAAATAATGTTGTCAAATTCATCTGTTTGTGTCCTCAACCGCCAGAAACGAGATTTGGGCTAATTTGATGTCAAAAGAATGATAGTTTCGTCACTGTCTCGGAATGGGGTGAAAACCCACCTATCCACTCCATTTTTCATGAGGATTCTAGAATGTCCAATACTGTTGTCAAATTCATCTCTTTGTGTCCTCAACCGCCACGAACAATATTTGGGCTAATTTGATGTCAAAAGAATGATAGTTTCGTCACTGTCTCGGAATGGGGTGAAAACCCACCTATCCACTCCATTTTTCATGCGGATTCTAGAATGTCAAATAATGTTGTCAAATTCATCTGTTTGTGTCCTCAAACGCCACGAACGAGATTTGGGCTAATTTGAGGTCAAATGAATGATAGTTTCGTCATTGTCTCAGAATGCGGTGAAAACCCACCTATCCACTCCATTTTTCATGCAAATTCTAGAATGTCAAATAATGTTGTCAAATTCATCTGTTTGTGTCCTCAACCGCCAGAAACGAGATTTGGGCTAATTTGATGTCAAAAGAATGATAGTTTCGTCACTGTCTCGGAATGGGGTGAAAACCCACCTATCCACTCCATTTTTCATGAGGATTCTAGAATGTCCAATACTGTTGTCAAATTCATCTGTTTCTGTCCTCAACCGCCACGAACGAGATTTGGGCTAATTTGATGTCAAAAGAATGATAGTTTCGTCACTGTCTCGGAATGGGGTGAAAACACACCTATCCACTCCATTTTTCATGAGGATTCTAGAATGTCAAATAATGTTGTCAAATTCATCTGTTTGTGTCCTCAACCGCCACGGACGAGATTTGGGCTAATTTGAGGTCAAAAGAATGATAGTTTCGTCACTGTCTCGGAATCCGGTCAAAACCCACCTATCCACACCATTTTTCAGGAGGATTCTTAAATGTCAAATAGTGTTTTCAAATTCATCTGTTTGTGTCCTCAACCGCCACGAACAATATTTGGGCTAATTTGATGTCAAAAGAATGATAGTTTCGTCACTGTCTTGGAATGGGGTGAAAACCCACCTATCCACTCCATTTTTCATGAGGATTCTAGAATGTCAAATAATGTTGTCAAATTCATCTGTTTGTGTCCTCAACCGCCACGGACGAGATTTGGGCTAATTTGAGGTCAAAAGAATGATAGTTTCGTCACTGTCTCAGAATGCGGTGAAAACCCACCTATCCACTCCATTTTTCATGAGGATTCTAGAATGTCAAATAATGTTGTCAAATTCATCTGTTTGTGTCCTCAACCGCCACGAATGAGATTTGGGCTAATTTGAGGTCAAAAGACTGAAAGTTTGGTCACTGTCTCGGAATGGGGTGAAAACCCACCTATCCACTCCATTTTTCATGAGGATTCTAGAATGTCCAATACTGTTGTCAAATTCATCTGTTTCTGTCCTCAACCGCCACGAACGAGATTTGGGCTAATTTGATGTCAAAAGAATGATAGTTTCGTCACTGTCTCGGAATGGGGTGAAAACCCACCTATCCACTCCATTTTTCATGAGGATTCTAGAATGTCCAATAATGTTGTCAAATTCATCTGTTTGTGTCCTCAACCGCCATGGACGAGATTTGGGCTAATTTGAGGTCAAAAGAATGAAAGTTTATTAACTGTCTTCGAATGCCGTGAAAACCCACCTATCCACACCATTTTTCATGAGGATTCTTAAATGTCAAATAGTGTTTTCAAATTCATCTGTTTGTGTCCTCAACCGCCACGAACAATATTTGGGCTAATTTGATGTCAAAAGAATGATAGTTTCGTCACTGTCTCGGAATGGGGTGAAAACCCACCTATCCACTCCATTTTTCATGAGGATTCTAGAATGTCAAATAATGTTGTCAAATTCATCTGTTTGTGTCCTCAACCGCCACGGACGAGATTTGGGCTAATTTGGGGTCAAAAGAATGATAGTTTCGTCATTGTCTCAGAATGCGGTGAAAACCCACCTATCCACTCCATTTTTCATGAGGATTCTAGAATGTCAAATAATGTTGTCAAATTCATCTGTTTGTGTCCTCAACCGCCACGAATGAGATTTGGGCTAATTTGAGGCCAAAAGACTGAAAGTTTGGTCACTGTCTCGGAATGGGGTGAAAACCCACCTATCCACTCCATTTTTCATGAGGATTCTAGAATGTCCAATACTGTTGTCAAATTCATCTGTTTCTGTCCTCAACCGCCACAAACGAGATTTGGGCTAATTTGATGTCAAAAGAATGATAGTTTCGTCACTGTCTCGGAATGGGGTGAAAACCCACCTATCCACTCCATTTTTCATGAGGATTCTAGAATGTCCAATAATGTTGTCAAATTCATCTGTTTGTGTCCTCAACCGCCATGGACGAGATTTGGGCTAATTTGAGGTCAAAAGAATGATAGTTTCGTCACTGTCTCGGAATGGGGTGAAAACCCACCTATCCTTTCCATTTTTCATGAGGATTCTAGAATGTCCAATACTGTTGTCAAATTCATCTGTTTCTGTCCTCAACCGCCACGAACGAGATTTGGGCTAATTTGATGTCAAAAGAATGATAGTTTCGTCACTGTCTCGGAATGGGGTGAAAACCCACCTATCCACTCCATTTTTCATGAGGATTCTAGAATGTCAAATAATGTTGTCAAATTCATCTGTTTGTGTACTACCCCGCCACGGACGAGATTTGGGCTAATTTGAGGTCAAAAGAATGATAGTTTCGTCACTGTCTCGGAATGCGGTCAAAACCCACCTATCCACTCCATTTTTCATGTGAATTCTAGAATGTCAAATAATGTTGTGAAATTCATCTGTTTGTGTCCTCAACCGCCAGAAACGAGATTTGGGCTAATTTGATGTCAAAAGAATGATAGTTTCGTCATTGTCTCAGAATGCGGTGAAAACCCACCTATCCACTCCATTTTTCATGCGAATTCTAGAATGTCAAATAATGTTGTCAAATTCATCTGTTTGTGTCCTCAACCGCCACGAACGAGATTTGGGCTAATTTGAGGTCAAAAGACTGAAAGTTTGGTCACTGTCTCGGAATGGGGTGAAAACCCACCTATCCACTCCATTTTTCATGAGGATTCTAGAATGTCCAATACTGTTGTCAAATTCATCTGTTTCTGTCCTCAACCGCCACGAACGAGATTTGGGCTAATTTGATGTCAAAAGAATGATAGTTTCGTCACTGTCTCGGAATGGGGTGAAAACCCACCTATCCACTCCATTTTTCATGAGGATTCTAGAATGTCCAATACTGTTGTCAAATCATCTGTTTCTGTCCTCAACCGCCACGAACGAGATTTGGGCTAATTTGATGTCAAAAGAATGATGGTTTCATCACTGTCTCGGAATGGGGTGAAAACCCACCTATCCACTCCATTTTTCATGTGGATTCTAGAATGTCCAATAATGTTGAGAAATTCATCTGTTTGTGTCC
Organism: Inga oerstediana; assembly: GCA_963210345.1. Classification (NCBI taxonomy): domain Eukaryota; kingdom Viridiplantae; phylum Streptophyta; class Magnoliopsida; order Fabales; family Fabaceae; genus Inga; species Inga oerstediana. Next base: position 37,208,980 of record OY723408.1, on the reverse strand, counting down.
TCAACCGCCACGAACAAGATTTGGGCTAATTTGAGTTCAAAAGAATGATAGTTTCGTCACTGTCTCGAAATGCGGTGAAAACCCACCTATCCACTCCATTTTTCATGAGGATTCTAGAATGTCAAATAATGTTCTCAAATTCATCTGTTTGTGTCCTCAACCGCCACGAACGAGATTTGGGCTAATTTGAGGTCAAAAGAATGATAGTTTCGTCAATGTCTCAGAATGCGGTCAAAACCCACCTATCCACTCCATTTTTCATGCGGATTCTAGAATGTCAAATAATGGTGTCAAATTCATCTCTTTGTGTCCTCAACCGCCACGAACAAGATTTGGGCTAATTTGATGTCAAAAGAATGATAGTTTCGTCACTGTCTCGGAATGCGGTGAAAACCCACCTATCCACTCTATTTTTCATGAGGATTCTAGAATGTCAAATAATGTTCTCAAATTCATCTGTTTGTGTCCTCAACCGCCGCGAACGGGATTTGGGCTAATTTGAGGTCAAAAGAATGATAGTTTCGTCACTGTCTCAGAATGCGGTCAAAACCCACCTATCCACTCCATTTTTCATGCGGATTCTAGAATGTCAAATAATGGTGTCAAATTCATCTCTTTGTGTCCTCAACCGCCACGAACAAGATTTGGGCTAATTTGATGTCAAAAGAATGATAGTTTCGTCACTGTCTCGGAATGCGGTGAAAACCCACCTATCCACTCCATTTTTCATGCGGATTCTAGAATGTCAAATAATGTTCTCAAATTCATCTGTTTGTGTCCTCAACCGCCACGAACGAGATTTGAGCTAATTTGAGGTCAAAAGAATGAACGTTTGGTCACAGTCTCGGAATGGGGTGAAAACCCACCTATCCACTCCATTTTTCATGTGGATTCTAGAATGTCAAATAATGTTGTCACATTCATCTGTTTGTGTCCTCAACCGCCACGAACGAGATTTGGGCTAATTTGAAATCAAAAGAATGAAAGTTTGGTCACTGTCTCGAAATACGGTGAAAACCCACCTATCCACTCCATTTTTCATGTGGATTCTAGAATGTCTAATAATGTTGAGAAATTCATCTGTTTGTGTCCTCAACCGCCACGAACCAAATTTGGGCTAATTTGAGTTCAAAAGAATGAAAGTTTGGTCACTGTCTCGGAATGCGGTGAAAACCCACCTATCCACTCCATTTTTCATGAGGATTCTAGAATGTCCATTAATGTTGTCAAATTCATCTGTTTGTGTCCTCAACCGCCACGAACGAGATTTGCGCTAATTTGAGGTCAAAAGAATGAAAGTTTGGTCACTGTCTTGGAATGGGGTGAAAACCCACCTATCCACCCCATTTTTCATGAGGATTCTAGAATGTCCAATACTGTTGTCAAATTCATCTGTTTCAGTCCTCAACCGCCACGAACGAGATTTGGGCTAATTTGATGTCAAAAGAATGATAGTTTCGTCACTGTCTCGGAATGGGGTGAAAACCCACCTATCCACTCCATTTTTCATGAGGATTCTAGAATGTCAAATAATGTTGTCACATTCATCTGTTTGTGTCCTCAACCGCCACGAACGAGATTTGGGCTAATTTGAAATCAAAAGAATGAAAGTTTGGTCACTGTCTCGAAATACGGTGAAAACCCACCTATCCACTCCATTTTTCATGTGGATTCTAGAATGTCTAATAATGTTGAGAAATTCATCTGTTTGTGTCCTCAACCGCCACGAACCAAATTTGGGCTAATTTGAGTTCAAAAGAATGATAGTTTCGTCACTGTCACGGAATGGGGTGACAACCCACCTATCCTCTCCATTTTTCATGAGGATTCTAGAATGTCCAATAATGTTGTCAAATTCATCTGTTTGTGTCCTCAACCGCCACAGACGAGATTTGGGCTAATTTGAGGTCAAAAGAATGATAGTTTCGTCACTGTCTCGGAATGGGGTGAAAACCCACCTATCCACTCCATTTTTCATGAGGATTCTAGAATGTCCAATACTGTTGTCAAATTCATCTGTTTCAGTCCTCAACCGCCACGAACGAGATTTGGGCTAATTTGATGTCAAAAGAATGATAGTTTCGTCACTGTCTCGGAATGGGGTGAAAACCCACCTATCCACTCCATTTTTCATGAGGATTCTAGAATGTCAAATAATGTTGTCAAATTCATCTGTTTGTGTCCTCAACCGCCACGGACGAGATTTGGGCTAATTTGGGGTCAAAAGAATGATAGTTTCGTCACTGTCTCAGAATGCGGTGAAAACCCACCTATCCACTCCATTTTTCATGAGGATTCTAGAATGTCAAATAATGTTGTCAAATTCATCTGTTTCAGTCCTCAACCGCCACGAACGAGATTTGGGCTAATTTGAGGTCAAAAGACTGAAAGTTTGGTCACTGTCTCGGAATGGGGTGAAAACCCACCTATCCACTCCATTTTTCATGAGGATTCTAGAATATCCAATAATGTTGTCAAATTCATCTGTTTGTGTCCTCAACCGCCACAAACGAGATTTCCGCTAATTTGAGGTCAAAAGAATGAACGTTTGGTCACAGTCTCGGAATGGGGTGAAAACCCACCTATCCACTCCATTTTTCATGTGGATTCTAGAATGTCAAATAATGTTGTCAAATTCATCTGTTTGTGTCCTCAACCGCCACGAACGAGATTTGGGCTAATTTGAATTCAAAAGAATGAAAGTTTGGTCACTGTCTCGAAATACGGTGAAAACCCACCTATCCACTCCATTTTTCATGTGGATTCTTGAATGTCTAATAATGTTGAGAAATTCAACTGTTTGTGTCCTCAACCGCCACAGACGAGATTTGGGCTAATTTGAGGTCAAAAGAATGATAGTTTCGTCACTGTCTCGGAATGGGGTGAAAACCCACCTATCCACTCCATTTTTCATGAGGATTCTAGAATGTCCAATACTGTTGTCAAATTCATCTGTTTCAGTCCTCAACCGCCACGAGTGAGATTTGGGCTAATTTGATGTCAAAAGAATGATAGTTTCGTCACTGTCTCGGAATGGGGTGAAAACCCACCTATCCACTCCATTTTTCATGAGGATTCTAGAATGTCAAATAATGTTGTCAAATTCATCTGTTTGTGTCCTCAACCGCCACGAACGAGATTTGGGCTAATTTGATGTCAAAAGAATGATAGTTTCGTCACTGTCTCAGAATGCGGTGAAAACCCACCTATCCACTCCATTTTTCATGAGGATTCTAGAATGTCAAATAATGTTGTCAAATTCATCTGTTTGTGTCCTCAACCGCCACGAACGAGATTTGGGCTAATTTGAGGTCAAAAGACTGAAAGTTTGGTCACTGTCTCGGAATGGGGTGAAAACCCACCTATCCACTCCATTTTTCAAGAGGATTCTAGAATGTCCAATACTGTTGTCAAATTCATCTGTTTCTGTCCTCAACCGCCACGAACGAGATTTGGGCTAATTTGATGTCAAAAGAATGATAGTTTCGTCACTGTCTCAGAATGCGGTGAAAACCCACCTATCCACTCCATTTTTCATGTGGATTCTAGAATGTCAAATAATGTGTTCAAATTCATCTGTTTGTGTCCTCAACCGCCACGAACGAGATTTGGGCTAATTTGAGGTCAAAAGACAGAAAGTTTGGTCACTGTCTCGGAATGGGGTGAAAACCCACCTATCCACCCCATTTTTCATGAGGATTCTAGAATGTCCAATACTGTTGTCAAATTCATCTGTTTCTATCCTCAACCGCCACGAACGAGATTTGGGCTAATTTGATGTCAAAAGAATGATAGTTTCGTCACTGTCTCGGAATGGGGTGAAAACCCACCTATCCACTCCATTTTTCATGAGGATTCTAGAATGTCCATTAATGTTGTCAAATTCATCTGTTTGTGTCCTCAACCGCCACGAACGAGATTTGGGCTAATTTGAGGTCAAAGAATGAAAGTTTGGTCACTGTCTCGGAATGGGGTGAAAACCCATCTATCCACTCCATTTTTCATGAGGATTCTAGAATTTCAAATAATGTTGTCAAATTCATCTGTTTGTGTCCTCAATCGCCACGAACGAGATTTGGGCTAATTTGAGGTCAAAAGAATGATAGTTTCGTCACTGTCTCAGAATGCGTTGAAAACACACCTATCCACTCAATTTTTCATAAGGATTCTAGAATGTCAAATAATGTTGTCAAATTCATCTGTTTGTGTCCTCAACCGCCACGGACGAGATTTGGGCTAATTTGAGGTCAAAAGAATGATAGTTTCGTCACTGTCTCAGAATGCGGTGAAAACCCACCTATCCACTCCATTTTTCGTGAGGATTCTGGAATGTCAAATAATGTTGTCAAATTCATCTGTTTGTGTCCTCAACCACCATGAACGAGATTTGGGCTAATTTGAGGTCAAAAGACTGAAAGTTTGGTCACTGTCTCGGAATGGGGTGAAAACCCACCTATCCACTCCATTTTTCATGAGGATTTTAGAATTTCAAATAAAGTTGTCAAATTCATCTGTTTGTGTCCTCAACCGCCACGAACGAGATTTGGGTTAATTTGAGGTCAAAAGAATGATAGTTTCATCACTGTCTCAGAATGCGGTGAAAACACACCTATCCACTCCATTTTTCATAAGGATTCTAGAATGTCAAATAATGTTGTCAAATTCATCTGTTTGTGTCCACAATCGCCACGGACAAGATTTGGGCTAATTTGATGTCAAAAGAATGATAGTTTCGTCACTGTCTCAGAATGCGGTGAAAACACACCTATCCACTCCATTTTTCATGAGGATTTTAGAATTTCAAATAATGTTGTCAAATTCATCTGTTTGTGTCCTCAACCGCCACGAACGAGATTTGGGCTAATTTGAGGTCAAAAGAATGATAGTTTCGTCACTGTCTCAGAATGCGGTGAAAACCCACCTATCCACTCCATTTTTCGTGAGGATTCTGGAATGTCAAATAATGTTGTCAAATTCATCTGTTTGTGTCCTCAACCGCCACGAACGAGATTTGGGCTAATTTGAGGTCAAAAGAATGATAGTTTCGTCACTGTCTCAGAATGCGGTGAAAACACACCTATCCACTCCATTTTTCTTAAGGATTCTAGAATGTCAAATAATGTTGTCAAATTCATCTGTTTGTGTCCTCAACCGCCACGGACGAGATTTGGGCTAATTTGAGGTCAAAAGAATGATAGTTTCGTCACTGTCTCAGAATGCGGTGAAAACCCACCTATGCACTCCATTTTTCGTGAGGATTCTAGAATGTCAAATAATGTTGTCAAATTCATCTGTTTGTGTCCTCAACCGCCACGAACGAGATTTGGGCTAATTTGAGGTGAAAAGAATGATAGTTTCGTCACTGTCTCAGAATGCGGTGAAAACACACCTATCCACTCCATTTTTCATAAGGATTCTAGAATGTCAAATAATGTTGTCAAATTCATCTGTTTGTGTCCTCAACCGCCACGAACGAGATTTGGGCTAATTTGAGGTGAAAAGAATGATAGTTTCGTCACTGTCTCAGAATGCGGTGAAAACACACCTATCCACTCCATTTTTCATAAGGATTCTAGAATGTCAAATAATGTTGTCAAATTCATCTTTTTGTGTCCTCAACCGCCACGGACGAGATTTGGGCTAATTTGAGGTCAAAAGAATGATAGTTTCGTCACTGTCTCGGAATACGGTGAAAACCCACCTATCCACTCCATTTTTCGTGAGGATTCTGGAATGTCAAATAATGTTGTCAAATTCATCTGTTTGTGTCCTCAACCGCCACGGACAAGATTTGGGCTAATTTGAGGTCAAAAGAATGATAGTTTCGTCACTGTCTTGGAATGGGGTGAAAACCCACCTATCCACCCCATTTTTCATGAGGATTCTAGAATGTCCAATACTGTTGTCAAATTCATCTGTTTCTATCCTCAACCGCCACGAACGAGATTTGGGCTAATTTGATGTCAAAAGAATGGTAGTTGCGTCACTGTCTCGGAATGGGGTGAAAACCCACCTATCCACTCCATTTTTCATAAGGATTCTAGAATGTCAAATAATGTTGTCAAATTCATCTGTTTGTGTCCTCAACCGCCACGAACGAGATTTGGGCTAATTTGAGGTCAAAAGAATGAAAGTTTGGTCACTGTCTCGGAATCGGGTGAAAACCCACCTATCCACTCCATTTTTCATGAGGATTTTAGAATTTCAAATAATGTTGTCAAATTCATCTGTTTGTGTCCTCAACCGCCACGAACGAGATTTGGGCTAATTTGAGGTCAAAAGACAGAAAGTTTGGTCACTGTCTCGGAATGGGGTGAAAACCCACCTATCCACCCCATTTTTCATGAGGATTCTAGAATGTCCAATACTGTTGTCAAATTCATCTGTTTCTATCCTCAACCGCCACGAACGAGATTTGGGCTAATTTGATGTCAAAAGAATGATAGTTTCGTCACTGTCTCGGAATGGGGTGAAAACCCACCTATCCACTCCATTTTTCATGAGGATTCTACAATGTCCATTAATGTTGTCAAATTCATCTGTTTGTGTCCTCAACCGCCACGAACGAGATTTGGGCTAATTTGAGGTCAAAGAATGAAAGTTTGGTCACTGTCTCGGAATGGGGTGAAAACCCATCTATCCACTACATTTTTCATGAGGATTCTAGAATTTCAAATAATGTTGTCAAATTCATCTGTTTGTGTCCTCAATCGCCACGAACGAGATTTGGGCTAATTTGAGGTCAAAAGAATGATAGTTTCGTCACTGTCTCAGAATGCGGTCAAAACCCACCTATCCACTCCATTTTTCATGCGGATTCTAGAATGTCAAATAATGGTGTCAAATTCATCTCTTTGTGTCCTCAACCGCCACGAACAAGATTTGGGCTAATTTGATGTCAAAAGAATGATAGTTTCGTCACTGTCTCGGAATGCGGTGAAAACCCACCTATCCACTCCATTTTTCATGCGGATTCTAGAATGTCAAATAATGTTCTCAAATTCATCTGTTTGTGTCCTCAACCGCCACGAACGAGATTTGAGCTAATTTGAGGTCAAAAGAATGAACGTTTGGTCACAGTCTCGGAATGGGGTGAAAACCCACCTATCCACTCCATTTTTCATGTGGATTCTAGAATGTCAAATAATGTTGTCACATTCATCTGTTTGTGTCCTCAACCGCCACGAACGAGATTTGGGCTAATTTGAAATCAAAAGAATGAAAGTTTGGTCACTGTCTCGAAATACGGTGAAAACCCACCTATCCACTCCATTTTTCATGTGGATTCTAGAATGTCTAATAATGTTGAGAAATTCATCTGTTTGTGTCCTCAACCGCCACGAACCAAATTTGGGCTAATTTGAGTTCAAAAGAATGAAAGTTTGGTCACTGTCTCGGAATGCGGTGAAAACCCACCTATCCACTCCATTTTTCATGAGGATTCTAGAATGTCCATTAATGTTGTCAAATTCATCTGTTTGTGTCCTCAACCGCCACGAACGAGATTTGGGCTAATTTGAGGTCAAAAGAATGAAAGTTTGGTCACTGTCTTGGAATGGGGTGAAAACCCACCTATCCACCCCATTTTTCATGAGGATTCTAGAATGTCCAATACTGTTGTCAAATTCATCTGTTTCTATCCTCAACCGCCACGAACGAGATTTGGGCTAATTTGATGTCAAAAGAATGATAGTTTCGTCACTGTCACGGAATGGGGTGACAACCCACCTATCCTCTCCATTTTTCATGAGGATTCTAGAATGTCCAATAATGTTGTCAAATTCATCTGTTTGTGTCCTCAACCGCCACAGACGAGATTTGGGCTAATTTGAGGTCAAAAGAATGATAGTTTCGTCACTGTCTCGGAATGGGGTGAAAACCCACCTATCCACTCCATTTTTCATGAGGATTCTAGAATGTCCAATACTGTTGTCAAATTCATCTGTTTCAGTACTCAACCGCCACGAACGAGATTTGGGCTAATTTGATGTCAAAAGAATGATAGTTTCGTCACTGTCTCGGAATGGGGTGAAAACCCACCTATCCACTCCATTTTTCATGAGGATTCTAGAATGTCAAATAATGTTGTCAAATTCATCTGTTTGTGTCCTCAACCGCCACGGACGAGATTTGGGCTAATTTGGGGTCAAAAGAATGATAGTTTCGTCACTGTCTCAGAATGCGGTGAAAACCCACCTATCCACTCCATTTTTCATGAGGATTCTAGAATGTCAAATAATGTTGTCAAATTCATCTGTTTGTGTCCTCAACCGCCACGAACGAGATTTGGGCTAATTTGAGGTCAAAAGACTGAAAGTTTGGTCACTGTCTCGGAATGGGGTGAAAACCCACCTATCCACTCCATTTTTCATGAGGATTCTAGAATATCCAATAATGTTGTCAAATTCATCTGTTTGTGTCCTCAACCGCCACAAACGAGATTTCCGCTAATTTGAGGTCAAAAGAATGAACGTTTGGTCACAGTCTCGGAATGGGGTGAAAACCCACCTATCCACTCCATTTTTCATGTGGATTCTAGAATGTCAAATAATGTTGTCAAATTCATCTGTTTGTGTCCTCAACCGCCACGAACGAGATTTGGGCTAATTTGAGGTCAAAAGAATGATAGTTTCATCACTGTCTCAGAATGCGGTGAAAACACACCTATCCACTCCATTTTTCATGTGGATTCTAGAATGTCAAATAATGTTGTCAAATTCATCTGTTTGTGTCCTCAACCGCCACGAACGAGATTTGGGCTAATTTGAGGTCAAAAGAATGATAGTTTCATCACTGTCTCAGAATGCGGTGAAAACACACCTATCCACTCCATTTTTCATAAGGATTCTAGAATGTCAAATAATGTTGTCAAATTCATCTGTTTGTGTCCTCAACCGCCACGAACGAGATTTGGGCTAATTTGAGGTCAAAAGACAGAAAGTTTGGTCACTGTCTCGGAATGGGGTGAAAACCCACCTATCCACCCCATTTTTCATGAGGATTCTAGAATGTCCAATACTGTTGTCAAATTCATCTGTTTCTATCCTCAACCGCCACGAACGAGATTTGGGCTAATTTGATGTCAAAAGAATGATAGTTTCGTCACTGTCTCGGAATGGGGTGAAAACCCACCTATCCACTCCATTTTTCATGAGGATTCTAGAATGTCCATTAATGTTGTCAAATTCATCTGTTTGTGTCCTCAACCGCCACGAACGAGATTTGGGCTAATTTGAGGTCAAAGAATGAAAGTTTGGTCACTGTCTCGGAATGGGGTGAAAACCCATCTATCCACTCCATTTTTCATGAGGATTCTAGAATTTCAAATAATGTTGTCAAATTCATCTGTTTGTGTCCTCAATCGCCACGAACGAGATTTGGGCTAATTTGAGGTCAAAAGAATGATAGTTTCGTCACTGTCTCAGAATGCGTTGAAAACACACCTATCCACTCAATTTTTCATAAGGATTCTAGAATGTCAAATAATGTTGTCAAATTCATCTGTTTGTGTCCTCAACCGCCACGGACGAGATTTGGGCTAATTTGAGGTCAAAAGAATGATAGTTTCGTCACTGTCTCAGAATGCGGTGAAAACCCACCTATCCACTCCATTTTTCGTGAGGATTCTGGAATGTCAAATAATGTTGTCAAATTCATCTGTTTGTGTCCTCAACCACCATGAACGAGATTTGGGCTAATTTGAGGTCAAAAGACTGAAAGTTTGGTCACTGTCTCGGAATGGGGTGAAAACCCACCTATCCACTCCATTTTTCATGAGGATTTTAGAATTTCAAATAATGTTGTCAAATTCATCTGTTTGTGTCCTCAACCGCCACGAACGAGATTTGGGCTAATTTGAGGTCAAAAGAATGATAGTTTCATCACTGTCTCAGAATGCGGTGAAAACACACCTATCCACTCCATTTTTCATAAGGATTCTAGAATGTCAAATAATGTTGTCAAATTCATCTGTTTGTGTCCTCAACCGCCACGGACGAGATTTGGGCTAATTTGATGTCAAAAGAATGATAGTTTCGTCACTGTCTCAGAATGCGGTGAAAACACACCTATCCACTCCATTTTTCATGAGGATTTTAGAATTTCAAATAATGTTGTCAAATTCATCTGTTTGTGTCCTCAACCGCCACGAACGAGATTTGGGCTAATTTGAGGTCAAAAGAATGATAGTTTCGTCACTGTCTCAGAATGCGGTGAAAACCCACCTATCCACTCCATTTTTCGTGAGGATTCTGGAATGTCAAATAATGTTGTCAAATTCATCTGTTTGTGTCCTCAACCGCCACGAACGAGATTTGGGCTAATTTGAGGTCAAAAGAATGATAGTTTCGTCACTGTCTCAGAATGCGGTGAAAACACACCTATCCACTCCATTTTTCTTAAGGATTCTAGAATGTCAAATAATGTTGTCAAATTCATCTGTTTGTGTCCTCAACCGCCACGGACGAGATTTGGGCTAATTTGAGGTCAAAAGAATGATAGTTTCGTCACTGTCTCAGAATGCGGTGAAAACCCACCTATGCACTCCATTTTTCGTGAGGATTCTAGAATGTCAAATAATGTTGTCAAATTCATCTGTTTGTGTCCTCAACCGCCACGAACGAGATTTGGGCTAATTTGAGGTGAAAAGAATGATAGTTTCGTCACTGTCTCAGAATGCGGTGAAAACACACCTATCCACTCCATTTTTCATAAGGATTCTAGAATTTCAAATAATGTTGTCAAATTCATCTGTTTGTGTCCTCAATCGCCACGAACGAGATTTGGGCTAATTTGAGGTCAAAAGAATGATAGTTTCGTCACTGTCTCAGAATGCGTTGAAAACACACCTATCCACTCAATTTTTCATAAGGATTCTAGAATGTCAAATAATGTTGTCAAATTCATCTGTTTGTGTCCTCAACCGCCACGGACGAGATTTGGGCTAATTTGAGGTCAAAAGAATGATAGTTTCGTCACTGTCTCAGAATGCGGTGAAAACCCACCTATCCACTCCATTTTTCGTGAGGATTCTGGAATGTCAAATAATGTTGTCAAATTCATCTGTTTGTGTCCTCAACCACCACGAACGAGATTTGGGCTAATTTGAGGTCAAAGAATGAAAGTTTGGTCACTGTCTCGGAATGGGGTGAAAACCCATCTATCCACTCCATTTTTCATGAGGATTCTAGAATTTCAAATAATGTTGTCAAATTCATCTGTTTGTGTCCTCAACCGCCACGAACGAGATTTGGGCTAATTTGAGGTCAAAAGAATGATAGTTTCATCACTGTCTCAGAATGCGGTGAAAACACACCTATCCACTCCATTTTTCATAAGGATTCTAGAATGTCAAATAATGTTGTCAAATTCATCTGTTTGTGTCCACAATCGCCACGGACAAGATTTGGGCTAATTTGATGTCAAAAGAATGATAGTTTCGTCACTGTCTCAGAATGCGGTGAAAACACACCTATCCACTCCATTTTTCATGAGGATTTTAGAATTTCAAATAATGTTGTCAAATTCATCTGTTTGTGTCCTCAACCGCCACGAACGAGATTTGGGCTAATTTGAGGTCAAAAGAATGATAGTTTCGTCACTGTCTCAGAATGCGGTGAAAACCCACCTATCCACTCCATTTTTCGTGAGGATTCTGGAATGTCAAATAATGTTGTCAAATTCATCTGTTTGTGTCCTCAACCGCCACGAACGAGATTTGGGCTAATTTGAGGTCAAAAGAATGATAGTTTCGTCACTGTCTCAGAATGCGGTGAAAACACACCTATCCACTCCATTTTTCTTAAGGATTCTAGAATGTCAAATAATGTTGTCAAATTCATCTGTTTGTGTCCTCAACCGCCACGGACGAGATTTGGGCTAATTTGAGGTCAAAAGAATGATAGTTTCGTCACTGTCTCAGAATGCGGTGAAAACCCACCTATGCACTCCATTTTTCGTGAGGATTCTAGAATGTCAAATAATGTTGTCAAATTCATCTGTTTGTGTCCTCAACCGCCACGAACGAGATTTGGGCTAATTTGAGGTGAAAAGAATGATAGTTTCGTCACTGTCTCAGAATGCGGTGAAAACACACCTATCCACTCCATTTTTCATAAGGATTCTAGAATTTCAAATAATGTTGTCAAATTCATCTGTTTGTGTCCTCAATCGCCACGAACGAGATTTGGGCTAATTTGAGGTCAAAAGAATGATAGTTTCGTCACTGTCTCAGAATGCGTTGAAAACACACCTATCCACTCAATTTTTCATAAGGATTCTAGAATGTCAAATAATGTTGTCAAATTCATCTGTTTGTGACCTCAACCGCCACGGACGAGATTTGGGCTAATTTGAGGTCAAAAGAATGATAGTTTCGTCACTGTCTCAGAATGCGGTGAAAACCCACCTATCCACTCCATTTTTCGTGAGGATTCTGGAATGTCAAATAATGTTGTCAAATTCATCTGTTTGTGTCCTCAACCACCACGAACGAGATTTGGGCTAATTTGAGGTCAAAAGACTGAAAGTTTGGTCACTGTCTCGGAATGGGGTGAAAACCCACCTATCCACTCCATTTTTCATGAGGATTTTAGAATTTCAAATAATGTTGTCAAATTCATCTGTTTGTGTCCTCAACCGCCACGAACGAGATTTGGGCTAATTTGAGGTCAAAAGAATGATAGTTTCATCACTGTCTCAGAATGCGGTGAAAACACACCTATCCACTCCATTTTTCATAAGGATTCTAGAATGTCAAATAATGTTGTCAAATTCATCTGTTTGTGTCCACAATCGCCACGGACAAGATTTGGGTTAATTTGAGGTCAAAAGAATGATAGTTTCATCACTGTCTCAGAATGCGGTGAAAACCCACCTATCCACTCCATTTTTCATGTGGATTCTAGAATGTCAAATAATGTTGTCAAATTCATCTGTTTGTGTCCTCAACCGCCACGAACGAGATTTGGGCTAATTTGAGGTCAAAAGACAGAAAGTTTGGTCACTGTCTCGGAATGGGGTGAAAACCCACCTATCCACCCCATTTTTCATGAGGATTTTAGAATTTCAAATAATGTTGTCAAATTCATCTGTTTGTGTCCTCAACCGCCACGAACGAGATTTGGGCTAATTTGAGGTCAAAAGAATGATAGTTTCGTCACTGTCTCAGAATGCGGTGAAAACCCACCTATCCACTCCATTTTTCGTGAGGATTCTGGAATGTCAAATAATGTTGTCAAATTCATCTGTTTGTGTCCTCAACCGCCACGAACGAGATTTGGGCTAATTTGAGGTCAAAAGAATGATAGTTTCGTCACTGTCTCAGAATGCGGTGAAAACACACCTATCCACTCCATTTTTCATAAGGATTCTAGAATGTCAAATAATGTTGTCAAATTCATCTGTTTGTGTCCTCAACCGCCACGAACGAGATTTGGGCTAATTTGAGGTCAAAAGAATGATAGTTTCGTCACTGTCTCGGAATACGGTGAAAACCCACCTATCCACTCCATTTTTCGTGAGGATTCTGGAATGTCAAATAATGTTGTCAAATTCATCTGTTTGTGTCCTCAACCGCCACGGACAAGATTTGGGCTAATTTGAGGTCAAAAGAATGATAGTTTCGTCACTGTCTTGGAATGGGCTGAAAACCCACCTATCCACCCCATTTTTCATGAGGATTCTAGAATGTCCAATACTGTTGTCAAATTCATCTGTTTCTATCCTCAACCGCCACGAACGAGATTTGGGCTAATTTGATGTCAAAAGAATGGTAGTTGCGTCACTGTCTCGGAATGGGGTGAAAACCCACCTATCCACTCCATTTTTCATGAGGATTCTAGAATGTCCAATAATGTTGTCAAATTCATCTGTTTGTGTCCTCAACCGCCACGAACGAGATTTGGGCTAATTTGAGGTGAAAAGAATGATAGTTTCGTCACTGTCTCAGAATGCGGTGAAAACACACCTATCCACTCCATTTTTCATGAGGATTCTAGAATGTCAAATAATGTTGTCAAATTCATCTGTTTGTGTCCTCAACCGCCACGAACGAGATTTGGGCTAATTTGAGGTCAAAAGACTGAAAGTTTGGTCACTGTCTCGGAATGGGGTGAAAACCCACCTATCCAATCCATTTTTAATGAGGATTTTAGAATTTTAAATAATGTTGTCAAATTCATCTGTTTGTGTCCTCAACCGCCACGAACGAGATTTGGGCTAATTTGAGGTGAAAAGAATGATAGTTTCGTCACTGTCTCAGAATGCGGTGAAAACACACCTATCCACTCCATTTTTCATAAGGATTCTAGAATGTCAAATAATGTTGTCAAATTCATCTGTTTGTGTCCTCAACCGCCACGAACGAGATTTGGGCTAATTTGAGGTCAAAAGACAGAAAGTTTGGTCACTGTCTCGGAATGGGGTGAAAACCCACCTATCCACCCCATTTTTCATGAGGATTCTAGAATGTCCAATACTGTTGTCAAATTCATCTGTTTCTATCCTCAACCGCCACGAACGAGATTTGGGCTAATTTGATGTCAAAAGAATGATAGTTTCGTCACTGTCTCGGAATGGGGTGAAAACCCACCTATCCACTCCATTTTTCATGAGGATTTTAGAATTTCAAATAATGTTGTCAAATTCATCTGTTTGTGTCCTCAACCGCCACGAACGAGATTTGGGCTAATTTGAGGTCAAAAGAATGATAGTTTCGTCACTGTCTCAGAATGCGGTGAAAACCCACCTATCCACTCCATTTTTCATAAGGATTCTAGAATGTCAAATAATGTTGTCAAATTCATCTGTTTGTGTCCTCAACCGCCACGAACGAGATTTGGGCTAATTTGAGGTCAAAAGACAGAAAGTTTGGTCACTGTCTCGGAATGGGGTGAAAACCCACCTATCCACCCCATTTTTCATGAGGATTCTAGAATGTCCAATACTGTTGTCAAATTCATCTGTTTCTATCCTCAACCGCCACGAACGAGATTTGGGCTAATTTGATGTCAAAAGAATGATAGTTTCGTCACTGTCTCGGAATGGGGTGAAAACCCACCTATCCACTCCATTTTTCATGAGGATTTTAGAATTTCAAATAATGTTGTCAAATTCATCTGTTTGTGTCCTCAACCGCCACGAACGAGATTTGGGCTAATTTGAGGTCAAAAGAATGATAGTTTCGTCACTGTCTCAGAATGCGGTGAAAACCCACCTATCCACTCCATTTTTCGTGAGGATTCTGGAATGTCAAATAATGTTGTCAAATTCATCTGTTTGTGTCCTCAACCGCCACGAACGAGATTTGGGCTAATTTGAGGTCAAAAGAATGATAGTTTCGTCACTGTCTCAGAATGCGGTGAAAACACACCTATCCACTCCATTTTTCTTAAGGATTCTAGAATGTCAAATAATGTTGTCAAATTCATCTGTTTGTGTCCTCAACCGCCACGGACGAGATTTGGGCTAATTTGAGGTCAAAAGAATGATAGTTTCGTCACTGTCTCAGAATGCGGTGAAAACCCACCTATGCACTCCATTTTTCGTGAGGATTCTAGAATGTCAAATAATGTTGTCAAATTCATCTGTTTGTGTCCTCAACCGCCACGAACGAGATTTGGGCTAATTTGAGGTGAAAAGAATGATAGTTTCGTCACTGTCTCAGAATGCGGTGAAAACACACCTATCCACTCCATTTTTCATAAGGATTCTAGAATGTCAAATAATGTTGTCAAATTCATCTGTTTGTGTCCTCAACCGCCACGAACGAGATTTGGGCTAATTTGAGGTGAAAAGAATGATAGTTTCGTCACTGTCTCAGAATGCGGTGAAAACACACCTATCCACTCCATTTTTCATAAGGATTCTAGAATGTCAAATAATGTTGTCAAATTCATCTGTTTGTGTCCTCAACCGCCACGGACGAGATTTGGGCTAATTTGAGGTCAAAAGAATGATAGTTTCGTCACTGTCTCGGAATACGGTGAAAACCCACCTATCCACTCCATTTTTCGTGAGGATTCTGGAATGTCAAATAATGTTGTCAAATTCATCTGTTTGTGTCCTCAACCGCCACGGACAAGATTTGGGCTAATTTGAGGTCAAAAGAATGATAGTTTCGTCACTGTCTTGGAATGGGGTGAAAACCCACCTATCCACCCCATTTTTCATGAGGATTCTAGAATGTCCAATACTGTTGTCAAATTCATCTGTTTCTATCCTCAACCGCCACGAACGAGATTTGGGCTAATTTGATGTCAAAAGAATGGTAGTTGCGTCACTGTCTCGGAATGGGGTGAAAACCCACCTATCCACTCCATTTTTCATGAGGATTCTAGAATGTCCAATAATGTTGTCAAATTCATCTGTTTGTGTCCTCAACCGCCACGAACGAGATTTGGGCTAATTTGAGGTGAAAAGAATGATAGTTTCGTCACTGTCTCAGAATGCGGTGAAAACACACCTATCCACTCCATTTTTCATGAGGATTCTAGAATGTCAAATAATGTTGTCAAATTCATCTGTTTGTGTCCTCAACCGCCACGAACGAGATTTGGGCTAATTTGAGGTCAAAAGACTGAAAGTTTGGTCACTGTCTCGGAATGGGGTGAAAACCCACCTATCCAATCCATTTTTAATGAGGATTTTAGAATTTCAAATAATGTTGTCAAATTCATCTGTTTGTGTCCTCAACCGCCACGAACGAGATTTGGGCTAATTTGAGGTGAAAAGAATGATAGTTTCGTCACTGTCTCAGAATGCGGTGAAAACACACCTATCCACTCCATTTTTCATAAGGATTCTAGAATGTCAAATAATGTTGTCAAATTCATCTGTTTGTGTCCACAATCGCCACGGACAAGATTTGGGTTAATTTGAGGTCAAAAGAATGATAGTTTCATCACTGTCTCAGAATGCGGTGAAAACACACCTATCCACTCCATTTTTCATAAGGATTCTAGAATGTCAAATAATGTTGTCAAATTCATCTGTTTGTGTCCTCAACCGCCACGAACGAGATTTGGGCTAATTTGAGGTGAAAAGAATGATAGTTTCGTCACTGTCTCAGAATGCGGTGAAAACACACCTATCCACTCTTTTTTTCATAAGGATTCTAGAATGTCAAATAATGTTGTCAAATTCATCTGTTTGTGTCCTCAACCGCCACAAACGAGATTTGGGCTAATTTGAAGTGAAAAGAATGATAGTTTCGTCACTGTCTCAGAATGCGGTGAAAACACACCTATCCACTCCATTTTTCATAAGGATTCTAGAATGTCAAATAATGTTGTCAAATTCATCTGTTTGTGTCCACAATCGCCACGGACAAGATTTGGGTTAATTTGAGGTCAAAAGAATGATAGTTTCATCACTGTCTCAGAATGCGGTGAAAACCCACCTATCCACTCCATTTTTCATGTGGATTCTAGAATGTCAAATAATGTTGTCAAATTCATCTGTTTGTGTCATCAACCGCCACGAACGAGATTTGGGCTAATTTGAGGTCAAAAGACAGAAAGTTTGGTCACTGTCTCGGAATGGGGTGAAAACCCACCTATCCACCCCATTTTTCATGAGGATTCTAGAATGTCCAATACTGTTGTCAAATTCATCTGTTTCTATCCTCAACCGCCACGAACGAGATTTGGGCTAATTTGATGTCAAAAGAATGATAGTTTCGTCACTGTCTCGGAATGGGGTGAAAACCCACCTATCCACTCCATTTTTCATGAGGATTATAGAATTTCAAATAATGTTGTCAAATTCATCTGTTTGTGTCCTCAACCGCCACGAACGAGATTTGGGCTAATTTGAGGTCAAAAGAATGATAGTTTCGTCACTGTCTCAGAATGCGGTGAAAACCCACCTATCCACTCCATTTTTCGTGAGGATTCTGGAATGTCAAATAATGTTGTCAAATTCATCTGTTTGTGTCCTCAACCGCCACGAACGAGATTTGGGCTAATTTGAGGTCAAAAGAATGATAGTTTCGTCACTGTCTCAGAATGCGGTGAAAACACACCTATCCACTCCATTTTTCATAAGGATTCTAGAATGTCAAATAATGTTGTCAAATTCATCTGTTTGTGTCCTCAACCGCCACGGACGAGATTTGGGCTAATTTGAGGTCAAAAGAATGATAGTTTCGTCACTGTCTCAGAATGCGGTGAAAACCCACCTATCCAATCCATTTTTAATGAGGATTTTAGAATTTCAAATAATGTTGTCAAATTCATCTGTTTGTGTCCTCAACCGCCACGAACGAGATTTGGGCTAATTTGAGGTGAAAAG
Source organism: Inga oerstediana (assembly GCA_963210345.1). NCBI lineage: Eukaryota > Viridiplantae > Streptophyta > Magnoliopsida > Fabales > Fabaceae > Inga > Inga oerstediana. Next base: position 37,190,689 of record OY723408.1, on the reverse strand, counting down.
AATGATAGTTTCGTCACTGTCTCAGAATGCGGTGAAAACACACCTATCCACTCCATTTTTCATAAGGATTCTAGAATGTCAAATAATGTTGTCAAATTCATCTGTTTGTGTCCTCAACCGCCACGAACGAGATTTGGGCTAATTTGAGGTGAAAAGAATGATAGTTTCGTCACTGTCTCAGAATGCGGTGAAAACACACCTATCCACTCCATTTTTCATAAGGATTCTAGAATGTCAAATAATGTTGTAAAATTCATCTGTTTGTGTCCTCAACCGCCACGGACGAGATTTGGGCTAATTTGAGGTCAAAAGAATGATAGTTTCGTCACTGTCTCGGAATACGGTGAAAACCCACCTATCCACTCCATTTTTCGTGAGGATTCTGGAATGTCAAATAATGTTGTCAAATTCATCTGTTTGTGTCCTCAACCGCCACGGACGAGATTTGGGCTAATTTGAGGTCAAAAGAATGATAGTTTCGTCACTGTCTTGGAATGGGGTGAAAACCCACCTATCCACCCCATTTTTCATGAGGATTCTAGAATGTCCAATACTGTTGTCAAATTCATCTGTTTCTATCCTCAACCGCCACGAACGAGATTTGGGCTAATTTGATGTCAAAAGAATGGTAGTTGCGTCACTGTCTCGGAATGGGGTGAAAACCCACCTATCCACTCCATTTTTCATGAGGATTCTAGAATGTCCAATAATGTTGTCAAATTCATCTGTTGTGTCCTCAACCGCCACGGACGAGATTTGGGCTAATTTGAGGTCAAAAGAATGATAGTTTCGTCACTGTCTCGGAATGGGGTGAAAACCCACCTATCCACTCCATTTTTCATGAGGATTCTAGAATTTCCAATATTGTTGTCAAATTCATCTGTTTCTGTCCTCAACCGCCACGAACGAGATTTGGGCTAATTTGATGTCAAAAGAATGATAGTTTCGTCACTGTCTCGGAATGGGGTGAAAACCCACCTATCCACTCCATTTTTCATGAGGATTCTAGAATGTCAAATACTGTTGTCAAATTCATCTGTTTGTGTCCTCAACCGCCACGAACGGGATTTGGGCTAATTTGAGGTCAAAAGAATGATAGTTTCGTCACAGTCTCGGAATCGGGTGAAAACCCACCTATCCACTCCATTTTTCATGTGGATTCTATAATGTCAAATAACGTTGTCAAATTCATCTGTTTGTGTCCTCAACCGCCACGAACGAGATTTGGGCTAATTTGAGGTCAAAAGAATGATAGTTTCGTCACTGTCTCAGAATGCGGTGAAAACACACCTATCCACTCCATTTTTCATAAGGATTCTAGAATGTCAAATAATGTTGTCAAATTCATCTGTTTGTGTCCTCAACCGCCACGGACGAGATTTGGGCTAATTTGAGGTCAAAAGAATGATAGTTTCGTCACTGTCTCAGAATGCGGTGAAAACCCACCTATCCACTCCATTTTTCGTGAGGATTCTAGAATGTCAAATAATGTTGTCAAATTCATCTGTTTGTGTCCTCAACCGCCACGAACGAGATTTGGGCTAATTTGATGTCAAAAGAATGATAGTTTCGTCACTGTCTCGGAATGGGGTGAAAACCCACCTATCCACTCCATTTTTCATGAGGATTCTAGAATATCCAATAATGTTGTCAAATTCATCTGTTTGTGTCCTCAACCGCCACAAACGAGATTTGCGCTAATTTGAGGTCAAAAGAATGAACGTTTAGTCACAGTCTCGGAATGGGGTGAAAACCCACCTATCCACTCCATTTTTCATGTGGATTCTATAATGTCAAATAATGTTGTCAAATTCATCTGTTTGTGTCCTCAACCGCCACGAACGAGATTTGGGCTAATTTGAAATCAAAAGAATGAAAGTTTGGTCACTGTCTCGAAATACGGTGAAAACCCACCTATCCACTCCATTTTTCATGTGGATTCTAGAATGTCTAATAATGTTGAGAAATTCAACTGTTTGTGTCCTCAACCGCCACGAACAAGATTTGGGCTAATTTGAGTTCAAAAGAATGAAAGTTTGGTCACTGTCTCGGAATGCGGTGAAAACCCACCTATCCACTCCATTTTTCTTGAGGATTCTAGAATGTCCATTAATGTTGTCAAATTCATCTGTTTGTGTCCTCAACCGCCACGAACGAGATTTGGGCTAATTTGAGGTCAAAAGAATGAAAGTTTGGTCACTGTCTCGGAATGGGGTGAAAACCCACCTATCCACTCCATTTTTCATGAGGATTCTAGAATTTCAAATAATGTTGTCAAATTCATCTGTTTGTGTCCTCAACCGCCACGAACGAGATTTGGGCTAATTTGAGGTCAAAAGAATGATAGTTTCGTCACTGTCTCAGAATGCGGTGAAAACACACCTATCCACTCCATTTTTCATAAGGACTCTAGAATGTCAAATAATGTTGTCAAATTCATCTGTTTGTGTCCTCAACCGCCACGGACGAGATTTGGGCTAATTTGAGGTCAAAAGAATGATAGTTTCGTCACTGTCTCAGAATACGGTGAAAACCCACCTATCCACTCCATTTTTCGTGAGGATTCTGGAATGTCAAATAATGTTGTCAAATTCATCTGTTTGTGTCCTCAACCGCCACGAACGAGATTTGGGCTAATTTGAGGTCAAAAGAATGATAGTTTCGTCATTGTCTCAGAATGCGGTGAAAACACACCTATCCACTCCATTTTTCATAAGGATTCTAGAATGTCAAATAATGTTGTCAAATTCATCTGTTTGTGTCCTCAACCGCCACGGACGAGATTTGGGCTAATTTGAGGTCAAAAGAATGAGAGTTTCGTCACTATCTCAGAATGCGGTGAAAACCCACCTATCCACTCCATTTTTCGTGAGGATTCTAGAATGTCAAATAATGTTGTCAAATTCATCTGTTTGTGTCCTCAACCGCCACGAACGAGATTTGGGCTAATTTGAGGTCAAAAGACAGAAAGTTTGGAGACTGTCTCGGAATGGGGTGAAAACCCACCTATCCACCCCATTTTTCATGAGGATTCTAGAATGTCCAATACTGTTGTCAAATTCATCTGTTTCTATGCTCAACCGCCACGAACGAGATTTGGGCTAATTTGAGGTCAAAAGAATGATAGTTTCGTCACTGTCTCAGAATACGGTGAAAACCCACCTATCCACTCCATTTTTCGTGAGGATTCTGGAATGTCAAATAATGTTGTCAAATTCATCTGTTTGTGTCCTCAACCGCCACGAACGAGATTTGGGCTAATTTGAGGTCAAAAGAATGATAGTTTCGTCACTGTCTCAGAATGCGGTGAAAACACACCTATCCACTCCATTTTTCATAAGGATTCTAGAATGTCAAATAATGTTGTAAAATTCATCTGTTTGTGTCCTCAACCGCCACGGACGAGATTTGGGCTAATTTGAGGTCAAAAGAATGATAGTTTCGTCACTGTCTCGGAATACGGTGAAAACCCACCTATCCACTCCATTTTTTGTGAGGATTCTGGAATGTCAAATACTGTTGTCAAATTCATCTGTTTCTATGCTCAACCGCCACGAACGAGATTTGGGCTAATTTGAGGTCAAAAGAATGATAGTTTCGTCACTGTCTCAGAATACGGTGAAAACCCACCTATCCACTCCATTTTTCGTGAGGATTCTGGAATGTCAAATAATGTTGTCAAATTCATCTGTTTGTGTCCTCAACCGCCACGAACGAGATTTGGGCTAATTTGAGGTCAAAAGAATGATAGTTTCGTCACTGTCTCAGAATGCGGTGAAAACACACCTATCCACTCCATTTTTCATAAGGATTCTAGAATGTCAAATAATGTTGTCAAATTCATCTGTTTGTGTCCTCAACCGCCACGGACGAGATTTGGGCTAATTTGAGGTCAAAAGAATGATAGTTTCGTCACTGTCTCAGAATGCGGTGAAAACCCACCTATCCAATCCATTTTTAATGAGGATTTTAGAATTTCAAATAATGTTGTCAAATTCATCTGTTTGTGTCCTCAACCGCCACGAACGAGATTTGGGCTAATTTGAGGTCAAAAGAATGATAGTTTCGTCACTGTCTCAGAATGCGGTGAAAACACACCTATCCACTCCATTTTTCATAAGGATTCTAGAATGTCAAATAATGTTGTCAAATTCATCTGTTTGTGTCCTCAACCGCCACGGACGAGATTTGGGCTAATTTGAGGTCAAAAGAATGATAGTTTCGTCACTGTCTCAGAATGCGGTGAAAACCCACCTATCCAATCCATTTTTAATGAGGATTTTAGAATTTCAAATAATGTTGTCAAATTCATCTGTTTGTGTCCTCAACCGCCACGAACGAGATTTGGGCTAATTTGAGGTGAAAAGAATGATAGTTTCGTCACTGTCTCAGAATGCGGTGAAAACACACCTATCCACTCCATTTTTCATAAGGATTCTAGAATGTCAAATAATGTTGTCAAATTCATCTGTTTGTGTCCTCAACCGCCACGAACGAGATTTGGTCTAATTTGAGGTGAAAAGAATGATAGTTTCGTCACTGTCTCAGAATGCGGTGAAAACACACCTATCCACTCCATTTTTCATAAGGATTCTAGAATGTCAAATAATGTTGTCAAATTCATCTGTTTGTGTCCTCAACCGCCACGGACGAGATTTGGGCTAATTTGAGGTCAAAAGAATGATAGTTTCGTCACTGTCTCGGAATACGGTGAAAACCCACCTATCCACTCCATTTTTTGTGAGGATTCTGGAATGTCAAATAATGTTGTCAAATTCATCTGTTTGTGTCCTCAACCGCCACGGACGAGATTTGGGCTAATTTGAGGTCAAAAGAATGATAGTTTCGTCACTGTCTTGGAATGGGGTGAAAACCCACCTATCCACCCCATTTTTCATGAGGATTCTAGAATGTCCAATACTGTTGTCAAATTCATCTGTTTCTATCCTCAACCGCCACGAACGAGATTTGGGCTAATTTGATGTCAAAAGAATGGTAGTTGCGTCACTGTCTCGGAATGGGGTGAAAACCCACCTATCCACTCCATTTTTCATGAGGATTCTAGAATGTCCAATAATGTTGTCAAATTCATCTGTTGTGTCCTCAACCGCCACGGACGAGATTTGGGCTAATTTGAGGTGAAAAGAATGATAGTTTCGTCACTGTCTCGGAATGGGGTGAAAACCCACCTATCCACTCCATTTTTCATGAGGATTCTAGAATTTCCAATATTGTTGTCAAATTCATCTGTTTCTGTCCTCAACCGCCACGGACGAGATTTGGGCTAATTTGAGGTCAAAAGAATGATAGTTTCGTCACTGTCTCAGAATGCGGTGAAAACCCACCTATCCACTCCATTTTTCGTGAGGATTCTAGAATGTCAAATAATGTTGTCAAATTCATCTGTTTGTGTCCTCAACCGCCACGAACGAGATTTGGGCTAATTTGATGTCAAAAGAATGATAGTTTCGTCACTGTCTCGGAATGGGGTGAAAACCCACCTATCCACTCCATTTTTCATGAGGATTCTAGAATATCCAATAATGTTGTCAAATTCATCTGTTTGTGTCCTCAACCGCCACAAACGAGATTTGCGCTAATTTGAGGTCAAAAGAATGAACGTTTAGTCACAGTCTCGGAATGGGGTGAAAACCCACCTATCCACTCCATTTTTCATGTGGATTCTATAATGTCAAATAATGTTGTCAAATTCATCTGTTTGTGTCCTCAACCGCCACGAACGAGATTTGGGCTAATTTGAAATCAAAAGAATGAAAGTTTGGTCACTGTCTCGAAATACGGTGAAAACCCACCTATCCACTCCATTTTTCATGTGGATTCTAGAATGTCTAATAATGTTGAGAAATTCAACTGTTTGTGTCCTCAACCGCCACGAACAAGATTTGGGCTAATTTGAGTTCAAAAGAATGAAAGTTTGGTCACTGTCTCGGAATGCGGTGAAAACCCACCTATCCACTCCATTTTTCATGAGGATTCTAGAATGTCCATTAATGTTGTCAAATTCATCTGTTTGTGTCCTCAACCGCCACGAACGAGATTTGGGCTAATTTGAGGTCAAAAGAATGAAAGTTTGGTCACTGTCTCGGAATGGGGTGAAAACCCACCTATCCACTCCATTTTTCATGAGGATTCTAGAATTTCAAATAATGTTGTCAAATTCATCTGTTTGTGTCCTCAACCGCCACGAACGAGATTTGGGCTAATTTGAGGTCAAAAGAATGATAGTTTCGTCACTGTCTCAGAATGCGGTGAAAACACACCTATCCACTCCATTTTTCATAAGGACTCTAGAATGTCAAATAATGTTGTCAAATTCATCTGTTTGTGTCCTCAACCGCCACGGACGAGATTTGGGCTAATTTGAGGTCAAAAGAATGATAGTTTCGTCACTGTCTCAGAATACGGTGAAAACCCACCTATCCACTCCATTTTTCGTGAGGATTCTGGAATGTCAAATAATGTTGTCAAATTCATCTGTTTGTGTCCTCAACCGCCACGAACGAGATTTGGGCTAATTTGAGGTCAAAAGAATGATAGTTTCGTCACTGTCTCAGAATGCGGTGAAAACACACCTATCCACTCCATTTTTCATAAGGATTCTAGAATGTCAAATAATGTTGTCAAATTCATCTGTTTGTGTCCTCAACCGCCACGGACGAGATTTGGGCTAATTTGAGGTCAAAAGAATGAGAGTTTCGTCACTATCTCAGAATGCGGTGAAAACCCACCTATCCACTCCATTTTTCGTGAGGATTCTAGAATGTCAAATAATGTTGTCAAATTCATCTGTTTGTGTCCTCAACCGCCACGAACGAGATTTGGGCTAATTTGAGGTCAAAAGACAGAAAGTTTGGAGACTGTCTCGGAATGGGGTGAAAACCCACCTATCCACCCCATTTTTCATGAGGATTCTAGAATGTCCAATACTGTTGTCAAATTCATCTGTTTCTATGCTCAACCGCCACGAACGAGATTTGGGCTAATTTGAGGTCAAAAGAATGATAGTTTCGTCACTGTCTCAGAATGCGGTGAAAACACACCTATCCACTCCATTTTTCATAAGGATTCTAGAATGTCAAATAATGTTGTCAAATTCATCTGTTTGTGTCCTCAACCGCCACGGACGAGATTTGGGCTAATTTGAGGTCACAAGAATGATAGTTTCGTCACTGTCTCAGAATGCAGTGAAAACCCACCTATGCACTCCATTTTTCGTGAGGATTCTAGAATGTCAAATAATGTTGTCAAATTCATCTGTTTGTGTCCTCAAGCGCCACGAACGAGATTTGGTCTAATTTGAGGTCAAAAGACAGAAAGTTTGGTCACAGTCTCGGAATGGGGTGAAAACCCACCTATCCACTCCATTTTTCATGAGGATTCTAGAATGTCAAATAATGTTGTCAAATTCATCTGTTTGTGTCCTCAACCGCCACGAACGGGATTTGGGCTAATTTGAGGTCAAAAGAATGATAGTTTCGTCACAGTCTCGGAATCGGGTGAAAACCCACCTATCCACTCCATTTTTCATGTGGATTCTATAATGTCAAATAATGTTGTCAAATTCATCTGTTTGTGTCCTCAACCGCCACGAACGAGATTTGGGCTAATTTGAGGTCAAAAGAATGATAGTTTCGTCACTGTCTCAGAATGCGGTGAAAACACACCTATCCACTCCATTTTTCATAAGAATTCTAGAATGTCAAATAATGTTGTCAAATTCATCTGTTTGTGTCCTCAACCGCCACGGACGAGATTTGGGCTAATTTGAGGTCAAAAGAATGATAGTTTCGTCACTGTCTCAGAATGCGGTGAAAACCCACCTATGCACTCCATTTTTCGTGAGGATTCTAGAATGTCAAATAATGTTGTCAAATTCATCTGTTTGTGTCCTCAACCGCCACGAACGAGATTTGGGCTAATTTGAGGTCAAAAGAATGAAAGTTTGGTCACTGTCTCGGAATGGGGTGAAAACCCATCTATCCACTCCATTTTTCATGAGGATTCTAGAATTTCAAATAATGTTGTCAAATTCATCTGTTTGTGTCCTCAACCGCCACGAACGGGATTTGGGCTAATTTGAGGTCAAAAGAATGATAGTTTCGTCACAGTCTCGGAATCGGGTGAAAACCCACCTATCCACTCCATTTTTCATGTGGATTCTATAATGTCAAATAATGTTGTCAAATTCATCTGTTTGTGTCCTCAACCGCCACGAACGAGATTTGGGCTAATTTGAGGTCAAAAGAATGATAGTTTCGTCACTGTCTCAGAATGCGGTGAAAACACACCTATCCACTCCATTTTTCATAAGAATTCTAGAATGTCAAATAATGTTGTCAAATTCATCTGTTTGTGTCCTCAACCGCCACGGACGAGATTTGGGCTAATTTGAGGTCAAAAGAATGATAGTTTCGTCACTGTCTCAGAATGCGGTGAAAACCCACCTATGCACTCCATTTTTCGTGAGGATTCTAGAATGTCAAATAATGTTGTCAAATTCATCTGTTTGTGTCCTCAACCACCACGAACGAGATTTGGGCTAATTTGAGGTCAAAAGACAGAAAGTTTGGTGACTGTCTCGGAATGGGGTGAAAACCCACCTATCCACCCCATTTTTCATGAGGATTCTAGAATGTCCAATACTGTTGTCAAATTCATCTGTTTCTATCCTCAACCGCCACGAACGGGATTTGGGCTAATTTGAGGTCAAAAGAATGATAGTTTCGTCACTGTCTCAGAATACGGTGAAAACCCACCTATCCACTCCATTTTTCGTGAGGATTCTGGAATGTCAAATAATGTTGTCAAATTCATCTGTTTGTGTCCTCAACCGCCACGAACGAGATTTGGGCTAATTTGAGGTCAAAAGAATGATAGTTTCGTCACTGTCTCAGAATGCGGTGAAAACACACCTATCCACTCCATTTTTCATAAGGATTCTAGAATGTCAAATAATGTTGTCAAATTCATCTGTTTGTGTCCTCAACCGCCACGGACGAGATTTGGGCTAATTTGAGGTCAAAAGAATGATAGTTTCGTCACTATCTCAGAATGCGGTGAAAACCCACCTATCCACTCCATTTTTCGTGAGGATTCTAGAATGTCAAATAATGTTGTCAAATTCATCTGTTTGTGTCCTCAACCGCCACGAACGAGATTTGGGCTAATTTGAGGTCAAAAGACAGAAAGTTTGGTGACTGTCTCGGAATGGGGTGAAAACCCACCTATCCACCCCATTTTTCATGAGGATTCTAGAATGTCCAATACTGTTGTCAAATTCATCTGTTTCTATCCTCAACCGCCACGAACGAGATTTGGGCTAATTTGAGGTCAAAAGAATGATAGTTTCGTCACTGTCTCAGAATACGGTGAAAACCCACCTATCCACTCCATTTTTCGTGAGGATTCTGGAATGTCAAATAATGTTGTCAAATTCATCTGTTTGTGTCCTCAACCGCCACGAACGAGATTTGGGCTAATTTGAGGTCAAAAGAATGATAGTTTCGTCACTGTCTCAGAATGCGGTGAAAACACACCTATCCACTCCATTTTTCATAAGGATTCTAGAATGTCAAATAATGTTGTCAAATTCATCTGTTTGTGTCCTCAACCGCCACGGACGAGATTTGGGCTAATTTGAGGTCAAAAGAATGATAGTTTCGTCACTATCTCAGAATGCGGTGAAAACCCACCTATCCACTCCATTTTTCGTGAGGATTCTAGAATGTCAAATAATGTTGTCAAATTCATCTGTTTGTGTCCTCAACCGCCACGAACGAGATTTGGGCTAATTTGAGGTCAAAAGACAGAAAGTTTGGTGACTGTCTCGGAATGGGGTGAAAACCCACCTATCCACCCCATTTTTCATGAGGATTCTAGAATGTCCAATACTGTTGTCAAATTCATCTGTTTCTATCCTCAACCGCCACGAACGAGATTTGGGCTAATTTGAGGTCAAAAGAATGATAGTTTCGTCACTGTCTCAGAATACGGTGAAAACCCACCTATCCACTCCATTTTTCGTGAGGATTCTGGAATGTCAAATAATGTTGTCAAATTCATCTGTTTGTGTCCTCAACCGCCACGAACAAGATTTGGGCTAATTTGAGGTCAAAAGAATGATAGTTTCGTCACTGTCTCAGAATGCGGTGAAAACACACCTATCCACTCCATTTTTCATAAGGATTCTAGAATGTCAAATAATGTTGTCAAATTCATCTGTTTGTGTCCTCAACCGCCACGGACGAGATTTGGGCTAATTTGAGATCACAAGAATGATAGTTTCGTCACTGTCTCAGAATGCGGTGAAAACCCACCTATCCACTCCATTTTTCGTGAGGATTCTAGAATGTCAAATAATGTTGTCAAATTCATCTGTTTGTGTCCTCAAGCGCCACGAACGAGATTTGGTCTAATTTGAGGTCAAAAGACAGAAAGTTTGGTCACAGTCTCGGAATGGGGTGAAAACCCACCTATCCACTCCATTTTTCATGAGGATTCTAGAATGTCAAATAATGTTGTCAAATTCATCTGTTTGTGTCCTCAACTGCCACGAACGGGATTTGGGCTAATTTGAGGTCAAAAGAATGATAGTTTCGTCACAGTCTCGGAATCGGGTGAAAACCCACCTATCCACTCCATTTTTCATGTGGATTCTATAATGTCAAATAATGTTGTGAAATTCATCTGTTTGTGTCCTCAACCGCCACGAACGAGATTTGGGCTAATTTGAGGTCAAAAGAATGATAGTTTCGTCACTGTCTCAGAATGCGGTGAAAACACACCTATCCACTCCATTTTTCATAAGGATTCTAGAATGTCAAATAATGTTGTCAAATTCATCTGTTTGTGTCCTCAACCGCCACAGACGAGATTTGGGCTAATTTGAGGTCAAAAGAATGATAGTTTCGTCACTGTCTCAGAATGCGGTGAAAACCCACCTATGCACTCCATTTTTCGTGAGGATTCTAGAATGTCAAATAATGTTGTCAAATTCATCTGTTTGTGTCCTCAACCGCCACGAACGAGATTTGGGCTAATTTGAGGTCAAAAGAATGATAGTTTCGTCACTGTCTCGGAATGGGGTGAAAACCCACCTATCCACTCCATTTTTCATGAGGATTCTAGAATATCCAATAATGTTGTCAAATTCATCTGTTTGTGTCCTCAACCGCCACAAACGAGATTTGCGCTAATTTGAGGTCAAAAGAATGAACGTTTAGTCACAGTCTCGGAATGGGGTGAAAACCCACCTATCCACTCCATTTTTCATGTGGATTCTATAATGTCAAATAATGTTGTCAAATTCATCTGTTTGTGTCCTCAACCGCCACGAACGAGATTTGGGCTAATTTGAAATCAAAAGAATGAAAGTTTGGTCACTGTCTCGAAATACGGTGAAAACCCACCTATCCACTCCATTTTTCATGTGGATTCTAGAATGTCTAATAATGTTGAGAAATTCAACTGTTTGTGTCCTCAACCGCCACGAACAAGATTTGGGCTAATTTGAGTTCAAAAGAATGAAAGTTTGGTCACTGTCTCGGAATGCGGTGAAAACCCACCTATCCACTCCATTTTTCATGAGGATTCTAGAATGTCCATTAATGTTGTCAAATTCATCTGTTTGTGTCCTCAACCGCCACGAACGATATTTGGGCTAATTTGAGGTCAAAAGAATGAAAGTTTGGTCACTGTCTTGGAATGGGGTGAAAACCCATCTATCCACTCCATTTTTCATGAGGATTCTAGAATTTCAAATAATGTTGTCAAATTCATCTGTTTGTGTCCTCAACCGCCACGAACGAGATTTGGGCTAATTTGAGGTCAAAAGAATGATAGTTTCGTCACTGTCTCAGAATGCGGTGAAAACCCACCTATGCACTCCATTTTTCGTGAGGATTCTAGAATGTCAAATAATGTTGTCAAATTCATCTGTTTGTGTCCTCAACCGCCACGAACGAGATTTGGGCTAATTTGAGGTCAAAAGAATGATAGTTTCGTCACTGTCTCGGAATGGGGTGAAAACCCACCTATCCACTCCATTTTTCATGAGGATTCTAGAATATCCAATAATGTTGTCAAATTCATCTGTTTGTGTCCTCAACCGCCACAAACGAGATTTGCGCTAATTTGAGGTCAAAAGAATGAACGTTTAGTCACAGTCTCGGAATGGGGTGAAAACCCACCTATCCACTCCATTTTTCATGTGGATTCTATAATGTCAAATAATGTTGTCAAATTCATCTGTTTGTGTCCTCAACCGCCACGAACGGGATTTGGGCTAATTTGAGGTCAAAAGAATGATAGTTTCGTCACAGTCTCGGAATCGGGTGAAAACCCACCTATCCACTCCATTTTTCATGTGGATTCTATAATGTCAAATAATGTTGTGAAATTCATCTGTTTGTGTCCTCAACCGCCACGAACGAGATTTGGGCTAATTTGAGGTCAAAAGAATGATAGTTTCGTCACTGTCTCAGAATGCGGTGAAAACACACCTATCCACTCCATTTTTCATAAGGATTCTAGAATGTCAAATAATGTTGTCAAATTCATCTGTTTGTGTCCTCAACCGCCACGGACGAGATTTGGGCTAATTTGAGGTCAAAAGAATGATAGTTTCGTCACTGTCTCAGAATGCGGTGAAAACCCACCTATGCACTCCATTTTTCGTGAGGATTCTAGAATGTCAAATAATGTTGTCAAATTCATCTGTTTGTGTCCTCAACCGCCACGAACGAGATTTGGGCTAATTTGAGGTCAAAAGAATGATAGTTTCGTCACTGTCTCGGAATGGGGTGAAAACCCACCTATCCACTCCATTTTTCATGAGGATTCTAGAATATCCAATAATGTTGTCAAATTCATCTGTTTGTGTCCTCAACCGCCACAAACGAGATTTGCGCTAATTTGAGGTCAAAAGAATGAACGTTTAGTCACAGTCTCGGAATGGGGTGAAAACCCACCTATCCACTCCATTTTTCATGTGGATTCTATAATGTCAAATAATGTTGTCAAATTCATCTGTTTGTGTCCTCAACCGCCACGAACGAGATTTGGGCTAATTTGAAATCAAAAGAATGAAAGTTTGGTCACTGTCTCGAAATACGGTGAAAACCCACCTATCCACTCCATTTTTCATGTGGATTCTAGAATGTCTAATAATGTTGAGAAATTCAACTGTTTGTGTCCTCAACCGCCACGAACAAGATTTGGGCTAATTTGAGTTCAAAAGAATGAAAGTTTGGTCACTGTCTCGGAATGCGGTGAAAACCCACCTATCCACTCCATTTTTCATGAGGATTCTAGAATGTCCATTAATGTTGTCAAATTCATCTGTTTGTGTCCTCAACCGCCACGAACGAGATTTGGGCTAATTTGAGGTCAAAAGAATGAAAGTTTGGTCACTGTCTTGGAATGGGGTGAAAACCCATCTATCCACTCCATTTTTCATGAGGATTATAGAATTTCAAATAATGTTGTCAAATTCATCTGTTTGTGTCCTCAACCGCCACGAACGAGATTTGGGCTAATTTGAGGTCAAAAGAATGATAGTTTCGTCACTGTCTCAGAATGCGGTGAAAACCCACCTATGCACTCCATTTTTCGTGAGGATTCTAGAATGTCAAATAATGTTGTCAAATTCATCTGTTTGTGTCCTCAACCGCCACGAACGAGATTTGGGCTAATTTGAGGTCAAAAGAATGATAGTTTCGTCACTGTCTCGGAATGGGGTGAAAACCCACCTATCCACTCCATTTTTCATGAGGATTCTAGAATATCCAATAATGTTGTCAAATTCATCTGTTTGTGTCCTCAACCGCCACAAACGAGATTTGCGCTAATTTGAGGTCAAAAGAATGAACGTTTAGTCACAGTCTCGGAATGGGGTGAAAACCCACCTATCCACTCCATTTTTCATGTGGATTCTATAATGTCAAATAATGTTGTCAAATTCATCTGTTTGTGTCCTCAACCGCCACGAACGGGATTTGGGCTAATTTGAGGTCAAAAGAATGATAGTTTCGTCACAGTCTCGGAATCGGGTGAAAACCCACCTATCCACTTCATTTTTCATGTGGATTCTATAATGTCAAATAATGTTGTGAAATTCATCTGTTTGTGTCCTCAACCGCCACGAACGAGATTTGGGCTAATTTGAGGTCAAAAGAATGATAGTTTCGTCACTGTCTCAGAATGCGGTGAAAACACACCTATCCACTCCATTTTTCATAAGGATTCTAGAATGTCAAATAATGTTGTCAAATTCATCTGTTTGTGTCCTCAACCGCCACGGACGAGATTTGGGCTAATTTGAGGTCAAAAGAATGATAGTTTCGTCACTGTCTCAGAATGCGGTGAAAACCCACCTATGCACTCCATTTTTCGTGAGGATTCTAGAATGTCAAATAATGTTGTCAAATTCATCTGTTTGTGTCCTCAACCGCCACGAACGAGATTTGGGCTAATTTGAGGTCAAAAGAATTATAGTTTCGTCACTGTCTCGGAATGGGGTGAAAACCCACCTATCCACTCCATTTTTCATGAGGATTCTAGAATATCCAATAATGTTGTCAAATTCATCTGTTTGTGTCCTCAACCGCCACAAACGAGATTTGCGCTAATTTGAGGTCAAAAGAATGAACGTTTAGTCACAGTCTCGGAATGGGGTGAAAACCCACCTATCCACTCCATTTTTCATGTGGATTCTATAATGTCAAATAATGTTGTCAAATTCATCTGTTTGTGTCCTCAACCGCCACGAACGAGATTTGGGCTAATTTGAAATCAAAAGAATGAAAGTTTGGTCACTGTCTCGAAATACGGTGAAAACCCACCTATCCACTCCATTTTTCATGTGGATTCTAGAATGTCTAATAATGTTGAGAAATTCAACTGTTTGTGTCCTCAACCGCCACGAACAAGATTTGGGCTAATTTGAGTTCAAAAGAATGAAAGTTTGGTCACTGTCTCGGAATGCGGTGAAAACCCACCTATCCACTCCATTTTTCATGAGGATTCTAGAATGTCCATTAATGTTGTCAAATTCATCTGTTTGTGTCTTCAACCGCCACGAACGAGATTTGGGCTAATTTGAGGTCAAAAGAATGAAAGTTTGGTCACTGTCTTGGAATGGGGTGAAAACCCATCTATCCACTCCATTTTTCATGAGGATTCTAGAATTTCAAATAATGTTGTCAAATTCATCTGTTTGTGTCCTCAACCGCCACGAACGAGATTTGGGCTAATTTGAGGTCAAAAGAATGATAGTTTCGTCACTGTCTCAGAATGCGGTGAAAACCCACCTATGCACTCCATTTTTCGTGAGGATTCTAGAATGTCAAATAATGTTGTCAAATTCATCTGTTTGTGTCCTCAACCGCCACGAACGAGATTTGGGCTAATTTGAGGTCAAAAGAATGATAGTTTCGTCACTGTCTCGGAATGGGGTGAAAACCCACCTATCCACTCCATTTTTCATGAGGATTCTAGAATATCCAATAATGTTGTCAAATTCATCTGTTTGTGTCCTCAACCGCCACAAACGAGATTTGCGCTAATTTGAGGTCAAAAGAATGAACGTTTAGTCACAGTCTCGGAATGGGGTGAAAACCCACCTATCCACTCCATTTTTCATGTGGATTCTATAATGTCAAATAATGTTGTCAAATTCATCTGTTTGTGTCCTCAACCGCCACGAACGGGATTTGGGCTAATTTGAGGTCAAAAGAATGATAGTTTCGTCACAGTCTCGGAATCGGGTGAAAACCCACCTATCCACTCCATTTTTCATGTGGATTCTATAATGTCAAATAATGTTGTGAAATTCATCTGTTTGTGTCCTCAACCGCCACGAACGAGATTTGGGCTAATTTGAGGTCAAAAGAATGATAGTTTCGTCACTGTCTCAGAATGCGGTGAAAACACACCTATCCACTCCATTTTTCATAAGGATTCTAGAATGTCAAATAATGTTGTCAAATTCATCTGTTTGTGTCCTCAACCGCCACGGACGAGATTTGGGCTAATTTGAGGTCAAAAGAATGATAGTTTCGTCACTGTCTCAGAATGCGGTGAAAACCCACCTATGCACTCCATTTTTCGTGAGGATTCTAGAATGTCAAATAATGTTGTCAAATTCATCTGTTTGTGTCCTCAACCGCCACGAACGAGATTTGGGCTAATTTGAGGTCAAAAGAATGATAGTTTCGTCACTGTCTCGGAATGGGGTGAAAACCCACCTATCCACTCCATTTTTCATGAGGATTCTAGAATATCCAATAATGTTGTCAAATTCATCTGTTTGTGTCCTCAACCGCCACAAACGAGATTTGCGCTAATTTGAGGTCAAAAGAATGAACGTTTAGTCACAGTCTCGGAATGGGGTGAAAACCCACCTATCCACTCCATTTTTCATGTGGATTCTATAATGTCAAATAATGTTGTCAAATTCATCTGTTTGTGTCCTCAACCGCCACGAACGAGATTTGGGCTAATTTGAAATCAAAAGAATGAAAGTTTGGTCACTGTCTCGAAATACGGTGAAAACCCACCTATCCACTCCATTTTTCATGTGGATTCTAGAATGTCTAATAATGTTGAGAAATTCAACTGTTTGTGTCCTCAACCGCCACGAACAAGATTTGGGCTAATTTGAGTTCAAAAGAATGAAAGTTTGGTCACTGTCTCGGAATGCGGTGAAAACCCACCTATCCACTCCATTTTTCATGAGGATTCTAGAATGTCCATTAATGTTGTCAAATTCATCTGTTTGTGTCCTCAACCGCCACGAACGAGATTTGGGCTAATTTGAGGTCAAAAGAATGAAAGTTTGGTCACTGTCTTGGAATGGGGTGAAAACCCATCTATCCACTCCATTTTTCATGAGGATTCTAGAATTTCAAATAATGTTGTCAAATTCATCTGTTTGTGTCCTCAACCGCCACGAACGAGATTTGGGCTAATTTGAGGTCAAAAGAATGATAGTTTCGTCACTGTCTCAGAATGCGGTGAAAACCCACCTATGCACTCCATTTTTCGTGAGGATTCTAGAATGTCAAATAATGTTGTCAAATTCATCTGTTTGTGTCCTCAACCGCCACGAACGAGATTTGGGCTAATTTGAGGTCAAAAGAATGATAGTTTCGTCACTGTCTCGGAATGGGGTGAAAACCCACCTATCCACTCCATTTTTCATGAGGATTCTAGAATATCCAATAATGTTGTCAAATTCATCTGTTTGTGTCCTCAACCGCCACAAACGAGATTTGCGCTAATTTGAGGTCAAAAGAATGAACGTTTAGTCACAGTCTCGGAATGGGGTGAAAACCCACCTATCCACTCCATTTTTCATGTGGATTCTATAATGTCAAATAATGTTGTCAAATTCATCTGTTTGTGTCCTCAACCGCCACGAACGAGATTTGGGCTAATTTGAAATCAAAAGAATGAAAGTTTGGTCACTGTCTCGAAATACGGTGAAAACCCACCTATCCACTCCATTTTTCATGTGGATTCTAGAATGTCTAATAATGTTGAGAAATTCAACTGTTTGTGTCCTCAACCGCCACGAACAAGATTTGGGCTAATTTGAGTTCAAAAGAATGAAAGTTTGGTCACTGTCTCGGAATGCGGTGAAAACCCACCTATCCACTCCATTTTTCATGAGGATTCTAGAATGTCCATTAATGTTGTCAAATTCATCTGTTTGTGTCCTCAACCGCCACGAACGAGATTTGGGCTAATTTGAGGTCAAAAGAATGAAAGTTTGGTCACTGTCTTGGAATGGGGTGAAAACCCATCTATCCACTCCATTTTTCATGAGGATTCTAGAATTTCAAATAATGTTGTCAAATTCATCTGTTTGTGTCCTCAACCGCCACGAACGAGATTTGGGCTAATTTGAGGTCAAAAGAATGATAGTTTCGTCACTGTCTCAGAATGCGGTGAAAACCCACCTATGCACTCCATTTTTCGTGAGGATTCTAGAATGTCAAATAATGTTGTCAAATTCATCTGTTTGTGTCCTCAACCGCCACGAACGAGATTTGGGCTAATTTGAGGTCAAAAGAATGATAGTTTCGTCACTGTCTCGGAATGGGGTGAAAACCCACCTATCCACTCCATTTTTCATGAGGATTCTAGAATATCCAATAATGTTGTCAAATTCATCTGTTTGTGTCCTCAACCGCCACAAACGAGATTTGCGCTAATTTGAGGTCAAAAGAATGAACGTTTAGTCACAGTCTCGGAATGGGGTGAAAACCCACCTATCCACTCCATTTTTCATGTGGATTCTATAATGTCAAATAATGTTGTCAAATTCATCTGTTTGTGTCCTCAACCGCCACGAACGGGATTTGGGCTAATTTGAGGTCAAAAGAATGATAGTTTCGTCACAGTCTCGGAATCGGGTGAAAACCCACCTATCCACTCCATTTTTCATGTGGATTCTATAATGTCAAATAATGTTGTGAAATTCATCTGTTTGTGTCCTCAACCGCCACGAACGAGATTTGGGCTAATTTGAGGTCAAAAGAATGATAGTTTCGTCACTGTCTCAGAATGCGGTGAAAACACACCTATCCACTCCATTTTTCATAAGGATTCTAGAATGTCAAATAATGTTGTCAAATTCATCTGTTTGTGTCCTCAACCGCCACGGACGAGATTTGGGCTAATTTGAGGTCAAAAGAATGATAGTTTCGTCACTGTCTCAGAATGCGGTGAAAACCCACCTATGCACTCCATTTTTCGTGAGGATTCTAGAATGTCAAATAATGTTGTCAAATTCATCTGTTTGTGTCCTCAACCGCCACAAACGAGATTTGGGCTAATTTGAGGTCAAAAGAATGATAGTTTCGTCACTGTCTCGGAATGGGGTGAAAACCCACCTATCCACTCCATTTTTCATGAGGATTCTAGAATATCCAATAATGTTGTCAAATTCATCTGTTTGTGTCCTCAACCGCCACAAACGAGATTTGCGCTAATTTGAGGTCAAAAGAATGAACGTTTAGTCACAGTCTCGGAATGGGGTGAAAACCCACCTATCCACTCCATTTTTCATGTGGATTCTATAATGTCAAATAATGTTGTCAAATTCATCTGTTTGTGTCCTCAACCGCCACGAACGAGATTTGGGCTAATTTGAAATCAAAAGAATGAAAGTTTGGTCACTGTCTCGAAATACGGTGAAAACCCACCTATCCACTCCATTTTTCATGTGGATTCTAGAATGTCTAATAATGTTGAGAAATTCAACTGTTTGTGTCCTCAACCGCCACGAACAAGATTTGGGCTAATTTGAGTTCAAAAGAATGAAAGTTTGGTCACTGTCTCGGAATGCGGTGAAAACCCACCTATCCACTCCATTTTTCATGAGGATTCTAGAATGTCCATTAATGTTGTCAAATTCATCTGTTTGTGTCCTCAACCGCCACGAACGAGATTTGGGCTAATTTGAGGTCAAAAGAATGAAAGTTTGGTCACTGTCTTGGAATGGGGTGAAAACCCATCTATCCACTCCATTTTTCATGAGGATTCTAGAATTTCAAATAATGTTGTCAAATTCATCTGTTTGTGTCCTCAACCGCCACGAACGAGATTTGGGCTAATTTGAGGTCAAAAGAATGATAGTTTCGTCACTGTCTCAGAATGCGGTGAAAACCCACCTATGCACTCCATTTTTCGTGAGGATTCTAGAATGTCAAATAATGTTGTCAAATTCATCTGTTTGTGTCCTCAACCGCCACGAACGAGATTTGGGCTAATTTGAGGTCAAAAGAATGATAGTTTCGTCACTGTCTCGGAATGGGGTGAAAACCCACCTATCCACTCCATTTTTCATGAGGATTCTAGAATATCCAATAATGTTGTCAAATTCATCTGTTTGTGTCCTCAACCGCCACAAACGAGATTTGCGCTAATTTGAGGTCAAAAGAATGAACGTTTAGTCACAGTCTCGGAATGGGGTGAAAACCCACCTATCCACTCCATTTTTCATGTGGATTCTATAATGTCAAATAATGTTGTCAAATTCATCTGTTTGTGTCCTCAACCGCCACGAACGGGATTTGGGCTAATTTGAGGTCAAAAGAATGATAGTTTCGTCACAGTCTCGGAATCGGGTGAAAACCCACCTATCCACTCCATTTTTCATGTGGATTCTATAATGTCAAATAATGTTGTGAAATTCATCTGTTTGTGTCCTCAACCGCCACGAACGAGATTTGGGCTAATTTGAGGTCAAAAGAATGATAGTTTCGTCACTGTCTCAGAATGCGGTGAAAACACACCTATCCACTCCATTTTTCATAAGGATTCTAGAATGTCAAATAATGTTGTCAAATTCATCTGTTTGTGTCCTCAACCGCCACGGACGAGATTTGGGCTAATTTGAGGTCAAAAGAATGATAGTTTCGTCACTGTCTCAGAATGCGGTGAAAACCCACCTATGCACTCCATTTTTCGTGAGGATTCTAGAATGTCAAATAATGTTGTCAAATTCATCTGTTTGTGTCCTCAACCGCCACGAACGAGATTTGGGCTAATTTGAGGTCAAAAGAATGATAGTTTCGTCACTGTCTCGGAATGGGGTGAAAACCCACCTATCCACTCCATTTTTCATGAGGATTCTAGAATATCCAATAATGTTGTCAAATTCATCTGTTTGTGTCCTCAACCGCCACAAACGAGATTTGCGCTAATTTGAGGTCAAAAGAATGAACGTTTAGTCACAGTCTCGGAATGGGGTGAAAACCCACCTATCCACTCCATTTTTCATGTGGATTCTATAATGTCAAATAATGTTGTCAAATTCATCTGTTTGTGTCCTCAACCGCCACGAACGAGATTTGGGCTAATTTGAAATCAAAAGAATGAAAGTTTGGTCACTGTCTCGAAATACGGTGAAAACCCACCTATCCACTCCATTTTTCATGTGGATTCTAGAATGTCTAATAATGTTGAGAAATTCAACTGTTTGTGTCCTCAACCGCCACGAACAAGATTTGGGCTAATTTGAGTTCAAAAGAATGAAAGTTTGGTCACTGTCTCGGAATGCGGTGAAAACCCACCTATCCACTCCATTTTTCATGAGGATTCTAGAATGTCCATTAATGTTGTCAAATTCATCTGTTTGTGTCCTCAACCGCCACGAACGAGATTTGGGCTAATTTGAGGTCAAAAGAATGAAAGTTTGGTCACTGTCTTGGAATGGGGTGAAAACCCATCTATCCACTCCATTTTTCATGAGGATTCTAGAATTTCAAATAATGTTGTCAAATTCATCTGTTTGTGTCCTCAACCGCCACGAACGAGATTTGGGCTAATTTGAGGTCAAAAGACAGAAAGTTTGGTGACTGTCTCGGAATGGGGTGAAAACCCACCTATCCACCCCATTTTTCATGAGGATTCTAGAATGTCCAATACTGTTGTCAAATTCATCTGTTTCTATCCTCAACCGCCACGAACGAGATTTGGGCTAATTTGAGGTCAAAAGAATGATAGTTTCTTCACTGTCTCAGAATACGGTGAAAACCCACCTATCCACTCCATTTTTCATGTGGATTCTAGAATGTCTAATAATGTTGAGAAATTCAACTGTTTGTGTCCTCAACCGCCACGAACAAGATTTGGGCTAATTTGAGTTCAAAAGAATGAAAGTTTGGTCACTGTCTCGGAATGCGGTGAAAACCCACCTATCCACTCCATTTTTCATGAGGATTCTAGAATGTCCATTAATGTTGTCAAATTCATCTGTTTGTGTCCTCAACCGCCACGAACGAGATTTGGGCTAATTTGAGGTCAAAAGAATGAAAGTTTGGTCACTGTCTTGGAATGGGGTGAAAACCCATCTATCCACTCCATTTTTCATGAGGATTCTAGAATTTCAAATAATGTTGTCAAATTCATCTGTTTGTGTCCTCAACCGCCACGAACGAGATTTGGGCTAATTTGAGGTCAAAAGAATGATAGTTTCGTCACTGTCTCAGAATGCGGTGAAAACACACCTATCCACTCCATTTTTCATAAGGATTCTAGAATGTCAAATAATGTTGTCAAATTCATCTTTTTGTGTCCTCAACCGCCACGGACGAGATTTGGGCTAATTTGAGGTCAAAAGAATGATAGTTTCGTCACTGTCTCAGAATGCGGTGAAAACCCACCTATCCACTCCATTTTTCGTGAGGATTCTAGAATGTCAAATAATGTTGTCAAATTCATCTGTTTGTTTCCTCAACCGCCACGAACGAGATTTGGGCTAATTTGAGGTCAAAAGACAGAAAGTTTGGTGACTGTCTCGGAATGGGGTGAAAACCCACCTATCCACCCCATTTTTCATGAGGATTCTAGAATGTGTAATACTGTTGTCAAATTCATCTGTTTCTATCCTCAACCGCCACGAACGAGATTTGGGCTAATTTGAGGTCAAAAGAATGATAGTTTCGTCACTGTCTCAGAATACGGTGAAAACCCACCTATCCACTCCATTTTTCGTGAGGATTCTGGAATGTCAAATAATGTTGTCAAATTCATCTGTTTGTGTCCTCAACCGCCACGAACGAGATTTGGGCTAATTTGAGGTCAAAAGAATGATAGTTTCGTCACTGTCTCAGAATGCGGTGAAAACACACCTATCCACTCCATTTTTCATAAGGATTCTAGAATGTCAAATAATGTTGTCAAATTCATCTGTTTGTGTCCTCAACCGCCACGGACGAGATTTGGGCTAATTTGAGGTCAAAAGAATGATAGTTTCGTCACTATCTCAGAATGCGGTGAAAACCCACCTATCCACTCCATTTTTCGTGAGGATTCTAGAATGTCGAATAATGTTGTCAAATTCATCTGTTTGTGTCCTCAACCGCCACGAACGAGATTTGGGCTAATTTGAGGTCAAAAGACAGAAAGTTTGGTGACTGTCTCGGAATGGGGTGAAAACCCACCTATCCACCCCATTTTTCATGAGGATTCTAGAATGTCCAATACTGTTGTCAAATTCATCTGTTTCTATCCTCAACCGCCACGAACGAGATTTGGGCTAATTTGAGGTCAAAAGAATGATAGTTTCTTCACTGTCTCAGAATACGGTGAAAACCCACCTATCCACTCCATTTTTCATGTGGATTCTAGAATGTCTAATAATGTTGAGAAATTCAACTGTTTGTGTCCTCAACCGCCACGAACAAGATTTGGGCTAATTTGAGTTCAAAAGAATGAAAGTTTGGTCACTGTCTCGGAATGCGGTGAAAACCCACCTATCCACTCCATTTTTCATGAGGATTCTAGAATGTCCATTAATGTTGTCAAATTCATCTGTTTGTGTCCTCAACCGCCACGAACGAGATTTGGGCTAATTTGAGGTCAAAGGAATGAAAGTTTGGTCACTGTCTTGGAATGGGGTGAAAACCCATCTATCCACTCCATTTTTCATGAGGATTCTAGAATTTCAAATAATGTTGTCAAATTCATCTGTTTGTGTCCTCAACCGCCACGAACGAGATTTGGGCTAATTTGAGGTCAAAAGAATGATAGTTTCGTCACTGTCTCAGAATGCGGTGAAAACACACCTATCCACTCCATTTTTCATAAGGATTCTAGAATGTCAAATAATGTTGTCAAATTCATCTTTTTGTGTCCTCAACCGCCACGGACGAGATTTGGGCTAATTTGAGGTCAAAAGAATGATAGTTTCGTCACTGTCTCAGAATACGGTGAAAACCCACCTATCCACTCCATTTTTCGTGAGGATTCTGGAATGTCAAATAATGTTGTCAAATTCATCTGTTTGTGTCCTCAACCGCCACGAACGAGATTTGGGCTAATTTGAGGTCAAAAGAATGATAGTTTCGTCACTGTCTCAGAATGCGGTGAAAACACACCTATCCACTCCATTTTTCATAAGGATTCTAGAATGTCAAATAATGTTGTCAAATTCATCTGTTTGTGTCCTCAACCGCCACGGACGAGATTTGGGCTAATTTGAGGTCAAAAGAATGATAGTTTCGTCACTATCTCAGAATGCGGTGAAAACCCACCTATCCACTCCATTTTTCGTGAGGATTCTAGAATGTCAAATAATGTTGTCAAATTCATCTGTTTGTGTCCTCAACCGCCACGAACGAGATTTGGGCTAATTTGAGGTCAAAAGACAGAAAGTTTGGTGACTGTCTCGGAATGGGGTGAAAACCCACCTATCCACCCCATTTTTCATGAGGATTCTAGAATGTCCAATACTGTTGTCAAATTCATCTGTTTCTATCCTCAACCGCCACGAACGAGATTTGGGCTAATTTGAGGTCAAAAGAATGATAGTTTCTTCACTGTCTCAGAATACGGTGAAAACCCACCTATCCACTCCATTTTTCATGTGGATTCTAGAATGTCTAATAATGTTGAGAAATTCAACTGTTTGTGTCCTCAACCGCCACGAACAAGATTTGGGCTAATTTGAGTTCAAAAGAATGAAAGTTTGGTCACTGTCTCGGAATGCGGTGAAAACCCACCTATCCACTCCATTTTTCATGAGGATTCTAGAATGTCCATTAATGTTGTCAAATTCATCTGTTTGTGTCCTCAACCGCCACGAACGAGATTTGGGCTAATTTGAGGTCAAAAGAATGAAAGTTTGGTCACTGTCTCGGAATGGGGTGAAAACCCATCTATCCACTCCATTTTTCATGAGGATTGTAGAATTTCAAATAATGTTGTCAAATTCATCTGTTTGTGTCCTCAACCGCCACGAACGAGATTTGGGCTAATTGGAGGTCAAAAGAATGATAGTTTCGTCACTGTCTCAGAATGCGGTGAAAACACACCTATCCACTCCATTTTTCATAAGGATTCTAGAATGTCAAATAATGTTGTCAAATTCATCTGTTTGTGTCCTCAACCGCCATGGACGAGATTTGGGCTAATTTGAGGTCAAAAGAATGATAGTTTCGTCACTGTCTCAGAATGCGGTGAAAACCCACCTATCCACTCCATTTTTCGTGAGGATTCTAGAATGTCAAATAATGTTGTCAAATTCATCTGTTTGTTTCCTCAACCGCCACGAACGAGATTTGGGCTAATTTGAGGTCAAAAGACAGAAAGTTTGGTGACTGTCTCGGAATGGGGTGAAAACCCACCTATCCACCCCATTTTTCATGAGGATTCTAGAATGTCCAATACTGTTGTCAAATTCATCTGTTTCTATCCTCAACCGCCACGAACGAGATTTGGGCTAATTTGAGGTCAAAAGAATGATAGTTTCGTCACTGTCTCAGAATACGGTGAAAACCCACCTATCCACTCCATTTTTCGTGAGGATTCTGGAATGTCAAATAATGTTGTCAAATTCATCTGTTTGTGTCCTCAACCGCCACGAACGAGATTTGGGCTAATTTGAGGTCAAAAGAATGATAGTTTCGTCACTGTCTCAGAATGCGGTGAAAACACACCTATCCACTCCATTTTTCATAAGGATTCTAGAATGTCAAATAATGTTGTCAAATTCATCTGTTTGTGTCCTCAACCGCCACGGACGAGATTTGGGCTAATTTGAGGTCAAAAGAATGATAGTTTCGTCACTATCTCAGAATGCGGTGAAAACCCACCTATCCACTCCATTTTTTGTGAGGATTCTAGAATGTCAAATAATGTTGTCAAATTCATCTGTTTGTGTCCTCAACCGCCACGAACGAGATTTGGGCTAATTTGAGGTCAAAAGACAGAAAGTTTGCTGACTGTGTCGGAATGGGGTGAAAACCCACCTATCCACCCCATTTTTCATGAGGATTCTAGAATATCCAATACTGTTGTCAAATTCATCTGTTTCTATCCTCAACCGCCACAAACGAGATTTGGGCTAATTTGAGGTCAAAAGAATGATAGTTTCGTCACTGTCTCAGAATACGGTGAAAACCCACCTATCCACTCCATTTTTCGTGGGGATTCTGGAATGTCAAATAATGTTATCAAATTCATCTGTTTGTGTCCTCAACCGCCACGAACGAGATTTGGGCTAATTTGAGGTCAAAAGAATGATAGTTTCGTCACTGTCTCAGAATGCGGTGAAAACACACCTATCCACTCCATTTTTCGTGAGGATTCTAGAATGTCAAATAATGTTGTCAAATTCATCTGTTTGTGTCCTCAACCGCCACGAACGAGATTTGGGCTAATTTGAGGTCAAAAGACAGAAAGTTTGGTGACTGTCTCGGATTGGGGTGAAAACCCACCTATCCACCCCATTTTTCATGAGGATTCTAGAATGTCCAATACTGTTGTCAAATTCATCTGTTTCTATCCTCAACCGCCACGAACGAGATTTGGGCTAATTTGAGGTCAAAAGAATGATAGTTTCGTCACTGTCTCAGAATACGGTGAAAACCCACCTATCCACTCCATTTTTCGTGAGGATTCTGGAATGTCAAATAATGTTGTCAAATTCATCTGTTTGTGTCCTCAACCGCCACGAACGAGATTTGGGCTAATTTGAGGTCAAAAGAATGATAGTTTCGTCACTGTCTCAGAATGCGGTGAAAACACACCTATCCACTCCATTTTTCATAAGGATTCTAGAATGTCAAATAATGTTGTCAAATTCATCTGTTTGTGTCCTCAACCGCCACGGACGAGATTTGGGCTAATTTGAGGTCAAAAGAATGATAGTTTCGTCACTATCTCAGAATGCGGTGAAAACCCACCTATCCACTCCATTTTTCATGTGGATTCTATAATGTCAAATAATGTTGTCAAATTCATCTGTTTGTGTCCTCAACCGCCACGAACGAGATTTGGGCTAATTTGAGGTCAAAAGACAGAAAGTTTGCTGACTGTTTCGGAATGGGGTGAAAACCCACCTATCCACCCCATTTTTCATGAGGATTCTAGAATGTCCAATACTGTTGTCAAATTCATCTGTTTCTATCCTCAACCGCCACGAACGAGATTTGGGCTAATTTGAGGTCAAAAGAATGATAGTTTCGTCACTGTCTCAGAATACGGTGAAAACCCACCTATCCACTCCATTTTTCGTGGGGATTCTGGAATGTCAAATAATGTTATCAAATTCATCTGTTTGTGTCCTCAACCGCCACGAACGAGATTTGGGCTAATTTGAGGTCAAAAGAATGATAGTTTCGTCACTGTCTCAGAATGCGGTGAAAACACACGTATCCACTCCATTTTTCGTGAGGATTCTCGAATGTCAAATAATGTTGTTAAATTCATCTGTTTGTGTCCTCAACCGCCACGAACGAGATTTGGGCTAATTTGAGGTCAAAAGACAGAAAGTTTGGTGACTGTCTCGGAATGGGGTGAAAACCCACCTATCCACCCCATTTTTTATGAGGATTCTAGAATGTCCAATACTGTTGTCAAATTCATCTGTTTCTATCCTCAACCGCCACGAACGAGATTTGGGCTAATTTGAGGTCAAAAGAATGATAGTTTCGTCACTGTCTCAGAATACGGTGAAAACCCACCTATCCACTCCATTTTTCGTGAGGATTCTGGAATGTCAAATAATGTTGTCAAATTCATCTGTTTGTGTCCTCAACCGCCACGAACGAGATTTGGGCTAATTTGAGGTCAAAAGAATGATAGTTTCGTCACTGTCTCAGAATGCGGTGAAAACACACCTATCCACTCCATTTTTCATAAGGATTCTAGAATGTCAAATAATGTTGTCAAATTCATCTGTTTGTGTCCTCAACCGCCACGGACGAGATTTGGGCTAATTTGAGGTCAAAAGAATGATAGTTTCGTCACTGTCTCAGAATGCGGTGAAAACCCACCTATCCACTCCATTTTTCGTGAGGATTCTAGAATGTCAAATAATGTTGTCAAATTCATCTGTTTGTTTCCTCAACCGCCACGAACGAGATTTGGGCTAATTTGAGGTCAAAAGACAGAAAGTTTGGTGACTGTCTCGGAATGGGGTGAAAACCCACCTATCCACCCCATTTTTCATGAGGATTCTAGAATGTCCAATACTGTTGTCAAATTCATCTGTTTCTATCCTCAACCGCCACGAACGAGATTTGGGCTAATTTGAGATCAAAAGAATGATAGTTTCGTCACTGTCTCAGAATACGGTGAAAACCCACCTATCCACTCCATTTTTCGTGAGGATTCTGGAATGTCAAATAATGTTGTCAAATTCATCTGTTTGTGTCCTCAACCGCCACGAACGAGATTTGGGCTAATTTGAGGTCAAAAGAATGATAGTTTCGTCACTGTCTCAGAATGCGGTGAAAACACACCTATCCACTCCATTTTTCATAAGGATTCTAGAATGTCAAATAATGTTGTCAAATTCATCTATTTGTGTCCTCAACCGCCACGGACGAGATTTGGGCTAATTTGAGGTCACAAGAATGATAGTTTCGTCACTGTCTCAGAATGCGGTGAAAACCCACCTATCCACTCCATTTTTCGTGAGGATTCTAGAATGTCAAATAATGTTGTCAAATTCATCTGTTTGTGTCCTCAAGCGCCACGAACGAGATTTGGTCTAATTTGAGGTCAAAAGACAGAAAGTTTGGTCACAGTCTCGGAATGGGGTGAAAACCCACCTATCCACTCCATTTTTCATGAGGATTCTAGAATGTCAAATAATGTTGTCAAATTCATCTGTTTGTGTCCTCAACTGCCACGAACGGGATTTGGCCTAATTTGAGGTCAAAAGAATGATAGTTTCGTCACAGTCTCGGAATCGGGTGAAAACCCACCTATCCACTCCATTTTTCATGTGGATTCTATAATGTCAAATAATGTTGTGAAATTCATCTGTTTGTGTCCTCAACCGCCACGAACGAGATTTGGGCTAATTTGAGGTCAAAAGAATGATAGTTTCGTCACTATCTCAGAATGCGGTGAAAACACACCTATCCACTCCATTTTTCATAAGGATTCTAGAATGTCAAATAATGTTGTCAAATTCATCTGTTTGTGTCCTCAACCGCCACGGACGAGATTTGGGCTAATTTGAGGTCAAAAGAATGATAGTTTCGTCACTGTCTCAGAATGCGGTGAAAACCCACCTATGCACTCCATTTTTCGTGAGGATTCTAGAATGTCAAATAATGTTGTCAAATTCATCTGTTTGTGTCCTCAACCGCCACGAACGAGATTTGGGCTAATTTGAGGTCAAAAGAATGATAGTTTCGTCACTGTCTCGGAATGGGGTGAAAACCCACCTATCCACTCCATTTTTCATGAGGATTCTAGAATATCCAATAATGTTGTCAAATTCATCTGTTTGTGTCCTCAACCGCCACAAACGAGATTTGCGCTAATTTGAGGTCAAAAGAATGAACGTTTAGTCACAGTCTCGGAATGGGGTGAAAACCCACCTATCCACTCCATTTTTCATGTGGATTCTATAATGTCAAATAATGTTGTCAAATTCATCTGTTTGTGTCCTCAACCGCCACGAACGAGATTTGGGCTAATTTGAAATCAAAAGAATGATAGTTTCGTCACTGTCTCAGAATGCGGTGAAAACACACCTATCCACTCCATTTTTCATAAGGATTCTAGAATGTCAAATAATGTTGTCAAATTCATCTGTTTGTGTCCTCAACCGCCACGGACGAGATTTGGGCTAATTTGAGGTCAAAAGAATGATAGTTTCGTCACTGTCTCAGAATGCGGTGAAAACCCACCTATCCACTCCATTTTTCGTGAGGATTCTAGAATGTCAAATAATGTTGTCAAATTCATCTGTTTGTTTCCTCAACCGCCACGAACGAGATTTGGGCTAATTTGAGGTCAAAAGACAGAAAGTTTGGTGACTGTCTCGGAATGGGGTGAAAACCCACCTATCCACCCCATTTTTCATGAGGATTCTAGAATGTCCAATACTGTTGTCAAATTCATCTGTTTCTATCCTCAACCGCCACGAACGAGATTTGGGCTAATTTGAGATCAAAAGAATGATAGTTTCGTCACTGTCTCAGAATACGGTGAAAACCCACCTATCCACTCCATTTTTCGTGAGGATTCTGGAATGTCAAATAATGTTGTCAAATTCATCTGTTTGTGTCCTCAACCGCCACGAACGAGATTTGGGCTAATTTGAGGTCAAAAGAATGATAGTTTCGTCACTGTCTCAGAATGCGGTGAAAACACACCTATCCACTCCATTTTTCATAAGGATTCTAGAATGTCAAATAATGTTGTCAAATTCATCTATTTGTGTCCTCAACCGCCACGGACGAGATTTGGGCTAATTTGAGGTCACAAGAATGATAGTTTCGTCACTGTCTCAGAATGCGGTGAAAACCCACCTATCCACTCCATTTTTCGTGAGGATTCTAGAATGTCAAATAATGTTGTCAAATTCATCTGTTTGTGTCCTCAAGCGCCACGAACGAGATTTGGTCTAATTTGAGGTCAAAAGACAGAAAGTTTGGTCACAGTCTCGGAATGGGGTGAAAACCCACCTATCCACTCCATTTTTCATGAGGATTCTAGAATGTCAAATAATGTTGTCAAATTCATCTGTTTGTGTCCTCAACTGCCACGAACGGGATTTGGCCTAATTTGAGGTCAAAAGAATGATAGTTTCGTCACAGTCTCGGAATCGGGTGAAAACCCACCTATCCACTCCATTTTTCATGTGGATTCTATAATGTCAAATAATGTTGTGAAATTCATCTGTTTGTGTCCTCAACCGCCACGAACGAGATTTGGGCTAATTTGAGGTCAAAAGAATGATAGTTTCGTCACTATCTCAGAATGCGGTGAAAACACACCTATCCACTCCATTTTTCATAAGGATTCTAGAATGTCAAATAATGTTGTCAAATTCATCTGTTTGTGTCCTCAACCGCCACGGACGAGATTTGGGCTAATTTGAGGTCAAAAGAATGATAGTTTCGTCACTGTCTCAGAATGCGGTGAAAACCCACCTATGCACTCCATTTTTCGTGAGGATTCTAGAATGTCAAATAATGTTGTCAAATTCATCTGTTTGTGTCCTCAACCGCCACGAACGAGATTTGGGCTAATTTGAGGTCAAAAGAATGATAGTTTCGTCACTGTCTCGGAATGGGGTGAAAACCCACCTATCCACTCCATTTTTCATGAGGATTCTAGAATATCCAATAATGTTGTCAAATTCATCTGTTTGTGTCCTCAACCGCCACAAACGAGATTTGCGCTAATTTGAGGTCAAAAGAATGAACGTTTAGTCACAGTCTCGGAATGGGGTGAAAACCCACCTATCCACTCCATTTTTCATGTGGATTCTATAATGTCAAATAATGTTGTCAAATTCATCTGTTTGTGTCCTCAACCGCCACGAACGAGATTTGGGCTAATTTGAAATCAAAAGAATGAAAGTTTGGTCACTGTCTCGAAATACGGTGAAAACCCACCTATCCACTCCATTTTTCATGTGGATTCTAGAATGTCTAATAATGTTGAGAAATTCAACTGTTTGTGTCCTCAACCGCCACGAACAAGATTTGGGCTAATTTGAGTTCAAAAGAATGAAAGTTTGGTCACTGTCTCGGAATGCGGTGAAAACCCACCTATCCACTCCATTTTTCATGAGGATTCTAGAATGTCCATTAATGTTGTCAAATTCATCTGTTTGTGTCCTCAACCGCCACGAACGAGATTTGGGCTAATTTGAGGTCAAAAGAATGAAAGTTTGGTCACTGTCTTGGAATGGGGTGAAAACCCATCTATCCACTCCATTTTTCATGAGGATTCTAGAATTTCAAATAATGTTGTCAAATTCATCTGTTTGTGTCCTCAACCGCCACGAACGAGATTTGGGCTAATTTGAGGTCAAAAGAATGATAGTTTCGTCACTGTCTCAGAATGCGGTGAAAACCCACCTATGCACTCCATTTTTCGTGAGGATTCTAGAATGTCAAATAATGTTGTCAAATTCATCTGTTTGTGTCCTCAACCGCCACGAACGAGATTTGGGCTAATTTGAGGTCAAAAGAATTATAGTTTCGTCACTGTCTCGGAATGGGGTGAAAACCCACCTATCCACTCCATTTTTCATGAGGACTCTAGAATATCCAATAATGTTGTCAAATTCATCTGTTTGTGTCCTCAACCGCCACAAACGAGATTTGCGCTAATTTGAGGTCAAAAGAATGAACGTTTAGTCACAGTCTCGGAATGGGGTGAAAACCCACCTATCCACTCCATTTTTCATGTGGATTCTATAATGTCAAATAATGTTGTCAAATTCATCTGTTTGTGTCCTCAACCGCCACGAACGAGATTTGGGCTAATTTGAAATCAAAAGAATGAAAGTTTGGTCACTGTCTCGAAATACGGTGAAAACCCACCTATCCACTCCATTTTTCATGTGGATTCTAGAATGTCTAATAATGTTGAGAAATTCAACTGTTTGTGTCCTCAACCGCCACGAACAAGATTTGGGCTAATTTGAGTTCAAAAGAATGAAAGTTTGGTCACTGTCTCGGAATGCGGTGAAAACCCACCTATCCACTCCATTTTTCATGAGGATTCTAGAATGTCCATTAATGTTGTCAAATTCATCTGTTTGTGTCCTCAACCGCCACGAACGAGATTTGGGCTAATTTGAGGTCAAAAGAATGATAGTTTCGTCACTGTCTCAGAATGCGGTGAAAACACACCTATCCACTCCATTTTTCATAAGGATTCTAGAATGTCAAATAATGTTGTCAAATTCATCTTTTTGTGTCCTCAACCGCCACGGACGAGATTTGGGCTAATTTGAGGTCAAAAGAATGATAGTTTCGTCACTGTCTCAGAATGCGGTGAAAACCCACCTATCCACTCCATTTTTCGTGAGGATTCTAGAATGTCAAATAATGTTGTCAAATTCATCAGTTTGTTTCCTCAACCGCCACGAACGAGATTTGGGCTAATTTGAGGTCAAAAGACAGAAAGTTTGGTGACTGTCTCGGAATGGGGTGAAAACCCACCTATCCACCCCATTTTTCATGAGGATTCTAGAATGTGTAATACTGTTGTCAAATTCATCTGTTTCTATCCTCAACCGCCACGAACGAGATTTGGGCTAATTTGAGGTCAAAAGAATGATAGTTTCGTCACTGTCTCAGAATACGGTGAAAACCCACCTATCCACTCCATTTTTCGTGAGGATTCTGGAATGTCAAATAATGTTGTCAAATTCATCTGTTTGTGTCCTCAACCGCCACGAACGAGATTTGGGCTAATTTGAGGTCAAAAGAATGATAGTTTCGTCACTGTCTCAGAATGCGGTGAAAACACACCTATCCACTCCATTTTTCATAAGGATTCTAGAATGTCAAATAATGTTGTCAAATTCATCTGTTTGTGTCCTCAACCGCCACGGACGAGATTTGGGCTAATTTGAGGTCAAAAGAATGATAGTTTCGTCACTATCTCAGAATGCGGTGAAAACCCACCTATCCACTCCATTTTTCGTGAGGATTCTAGAATGTCAAATAATGTTGTCAAATTCATCTGTTTGTGTCCTCAACCGCCACGAACGAGATTTGGGCTAATTTGAGGTCAAAAGACAGAAAGTTTGGTGACTGTCTCAGAATGGGGTGAAAACCCACCTATCCACCCCATTTTTCATGAGGATTCTAGAATGTCCAATACTGTTGTCAAATTCATCTGTTTCTCTCCTCAACCGCCACGAACGAGATTTGGGCTAATTTGAGGTCAAAAGAATGATAGTTTCTTCACTGTCTCAGAATACGGTGAAAACCCACCTATCCACTCCATTTTTCATGTGGATTCTAGAATGTCTAATAATGTTGAGAAATTCATCTGTTTGTGTCCTCAACCGCCACGAACAAGATTTGGGCTAATTTGAGTTCAAAAGAATGAAAGTTTGGTCACTGTCTCGGAATGCGGTGAAAACCCACCTATCCACTCCATTTTTCATGAGGATTCTAGAATGTCCATTAATGTTGTCAAATTCATCTGTTTGTGTCCTCAACCGCCACGAACGAGATTTGGGCTAATTTGAGGTCAAAAGAATGAAAGTTTGGTCACTGTCTCGGAATGGGGTGAAAACCCATCTATCCACTGCATTTTTCATGAGGATTGTAGAATTTCAAATAATGTTGTCAAATTCATCTGTTTGTGTCCTCAACCGCCACGAACGAGATTTGGGCTAATTTGAGGTCAAAAGAATGATAGTTTCGTCACTGTCTCAGAATGCGGTGAAAACACACCTATCCACTCCATTTTTCATAAGGATTCTAGAATGTCAAATAATGTTGTCAAATTCATCTGTTTGTGTCCTCAACCGCCACGGACGAGATTTGGGCTAATTTGAGGTCAAAAGAATGATAGTTTCGTCACTGTCTCAGAATGCGGTGAAAACCCACCATCCACTCCATTTTTCGTGAGGATTCTAGAATGTCAAATAATGTTCTCAAATTCATCTGTTTGTTTCCTCAACCGCCACGAACGAGATTTGGGCTAATTTGAGGTCAAAAGACAGAAAGTTTGGTGACTGTCTCGGAATGGGGTGAAAACCCACCTATCCACCCCATTTTTCATGAGGATTCTAGAATGTCCAATACTGTTGTCAAATTCATCTGTTTGTGTCCTCAACCGCCACGGACGAGATTTGGGCTAATTTGAGGTCACAAGAATGATAGTTTCGTCACTGTCTCAGAATACGGTGAAAACCCACCTATCCACTCCATTTTTCGTGGGGATTCTGGAATGTCAAATAATGTTGTCAAATTCATCTGTTTGTGTCCTCAACCGCCACGAACGAGATTTGGGCTAATTTGAGTTCAAAAGAATGATAGTTTCGTCACTGTCTCAGAATGCGGTGAAAACACACCTATCCACTCCATTTTTCATAAGGATTCTAGAATGTCAAATAATGTTGTCAAATTCATCTGTTTGTGTCCTCAACCGCCACGGACGAGATTTGGGCTAATTTGAGGTCAAAAGAATGATAGTTTCGTCACTATCTCAGAATGCGGTGAAAACCCACCTATCCACTCCATTTTTTGTGAGGATTCTAGAATGTCAAATAATGTTGTCAAATTCATCTGTTTGTGTCCTCAACCGCCACGAACGAGATTTGGGCTAATTTGAGGTCAAAAGACAGAAAGTTTGCTGACTGTTTCGGAATGGGGTGAAAACCCACCTATCCACCCCATTTTTCATGAGGATTCTAGAATGTCCAATACTGTTGTCAAATTCATCTGTTTCTATCCTCAACCGCCACGAACGAGATTTGGGCTAATTTGAGGTCAAAAGAATGATAGTTTCGTCACTGTCTCAGAATACGGTGAAAACCCACCTATCCACTCCATTTTTCGTGGGGATTCTGGAATGTCAAATAATGTTGTCAAATTCATCTGTTTGTGTCCTCAACCGCCACGAACGAGATTTGGGCTAATTTGAGGTCAAAAGAATGATAGTTTCGTCACTGTCTCAGAATGCGGTGAAAACACACCTATCCACTCCATTTTTCATAAGGATTCTAGAATGTCAAATAATGTTGTCAAATTCATCTGTTTGTGTCCTCAACCGCCACGGACGAGATTTGGGCTAATTTGAGGTCAAAAGAATGATAGTTTCGTCACTATCTCAGAATGCGGTGAAAACCCACCTATCCACTCCATTTTTTGTGAGGATTCTAGAATGTCAAATAATGTTGTCAAATTCATCTGTTTGTGTCCTCAACCGCCACGAACGAGATTTGGGCTAATTTGAGGTCAAAAGACAGAAAGTTTGGTGACTGTTTCGGAATGGGGTGAAAACCCACCTATCCACCCCATTTTTCATGAGGATTCTAGAATGTCCAATACTGTTGTCAAATTCATCTGTTTCTATCCTCAACCGCCACGAACGAGATTTGGGCTAATTTGAGGTCAAAAGAATGATAGTTTCGTCACTGTCTCAGAATACGGTGAAAACCCACCTATCCACTCCATTTTTCGTGGGGATTCTGGAATGTCAAATAATGTTGTCAAATTCATCTGTTTGTGTCCTCAACCGCCACGAACGAGATTTGGGCTAATTTGAGGTCAAAAGAATGATAGTTTCGTCACTGTCTCAGAATGCGGTGAAAACACACCTATCCACTCCATTTTTCATAAGGATTCTAGAATGTCAAATAATGTTGTCAAATTCATCTGTTTGTGTCCTCAACCGCCACGGACGAGATTTGGGCTAATTTGAGGTCAAAAGAATGATAGTTTCGTCACTATCTCAGAATGCGGTGAAAACCCACCTATCCACTCCATTTTTTGTGAGGATTCTAGAATGTCAAATAATGTTGTCAAATTCATCTGTTTGTGTCCTCAACCGCCACGAACGAGATTTGGGCTAATTTGAGGTCAAAAGACAGAAAGTTTGCTGACTGTTTCGGAATGGGGTGAAAACCCACCTATCCACCCCATTTTTCATGAGGATTCTAGAATGTCCAATACTGTTGTCAAATTC
The DNA here is from genome assembly GCA_963210345.1 of Inga oerstediana. Classification (NCBI taxonomy): domain Eukaryota; kingdom Viridiplantae; phylum Streptophyta; class Magnoliopsida; order Fabales; family Fabaceae; genus Inga; species Inga oerstediana. The sequence continues at coordinate 37,154,245 of OY723408.1, read as the reverse complement.
ATCTGTTTGTGTCCTCAACCGCCACGGACGAGATTTGGGCTAATTTGAGGTCACAAGAATGATAGTTTCGTCACTGTCTCAGAATACGGTGAAAACCCACCTATCCACTCCATTTTTCGTGGGGATTCTGGAATGTCAAATAATGTTGTCAAATTCATCTGTTTGTGTCCTCAACCGCCACGAACGAGATTTGGGCTAATTTGAGTTCAAAAGAATGATAGTTTCGTCACTGTCTCAGAATGCGGTGAAAACACACCTATCCACTCCATTTTTCATAAGGATTCTAGAATGTCAAATAATGTTGTCAAATTCATCTGTTTGTGTCCTCAACCGCCACGGACGAGATTTGGGCTAATTTGAGGTCAAAAGAATGATAGTTTCGTCACTATCTCAGAATGCGGTGAAAACCCACCTATCCACTCCATTTTTTGTGAGGATTCTAGAATGTCAAATAATGTTGTCAAATTCATCTGTTTGTGTCCTCAACCGCCACGAACGAGATTTGGGCTAATTTGAGGTCAAAAGACAGAAAGTTTGCTGACTGTTTCGGAATGGGGTGAAAACCCACCTATCCACCCCATTTTTCATGAGGATTCTAGAATGTCCAATACTGTTGTGAAATTCATCTGTTTCTATCCTCAACCGCCACGAACGAGATTTGGGCTAATTTGAGGTCAAAAGAATGATAGTTTCGTCACTGTCTCAGAATACGGTGAAAACCCACCTATCCACTCCATTTTTCGTGGGGATTCTGGAATGTCAAATAATGTTGTCAAATTCATCTGTTTGTGTCCTCAACCGCCACGAACGAGATTTGGGCTAATTTGAGGTCAAAAGAATGATAGTTTCGTCACTGTCTCAGAATGCGGTGAAAACACACCTATCCACTCCATTTTTCATAAGGATTCTAGAATGTCAAATAATGTTGTCAAATTCATCTGTTTGTGTCCTCAACCGCCACGGACGAGATTTGGGCTAATTTGAGGTCAAAAGAATGATAGTTTCGTCACTATCTCAGAATGCGGTGAAAACCCACCTATCCACTCCATTTTTTGTGAGGATTCTAGAATGTCAAATAATGTTGTCAAATTCATCTGTTTGTGTCCTCAACCGCCACGAACGAGATTTGGGCTAATTTGAGGTCAAAAGACAGAAAGTTTGCTGACTGTGTCGGAATGGGGTGAAAACCCACCTATCCACCCCATTTTTCATGAGGATTCTAGAATGTCCAATACTGTTGTCAAATTCATCTGTTTGTGTCCTCAACCGCCACGGACGAGATTTGGGCTAATTTGAGGTCACAAGAATGATAGTTTCGTCACTGTCTCAGAATGCGGTGAAAACCCACCTATCCACTCCATTTTTCGTGAGGATTCTAGAATGTCAAATAATGTTGTCAAATTCATCTGTTTGTGTCCTCAAGCGCCACGAACGAGATTTGGGCTAATTTGAGGTCAAAAGACAGAAAGTTTGGTCACAGTCTCGGAATGGGGTGAAAACCCACCTATCCACTCCATTTTTCATGCGGATTCTAGAATGTCAAATAATGTTGTCAAATTCATCTGTTTGTGTCCTCAACCGCCACAACGAGATTTGGGCTAATTTGAAATCAAAAGAATGAAAGTTTGGTCACTGTCTTGGAATACGGTGAAAACCCACCTATCCACTCCATTTTTCATGTGGATTCTAGAATTCTAATAATGTTGAGAAATTCATCTGTTTGTGTCCTCAACCGCCACGAACAAGATTTGGGCTAATTTGAGTTCAAAAGAATGAAAGTTTGGTCACTGTCTCGGAATGCGGTGAAAACCCAGCTATCCACTCCATTTTTCATGAGGATTCTAGAATGTCCATTAATGTTGTCAAATTCATCTGTTTGTGTCCTCAACCGCCACGAACGAGATTTGGGCTAATTTGAGGTCAAAAGAATGAAAGTTTGGTCACTGTCTCGGAATGGGGTGAAAACCCATCTATACACCCCATTTTTCATGAGGATTCTAGAATTTCAAATAATGTTGTCAAATTCCTCTGTTTGTGTCCTCAACCGCCACGAACGAGATTTGGGTTAATTTGAGGTCAAAAGAATGATAGTTTCGTCACTGTCTCAGAATGCGGTGAAAACACACCTATCCACTCCATTTTTCATAAGGATTCTAGAATGTCAAATAATGTTGTCAAATTCATCTGTTTGTGTCCTCAACCGCCACGGACGAGATTTGGGCTAATTTGAGGTCAAAAGAATGATAGTTTCGTCACTGTCTCAGAATGCGGTGAAAACCCACCTATGCACTCCATTTTTCGTGAGGATTCTAGAATGTCAAATAATGTTGTCAAATTCATCTGTTTGTGTCCTCAACCGCCACGAACGAGATTTGGGCTAATTTGAGGTCAAAAGACAGAAAGTTTGGTGACTGTCTCGGAATGGGGTGAAAACCCACCTATCCACCCCATTTTTCATGAGGATTCTAGAATGTCCAATACTGTTGTCAAATTCATCTGTTTCAATCCTCATCCACCACGAACGAGATTTCGGCTAATTTGATGTCAAAAGAATGATAGTTTCGTCACTGTCTCGGAATGCGGTGAAAACACACCTATCCACTCCATTTTTCATAAGGATTCTAGAATGTCAAATAATGTTGTCAAATTCATCTGGTTGTGTCCTCAACCGCCACGGATGAGATTTGGGCTAATTTGAGGTCAAAAGAATGATAGTTTCGTCACTGTCTCAGAATGCGGTGAAAACCCACCTATCCACTCCATTTTTCGTGAGGATTCTAGAATGTCAAATAATGTTGTCAAATTCATCTGTTTGTGTCCTCAACCGCCACGAACGAGATTTGGGCTAATTTGAGGTCAAAAGAATGATAGTTTCGTCACTGTCTCAGAATGCGGTGAAAACCCACCTATCCACTCCATTTTTCGAGAGGATTCTAGAATGTCAAATAATGTTGTCAAATTCATCTGTTTGTGTCCTCAACCGCCACAACGAGATTTGGGCTAATTTGAAATCAAAAGAATGAAAGTTTGGTCACTGTCTCGGAATACGGTGAAAACCCACCTATCCACTCCATTTTTCATGTGGATTCTAGAATGTCTAATAATGTTGAGAAATTCATCTGTTTGTGTCCTCAACCGCCACGAACGAGATTTGGGCTAATTTGATGTCAAAAGAATGATAGTTTCGTCACTGTCTCGGAATGCGGTGAAAACACACCTTTCCACTCCATTTTTCATAAGGATTCTAGAATGTCAAATATTGTTGTCAAATTCATCTGTTTGTGTCCTCAACCGCCACGGACGAGATTTGGGCTAATTTGAGGTCAAAAGAATGATAGTTTCGTCACTGTCTCAGAATGCGGTGAAAACCCACCTATGCACTCCATTTTTCGTGAGGATTCTAGAATGTCAAATAATGTTGTCAAATTCATCTGTTTGTGTCCTCAACCGCCACGAACGAGATTTGGGCTAATTTGAGGTCAAAAGAATGATAGTTTCGTCACTGTCTCAGAATGCGGTGAAAACACACCTATCCACTCCATTTTTCATCAGGATTCTAGAATGTCAAATAATGTTGCAAATTCATCTGTTTGTGTCCTCAACCGCCACGGACGATATTTGGGCTAATTTGAGGTCAAAAGAATGATAGTTTCGTCACTGTCTCAGAATGCGGTAAAAACCCACCTATCCACTCCATTTTTCGTGAGGATTCTAGAATGTCAAATAATGTTGTCAAATTCATTTGTTTGTGTCCTCAACCGCCACAACGAGATTTGGGCTAATTTGAAATCAAAAGAATGAAAGTTTGGTCACTGTCTCGGAATACGGTGAAAACCCACCTATCCACTCTATTTTTCATGTGGATTCTAGAATGTCTAATAATGTTGAGAAATTCATCTGTTTGTGTCCTCAACCGCCACGAACAAGATTTGGGCTAATTTGAGTTCAAAAGAATGAAAGTTTGGTCACTGTCTCGGAATGCGGTGAAAACCCACCTATCCACTCCATTTTTCATGAGGATTCTAGACTGTCCATTAATGTTGTCCAATTCATCTGTTTGTGTCCTCAACCGCCACGGACGAGATTTGGGCTAATTTGAGGTCAAAAGAATGAAAGTTTGGTCACTGTCTCGGAATGGGGTGAAAACCCATCTATCCACTCCATTTTTCATGAGGATTCTAGAATTTCAAATAATGTTGTCAAATTCATCTGTTTGTGTCCTCTACCGCCACGAACGAGATTTGGGCTAATTTGAGGTCAAAAGAATGATAGTTTCGTCACTGTCTCAGAATGCGGTGAAAACACACCTATCCACTCCATTTTTCATAAGGATTCTAGAATGTCAAATAATGTTGTCAAATTCATCTGTTTGTGTCCTCAACCGCCACGGACGAGATTTGGGCTAATTTGAGGTCAAAAGAATGATAGTTTCGTCACTGTCTCAGAATGCGGTGAAAACCCACCTATCCACTCCATTTTTCGTGAGGATTCTAGAATGTCAAATAATGTTGTCAAATTCATCTGTTTGTGTCCTCAACCGCCACGGACGAGATTTGGGCTAATTTGAGGTCAAAAGAATGATAGTTTCGTCACTGTCTCAGAATGCGGTGAAAACCCACCTATGCACTCCATTTTTCGTGAGGATTCTAGAATGTCAAATAATGTTGTCAAATTCATCTGTTTGTGTCCTCAACCGCCACGAACGAGATTTGGGCTAATTTGAGGTCAAAAGACAGAAAGTTTGGTGACTGTCTCGGAATGGGGTGAAAACCCACCTATCCACCCCATTTTTCGTGAGGATTCTAGAATGTCCAATACTGTTGTCAAATTCATCTGTTTCAATCCTCATCCGCCACGAACGAGATTTCGGCTAATTTGATGTCAAAAGAATGATAGTTTCGTCACTGTCTCGGAATGCGGTGAAAACACACCTATCCACTCCATTTTTCATAAGGATTCTAGAATGTCAAATAATGTTGTCAAATTCATCTGTTTGTGTCCTCAACCGCCACGGATGAGATTTGGGCTAATTTGAGGTCAAAAGAATGATAGTTTCGTCACTGTCTCAGAATGCGGTAAAAACCCACCTATCCACTCCATTTTTCGTGAGGATTCTAGAATGTCAAATAATGTTGTCAAATTCATCTGTTTGTGTCCTCAACCGCCACGAACGAGATTTGGGCTAATTTTAGGTCAAAAGAATGATAGTTTCGTCACTGTCTCAGAATGCGGTGAAAACCCACCTATCCACTCCATTTTTCGTGAGGATTCTAGAATGTCAAATAATGTTGTCAAATTCATCTGTTTGTGTCCTCAACCGCCACAACGAGATTTGGGCTAATTTGAAATCAAAAGAATGAAAGTTTGGTCACTGTCTCGGAATACGGTGAAAACCCACCTATCCACTCCATTTTTCATGTGGATTCTAGAATGTCTAATAATGTTGAGAAATTCATCTGTTTGTGTCCTCAACCGCCACGAACGAGATTTGGGCTAATTTGATGTCAAAAGAATGATAGTTTCGTCACTGTCTCGGAATGCGGTGAAAACACACCTTTCCACTCCATTTTTCATAAGGATTCTAGAATGTCAAATATTGTTGTCAAATTCATCTGTTTGTGTCCTCAACCGCCACGGACGAGATTTGGGCTAATTTGAGGTCAAAAGAATGATAGTTTCGTCACTGTCTCAGAATGCGGTGAAAACCCACCTATGCACTCCATTTTTCGTGAGGATTCTAGAATGTCAAATAATGTTGTCAAATTCATCTGTTTGTGTCCTCAACCGCCACGAACGAGATTTGGGCTAATTTGAGGTCAAAAGAATGATAGTTTCATCACTGTCTCAGAATGCGGTGAAAACACACCTATCCACTCCATTTTTCATAAGGATTCTAGAATGTCAAATAATGTTGTCAAATTCATCTGTTTGTGTCCTCAACCGCCACGGACGAGATTTGGGCTAATTTGAGGTCAAAAGAATGATAGTTTCGTCACTGTCTCAGAATGCGGTAAAAACCCACCTATCCACTCCATTTTTCGTGAGGATTCTAGAATGTCAAATAATGTTGTCAAATTCATTTGTTTGTGTCCTCAACCGCCACAACGAGATTTGGGCTAATTTGAAATCAAAAGAATGAAAGTTTGGTCACTGTCTCGGAATACGGTGAAAACCCACCTATCCACTCTATTTTTCATGTGGATTCTAGAATGTCTAATAATGTTGAGAAATTCATCTGTTTGTGTCCTCAACCGCCACGAACAAGATTTGGGCTAATTTGAGTTCAAAAGAATGAAAGTTTGGTCACTGTCTCGGAATGCGGTGAAAACCCACCTATCCACTCCATTTTTCATGAGGATTCTAGAATGTCCATTAATGTTGTCCAATTCATCTGTTTGTGTCCTCAACCGCCACGGACGAGATTTGGGCTAATTTGAGGTCAAAAGAATGAAAGTTTGGTCACTGTCTCGGAATGGGGTGAAAACCCATCTATCCACTCCATTTTTCATGAGGATTCTAGAATTTCAAATAATGTTGTCAAATTCATCTGTTTGTGTCCTCTACCGCCACGAACGAGATTTGGGCTAATTTGAGGTCAAAAGAATGATAGTTTCGTCACTGTCTCAGAATGCGGTGAAAACACACCTATCCACTCCATTTTTCATAAGGATTCTAGAATGTCAAATAATGTTGTCAAATTCATCTGTTTGTGTCCTCAACCGCCACGGACGAGATTTGGGCTAATTTGAGGTCAAAAGAATGATAGTTTCGTCACTGTCTCAGAATGCGGTGAAAACCCACCTATCCACTCCATTTTTCGTGAGGATTCTAGAATGTCAAATAATGTTGTCAAATTCATCTGTTTGTGTCCTCAACCGCCACGGACGAGATTTGGGCTAATTTGAGGTCAAAAGAATGATAGTTTCGTCACTGTCTCAGAATGCGGTGAAAACCCACCTATGCACTCCATTTTTCGTGAGGATTCTAGAATGTCAAATAATGTTGTCAAATTCATCTGTTTGTGTCCTCAACCGCCACGACGAGATTTGGGCTAATTTGAAATCAAAAGAATGAAAGTTTGGTCACTGTCTCGGAATACGGTGAAAACCCACCTATCTACTCTATTTTTCATGTGGATTCTAGAATGTCTAATAATGTTGAGAAATTCATCTGTTTGTGTCCTCAACCGCCACGAACAAGATTTGGGCTAATTTGAGTTCAAAAGAATGAAAGTTTGGTCACTGTCTCGGAATGCGGTGAAAACCCACCTATCCACTCCATTTTTCATGAGGATTCTAGAATGTCCATTAATGTTGTCCAATTCATCTGTTTGTGTCCTCAACCGCCACGGACGAGATTTGGGCTAATTTGAGGTCAAAAGAATGAAAGTTTGGTCACTGTCTCGGAATGGGGTGAAAACCCATCTATCCACTCCATTTTTCATGAGGATTCTAGAATTTCAAATAATGTTGTCAAATTCATCTGTTTGTGTCCTCTACCGCCACGAACGAGATTTGGGCTAATTTGAGGTCAAAAGAATGATAGTTTCGTCACTGTCTCAGAATGCGGTGAAAACACACCTATCCACTCCATTTTTCGTGAGGATTCTAGAATGTCAAATAATGTTGTCAAATTCATCTGTTTGTGTCCTCAACCGCCACGGACGAGATTTGGGCTAATTTGAAATCAAAAGAATGAAAGTTTGGTCACTGTCTCGGAATACGGTGAAAACCCACCTATCCACTCCATTTTTCATGTGGATTCTAGAATGTCTAATAATGTTGAGAAATTCATCTGTTTGTGTCCTCAACCGCCACGAACGAGATTTGGGCTAATTTGATGTCAAAAGAATGATAGTTTCGTCACTGTCTCGGAATGCGGTGAAAACACACCTTTCCACTCCATTTTTCATAAGGATTCTAGAATGTCAAATATTGTTGTCAAATTCATCTGTTTGTGTCCTCAACCGCCACGGACGAGATTTGGGCTAATTTGAGGTCAAAAGAATGATAGTTTCGTCACTGTCTCAGAATGCGGTGAAAACCCACCTATGCACTCCATTTTTCGTGAGGATTCTAGAATGTCAAATAATGTTGTCAAATTCATCTGTTTGTGTCCTCAACCGCCACGGACGAGATTTGGGCTAATTTGAGGTCAAAAGAATGATAGTTTCGTCACTGTCTCAGAATGCGGTAAAAACCCACCTATCCACTCCATTTTTCGTGAGGATTCTAGAATGTCAAATAATGTTGTCAAATTCATTTGTTTGTGTCCTCAACCGCCACAACGAGATTTGGGCTAATTTGAAATCAAAAGAATGAAAGTTTGGTCACTGTCTCGGAATACGGTGAAAACCCACCTATCCACTCCATTTTTCATGTGGATTCTAGAATGTCTAATAATGTTGAGAAATTCATCTGTTTGTGTCCTCAACCGCCACGAACAAGATTTGGGCTAATTTGAGTTCAAAAGAATGAAAGTTTGGTCACTGTCTCGGAATGCGGTGAAAACCCACCTATCCACTCCATTTTACATGAGGATTCTAGAATGTCCATTAATGTTGTCCAATTCATCTGTTTGTGTCCTCAACCGCCACGGACGAGATTTGGGCTAATTTGAGGTCAAAAGAATGAAAGTTTGGTCACTGTCTCGGAATGGGGTGAAAACCCATCTATCCACTCCATTTTTCATGAGGATTCTAGAATTTCAAATAATGTTGTCAAATTCATCTGTTTGTATCCTCTACCGCCACGAACGAGATTTGGGCTAATTTGAGGTCAAAAGAATGATAGTTTCGTCACTGTCTCAGAATGCGGTGAAAACACACCTATCCACTCCATTTTTCGTGAGGATTCTAGAATGTCAAATAATGTTGTCAAATTCATCTGTTTGTGTCCTCAACCGCCACGGACGAGATTTGGGCTAATTTGAGGTCAAAAGAATGATAGTTTCGTCACTGTCTCAGAATGCGGTGAAAACACACCTATCCACTCCATTTTTCATAAGGATTCTAGAATGTCAAATAATGTTGTCAAATTCATCTGTTTGTGTCCTCAACCGCCACGGACGAGATTTGGGCTAATTTGAGGTCAAAAGAATGATAGTTTCGTCACTGTCTCAGAATGCGGTGAAAACCCACCTATCCACTCCATTTTTCGTGAGGATTCTAGAATGTCAAATAATGTTGTCAAATTCATCTGTTTGTGTCCTCAACCGCCACGGACGAGATTTGGGCTAATTTGAGGTCAAAAGAATGATAGTTTCGTCACTGTCTCAGAATGCTGTGAAAACCCACCTATCCACTCCATTTTTCGTGAGGATTCTAGAATGTCCAATACTGTTGTCAAATTCATCTGTTTGTGTCCTCAACCGCCACGAACGAGATTTGGGCTAATTTGAGGTCAAAAGACAGAAAGTTTGGTCACAGTCTCGGAATGAGGTGAAAACCCACCTATCCACTCCATTTTTCATGTGGATTCTAGAATGTCAAATAATGTTGTCAAATTCATCTATTTGTGTCTTCAACCGCCACAACGAGATTTGGGCTAATTTGAAATCAAAAGAATGAAAGTTTGGTCACTGTCTCGGAATACGATGAAAACCCACCTATCCACTCCATTTTTCATGTGGATTCTAGAATGTCTAATAATGTTGAGAAATTCATCTGTTTGTGTCCTCAACCGCCACGAACAAGATTTGGGCTAATTTGAGTTCAAAAGAATGAAAGTTTGGTCACTGTCTCGGAATGCGGTGAAAACCCACCTATCCACTCCATTTTTCATGAGGATTCTAGAATGTCCATTAATGTTGTCAAATTCATCTGTTTGTGTCCTCAACCGCCACGAACGAGATTTGGGCTAATTTGAGGTCAAAAGAATGAAAGTTTGGTCACTGTCTCGGAATGGGGTGAAAACCCATCTATCCACTCCATTTTTCATGCGGATTCTAGAATTTCAAATAATGTTTTCAAATTCCTCTCTTTGTGTCCTCAACCGCCACGAACGAGATTTGGGCTAATTTGAGGTCAAAAGAATGATAGTTTCGTCACTGTCTCAGAATGCGGTGAAAACACACCTATCCACTCCATTTTTCATAAGGATTCTAGAATGTCGAATAATGTTGTCAAATTCATCTGTTTGTGTCCTCAACCGCCACGGACGAGATTTGGGCTAATTTGAGGTCAAAAGAATGATAGTTTCGTCACTGTCTCAGAATGCGGTGAAAACCCACCTATGCACTCCATTTTTCGTGAGGATTCTAGAATGTCAAATAATGTTGTCAAATTCATCTGTTTGTGTCCTCAACCGCCACGGACGAGATTTGGGCTAATTTGAGGTCAAAAGAATGATAGTTTCGTCACTGTCTCAGAATGCGGTCAAAACCCACCTATCCACTCCATTTTTCGTGAGGATTCTAGAATGTCAAATAATGTTGTCAAATTCATTTGTTTGTGTCCTCAACCACCACAACGAGATTTGGGCTAATTTGAAATCAAAAGAATGAAAGTTTGGTCACTGTCTCGGAATACGGTGAAAACCCACCTATCCACTCCATTTTTCATGTGGATTCTAGAATGTCTAATAATGTTGAGAAATTCATCTGTTTGTGTCCTCAACCGCCACGAACAAGATTTGGGCTAATTTGAGTTCAAAAGAATGAAAGTTTGGTCACTGTCTCGGAATGCGGTGAAAACCCACCTATCCACTCCATTTTACATGAGGATTCTAGAATGTCCATTAATGTTGTCCAATTCATCTGTTTGTGTCCTCAACCGCCACGGACGAGATTTGGGCTAATTTGAGGTCAAAAGAATGAAAGTTTGGTCACTGTCTCGGAATGGGGTGAAAACCCATCTATCCACTCCATTTTTCATGAGGATTCTAGAATTTCAAATAATGTTGTCAAATTCATCTGTTTGTATCCTCTACCGCCACGAACGAGATTTGGGCTAATTTGAGGTCAAAAGAATGATAGTTTCGTCACTGTCTCAGAATGCGGTGAAAACACACCTATCCACTCCATTTTTCGTGAGGATTCTAGAATGTCAAATAATGTTGTCAAATTCATCTGTTTGTGTCCTCAACCGCCACGGACGAGATTTGGGCTAATTTGAGGTCAAAAGAATGATAGTTTCGTCACTGTCTCAGAATGCGGTGAAAACACACCTATCCACTCCATTTTTCATAAGGATTCTAGAATGTCAAATAATGTTGTCAAATTCATCTGTTTGTGTCCTCAACCGCCACGGACGAGATTTGGGCTAATTTGAGGTCAAAAGAATGATAGTTTCGTCACTGTCTCAGAATGCGGTGAAAACACACCTATCCACTCCATTTTTCATAAGGATTCTAGAATGTCAAATAATGTTGTCAAATTCATCTGTTTGTGTCCTCAACCGCCACGGACGAGATTTGGGCTAATTTGAGGTCAAAAGAATGATAGTTTCGTCACTGTCTCAGAATGCGGTGAAAACCCACCTATCCACTCCATTTTTCGTGAGGATTCTAGAATGTCAAATAATGTTGTCAAATTCATCTGTTTGTGTCCTCAACCGCCACGGACGAGATTTGGGCTAATTTGAGGTCAAAAGAATGATAGTTTCGTCACTGTCTCAGAATGCTGTGAAAACCCACCTATCCACTCCATTTTTCGTGAGGATTCTAGAATGTCCAATACTGTTGTCAAATTCATCTGTTTGTGTCCTCAACCGCCACGAACGAGATTTGGGCTAATTTGAGGTCAAAAGACAGAAAGTTTGGTCACAGTCTCGGAATGAGGTGAAAACCCACCTATCCACTCCATTTTTCATGTGGATTCTAGAATGTCAAATAATGTTGTCAAATTCATCTGTTTGTGTCCTCAACCGCCACGAACGAGATTTGGGCTAATTTGAGGTCAAAAGAATGAAAGTTTGGTCACTGTCTCGGAATGGGGTGAAAACCCATCTATCCACTCCATTTTTCATGCGGATTCTAGAATTTCAAATAATGTTTTCAAATTCCTCTCTTTGTGTCCTCAACCGCCACGAACGAGATTTGGGCTAATTTGAGGTCAAAAGAATGATAGTTTCGTCACTGTCTCAGAATGCGGTGAAAACACACCTATCCACTCCATTTTTCATAAGGATTCTAGAATGTCGAATAATGTTGTCAAATTCATCTGTTTGTGTCCTCAACCGCCACGGACGAGATTTGGGCTAATTTGAGGTCAAAAGAATGATAGTTTCGTCACTGTCTCAGAATGCGGTGAAAACCCACCTATGCACTCCATTTTTCGTGAGGATTCTAGAATGTCAAATAATGTTGTCAAATTCATCTGTTTGTGTCCTCAACCGCCACGAACGAGATTTGGGCTAATTTGAGGTCAAAAGACAGAAAGTTTGGTGACTGTCTCGGAATGGGGTGAAAACCCACCTATCCACCCCATTTTTCATGAGGATTCTAGAATGTCCAATACTGTTGTCAAATTCATCTGTTTCAATCCTCATCCACCACGAACGAGATTTCGGCTAATTTGATGTCAAAAGAATGATAGTTTCGTCACTGTCTCGGAATGCGGTGAAAACACACCTATCCACTCCATTTTTCATAAGGATTCTAGAATGTCAAATAATGTTGTCAAATTCATCTGGTTGTGTCCTCAACCGCCACGGATGAGATTTGGGCTAATTTGAGGTCAAAAGAATGATAGTTTCGTCACTGTCTCAGAATGCGGTGAAAACCCACCTATCCACTCCATTTTTCGTGAGGATTCTAGAATGTCAAATAATGTTGTCAAATTCATCTGTTTGTGTCCTCAACCGCCACGAACGAGATTTGGGCTAATTTGAGGTCAAAAGAATGATAGTTTCGTCACTGTCTCAGAATGCGGTGAAAACCCACCTATCCACTCCATTTTTCGAGAGGATTCTAGAATGTCAAATAATGTTGTCAAATTCATCTGTTTGTGTCCTCAACCGCCACAACGAGATTTGGGCTAATTTGAAATCAAAAGAATGAAAGTTTGGTCACTGTCTCGGAATACGGTGAAAACCCACCTATCCACTCCATTTTTCATGTGGATTCTAGAATGTCTAATAATGTTGAGAAATTCATCTGTTTGTGTCCTCAACCGCCACGAACGAGATTTGGGCTAATTTGATGTCAAAAGAATGATAGTTTCGTCACTGTCTCGGAATGCGGTGAAAACACACCTTTCCACTCCATTTTTCATAAGGATTCTAGAATGTCAAATATTGTTGTCAAATTCATCTGTTTGTGTCCTCAACCGCCACGGACGAGATTTGGGCTAATTTGAGGTCAAAAGAATGATAGTTTCGTCACTGTCTCAGAATGCGGTGAAAACCCACCTATGCACTCCATTTTTCGTGAGGATTCTAGAATGTCAAATAATGTTGTCAAATTCATCTGTTTGTGTCCTCAACCGCCACGAACGAGATTTGGGCTAATTTGAGGTCAAAAGAATGATAGTTTCGTCACTGTCTCAGAATGCGGTGAAAACACACCTATCCACTCCATTTTTCATCAGGATTCTAGAATGTCAAATAATGTTGCAAATTCATCTGTTTGTGTCCTCAACCGCCACGGACGATATTTGGGCTAATTTGAGGTCAAAAGAATGATAGTTTCGTCACTGTCTCAGAATGCGGTAAAAACCCACCTATCCACTCCATTTTTCGTGAGGATTCTAGAATGTCAAATAATGTTGTCAAATTCATTTGTTTGTGTCCTCAACCGCCACAACGAGATTTGGGCTAATTTGAAATCAAAAGAATGAAAGTTTGGTCACTGTCTCGGAATACGGTGAAAACCCACCTATCCACTCTATTTTTCATGTGGATTCTAGAATGTCTAATAATGTTGAGAAATTCATCTGTTTGTGTCCTCAACCGCCACGAACAAGATTTGGGCTAATTTGAGTTCAAAAGAATGAAAGTTTGGTCACTGTCTCGGAATGCGGTGAAAACCCACCTATCCACTCCATTTTTCATGAGGATTCTAGACTGTCCATTAATGTTGTCCAATTCATCTGTTTGTGTCCTCAACCGCCACGGACGAGATTTGGGCTAATTTGAGGTCAAAAGAATGAAAGTTTGGTCACTGTCTCGGAATGGGGTGAAAACCCATCTATCCACTCCATTTTTCATGAGGATTCTAGAATTTCAAATAATGTTGTCAAATTCATCTGTTTGTGTCCTCTACCGCCACGAACGAGATTTGGGCTAATTTGAGGTCAAAAGAATGATAGTTTCGTCACTGTCTCAGAATGCGGTGAAAACACACCTATCCACTCCATTTTTCATAAGGATTCTAGAATGTCAAATAATGTTGTCAAATTCATCTGTTTGTGTCCTCAACCGCCACGGACGAGATTTGGGCTAATTTGAGGTCAAAAGAATGATAGTTTCGTCACTGTCTCAGAATGCGGTGAAAACCCACCTATCCACTCCATTTTTCGTGAGGATTCTAGAATGTCAAATAATGTTGTCAAATTCATCTGTTTGTGTCCTCAACCGCCACGGACGAGATTTGGGCTAATTTGAGGTCAAAAGAATGATAGTTTCGTCACTGTCTCAGAATGCGGTGAAAACCCACCTATGCACTCCATTTTTCGTGAGGATTCTAGAATGTCAAATAATGTTGTCAAATTCATCTGTTTGTGTCCTCAACCGCCACGAACGAGATTTGGGCTAATTTGAGGTCAAAAGACAGAAAGTTTGGTGACTGTCTCGGAATGGGGTGAAAACCCACCTATCCACCCCATTTTTCGTGAGGATTCTAGAATGTCCAATACTGTTGTCAAATTCATCTGTTTCAATCCTCATCCGCCACGAACGAGATTTCGGCTAATTTGATGTCAAAAGAATGATAGTTTCGTCACTGTCTCGGAATGCGGTGAAAACACACCTATCCACTCCATTTTTCATAAGGATTCTAGAATGTCAAATAATGTTGTCAAATTCATCTGTTTGTGTCCTCAACCGCCACGGATGAGATTTGGGCTAATTTGAGGTCAAAAGAATGATAGTTTCGTCACTGTCTCAGAATGCGGTAAAAACCCACCTATCCACTCCATTTTTCGTGAGGATTCTAGAATGTCAAATAATGTTGTCAAATTCATCTGTTTGTGTCCTCAACCGCCACGAACGAGATTTGGGCTAATTTTAGGTCAAAAGAATGATAGTTTCGTCACTGTCTCAGAATGCGGTGAAAACCCACCTATCCACTCCATTTTTCGTGAGGATTCTAGAATGTCAAATAATGTTGTCAAATTCATCTGTTTGTGTCCTCAACCGCCACAACGAGATTTGGGCTAATTTGAAATCAAAAGAATGAAAGTTTGGTCACTGTCTCGGAATACGGTGAAAACCCACCTATCCACTCCATTTTTCATGTGGATTCTAGAATGTCTAATAATGTTGAGAAATTCATCTGTTTGTGTCCTCAACCGCCACGAACGAGATTTGGGCTAATTTGATGTCAAAAGAATGATAGTTTCGTCACTGTCTCGGAATGCGGTGAAAACACACCTTTCCACTCCATTTTTCATAAGGATTCTAGAATGTCAAATATTGTTGTCAAATTCATCTGTTTGTGTCCTCAACCGCCACGGACGAGATTTGGGCTAATTTGAGGTCAAAAGAATGATAGTTTCGTCACTGTCTCAGAATGCGGTGAAAACCCACCTATGCACTCCATTTTTCGTGAGGATTCTAGAATGTCAAATAATGTTGTCAAATTCATCTGTTTGTGTCCTCAACCGCCACGAACGAGATTTGGGCTAATTTGAGGTCAAAAGAATGATAGTTTCATCACTGTCTCAGAATGCGGTGAAAACACACCTATCCACTCCATTTTTCATAAGGATTCTAGAATGTCAAATAATGTTGTCAAATTCATCTGTTTGTGTCCTCAACCGCCACGGACGAGATTTGGGCTAATTTGAGGTCAAAAGAATGATAGTTTCGTCACTGTCTCAGAATGCGGTAAAAACCCACCTATCCACTCCATTTTTCGTGAGGATTCTAGAATGTCAAATAATGTTGTCAAATTCATTTGTTTGTGTCCTCAACCGCCACAACGAGATTTGGGCTAATTTGAAATCAAAAGAATGAAAGTTTGGTCACTGTCTCGGAATACGGTGAAAACCCACCTATCCACTCTATTTTTCATGTGGATTCTAGAATGTCTAATAATGTTGAGAAATTCATCTGTTTGTGTCCTCAACCGCCACGAACAAGATTTGGGCTAATTTGAGTTCAAAAGAATGAAAGTTTGGTCACTGTCTCGGAATGCGGTGAAAACCCACCTATCCACTCCATTTTTCATGAGGATTCTAGAATGTCCATTAATGTTGTCCAATTCATCTGTTTGTGTCCTCAACCGCCACGGACGAGATTTGGGCTAATTTGAGGTCAAAAGAATGAAAGTTTGGTCACTGTCTCGGAATGGGGTGAAAACCCATCTATCCACTCCATTTTTCATGAGGATTCTAGAATTTCAAATAATGTTGTCAAATTCATCTGTTTGTGTCCTCTACCGCCACGAACGAGATTTGGGCTAATTTGAGGTCAAAAGAATGATAGTTTCGTCACTGTCTCAGAATGCGGTGAAAACACACCTATCCACTCCATTTTTCATAAGGATTCTAGAATGTCAAATAATGTTGTCAAATTCATCTGTTTGTGTCCTCAACCGCCACGGACGAGATTTGGGCTAATTTGAGGTCAAAAGAATGATAGTTTCGTCACTGTCTCAGAATGCGGTGAAAACCCACCTATCCACTCCATTTTTCGTGAGGATTCTAGAATGTCAAATAATGTTGTCAAATTCATCTGTTTGTGTCCTCAACCGCCACGGACGAGATTTGGGCTAATTTGAGGTCAAAAGAATGATAGTTTCGTCACTGTCTCAGAATGCGGTGAAAACCCACCTATGCACTCCATTTTTCGTGAGGATTCTAGAATGTCAAATAATGTTGTCAAATTCATCTGTTTGTGTCCTCAACCGCCACGACGAGATTTGGGCTAATTTGAAATCAAAAGAATGAAAGTTTGGTCACTGTCTCGGAATACGGTGAAAACCCACCTATCTACTCTATTTTTCATGTGGATTCTAGAATGTCTAATAATGTTGAGAAATTCATCTGTTTGTGTCCTCAACCGCCACGAACAAGATTTGGGCTAATTTGAGTTCAAAAGAATGAAAGTTTGGTCACTGTCTCGGAATGCGGTGAAAACCCACCTATCCACTCCATTTTTCATGAGGATTCTAGAATGTCCATTAATGTTGTCCAATTCATCTGTTTGTGTCCTCAACCGCCACGGACGAGATTTGGGCTAATTTGAGGTCAAAAGAATGAAAGTTTGGTCACTGTCTCGGAATGGGGTGAAAACCCATCTATCCACTCCATTTTTCATGAGGATTCTAGAATTTCAAATAATGTTGTCAAATTCATCTGTTTGTGTCCTCTACCGCCACGAACGAGATTTGGGCTAATTTGAGGTCAAAAGAATGATAGTTTCGTCACTGTCTCAGAATGCGGTGAAAACACACCTATCCACTCCATTTTTCGTGAGGATTCTAGAATGTCAAATAATGTTGTCAAATTCATCTGTTTGTGTCCTCAACCGCCACGGACGAGATTTGGGCTAATTTGAAATCAAAAGAATGAAAGTTTGGTCACTGTCTCGGAATACGGTGAAAACCCACCTATCCACTCCATTTTTCATGTGGATTCTAGAATGTCTAATAATGTTGAGAAATTCATCTGTTTGTGTCCTCAACCGCCACGAACGAGATTTGGGCTAATTTGATGTCAAAAGAATGATAGTTTCGTCACTGTCTCGGAATGCGGTGAAAACACACCTTTCCACTCCATTTTTCATAAGGATTCTAGAATGTCAAATATTGTTGTCAAATTCATCTGTTTGTGTCCTCAACCGCCACGGACGAGATTTGGGCTAATTTGAGGTCAAAAGAATGATAGTTTCGTCACTGTCTCAGAATGCGGTGAAAACCCACCTATGCACTCCATTTTTCGTGAGGATTCTAGAATGTCAAATAATGTTGTCAAATTCATCTGTTTGTGTCCTCAACCGCCACGGACGAGATTTGGGCTAATTTGAGGTCAAAAGAATGATAGTTTCGTCACTGTCTCAGAATGCGGTAAAAACCCACCTATCCACTCCATTTTTCGTGAGGATTCTAGAATGTCAAATAATGTTGTCAAATTCATTTGTTTGTGTCCTCAACCGCCACAACGAGATTTGGGCTAATTTGAAATCAAAAGAATGAAAGTTTGGTCACTGTCTCGGAATACGGTGAAAACCCACCTATCCACTCCATTTTTCATGTGGATTCTAGAATGTCTAATAATGTTGAGAAATTCATCTGTTTGTGTCCTCAACCGCCACGAACAAGATTTGGGCTAATTTGAGTTCAAAAGAATGAAAGTTTGGTCACTGTCTCGGAATGCGGTGAAAACCCACCTATCCACTCCATTTTACATGAGGATTCTAGAATGTCCATTAATGTTGTCCAATTCATCTGTTTGTGTCCTCAACCGCCACGGACGAGATTTGGGCTAATTTGAGGTCAAAAGAATGAAAGTTTGGTCACTGTCTCGGAATGGGGTGAAAACCCATCTATCCACTCCATTTTTCATGAGGATTCTAGAATTTCAAATAATGTTGTCAAATTCATCTGTTTGTATCCTCTACCGCCACGAACGAGATTTGGGCTAATTTGAGGTCAAAAGAATGATAGTTTCGTCACTGTCTCAGAATGCGGTGAAAACACACCTATCCACTCCATTTTTCGTGAGGATTCTAGAATGTCAAATAATGTTGTCAAATTCATCTGTTTGTGTCCTCAACCGCCACGGACGAGATTTGGGCTAATTTGAGGTCAAAAGAATGATAGTTTCGTCACTGTCTCAGAATGCGGTGAAAACACACCTATCCACTCCATTTTTCATAAGGATTCTAGAATGTCAAATAATGTTGTCAAATTCATCTGTTTGTGTCCTCAACCGCCACGGACGAGATTTGGGCTAATTTGAGGTCAAAAGAATGATAGTTTCGTCACTGTCTCAGAATGCGGTGAAAACCCACCTATCCACTCCATTTTTCGTGAGGATTCTAGAATGTCAAATAATGTTGTCAAATTCATCTGTTTGTGTCCTCAACCGCCACGGACGAGATTTGGGCTAATTTGAGGTCAAAAGAATGATAGTTTCGTCACTGTCTCAGAATGCTGTGAAAACCCACCTATCCACTCCATTTTTCGTGAGGATTCTAGAATGTCCAATACTGTTGTCAAATTCATCTGTTTGTGTCCTCAACCGCCACGAACGAGATTTGGGCTAATTTGAGGTCAAAAGACAGAAAGTTTGGTCACAGTCTCGGAATGAGGTGAAAACCCACCTATCCACTCCATTTTTCATGTGGATTCTAGAATGTCAAATAATGTTGTCAAATTCATCTATTTGTGTCTTCAACCGCCACAACGAGATTTGGGCTAATTTGAAATCAAAAGAATGAAAGTTTGGTCACTGTCTCGGAATACGATGAAAACCCACCTATCCACTCCATTTTTCATGTGGATTCTAGAATGTCTAATAATGTTGAGAAATTCATCTGTTTGTGTCCTCAACCGCCACGAACAAGATTTGGGCTAATTTGAGTTCAAAAGAATGAAAGTTTGGTCACTGTCTCGGAATGCGGTGAAAACCCACCTATCCACTCCATTTTTCATGAGGATTCTAGAATGTCCATTAATGTTGTCAAATTCATCTGTTTGTGTCCTCAACCGCCACGAACGAGATTTGGGCTAATTTGAGGTCAAAAGAATGAAAGTTTGGTCACTGTCTCGGAATGGGGTGAAAACCCATCTATCCACTCCATTTTTCATGCGGATTCTAGAATTTCAAATAATGTTTTCAAATTCCTCTCTTTGTGTCCTCAACCGCCACGAACGAGATTTGGGCTAATTTGAGGTCAAAAGAATGATAGTTTCGTCACTGTCTCAGAATGCGGTGAAAACACACCTATCCACTCCATTTTTCATAAGGATTCTAGAATGTCGAATAATGTTGTCAAATTCATCTGTTTGTGTCCTCAACCGCCACGGACGAGATTTGGGCTAATTTGAGGTCAAAAGAATGATAGTTTCGTCACTGTCTCAGAATGCGGTGAAAACCCACCTATGCACTCCATTTTTCGTGAGGATTCTAGAATGTCAAATAATGTTGTCAAATTCATCTGTTTGTGTCCTCAACCGCCACGGACGAGATTTGGGCTAATTTGAGGTCAAAAGAATGATAGTTTCGTCACTGTCTCAGAATGCGGTCAAAACCCACCTATCCACTCCATTTTTCGTGAGGATTCTAGAATGTCAAATAATGTTGTCAAATTCATTTGTTTGTGTCCTCAACCACCACAACGAGATTTGGGCTAATTTGAAATCAAAAGAATGAAAGTTTGGTCACTGTCTCGGAATACGGTGAAAACCCACCTATCCACTCCATTTTTCATGTGGATTCTAGAATGTCTAATAATGTTGAGAAATTCATCTGTTTGTGTCCTCAACCGCCACGAACAAGATTTGGGCTAATTTGAGTTCAAAAGAATGAAAGTTTGGTCACTGTCTCGGAATGCGGTGAAAACCCACCTATCCACTCCATTTTACATGAGGATTCTAGAATGTCCATTAATGTTGTCCAATTCATCTGTTTGTGTCCTCAACCGCCACGGACGAGATTTGGGCTAATTTGAGGTCAAAAGAATGAAAGTTTGGTCACTGTCTCGGAATGGGGTGAAAACCCATCTATCCACTCCATTTTTCATGAGGATTCTAGAATTTCAAATAATGTTGTCAAATTCATCTGTTTGTATCCTCTACCGCCACGAACGAGATTTGGGCTAATTTGAGGTCAAAAGAATGATAGTTTCGTCACTGTCTCAGAATGCGGTGAAAACACACCTATCCACTCCATTTTTCGTGAGGATTCTAGAATGTCAAATAATGTTGTCAAATTCATCTGTTTGTGTCCTCAACCGCCACGGACGAGATTTGGGCTAATTTGAGGTCAAAAGAATGATAGTTTCGTCACTGTCTCAGAATGCGGTGAAAACACACCTATCCACTCCATTTTTCATAAGGATTCTAGAATGTCAAATAATGTTGTCAAATTCATCTGTTTGTGTCCTCAACCGCCACGGACGAGATTTGGGCTAATTTGAGGTCAAAAGAATGATAGTTTCGTCACTGTCTCAGAATGCGGTGAAAACACACCTATCCACTCCATTTTTCATAAGGATTCTAGAATGTCAAATAATGTTGTCAAATTCATCTGTTTGTGTCCTCAACCGCCACGGACGAGATTTGGGCTAATTTGAGGTCAAAAGAATGATAGTTTCGTCACTGTCTCAGAATGCGGTGAAAACCCACCTATCCACTCCATTTTTCGTGAGGATTCTAGAATGTCAAATAATGTTGTCAAATTCATCTGTTTGTGTCCTCAACCGCCACGGACGAGATTTGGGCTAATTTGAGGTCAAAAGAATGATAGTTTCGTCACTGTCTCAGAATGCTGTGAAAACCCACCTATCCACTCCATTTTTCGTGAGGATTCTAGAATGTCCAATACTGTTGTCAAATTCATCTGTTTGTGTCCTCAACCGCCACGAACGAGATTTGGGCTAATTTGAGGTCAAAAGACAGAAAGTTTGGTCACAGTCTCGGAATGAGGTGAAAACCCACCTATCCACTCCATTTTTCATGTGGATTCTAGAATGTCAAATAATGTTGTCAAATTCATCTGTTTGTGTCCTCAACCGCCACGAACGAGATTTGGGCTAATTTGAGGTCAAAAGAATGAAAGTTTGGTCACTGTCTCGGAATGGGGTGAAAACCCATCTATCCACTCCATTTTTCATGCGGATTCTAGAATTTCAAATAATGTTTTCAAATTCCTCTCTTTGTGTCCTCAACCGCCACGAACGAGATTTGGGCTAATTTGAGGTCAAAAGAATGATAGTTTCGTCACTGTCTCAGAATGCGGTGAAAACACACCTATCCACTCCATTTTTCATAAGGATTCTAGAATGTCGAATAATGTTGTCAAATTCATCTGTTTGTGTCCTCAACCGCCACGGACGAGATTTGGGCTAATTTGAGGTCAAAAGAATGATAGTTTCGTCACTGTCTCAGAATGCGGTGAAAACCCACCTATGCACTCCATTTTTCGTGAGGATTCTAGAATGTCAAATAATGTTGTCAAATTCATCTGTTTGTGTCCTCAACCGCCACGGACGAGATTTGGGCTAATTTGAGGTCAAAAGAATGATAGTTTCGTCACTGTCTCAGAATGCGGTAAAAACCCACCTATCCACTCCATTTTTCGTGAGGATTCTAGAATGTCAAATAATGTTGTCAAATTCATTTGTTTGTGTCCTCAACCACCACAACGAGATTTGGGCTAATTTGAAATCAAAAGAATGAAAGTTTGGTCACTGTCTCGGAATACGGTGAAAACCCACCTATCCACTCCATTTTTCATGTGGATTCTAGAATGTCTAATAATGTTGAGAAATTCATCTGTTTGTGTCCTCAACCGCCACGAACAAGATTTGGGCTAATTTGAGTTCAAAAGAATGAAAGTTTGGTCACTGTCTCGGAATGCGGTGAAAACCCACCTATCCACTCCATTTTACATGAGGATTCTAGAATGTCCATTAATGTTGTCCAATTCATCTGTTTGTGTCCTCAACCGCCACGGACGAGATTTGGGCTAATTTGAGGTCAAAAGAATGAAAGTTTGGTCACTGTCTCGGAATGGGGTGAAAACCCATCTATCCACTCCATTTTTCATGAGGATTCTAGAATTTCAAATAATGTTGTCAAATTCATCTGTTTGTATCCTCTACCGCCACGAACGAGATTTGGGCTAATTTGAGGTCAAAAGAATGATAGTTTCGTCACTGTCTCAGAATGCGGTGAAAACACACCTATCCACTCCATTTTTCGTGAGGATTCTAGAATGTCAAATAATGTTGTCAAATTTATCTGTTTGTGTCCTCAACCGCCACGGACGAGATTTGGGCTAATTTGAGGTCAAAAGAATGATAGTTTCGTCACTGTCTCAGAATGCGGTGAAAACACACCTATCCACTCCATTTTTCATAAGGATTCTAGAATGTCAAATAATGTTGTCAAATTCATCTGTTTGTGTCCTCAACCGCCACGGACGAGATTTGGGCTAATTTGAGGTCAAAAGAATGATAGTTTCGTCACTGTCTCAGAATGCGGTGAAAACCCACCTATCCACTCCATTTTTCGTGAGGATTCTAGAATGTCAAATAATGTTGTCAAATTCATCTGTTTGTGTCCTCAACCGCCACGGACGAGATTTGGGCTAATTTGAGGTCAAAAGAATGATAGTTTCGTCTATGTCTCAGAATGCTGTGAAAACCCACCTATCCACTCCATTTTTCGTGAGGATTCTAGAATGTCCAATACTGTTGTCAAATTCATCTGTTTGTGTCCTCAACCGCCACGAACGAGATTTGGGCTAATTTGAGGTCAAAAGACAGAAAGTTTGGTCACAGTCTCGGAATGAGGTGAAAACCCACCTATCCACTCCATTTTTCATGTGGATTCTAGAATGTCAAATAATGTTGTCAAATTCATCTATTTGTGTCTTCAACCGCCACAACGAGATTTGGGCTAATTTGAAATCAAAAGAATGAAAGTTTGGTCACTGTCTCGGAATACGATGAAAACCCACCTATCCACTCCATTTTTCATGTGGATTCTAGAATGTCTAATAATGTTGAGAAATTCATCTGTTTGTGTCCTCAACCGCCACGAACAAGATTTGGGCTAATTTGAGTTCAAAAGAATGAAAGTTTGGTCACTGTCTCGGAATGCGGTGAAAACCCACCTATCCACTCCATTTTACATGAGGATTCTAGAATGTCCATTAATGTTGTCCAATTCATCTGTTTGTGTCCTCAACCGCCACGGACGAGATTTGGGCTAATTTGAGGTCAAAAGAATGAAAGTTTGGTCACTGTCTCGGAATGGGGTGAAAACCCATCTATCCACTCCATTTTTCATGAGGATTCTAGAATTTCAAATAATGTTGTCAAATTCATCTGTTTGTATCCTCTACCGCCACGAACGAGATTTGGGCTAATTTGAGGTCAAAAGAATGATAGTTTCGTCACTGTCTCAGAATGCGGTGAAAACACACCTATCCACTCCATTTTTCGTGAGGATTCTAGAATGTCAAATAATGTTGTCAAATTCATCTGTTTGTGTCCTCAACCGCCACGGACGAGATTTGGGCTAATTTGAGGTCAAAAGAATGATAGTTTCGTCACTGTCTCAGAATGCGGTGAAAACACACCTATCCACTCCATTTTTCATAAGGATTCTAGAATGTCAAATAATGTTGTCAAATTCATCTGTTTGTGTCCTCAACCGCCACGGACGAGATTTGGGCTAATTTGAGGTCAAAAGAATGATAGTTTCGTCACTGTCTCAGAATGCGGTGAAAACCCACCTATCCACTCCATTTTTCGTGAGGATTCTAGAATGTCAAATAATGTTGTCAAATTCATCTGTTTGTGTCCTCAACCGCCACGGACGAGATTTGGGCTAATTTGAGGTCAAAAGAATGATAGTTTCGTCACTGTCTCAGAATGCTGTGAAAACCCACCTATCCACTCCATTTTTCGTGAGGATTCTAGAATGTCCAATACTGTTGTCAAATTCATCTGTTTGTGTCCTCAACCGCCACGAACGAGATTTGGGCTAATTTGAGGTCAAAAGACAGAAAGTTTGGTCACAGTCTCGGAATGAGGTGAAAACCCACCTATCCACTCCATTTTTCATGTGGATTCTAGAATGTCAAATAATGTTGTCAAATTCATCTATTTGTGTCTTCAACCGCCACAACGAGATTTGGGCTAATTTGAAATCAAAAGAATGAAAGTTTGGTCACTGTCTCGGAATACGATGAAAACCCACCTATCCACTCCATTTTTCATGTGGATTCTAGAATGTCTAATAATGTTGAGAAATTCATCTGTTTGTGTCCTCAACCGCCACGAACAAGATTTGGGCTAATTTGAGTTCAAAAGAATGAAAGTTTGGTCACTGTCTCGGAATGCGGTGAAAACCCACCTATCCACTCCATTTTTCATGAGGATTCTAGAATGTCCATTAATGTTGTCAAATTCATCTGTTTGTGTCCTCAACCGCCACGAACGAGATTTGGGCTAATTTGAGGTCAAAAGAATGAAAGTTTGGTCACTGTCTCGGAATGGGGTGAAAACCCATCTATCCACTCCATTTTTCATGCGGATTCTAGAATTTCAAATAATGTTTTCAAATTCCTCTCTTTGTGTCCTCAACCGCCACGAACGAGATTTGGGCTAATTTGAGGTCAAAAGAATGATAGTTTCGTCACTGTCTCAGAATGCGGTGAAAACACACCTATCCACTCCATTTTTCATAAGGATTCTAGAATGTCGAATAATGTTGTCAAATTCATCTGTTTGTGTCCTCAACCGCCACGGACGAGATTTGGGCTAATTTGAGGTCAAAAGAATGATAGTTTCGTCACTGTCTCAGAATGCGGTGAAAACCCACCTATGCACTCCATTTTTCGTGAGGATTCTAGAATGTCAAATAATGTTGTCAAATTCATCTGTTTGTGTCCTCAACCGCCACGGACGAGATTTGGGCTAATTTGAGGTCAAAAGAATGATAGTTTCGTCACTGTCTCAGAATGCGGTCAAAACCCACCTATCCACTCCATTTTTCGTGAGGATTCTAGAATGTCAAATAATGTTGTCAAATTCATTTGTTTGTGTCCTCAACCACCACAACGAGATTTGGGCTAATTTGAAATCAAAAGAATGAAAGTTTGGTCACTGTCTCGGAATACGGTGAAAACCCACCTATCCACTCCATTTTTCATGTGGATTCTAGAATGTCTAATAATGTTGAGAAATTCATCTGTTTGTGTCCTCAACCGCCACGAACAAGATTTGGGCTAATTTGAGTTCAAAAGAATGAAAGTTTGGTCACTGTCTCGGAATGCGGTGAAAACCCACCTATCCACTCCATTTTACATGAGGATTCTAGAATGTCCATTAATGTTGTCCAATTCATCTGTTTGTGTCCTCAACCGCCACGGACGAGATTTGGGCTAATTTGAGGTCAAAAGAATGAAAGTTTGGTCACTGTCTCGGAATGGGGTGAAAACCCATCTATCCACTCCATTTTTCATGAGGATTCTAGAATTTCAAATAATGTTGTCAAATTCATCTGTTTGTATCCTCTACCGCCACGAACGAGATTTGGGCTAATTTGAGGTCAAAAGAATGATAGTTTCGTCACTGTCTCAGAATGCGGTGAAAACACACCTATCCACTCCATTTTTCGTGAGGATTCTAGAATGTCAAATAATGTTGTCAAATTCATCTGTTTGTGTCCTCAACCGCCACGGACGAGATTTGGGCTAATTTGAGGTCAAAAGAATGATAGTTTCGTCACTGTCTCAGAATGCGGTGAAAACACACCTATCCACTCCATTTTTCATAAGGATTCTAGAATGTCAAATAATGTTGTCAAATTCATCTGTTTGTGTCCTCAACCGCCACGGACGAGATTTGGGCTAATTTGAGGTCAAAAGAATGATAGTTTCGTCACTGTCTCAGAATGCGGTGAAAACACACCTATCCACTCCATTTTTCATAAGGATTCTAGAATGTCAAATAATGTTGTCAAATTCATCTGTTTGTGTCCTCAACCGCCACGGACGAGATTTGGGCTAATTTGAGGTCAAAAGAATGATAGTTTCGTCACTGTCTCAGAATGCGGTGAAAACACACCTATCCACTCCATTTTTCATAAGGATTCTAGAATGTCAAATAATGTTGTCAAATTCATCTGTTTGTGTCCTCAACCGCCACGGACGAGATTTGGGCTAATTTGAGGTCAAAAGAATGATAGTTTCGTCACTGTCTCAGAATGCGGTGAAAACACACCTATCCACTCCATTTTTCATAAGGATTCTAGAATGTCAAATAATGTTGTCAAATTCATCTGTTTGTGTCCTCAACCGCCACGGACGAGATTTGGGCTAATTTGAGGTCAAAAGAATGATAGTTTCGTCACTGTCTCAGAATGCGGTGAAAACCCACCTATCCACTCCATTTTTCGTGAGGATTCTAGAATGTCAAATAATGTTGTCAAATTCATCTGTTTGTGTCCTCAACCGCCACGGACGAGATTTGGGCTAATTTGAGGTCAAAAGAATGATAGTTTCGTCACTGTCTCGGAATGGGGTGAAAACCCATCTATCCACTCCATTTTTCATGCGGATTCTAGAATTTCAAATAATGTTTTCAAATTCCTCTCTTTGTGTCCTCAACCGCCACGAACGAGATTTGGGCTAATTTGAGGTCAAAAGAATGATAGTTTCGTCACTGTCTCAGAATGCGGTGAAAACACACCTATCCACTCCATTTTTCATAAGGATTCTAGAATGTCGAATAATGTTGTCAAATTCATCTGTTTGTGTCCTCAACCGCCACGGACGAGATTTGGGCTAATTTGAGGTCAAAAGAATGATAGTTTCGTCACTGTCTCAGAATGCGGTGAAAACCCACCTATGCACTCCATTTTTCGTGAGGATTCTAGAATGTCAAATAATGTTGTCAAATTCATCTGTTTGTGTCCTCAACCGCCACGGACGAGATTTGGGCTAATTTGAGGTCAAAAGAATGATAGTTTCGTCACTGTCTCAGAATGCGGTAAAAACCCACCTATCCACTCCATTTTTCGTGAGGATTCTAGAATGTCAAATAATGTTGTCAAATTCATTTGTTTGTGTCCTCAACCACCACAACGAGATTTGGGCTAATTTGAAATCAAAAGAATGAAAGTTTGGTCACTGTCTCGGAATACGGTGAAAACCCACCTATCCACTCCATTTTTCATGTGGATTCTAGAATGTCTAATAATGTTGAGAAATTCATCTGTTTGTGTCCTCAACCGCCACGAACAAGATTTGGGCTAATTTGAGTTCAAAAGAATGAAAGTTTGGTCACTGTCTCGGAATGCGGTGAAAACCCACCTATCCACTCCATTTTACATGAGGATTCTAGAATGTCCATTAATGTTGTCCAATTCATCTGTTTGTGTCCTCAACCGCCACGGACGAGATTTGGGCTAATTTGAGGTCAAAAGAATGAAAGTTTGGTCACTGTCTCGGAATGGGGTGAAAACCCATCTATCCACTCCATTTTTCATGAGGATTCTAGAATTTCAAATAATGTTGTCAAATTCATCTGTTTGTATCCTCTACCGCCACGAACGAGATTTGGGCTAATTTGAGGTCAAAAGAATGATAGTTTCGTCACTGTCTCAGAATGCGGTGAAAACACACCTATCCACTCCATTTTTCGTGAGGATTCTAGAATGTCAAATAATGTTGTCAAATTTATCTGTTTGTGTCCTCAACCGCCACGGACGAGATTTGGGCTAATTTGAGGTCAAAAGAATGATAGTTTCGTCACTGTCTCAGAATGCGGTGAAAACACACCTATCCACTCCATTTTTCATAAGGATTCTAGAATGTCAAATAATGTTGTCAAATTCATCTGTTTGTGTCCTCAACCGCCACGGACGAGATTTGGGCTAATTTGAGGTCAAAAGAATGATAGTTTCGTCACTGTCTCAGAATGCGGTGAAAACCCACCTATCCACTCCATTTTTCGTGAGGATTCTAGAATGTCAAATAATGTTGTCAAATTCATCTGTTTGTGTCCTCAACCGCCACGGACGAGATTTGGGCTAATTTGAGGTCAAAAGAATGATAGTTTCGTCTATGTCTCAGAATGCTGTGAAAACCCACCTATCCACTCCATTTTTCGTGAGGATTCTAGAATGTCCAATACTGTTGTCAAATTCATCTGTTTGTGTCCTCAACCGCCACGAACGAGATTTGGGCTAATTTGAGGTCAAAAGACAGAAAGTTTGGTCACAGTCTCGGAATGAGGTGAAAACCCACCTATCCACTCCATTTTTCATGTGGATTCTAGAATGTCAAATAATGTTGTCAAATTCATCTATTTGTGTCTTCAACCGCCACAACGAGATTTGGGCTAATTTGAAATCAAAAGAATGAACGTTTGGTCACTGTCTCGGAATACGATGAAAACCCACCTATCCACTCCATTTTTCATGTGGATTCTAGAATGTCTAATAATGTTGAGAAATTCATCTGTTTGTGTCCTCAACCGCCACGAACAAGATTTGGGCTAATTTGAGTTCAAAAGAATGAAAGTTTGGTCACTGTCTCGGAATGCGGTGAAAAACCACCTATCCACTCCATTTTTCATGAGGATTCTAGAATGTCCATTAATGTTGTCAAATTCATCTGTTTGTGTCCTCAACCGCCACGAACGAGATTTGGGCTAATTTGAGGTCAAAAGAATGAAAGTTTGGTCACTGTCTCGGAATGGGGTGAAAACCCATCTATCCACTCCATTTTTCATGCGGATTCTAGAATTTCAAATAATGTTTTCAAATTCCTCTCTTTGTGTCCTCAACCGCCACGAACGAGATTTGGGCTAATTTGAGGTCAAAAGAATGATAGTTTCGTCACTGTCTCAGAATGCGGTGAAAACACACCTATCCACTCCATTTTTCATAAGGATTCTAGAATGTCGAATAATGTTGTCAAATTCATCTGTTTGTGTCCTCAACCGCCACGGACGAGATTTGGGCTAATTTGAGGTCAAAAGACAGAATGTTTGGTCACTGTCTCGGAATGGGGTGAAAACCCACCTATCCACCCCATTTTTCATGAGGATTCTAGAATGTCCAATACTGTTGTCAAATTCATCTGTTTCTATCCTCAACCGCCACGAACGAGATTTGGGCTAATTTGATATCAAAAGAATGATAGTTTCGTCACTGTCTCGGAATAAGGTGAAAACCCATCTATCCACTCCATTTTTCATGAGGATTCTACAATTTCAAATAATGTTGTCAAATTCATCTGTTTGTGTCCTCAACCGCCACGAACGAGATTTAGTATAATTTGAGGTCAAAAGAATTATAGTTTCGTCACTGTCTCAGAATGCGGTGAAAACCCACCTTTCCACTCCATTTTTCGTAAGGATTCTAGAATGTCAAATAATGTTGTCAAATTCATCTGTTTGTGTCCTCAACCGCCACGAACGAGATTTGGGCTAATTTGAGGTCAAAAGAATGATAGTTTCGTCACTGTCTCAAAATGCGGTGAAAACACACCTATCCACTCCATTTTTCATAAGGATTCTAGAATGTCAAATAATATTGTCAAATTCATCTGTTTGTGTCCTCAACCGCCACGGACGAGATTTGGGCTAATTTGAGGTCAAAAGAATGAAAGTTTGGTCACTGTCTCGGAATGGGGTGAAAACCCATCTATCCACTCCATTTTTCATGAGGATTCTACAATTTCAAATAATGTTGTCAAATTCATCTGTTTGTGTCCTCAACCGCCACGAACGAGATTTGGTCTAATTTGAGGTCAAAAGAATGATAGTTTCGTCACTGTCTCAGAATGCGGTGAAAACACACCTATCCACTCCATTTTTCATAAGGATTCTAGAATGTCAAATAATGTTGTCAAATTCATCTGTTTGTGTCCTCAACCGCCACGGACGAGATTTGGGCTAATTTGAGGTCAAAAGAATGATAGTTTCGTCACTGTCTCAGAATGCGGTGAAAACCCACCTATGCACTCCATTTTTCGTGAGGATTCTAGAATGTCAAATAATGTTGTCAAATTCATCTGTTTGTGTCCTCAACCGCCACGGACGAGATTTGGGCTAATTTGAGGTCAAAAGAATGATAGTTTCGTCACTGTCTCGGAATGCGGTGAAAACCCACCTTTCCACTCCATTTGTCGTGAGGATTCTAGAATGTCAAATAATGTTGTCAAATTCATCTGTTTGTGTCCTCAACCGCCACGAACGAGATTTGGGCTAATTTGAGGTCAAAAGACAGAAAGTTTGGTCACTGTCTCGGAATGGGGTGAAAACCCATCTATCCACTCCATTTTTCATGAGGATTCTACAATTTCAAATAATGTTGTCAAATTCATCTGTTTGTGTCCTCAACCGCCACGAACGAGATTTGGTCTAATTTGAGGTCAAAAGAATGATAGTTTCGTCACTGTCTCAGAATGCGGTGAAAACACACTTATCCACTCCATTTTTCATAAGGATTCTAGAATGTCAAATAATGTTGTCAAATTCATCTGTTTGTGTCCTCAACCGCCACGGACGAGATTTGGGCTAATTTGAGGTCAAAAGAATGATAGTTTCGTCACTGTCTCAGAATGCGGTGAAAACCCACCTATGCACTCCATTTTTCGTGAGGATTCTAGAATGTCAAATAATGTTGTCAAATTCATCTGTTTGTGTCCTCAACCGCCACGGACGAGATTTGGGCTAATTTGAGGTCAAAAGAATGATAGTTTCGTCACTGTCTCAGAATGCGGTGAAAACCCACCTTTCCACTCCATTTGTCGTGAGGATTCTAGAATGTCAAATAATGTTGTCAAATTCATCTGTTTGTGTCCTCAACCGCCACGAACGAGATTTGGGCTAATTTGAGGTCAAAAGACAGAAAGTTTGGTCACTGTCTCGGAATGGGGTGAAAACCCACCTATCCACCCCATTTTTCAAGAGGATTCTAGAATGTCCAACACTGTTGTCAAATTCATCTGTTTCTATCCTCAACCGCCACGAACGAGATTTGGGGTAATTTGATGTCAAAAGAATGATAGTTTCGTCACTGTCTCGGAATGGGGTGAAAACCCACCTATCCACTCCATTTTTCATGAGGATTCTAGAATTTCAAATAATGTTGTCAAATTCATCTGTTTCTATCCTCAACCGCCACGAACGAGATTTGGGCTAATTTGATGTCAAAAGAATGATAGTTTCATCACTGTCTCGGAATGGGGTGAAAACCCACCTATCCACTCCATTTTTCATGAGGATTCTAGAATTTCAAATAATGTTGTCAAATTCATCTGTTTGTGTCCTCAACCGCCACGAACGAGATTTGGGCTAATTTGAGGTCAAAAGAATGATAGTTTAGTCACTGTCTCAGAATACGGTGAAAACACACCTATCCACTCCATTTTTCTTAAGGATTCTAGAATGTCAAATATTGTTGTCAAATTCATCTGTTTGTGTCCTCAACCGCCACGGACGAGATTTGGACTAATTTGAGGTCAAAAGAATGATAGTTTCGTCACTGTCTCAGAATGCGGTGAAAACCCACCTATCCACTCCATTTTTCGTGAGGATTCTAGAATGTCAAATAATGTTGTCAAATTCATCTGTTTGTGTCCTCAACCGCCACGAACGAGATTTGGGCTAATTTGAGGTCAAAAGACAGAAAGTTTGGTCACTGTCTCGGAATGGGGTGAAAACCCACCTATCCACCCCATTTTTCATGAGGATTCTAGAATGTCCAATACTATTGTCAAATTCATCTGTTTCTATCCTCAACCGCCACGAACGAGATTTGGGGTAATTTGATGTCAAAAGAATGATAGTTTCGTCACTGTCTCGGAATGGGGTGAAAACCCACCTATCCACTCCATTTTTCATGAGGATTCTAGAATTTCAAATAATGTTGTCAAATTCATCTGTTTGTGTCCTCTACCGCCACGAACGAGATTTGGGCTAATTTGAGGTCAAAAGAATGATAGTTTCGTCACTGTCTCAGAATGCGGTGAAAACACACCTATCCACTCCATTTTTCGTGAGGATTCTAGAATGTCAAATAATGTTGTCAAATTCATCTGTTTGTGTCCTCAACCGCCACGGACGAGATTTGGGCTAATTTGAGGTCAAAAGAATGATAGTTTCGTCACTGTCTCAGAATGCGGTGAAAACACACCTATCCACTCCATTTTTCATAAGGATTCTAGAATGTCAAATAATGTTGTCAAATTCATCTGTTTGTGTCCTCAACCGCCACGGACGAGATTTGGGCTAATTTGAGGTCAAAAGAATGATAGTTTCGTCACTGTCTCAGAATGCGGTGAAAACCCACCTATCCACTCCATTTTTCGTGAGGATTCTAGAATGTCAAATAATGTTGTCAAATTCATCTGTTTGTGTCCTCAACCGCCACGGACGAGATTTGGGCTAATTTGAGGTCAAAAGAATGATAGTTTCGTCGCTGTCTCAGAATGCTGTGAAAACCCACCTATCCACTCCATTTTTCGTGAGAATTCTAGAATGTCCAATACTGTTGTCAAATTCATCTGTTTGTGTCCTCAACCGCCACGAACGAGATTTGGGCTAATTTGAGGTCAAAAGACAGAAAGTTTGGTCACAGTCTCGGAATGAGGTGAAAACCCACCTATCCACTCCATTTTTCATGTGGATTCTAGAATGTCAAATAATGTTGTCAAATTCATCTATTTGTGTCTTCAACCGCCACAACGAGATTTGGGCTAATTTGAAATCAAAAGAATGAAAGTTTGGTCACTGTCTCGGAATACGATGAAAACCCACCTATCCACTCCATTTTTCATGTGGATTCTAGAATGTCTAATAATGTTGAGAAATTCATCTGTTTGTGTCCTCAACCGCCACGAACAAGATTTGGGCTAATTTGAGTTCAAAAGAATGAAAGTTTGGTCACTGTCTCGGAATGCGGTGAAAACCCACCTATCCACTCCATTTTTCATGAGGATTCTAGAATGTCCATTAATGTTGTCAAATTCATCTGTTTGTGTCCTCAACCGCCACGAACGAGATTTGGGCTAATTTGAGGTCAAAAGAATGAAAGTTTGGTCACTGTCTCGGAATGGGGTGAAAACCCATCTATCCACTCCATTTTTCATGCGGATTCTAGAATTTCAAATAATGTTTTCAAATTCCTCTCTTTGTGTCCTCAACCGCCACGAACGAGATTTGGGCTAATTTGAGGTCAAAAGAATGATAGTTTCGTCACTGTCTCAGAATGCGGTGAAAACACACCTATCCACTCCATTTTTCATAAGGATTCTAGAATGTCGAATAATGTTGTCAAATTCATCTGTTTGTGTCCTCAACCGCCACGGACGAGATTTGGGCTAATTTGAGGTCAAAAGACAGAATGTTTGGTCACTGTCTCGGAATGGGGTGAAAACCCACCTATCCACCCCATTTTTCATGAGGATTCTAGAATGTCCAATACTGTTGTCAAATTCATCTGTTTCTATCCTCAACCGCCACGAACGAGATTTGGGCTAATTTGATATCAAAAGAATGATAGTTTCGTCACTGTCTCGGAATAAGGTGAAAACCCATCTATCCACTCCATTTTTCATGAGGATTCTACAATTTCAAATAATGTTGTCAAATTCATCTGTTTGTGTCCTCAACCGCCACGAACGAGATTTAGTATAATTTGAGGTCAAAAGAATTATAGTTTCGTCACTGTCTCAGAATGCGGTGAAAACCCACCTTTCCACTCCATTTTTCGTAAGGATTCTAGAATGTCAAATAATGTTGTCAAATTCATCTGTTTGTGTCCTCAACCGCCACGAACGAGATTTGGGCTAATTTGAGGTCAAAAGAATGATAGTTTCGTCACTGTCTCAAAATGCGGTGAAAACACACCTATCCACTCCATTTTTCATAAGGATTCTAGAATGTCAAATAATATTGTCAAATTCATCTGTTTGTGTCCTCAACCGCCACGGACGAGATTTGGGCTAATTTGAGGTCAAAAGAATGAAAGTTTGGTCACTGTCTCGGAATGGGGTGAAAACCCATCTATCCACTCCATTTTTCATGAGGATTCTACAATTTCAAATAATGTTGTCAAATTCATCTGTTTGTGTCCTCAACCGCCACGAACGAGATTTGGTCTAATTTGAGGTCAAAAGAATGATAGTTTCGTCACTGTCTCAGAATGCGGTGAAAACACACCTATCCACTCCATTTTTCATAAGGATTCTAGAATGTCAAATAATGTTGTCAAATTCATCTGTTTGTGTCCTCAACCGCCACGGACGAGATTTGGGCTAATTTGAGGTCAAAAGAATGATAGTTTCGTCACTGTCTCAGAATGCGGTGAAAACCCACCTATGCACTCCATTTTTCGTGAGGATTCTAGAATGTCAAATAATGTTGTCAAATTCATCTGTTTGTGTCCTCAACCGCCACGAACGAGATTTGGGCTAATTTGAGGTCAAAAGAATGATAGTTTCGTCACTGTCTCAGAATGCGATGAAAACCCACCTTTCCACTCCATTTGTCGTGAGGATTCTAGAATGTCAAATAATGTTGTCAAATTCATCTGTTTGTGTCCTCAACCGCCACGAACGAGATTTGGGCTAATTTGAGGTCAAAAGACAGAAAGTTTGGTCACTGTCTCGGAATGGGGTGAAAACCCATCTATCCACTCCATTTTTCATGAGGATTCTACAATTTCAAATAATGTTGTCAAATTCATCTGTTTGTGTCCTCAACCGCCACGAACGAGATTTGGTCTAATTTGAGGTCAAAAGAATGATAGTTTCGTCACTGTCTCAGAATGCGGTGAAAACACACTTATCCACTCCATTTTTCATAAGGATTCTAGAATGTCAAATAATGTTGTCAAATTCATCTGTTTGTGTCCTCAACCGCCACGGACGAGATTTGGGCTAATTTGAGGTCAAAAGAATGATAGTTTCGTCACTGTCTCAGAATGCGGTGAAAACCCACCTATGCACTCCATTTTTCGTGAGGATTCTAGAATGTCAAATAATGTTGTCAAATTCATCTGTTTGTGTCCTCAACCGCCACGGACGAGATTTGGGCTAATTTGAGGTCAAAAGAATGATAGTTTCGTCACTGTCTCAGAATGCGGTGAAAACCCACCTTTCCACTCCATTTGTCGTGAGGATTCTAGAATGTCAAATAATGTTGTCAAATTCATCTGTTTGTGTCCTCAACCGCCACGAACGAGATTTGGGCTAATTTGAGGTCAAAAGACAGAAAGTTTGGTCACTGTCTCGGAATGGGGTGAAAACCCACCTATCCACCCCATTTTTCAAGAGGATTCTAGAATGTCCAACACTGTTGTCAAATTCATCTGTTTCTATCCTCAACCGCCACGAACGAGATTTGGGGTAATTTGATGTCAAAAGAATGATAGTTTCGTCACTGTCTCGGAATGGGGTGAAAACCCACCTATCCACTCCATTTTTCATGAGGATTCTAGAATTTCAAATAATGTTGTCAAATTCATCTGTTTCTATCCTCAACCGCCACGAACGAGATTTGGGCTAATTTGATGTCAAAAGAATGATAGTTTCATCACTGTCTCGGAATGGGGTGAAAACCCACCTATCCACTCCATTTTTCATGAGGATTCTAGAATTTCAAATAATGTTGTCAAATTCATCTGTTTGTGTCCTCAACCGCCACGAACGAGATTTGGGCTAATTTGAGGTCAAAAGAATGATAGTTTAGTCACTGTCTCAGAATACGGTGAAAACACACCTATCCACTCCATTTTTCTTAAGGATTCTAGAATGTCAAATATTGTTGTCAAATTCATCTGTTTGTGTCCTCAACCGCCACGGACGAGATTTGGACTAATTTGAGGTCAAAAGAATGATAGTTTCGTCACTGTCTCAGAATGCGGTGAAAACCCACCTATCCACTCCATTTTTCGTGAGGATTCTAGAATGTCAAATAATGTTGTCAAATTCATCTGTTTGTGTCCTCAACCGCCACGAACGAGATTTGGGCTAATTTGAGGTCAAAAGACAGAAAGTTTGGTCACTGTCTCGGAATGGGGTGAAAACCCACCTATCCACCCCATTTTTCATGAGGATTCTAGAATGTCCAATACTATTGTCAAATTCATCTGTTTCTATCCTCAACCGCCACGAACGAGATTTGGGGTAATTTGATGTCAAAAGAATGATAGTTTCGTCACTGTCTCGGAATGGGGTGAAAACCCACCTATCCACTCCATTTTTCATGAGGATTCTAGAATTTCAAATAATGTTGTCAAATTCATCTGTTTGTGTCCTCAACCGCCACGAACGAGATTTGGGCTAATTTGAGGTCAAAAGACAGAAAGTTTGGTCACTGTCTCGGAATGGGGTGAAAACCCACCTATCCACCCCATTTTTCATGAGGATTCTAGAATGTCCAATACTGTTGTCAAATTCATCTGTTTCTATCCTCAACCGCCACGAACGAGATTTGGGCTAATTTGATGTCAAAAGAATGATAGTTTCGTCACTGTCTCGGAATGGGGTGAAAACCCACCTATCCACTCCATTTTTCATGAGGATTCTAGAATTTCAAATAATGTTGTCAAATTCATCTGTTTGTGTCCTCAACCGCCACGAATGAGATTTGGGCTAATTTGAGGTCAAAAGAATGATAGTTTAGTCACTGTCTCAGAATGCGGTGAAAACACACCTATCCACTCCATTTTTCATAAGGATTCTATAATGTCAAATAATGTTGTCAAATTCATCTGTTTGTGTCCTCAACCGCCACGGACGAGAATTGGGCTAATTTGAGGTCAAAAGAATGATAGTTTCGTCACTGTCTCAGAATGGGGTGAAAACCCACCTATCCACTCCATTTTTCGTGAGGATTCTAGAATGTCAAATAATGTTGTCAAATTCATCTGTTTGTGTCCTCAACCGCCACGAACGAGATTTGGGCTAATTTGAGGTCAAAAGACAGAAAGTTTGGTCACTGTCTCGGAATGGGGTGAAAACCCACCTATCCACCCCATTTTTCATGAGGATTCTAGAATGTCCAATACTGTTGTCAAATTCATCTGTTTCTATCCTCAACCGCCACGAACGAAATTTGGGCTAATTTGATGTCAAAAGAAATATAGTTTCGTCACTGTCTCGGAATGGGGTGAAAACCCACCTATCCACTCCATTTTTCATGCGGATTCTAGAATGTCAAATAATGTTGTCAAATTCATCTGTTTGTGTCCTCAACCGCCACGAACGAGATTTCGGCTAATTTGAGGACAAAAGAATGATACTTTGGTCACTGTCTCGGAATGCGGTGAAAACCCACCTATCCACTCCATTTTTCATGCGGATTCTAGAATGTCAAATAATGTTGTCAAATTCATCTTTTTGTGTCCTCAACCGCCACAAACAAGATTTGGGCTAATTTGAGGTCAAAAGAATGATAGTTTCGTCACTGTCTCGGAATGCGGTGAAAACCCACCTATCCACTCCATTTTTCATGTGGATTCTAGAATGTCAAATAATGTTGTCAAATTCATCTGTTTGTGTCCTCAACCGCCACGAACGAGATTTGGGCTAATTTGAGGTCAAAAGAATGATAGTTTCGTCACTGTCTCGGAATGGGGTGAAAACCCACCTATCCACTCCATTTTTCATGAGGATTCTAGAATTTCAAAGAATGTTGTCAAATTCATCTGTTTGTGTCCTCAACCGCAACGAACGAGATTTGGGCTAATTTGAGGTCAAAAGAATGATAGTTTCGTCACTGTCTCAGAATGCGGTGAAAACACACCTATCCACTCCATTTTTCATAAGGATTCTAGAATGTCAAATAATGTTGTCAAATTCATCTGTTTGTGTCCTCAACCGCCACGACCGAGATTTGGGCTAATTTGAGGTCAAAAGAATGAAAGTTTGGTCACTGTCTCAGAATGGGGTGAAAACCCACCTATCCACTCCATTTTTCATGAGGATTCTAGAATGTCCAATAATGTTGTCAAATTCATCTGTTTGTGTCCTCAACCGCCATGAACGAGATGTGGGCTAATTTGAGGTCAAAAGAATGAACGTTTGGTCACTGTCTCGGAATGGGGTGAAAACCCACCTATCGACTCCATTTTTCATGTGGATTCTAGAATGTCAAATAATGTTGTCAAATTCATCTGTTTGTGTCCTCAACCGCCACGAACGAGATTTGGGCTAATTTGAGATCAAAAGAATGAAAGTTTGGTCACTGTCTCGGAATACGGTGAAAACCCACCTATCCACTCCATTTTTCATGAGGATTTTAGAATTTCAAATAATGTTGTCAAATTCATCTGTTTGTGTCCTCAACCGCCACGAACGAGATTTGGGCTAATTTGAGGTCAAAAGAATGATAGTTTCGTCACTGTCTCGGAATACGGTGAAAACCCACCTATCCACTCCATTTTTCATGAGGATTCTAGAATGTCAAATAATGTTATCAAATTCATCTTTTTGTGTCCTCAACCGCCACAAACAAGATTTCGGCTAATTTGAGGT
This sequence comes from Inga oerstediana, assembly GCA_963210345.1. NCBI lineage: Eukaryota > Viridiplantae > Streptophyta > Magnoliopsida > Fabales > Fabaceae > Inga > Inga oerstediana. The sequence continues at coordinate 37,114,909 of OY723408.1, read as the reverse complement.
CAAAAGAATGATAGTTTCGTCACTGTCTCGGAATGCGGTGAAAACCCACCTATCCACTCCATTTTTCATGCGGATTCTAGAATGTCAAATAATGTTGTCAAATTCATCTGTTTGTGTCCTCAACCGCCACGAACGAGATTTGGGCTAATTTGAGGTCAAAAGAATGATAGTTTCGTCACTGTCTCGGAATGGGGTGAAAACCCACCTATCCACTCCATTTTTCATGTGGATTCTAGAATTTCAAATAATGTTGTCAAATTCATCTGTTTGTGTCCTCAACCGCCACGAACGAGATTTGGGCTAATTTGAGGTCAAAAGAATGATAGTTTCGTCACTGTCTTAGAATGCGGTGAAAACACACCTATCCACTCCATTTTTCATAAGGATTCTAGAATGTCAAATAATATTGTCAAATTCATCTGTTTGTGTCCTCAACCGCCACGAACGAGATTTGGGATAATTTGAGGTCAAAAGAATGATAGTTTCGTCACTGTCTCAGAATGCGGTGAAAACACACCTATCCACTCCATTTTTCATGAGGTTTCTAGAATTTCAAATAATCTTGTCAAATTCATCTGTTTGTGTCCTCAACCGCCACGAACGAGATGTGGGCTAATTTGAGGTCAAAAGAATGAACGTTTGGTCACTGTCTCGGAATGGGGTGAAAACCCACCTATCCACTCCATTTCTCATGTGGATTCTAGAATGTCAAATAATGTTGTCAAATTCATCTGTTTGTGTCCTCAACCGCCACGAACGAGATTTGGGCTAATTTAAGATCAAAAGAATGAAAGTTTGGTCACTGTCTCGGAATACGGTGAAAACCCACCTATCCACTCCATTTTTCATGAGGATTCTAGAATGTCCAATGATGTTGAGAAATTCATCTGTTTGTGTCCTGAACCGCCACGAACAAGATTTTGGCTAATTTGAGTTCAAAAGAATGAAAGTTTGGTCACTGTATCGGAATGCGGTGAAAACCCAGCTATCCACTCCATTTTTCATGAGGATTCTAGAATGTCCAATAATGTTGTCAAATTCATCTGTTTAAGTCCTCAACCGCCACAAATGAGATTTAGGCTAATTTGAGGTCAAAAGAATGATAGTTTCGTCAATGTCTCAGAATGCGGTGAAAACCCACCTATCCACTCCATTTTTCATGAGGATTCTAGAATGTCCAATAATGTTGTCAAATTCATCTGTTTGTGTCCTCAACCGCCACGAACGAGATTTGGGCTAATTTGAGGTCAAAAGAATGATAGTTTCGTCACTGTCTCGGAATACGGTGAAAACCCACCTATCCACTCCATTTTTCATGAGGATTCTAGAATGTCAAATAATGTTATCAAATTCATCTTTTTGTGTCCTCAACCGCCACAAACAAGATTTCGGCTAATTTGAGGTCAAAAGAATGATAGTTTCGTCACTGTCTCGGAATGCGGTGAAAACCCACCTATCCACTCCATTTTTCATGCGGATTCTAGAATGTCAAATAATGTTGTCAAATTCATCTGTTTGTGTCCTCAACCGCCACGAACGAGATTTGGGCTAATTTGAGGTCAAAAGAATGATAGTTTCGTCACTGTCTCGGAATGGGGTGAAAACCCACCTATCCACTCCATTTTTCATGTGGATTCTAGAATTTCAAATAATGTTGTCAAATTCATCTGTTTGTGTCCTCAACCGCCACGAACGAGATTTGGGCTAATTTGAGGTCAAAAGAATGATAGTTTCGTCACTGTCTTAGAATGCGGTGAAAACACACCTATCCACTCCATTTTTCATAAGGATTCTAGAATGTCAAATAATATTGTCAAATTCATCTGTTTGTGTCCTCAACCGCCACGAACGAGATTTGGGATAATTTGAGGTCAAAAGAATGATAGTTTCGTCACTGTCTCAGAATGCGGTGAAAACACACCTATCCACTCCATTTTTCATGAGGTTTCTAGAATTTCAAATAATCTTGTCAAATTCATCTGTTTGTGTCCTCAACCGCCACGAACGAGATGTGGGCTAATTTGAGGTCAAAAGAATGAACGTTTGGTCACTGTCTCGGAATGGGGTGAAAACCCACCTATCCACTCCATTTCTCATGTGGATTCTAGAATGTCAAATAATGTTGTCAAATTCATCTGTTTGTGTCCTCAACCGCCACGAACGAGATTTGGGCTAATTTAAGATCAAAAGAATGAAAGTTTGGTCACTGTCTCGGAATACGGTGAAAACCCACCTATCCACTCCATTTTTCATGAGGATTCTAGAATGTCCAATGATGTTGAGAAATTCATCTGTTTGTGTCCTGAACCGCCACGAACAAGATTTTGGCTAATTTGAGTTCAAAAGAATGAAAGTTTGGTCACTGTATCGGAATGCGGTGAAAACCCAGCTATCCACTCCATTTTTCATGAGGATTCTAGAATGTCCAATAATGTTGTCAAATTCATCTGTTTAAGTCCTCAACCGCCACAAATGAGATTTAGGCTAATTTGAGGTCAAAAGAATGATAGTTTCGTCAATGTCTCAGAATGCGGTGAAAACCCACCTATCCACTCCATTTTTCATGAGGATTCTAGAATGTCAAATAATGTTGTCAAATTCATCTGTTTGTGTCCTCAACCGCGACGAACGATATTTGGGCTAATTTGAGGTCAAAAGAATGATAGTTTCGTCACTGTCTCAGAATGCGGTGAAAACACACCTATCCACTCCATTTTTCATAAGGATTCTAGAATGTCAAATAATTTTGTCAAATTCATCTGTTTGTGTCCTCAACCGCCACGAACGAGATTTGGGATAATTTGAGGTCAAAAGAATGATAGTTTCGTCACTGTCTCAGAATGCGGTGAAAACACACCTATCCACTCCATTTTTCATGAGGTTTCTAGAATTTCAAATAATCTTGTCAAATTCATCTGTTTGTGTCCTCAACCGCCACGAACGAGATGTGGGCTAATTTGAGGTCAAAAGAATGAACGTTTGGTCACTGTCTCGGAATGGGGTGAAAACCCACCTATCCACTCCATTTCTCATGTGGATTCTAGAATGTCAAATAATGTTGTCAAATTCATCTGTTTGTGTCCTCAACCGCCACGAACGAGATTTGGGCTAATTTAAGATCAAAAGAATGAAAGTTTGGTCACTGTCTCGGAATACGGTGAAAACCCACCTATCCACTCCATTTTTCATGAGGATTCTAGAATGTCCAATGATGTTGAGAAATTCATCTGTTTGTGTCCTCAACCGCCACGAACAAGATTTTGGCTAATTTGAGTTCAAAAGAATGAAAGTTTGGTCACTGTATCGGAATGCGGTGAAAACCCAGCTATCCACTCCATTTTTCATGAGGATTTTAGAATGTCCAATAATGTTGTCAAATTCATCTGTTTAAGTCCTCAACCGCCACAAATGAGATTTGGGCTAATTTGAGGTCAAAAGAATGATAGTTTCGTCAATGTCTCCGAATGCGGTGAAAACCCACCTATCCACTCCATTTTTCATGAGGATTCTAGAATGTCAAATAATGTTGTCAAATTCATCTGTTTGTGTCCTCAACCGCCACGAACGAGATTTGCGCTAATTTGATGTCAAAAGAATGATAGTTTCGTCAATGTCTCAGAATGCGGTGAAAACCCACCTATCCACTCCATTTTTCATGAGGATTCTAGAATGTCCAATAATGTTATCAAATTCATCTGTTTCTGTCCTCAACCGCCACAAACGAGATTTGGGCTAATTTGATGTCAAAAGAATGAAAGTTTCATCACTGTCTCGGAATGCGGTGAAAACCCACCTATCCACTCCATTTTTCATGAGGATTCTAGAATGTCAAATAATGTTGTCAAATTCATCTGTTTGTGTCCGCAACCGCCACGAACGAGGTTTGGGCTAATTTGAGGTCAAAAGACTGAAAGTTTGGTCACTGTCTCGGAATGGGGTGAAAAACCACCTATCCACTCCATTTTTCATGAAGATTCTAGAATGTCTAATAATGGTGTCAAATTCATCTGTTTTTGTCCTCAACCGCCACAAACATGATTTGGGCTAATTTGAGGTCAAATGAATGATAGTTTCGTCACTATCTCGGAATGCGGTGAAAACCCACCTATCCACTCCATTTTTCATGAGGATTCGAGAATGTCAAATAATGCTGTCAAATTCATCTGTTTGTGTCCTCAACCGCCACGAATGATATTTGGGCTAATTTGACGTCAACAGAATGAAAGTTTGGTCACTGTCTCGGAATGGGGTGAAAACCCACCGATCCACTCCATTTTTCATGAGGATTCTGGAATGTCTATTAATGTTGTCAAATTCATCTGTTTTTGTCCTCAACCGCCACCAACAAGATTTGGGCTAATTTGAGGTCAAAAGAATGATAGTTTCGTCACTATCTCGGAATGTGGTGAAATCCCACCTATCCACTCCATTTTTCATGAGGATTCTAGAATGTCAAATAATGCTGTCAAATTCATCTGTTTGTGTCCTCAACCGCCACGAATGATATTTGGGCTAATTTGACGTCAACAGAATGAAAGTTTGGTCACTGTCTCGGAATGGGGTGAAAACCCACCAATCCACTCCATTTTTCATGAGGATTCTGGAATGTCTATTAATGTTGTCAAATTCATCTGTTTTTGTCCTCAACCGCCACAAACAAGATTTGGGCTAATTTGAGGTCAAAAGAATGATAGTTTCGTCACTGTCTCGGAATACGGCGAAATCCCACCTATCCACTCCATTTTTCATGAGGATTCTAGAATGTCCAATAATGTTATCAAATTCATCTGTTTCTGTCCTCAACCGCCACAAACGAGATTTGGGCTAATTTGATGTCAAAAGAATGAAAGTTTCGTCACTGTCTCGGAATGCGGTGAAAACCCACCTATCCACTCCATTTTTCATGAGGATTCTAGAATGTCAAATAATGTTGTCAAATTCATCTGTTTGTGTCCGCAACCGCCACGAACGAGGTTTGGGCTAATTTGAGGTCAAAAGACTGAAAGTTTGGTCACTGTCTCGGAATGGGGTGAAAAACCACCTATCCACTCCATTTTTCATGAAGATTCTAGAATGTCTAATAATGGTGTCAAATTCATCTGTTTTTGTCCTCAACCGCCACAAACATGATTTGGGCTAATTTGAGGTCAAATGAATGATAGTTTCGTCACTATCTCGGAATGCGGTGAAAACCCACCTATCCACTCCATTTTTCATGAGGATTCGAGAATGTCAAATAATGCTGTCAAATTCATCTGTTTGTGTCCTCAACCGCCACGAATGATATTTGGGCTAATTTGACGTCAACAGAATGAAAGTTTGGTCACTGTCTCGGAATGGGGTGAAAACCCACCGATCCACTCCATTTTTCATGAGGATTCTGGAATGTCTATTAATGTTGTCAAATTCATCTGTTTTTGTCCTCAACCGCCACCAACAAGATTTGGGCTAATTTGAGGTCAAAAGAATGATAGTTTCGTCACTATCTCGGAATGTGGTGAAATCCCACCTATCCACTCCATTTTTCATGAGGATTCTAGAATGTCAAATAATGCTGTCAAATTCATCTGTTTGTGTCCTCAACCGCCACGAATGATATTTGGGCTAATTTGACGTCAACAGAATGAAAGTTTGCTCACTGTCTCGGAATGGGGTGAAAACCCACCAATCCACTCCATTTTTCATGAGGATTCTGGAATGTCTATTAATGTTGTCAAATTCATCTGTTTTTGTCCTCAACCGCCACAAACAAGATTTGGGCTAATTTGAGGTCAAAAGAATGATAGTTTCGTCACTGTCTCGGAATACGGCGAAATCCCACCTATCCACTCCATTTTTCATGAGGATTCTAGAATGTCAAATAATGTTGTCAAATTCATCTGTTTGTGTCCTCACCCGCCACGAACGAGATTTCGGCTAATTTGAGGTCAAAAGAATGATAGTTTCGTCACTGTCTCGGAATGCGGTGAAAACCCACCTATCCACTCCATTTTTCATGCGGATTCTAGAATGTCAAATAATGTTGTCAAATTCATCTGTTTGTGTCCTCAACCGCCACGAACGAGATTTGGGCTAATTTGAGGTCAAAAGAATGATAGTTTCGTCACTGTCTCGGAATGGGGTGAAAACCCACCTATCCACTCCATTTTTCATGTGGATTCTAGAATTTCAAATAATGTTGTCAAATTCATCTGTTTGTGTCCTCAACCGCCACGAACGAGATTTGGGCTAATTTGAGGTCAAAAGAATGATAGTTTCGTCACTGTCTTAGAATGCGGTGAAAACACACCTATCCACTCCATTTTTCATAAGGATTCTAGAATGTCAAATAATATTGTCAAATTCATCTGTTTGTGTCCTCAACCGCCACGAACGAGATTTGGGATAATTTGAGGTCAAAAGAATGATAGTTTCGTCACTGTCTCAGAATGCGGTGAAAACACACCTATCCACTCCATTTTTCATGAGGTTTCTAGAATTTCAAATAATCTTGTCAAATTCATCTGTTTGTGTCCTCAACCGCCACGAACGAGATGTGGGCTAATTTGAGGTCAAAAGAATGAACGTTTGGTCACTGTCTCGGAATGGGGTGAAAACCCACCTATCCACTCCATTTCTCATGTGGATTCTAGAATGTCAAATAATGTTGTCAAATTCATCTGTTTGTGTCCTCAACCGCCACGAACGAGATTTGGGCTAATTTAAGATCAAAAGAATGAAAGTTTGGTCACTGTCTCGGAATACGGTGAAAACCCACCTATCCACTCCATTTTTCATGAGGATTCTAGAATGTCCAATGATGTTGAGAAATTCATCTGTTTGTGTCCTGAACCGCCACGAACAAGATTTTGGCTAATTTGAGTTCAAAAGAATGAAAGTTTGGTCACTGTATCGGAATGCGGTGAAAACCCAGCTATCCACTCCATTTTTCATGAGGATTCTAGAATGTCCAATAATGTTGTCAAATTCATCTGTTTAAGTCCTCAACCGCCACAAATGAGATTTAGGCTAATTTGAGGTCAAAAGAATGATAGTTTCGTCAATGTCTCAGAATGCGGTGAAAACCCACCTATCCACTCCATTTTTCATGAGGATTCTAGAATGTCAAATAATGTTGTCAAATTCATCTGTTTGTGTCCTCAACCGCGACGAACGATATTTGGGCTAATTTGAGGTCAAAAGAATGATAGTTTCGTCACTGTCTCAGAATGCGGTGAAAACACACCTATCCACTCCATTTTTCATAAGGATTCTAGAATGTCAAATAATTTTGTCAAATTCATCTGTTTGTGTCCTCAACCGCCACGAACGAGATTTGGGATAATTTGAGGTCAAAAGAATGATAGTTTCGTCACTGTCTCAGAATGCGGTGAAAACACACCTATCCACTCCATTTTTCATGAGGTTTCTAGAATTTCAAATAATCTTGTCAAATTCATCTGTTTGTGTCCTCAACCGCCACGAACGAGATGTGGGCTAATTTGAGGTCAAAAGAATGAACGTTTGGTCACTGTCTCGGAATGGGGTGAAAACCCACCTATCCACTCCATTTCTCATGTGGATTCTAGAATGTCAAATAATGTTGTCAAATTCATCTGTTTGTGTCCTCAACCGCCACGAACGAGATTTGGGCTAATTTAAGATCAAAAGAATGAAAGTTTGGTCACTGTCTCGGAATACGGTGAAAACCCACCTATCCACTCCATTTTTCATGAGGATTCTAGAATGTCCAATGATGTTGAGAAATTCATCTGTTTGTGTCCTCAACCGCCACGAACAAGATTTTGGCTAATTTGAGTTCAAAAGAATGAAAGTTTGGTCACTGTATCGGAATGCGGTGAAAACCCAGCTATCCACTCCATTTTTCATGAGGATTTTAGAATGTCCAATAATGTTGTCAAATTCATCTGTTTAAGTCCTCAACCGCCACAAATGAGATTTGGGCTAATTTGAGGTCAAAAGAATGATAGTTTCGTCAATGTCTCCGAATGCGGTGAAAACCCACCTATCCACTCCATTTTTCATGAGGATTCTAGAATGTCAAATAATGTTGTCAAATTCATCTGTTTGTGTCCTCAACCGCCACGAACGAGATTTGCGCTAATTTGATGTCAAAAGAATGATAGTTTCGTCAATGTCTCAGAATGCGGTGAAAACCCACCTATCCACTCCATTTTTCATGAGGATTCTAGAATGTCCAATAATGTTATCAAATTCATCTGTTTCTGTCCTCAACCGCCACAAACGAGATTTGGGCTAATTTGATGTCAAAAGAATGAAAGTTTCATCACTGTCTCGGAATGCGGTGAAAACCCACCTATCCACTCCATTTTTCATGAGGATTCTAGAATGTCAAATAATGTTGTCAAATTCATCTGTTTGTGTCCGCAACCGCCACGAACGAGGTTTGGGCTAATTTGAGGTCAAAAGACTGAAAGTTTGGTCACTGTCTCGGAATGGGGTGAAAAACCACCTATCCACTCCATTTTTCATGAAGATTCTAGAATGTCTAATAATGGTGTCAAATTCATCTGTTTTTGTCCTCAACCGCCACAAACATGATTTGGGCTAATTTGAGGTCAAATGAATGATAGTTTCGTCACTATCTCGGAATGCGGTGAAAACCCACCTATCCACTCCATTTTTCATGAGGATTCGAGAATGTCAAATAATGCTGTCAAATTCATCTGTTTGTGTCCTCAACCGCCACGAATGATATTTGGGCTAATTTGACGTCAACAGAATGAAAGTTTGGTCACTGTCTCGGAATGGGGTGAAAACCCACCGATCCACTCCATTTTTCATGAGGATTCTGGAATGTCTATTAATGTTGTCAAATTCATCTGTTTTTGTCCTCAACCGCCACCAACAAGATTTGGGCTAATTTGAGGTCAAAAGAATGATAGTTTCGTCACTATCTCGGAATGTGGTGAAATCCCACCTATCCACTCCATTTTTCATGAGGATTCTAGAATGTCAAATAATGCTGTCAAATTCATCTGTTTGTGTCCTCAACCGCCACGAATGATATTTGGGCTAATTTGACGTCAACAGAATGAAAGTTTGGTCACTGTCTCGGAATGGGGTGAAAACCCACCAATCCACTCCATTTTTCATGAGGATTCTGGAATGTCTATTAATGTTGTCAAATTCATCTGTTTTTGTCCTCAACCGCCACAAACAAGATTTGGGCTAATTTGAGGTCAAAAGAATGATAGTTTCGTCACTGTCTCGGAATACGGCGAAATCCCACCTATCCACTCCATTTTTCATGAGGATTCTAGAATGTCCAATAATGTTATCAAATTCATCTGTTTCTGTCCTCAACCGCCACAAACGAGATTTGGGCTAATTTGATGTCAAAAGAATGAAAGTTTCGTCACTGTCTCGGAATGCGGTGAAAACCCACCTATCCACTCCATTTTTCATGAGGATTCTAGAATGTCAAATAATGTTGTCAAATTCATCTGTTTGTGTCCGCAACCGCCACGAACGAGGTTTGGGCTAATTTGAGGTCAAAAGACTGAAAGTTTGGTCACTGTCTCGGAATGGGGTGAAAAACCACCTATCCACTCCATTTTTCATGAAGATTCTAGAATGTCTAATAATGGTGTCAAATTCATCTGTTTTTGTCCTCAACCGCCACAAACATGATTTGGGCTAATTTGAGGTCAAATGAATGATAGTTTCGTCACTATCTCGGAATGCGGTGAAAACCCACCTATCCACTCCATTTTTCATGAGGATTCGAGAATGTCAAATAATGCTGTCAAATTCATCTGTTTGTGTCCTCAACCGCCACGAATGATATTTGGGCTAATTTGACGTCAACAGAATGAAAGTTTGGTCACTGTCTCGGAATGGGGTGAAAACCCACCGATCCACTCCATTTTTCATGAGGATTCTGGAATGTCTATTAATGTTGTCAAATTCATCTGTTTTTGTCCTCAACCGCCACCAACAAGATTTGGGCTAATTTGAGGTCAAAAGAATGATAGTTTCGTCACTATCTCGGAATGTGGTGAAATCCCACCTATCCACTCCATTTTTCATGAGGATTCTAGAATGTCAAATAATGCTGTCAAATTCATCTGTTTGTGTCCTCAACCGCCACGAATGATATTTGGGCTAATTTGACGTCAACAGAATGAAAGTTTGGTCACTGTCTCGGAATGGGGTGAAAACCCACCAATCCACTCCATTTTTCATGAGGATTCTGGAATGTCTATTAATGTTGTCAAATTCATCTGTTTTTGTCCTCAACCGCCACAAACAAGATTTGGGCTAATTTGAGGTCAAAAGAATGATAGTTTCGTCACTGTCTCGGAATACGGCGAAATCCCACCTATCCACTCCATTTTTCATGAGGATTCTAGAATGTCAAATAATGTTGTCAAATTCATCTGTTTGTGTCCTCACCCGCCACGAACGAGATTTGGGCTAATTTGAGGTCAAAAGAATGATAGTTTCGTCACTGTCTCGGAATGCGGTGAAAACCCACCTATCCACTCCATTTTTCACGAGGATTCTAGAATGTCAAATAATGTTGTCAAATTCATCTGTTTGTGTCCGCAACCGCCACGAACGAGGTTTGGGCTAATTTGAGGTCAAAAGACTGAAAGTTTGGTCACTGTCTCGGAATGGGGTGAAAAACCACCTATCCACTCCATTTTTCATGAGGATTCTAGAATGTCTAATAATGTTGTCAAATTCATCTGTTTTTGTCCTCAACCGCCACAAACAAGATTTGGGCTAATTTGAGGGCAAAAGAATGATTGTTTCGTCACTATCTCGGAATGCGGTGAAAACCCACCTATCCACTCCATTTTTCATGAGGATTCTAGAATGTCAAATAATGTTGTGAAATTCATGTGTTTGTGTCCTCAACCGCCACAAACGAGATTTGGGGTAATTTGAGGTCAAAAGAATGATAGTTTCGTCACTGTCTCGGAATGCGGTGAAATCCCACCTATCCACTCCATTTTTCATGAGGATTCTAGAATATCAAATAATGCTGTCAAATTCATCTGTTTGTGTCCTCAACCGCCACGAATGATATTTCGGCTAATTTGACGTCAACAGAATGAAAGTTTGGTCACTGTCTCGGAATGGGGTGAAAACCCACCGATCCACTCCATTTTTCATGTGGATTCTAAAATGTCAAATAGTGTTTTTAAAGTCGTCTGTTTGTGTCCTCGACCGCCACGAACGAGATTTGGGCTAATTTGATGTCAAAAGAATGAAAGTTTGGTCACTGTCTCGGAATGCGGTGAAAACCCACCTATCCACTCCATTTTTCATGAGGATTCTAGAGTGTCAAATAATGTTGTCAAATTCATCTGTTTGTGTCTTCAACCGCCACAAACATGATTTGGGCTAATTTGAGGTCAAATGAATGATAGTTTCGTCACTATCTCGGAATGCGGTGAAAACCCACCTATCCACTCCATTTTTCATGAGGATTCTAGAATGTCAAATAATGCTGTCAAATTCATCTGTTTGTGTCCTCAACCGCCACGAATGATATTTGGGCTAATTTGACGTCAACAGAATGAAAGTTTGGTCACTGTCTCGGAATGGGGTGAAAACCCACCGATCCACTCCATTTTTCATGAGGATTCTGGAATGTCTATTAATGTTGTCAAATTCATCTGTTTTTGTCCTCAACCGCCACAAACAAGATTTGGGCTAATTTGAGGTCAAAAGAATGATAGTTTCGTCACTATCTCGGAATGCGGTGAAATCCACCTATCCACTCCATTTTTCATGAGGATTCTAGAATGTCAAATAATGCTGTCAAATACATCTGTTTGTGTCCTCAACCGCCACGAATGATATTTGGGCTAATTTGACGTCAACAGAATGAAAGTTTGGTCACTGTCTCGGAATGGGGTGAAAACCCACCGATCCACTCCATTTTTCATGAGGATTCTGGAATGTCTATTAATGTTGTCAAATTCATCTATTTTTGTCCTCAACCGCCACAAACAAGATTTTGGCTAATTTGAGGTCAAAAGAATGATAGTTTCGTCACTATCTCGGAATGCGGTGAAAACCCACCTATGCACTCCATTTTTTATGAGGATTCTAGAATGTCAAATAATGTTGTGAAATTCATGTGTTTGTGTCCTCAACCGCCACGAACGAGATTTGGGGTAATTTGAGGTCAAAAGAATGATTTTTTCGTCACTGTCTCGGAATGCGGTGAAATCCCACCTATCCACTCCATTTTTCATGAGGATTCTTGAATGTCCAATAATGATGTCATATTCATCTGTTTGTGTCCTCAACCGCCACGAATGATATTTGGGCTAATTTGACGTCAACAGAATGAAAGTTTGGTCACGGTCTTGGAATGGGGTGAAAACCCACCGATCCACTCCATTTTTCATGAGGATTCTAGAATGTCTATTAATGTTGTCAAATTCATCTGTTTTTGTCCTCAACCGCCACAAACAAGATTTGGGCTAATTTGAGGTCAAAAGAATGATAGTTTCGTCACTATCTCAGAATGGGGTGAAAACCCACCTATTCACTCCATTTTTCATGAGGATTCTACAATGTCTAATAATCCTATCAAATTCATCTGTTTGTGTCCTCAACCGCCACGAACAAGATTTGGGCTAATTTGATGTCAAAAGAATGATAGTTTCGTCACTGTCTCGGAATGGGGTGAAAACCCACCTATCCACTCCATTTTTCATGAGGATTATAGAATTTCAAATAATGTTGTCAAATTCATCTGTTTGTGTCCTCAACCGCCACGAACGAGATTTGGGCTAATTTGAGGTCAAAAGAATGAAAGTTTCGTCACTGTCTCGGAATGGGTTGAAAACCCACCTATCCACTCCATTTTTCATGAGGATTCTAGAATGTCCAATACTGTTGTCAAATTCATCAGTTTCTATCCTCAACCGCCACGAGCGAGATTTGGGCTAATTTGATGTCAAAAGAATGATAGTTTCGTCACTGTCTCGGAATGGGGTGAAAACCCACCTATCCACTCCATTTTTCATGAGGATTATAGAATTTCAAATAATGTTGTCAAATTCATCTGTTTGTGTCCTCAACCGCCACGAACGAGATTTGGGCTAATTTGAGGACAAAAGAATGATAGTTTGGTCACTGTCTCGGAATGCGGTGAAAACCCAGCTATCCACTCCATTTTTTATGCGGATTCTAGAATGTCAAATAATGTTGTCAAATTCATCTTTTTGTGTCCTCAACCGCCACAAACAAGATTTGGGCTAATTTGAGGTCAAAAGACTGAAAGTTTGGTCACTGTCTCGGAATGGGGTGAAAACCAGCCTATCCACTCCATTTTTCATGAGGATTCTATAATGTCCAATAATGTTGTCAAATTCATCTGTTTCTGTCCTCAACCGCCACAAACGAGATTTGGGCTAATTTGAGGTCAAAAGAATGATAGTTTCGTCACTGTCTCGGAATGCGGTGAAAACACACCAATCCACTCCATTTTTCATGAGGATTCTAGAATGTCAAATAATGTTGTCAAATTCATCTGTTTGTGTCCTCAACCGCCACGAACGAGATTTGGGCTAATTTGAGGTCAAAAGAATGAAAGTTTCGTCACTGTCTCGGAATGGGGTGAAAACCCATCTATCCACTCCATTTTTCATGAGGATTCTAGAATGTCCAATACTGTTGTCAAATTCATCAGTTTCTATCCTCAACCGCCACGAGCGAGATTTGGGCTAATTTGAGGTCAAAAGAATGATAGTTTCGTCACTGTCTCGGAATGGGGTGAAAACCCACCTATCCACTCCATTTTTCATGAGGATTATAGAATTTCAAATAATGTTGTCAAATTCATCTGTTTGTGTCCTCAACCGCCACGAACGAGATTTAGGCTAATTTGAGGTCAAAAGACTGATAGTTTGGTCACTGTCTCGGAATGCGGTGAAAACCCAGCTATCCACTCCATTTTTTATGCGGATTCTAGAATGTCAAATAATGTTGTCAAATTCATCTGTTTCTGTCCTCAACCGCCACAAACAAGATTTGGGCTAATTTGAGGTCAAAAGAATGAAAGTTTCGTCACTGTCTCGGAATGCGGTGAAAACCCACCTATCCACTCCATTTTTCATGTGCATTCAAGAATGTCAAATAATGTTGTCAAATTCATCTGTTTCTGTCCTCAACCGCGACGAACGATATTTGGGCTAATTTGAGGTCAAAAGAATGATAGTTTCGTCACTGTCTCAGAATGCAGTGAAAACACACCTATCCACTCCATTTTTCATGAGGATTCTACAATGTCAAATAATCCTATCAAATTCATCTGTTTGTGTCCTCAACCGCCACGAACAAGATTTGGGCTAATTTGATGTCAAAAGAATGATAGTTTCGTCACTGTCTCGGAATGGGGTGAAAACCCACCTATCCACTCCATTTTTCATGAGGATTATAGAATTTCAAATAATGTTGTCAAATTCATCTGTTTGTGTCCTCAACCGCCACGAACGAGATTTGGGCTAATTTGAGGTCAAAAGAATGAAAGTTTCGTCACTGTCTCGGAATGGGTTGAAAACCCACCTATCCACTCCATTTTTCATGAGGATTCTAGAATGTCCAATACTGTTGTCAAATTCATCAGTTTCTATCCTCAACCGCCACGAGCGAGATTTGGGCTAATTTGATGTCAAAAGAATGATAGTTTCGTCACTGTCTCGGAATGGGGTGAAAACCCACCTATCCACTCCATTTTTCATGAGGATTATAGAATTTCAAATAATGTTGTCAAATTCATCTGTTTGTGTCCTCAACCGCCACGAACGAGATTTGGGCTAATTTGAGGACAAAAGAATGATAGTTTGGTCACTGTCTCGGAATGCGGTGAAAACCCAGCTATCCACTCCATTTTTTATGCGGATTCTAGAATGTCAAATAATGTTGTCAAATTCATCTTTTTGTGTCCTCAACCGCCACAAACAAGATTTGGGCTAATTTGAGGTCAAAAGACTGAAAGTTTGGTCACTGTCTCGGAATGGGGTGAAAACCAGCCTATCCACTCCATTTTTCATGAGGATTCTATAATGTCCAATAATGTTGTCAAATTCATCTGTTTCTGTCCTCAACCGCCACAAACGAGATTTGGGCTAATTTGAGGTCAAAAGAATGATAGTTTCGTCACTGTCTCGGAATGCGGTGAAAACACACCAATCCACTCCATTTTTCATGAGGATTCTAGAATGTCAAATAATGTTGTCAAATTCATCTGTTTGTGTCCGCAACCGCCACGAACGAGGTTTGGGCTAATTTGAGGTCAAAAGACTGAAAGTTTGGTCACTGTCTCGGAATGGGGTGAAAAACCACCTATCCACTCTATTTTTCATGAAGATTCTAGAATGTCTAATAATGGTGTCAAATTCATCTGTTTTTGTCCTCAACCGCCACAAACATGATTTGGGCTAATTTGAGGTCAAATGAATGATAGTTTCGTCACTATCTCGGAATGCGGTGAAAACCCACCTATCCACTCCATTTTTCATGAGGATTCGAGAATGTCAAATAATGCTGTCAAATTCATCTGTTTGTGTCCTCAACCGCCACGAATGATATTTGGGCTAATTTGACGTCAACAGAATGAAAGTTTGGTCACTGTCTCGGAATGGGGTGAAAACCCACCGATCCACTCCATTTTTCATGAGGATTCTAGAATGTCCAATACTGTTGTCAAATTCATCAGTTTCTATCCTAAACCGCCACGAGCGAGATTTGGGCTAATTTGATGTCAAAAGAATGATAGTTTCGTCACTGTCTCGGAATGGGGTGAAAACCCACCTATCCACTCCATTTTTCATGAGGATTATAGAATTTCAAATAATGTTGTCAAATTCATCTGTTTGTGTCCTCAACCGCCACGAACGAGATTTGGGCTAATTTGAGGACAAAAGAATGATAGTTTGGTCACTGTCTCGGAATGCGGTGAAAACCCAGCTATCCACTCCATTTTTTATGCGGATTCTAGAATGTCAAATAATGTTGTCAAATTCATCTTTTTGTGTCCTCAACCGCCACAAACAAGATTTGGGCTAATTTGAGGTCAAAAGACTGAAAGTTTGGTCACTGTCTCGGAATGGGGTGAAAACCAGCCTATCCACTCCATTTTTCATGAGGATTCTATAATGTCCAATAATGTTGTCAAATTCATCTGTTTCTGTCCTCAACCGCCACAAACGAGATTTGGGCTAATTTGAGGTCAAAAGAATGATAGTTTCGTCACTGTCTCGGAATGCGGTGAAAACACACCAATCCACTCCATTTTTCATGAGGATTCTAGAATGTCAAATAATGTTGTCAAATTCATCTGTTTGTGTCCGCAACCGCCACGAACGAGGTTTGGGCTAATTTGAGGTCAAAAGACTGAAAGTTTGGTCACTGTCTCGGAATGGGGTGAAAAACCACCTATCCACTCCATTTTTCATGAAGATTCTAGAATGTCTAATAATGGTGTCAAATTCATCTGTTTTTGTCCTCAACCGCCACAAACATGATTTGGGCTAATTTGAGGTCAAATGAATGATAGTTTCGTCACTATCTCGGAATGCGGTGAAAACCCACCTATCCACTCCATTTTTCATGAGGATTCTGGAATGTCTATTAATGTTGTCAAATTCATCTGTTTTTGTCCTCAACCGCCACCAACAAGATTTGGGCTAATTTGAGGTCAAAAGAATGATAGTTTCGTCACTATCTCGGAATGTGGTGAAATCCCACCTATCCACTCCATTTTTCATGAGGATTCTAGAATGTCAAATAATGCTGTCAAATTCATCTGTTTGTGTCCTCAACCGCCACGAATGATATTTGGGCTAATTTGACGTCAACAGAATGAAAGTTTGGTCACTGTCTCGGAATGGGGTGAAAACCCACCAATCCACTCCATTTTTCATGAGGATTCTGGAATGTCTATTAATGTTGTCAAATTCATCTGTTTTTGTCCTCAACCGCCACAAACAAGATTTGGGCTAATTTGAGGTCAAAAGAATGATAGTTTCGTCACTGTCTCGGAATACGGCGAAATCCCACCTATCCACTCCATTTTTCATGAGGATTCTGGAATGTCTATTAATGTTGTCAAATTCATCTGTTTTTGTCCTCAACCGCCACAAACAAGATTTGGGCTAATTTGAGGTCAAAAGAATGATAGTTTCGTCACTGTCTCGGAATGCGGTGAAAACCCACCTATCCACTCCATTTTTCACGAGGATTCTAGAATGTCAAATAATGTTGTCAAATTCATCTGTTTGTGTCCGCAACCGCCACGAACGAGGTTTGGGCTAATTTGAGGTCAAAAGACTGAAAGTTTGGTCACTGTCTCGGAATGGGGTGAAAAACCACCTATCCACTCCATTTTTCATGAGGATTCTAGAATGTCTAATAATGTTGTCAAATTCATCTGTTTTTGTCCTCAACCGCCACAAACAAGATTTGGGCTAATTTGAGGGCAAAAGAATGATTGTTTCGTCACTATCTCGGAATGCGGTGAAAACCCACCTATCCACTCCATTTTTCATGAGGATTCTAGAATGTCAAATAATGTTGTGAAATTCATGTGTTTGTGTCCTCAACCGCCACGAACGAGATTTGGGGTAATTTGAGGTCAAAAGAATGATAGTTTCGTCACTGTCTCGGAATGCGGTGAAATCCCACCTATCCACTCCATTTTTCATGAGGATTCTAGAATGTCAAATAATGCTGTCAAATTCATCTTTTTGTGTCCTCAACCGCCACGAATGATATTTCGGCTAATTTGACGTCAACAGAATGAAAGTTTGGTCACTGTCTCGGAATGGGGTGAAAACCCACCGATCCACTCCATTTTTCATGTGGATTCTAAAATGTCAAATAGTGTTTTTAAAGTCGTCTGTTTGTGTCCTCGACCGCCACGAACGAGATTTGGGCTAATTTGATGTCAAAAGAATGAAAGTTTGGTCACTGTCTCGGAATGCGGTGAAAACCCACCTATCCACTCCATTTTTCATGAGGATTCTAGAGTGTCAAATAATGTTGTCAAATTCATCTGTTTGTGTCTTCAACCGCCACAAACATGATTTGGGCTAATTTGAGGTCAAATGAATGATAGTTTCGTCACTATCTCGGAATGCGGTGAAAACCCACCTATCCACTCCATTTTTCATGAGGATTCTAGAATGTCAAATAATGTTGTCAAATTCATCTGTTTGTGTCCGCAACCGCCACGAACGAGGTTTGGGCTAATTTGAGGTCAAAAGACTGAAAGTTTGGTCACTGTCTCGGAATGGGGTGAAAAACCACCTATCCACTCCATTTTTCATGAAGATTCTAGAATGTCTAATAATGGTGTCAAATTCATCTGTTTTTGTCCTCAACCGCCACAAACATGATTTGGGCTAATTTGAGGTCAAATGAATGATAGTTTCGTCACTATCTCGGAATGCGGTGAAAACCCACCTATCCACTCCATTTTTCATGAGGATTCGAGAATGTCAAATAATGCTGTCAAATTCATCTGTTTGTGTCCTCAACCGCCACGAATGATATTTGGGCTAATTTGACGTCAACAGAATGAAAGTTTGGTCACTGTCTCGGAATGGGGTGAAAACCCACCGATCCACTCCATTTTTCATGAGGATTCTAGAATGTCCAATACTGTTGTCAAATTCATCAGTTTCTATCCTAAACCGCCACGAGCGAGATTTGGGCTAATTTGATGTCAAAAGAATGATAGTTTCGTCACTGTCTCGGAATGGGGTGAAAACCCACCTATCCACTCCATTTTTCATGAGGATTATAGAATTTCAAATAATGTTGTCAAATTCATCTGTTTGTGTCCTCAACCGCCACGAACGAGATTTGGGCTAATTTGAGGACAAAAGAATGATAGTTTGGTCACTGTCTCGGAATGCGGTGAAAACCCAGCTATCCACTCCATTTTTTATGCGGATTCTAGAATGTCAAATAATGTTGTCAAATTCATCTTTTTGTGTCCTCAACCGCCACAAACAAGATTTGGGCTAATTTGAGGTCAAAAGACTGAAAGTTTGGTCACTGTCTCGGAATGGGGTGAAAACCAGCCTATCCACTCCATTTTTCATGAGGATTCTATAATGTCCAATAATGTTGTCAAATTCATCTGTTTCTGTCCTCAACCGCCACAAACGAGATTTGGGCTAATTTGAGGTCAAAAGAATGATAGTTTCGTCACTGTCTCGGAATGCGGTGAAAACACACCAATCCACTCCATTTTTCATGAGGATTCTAGAATGTCAAATAATGTTGTCAAATTCATCTGTTTGTGTCCGCAACCGCCACGAACGAGGTTTGGGCTAATTTGAGGTCAAAAGACTGAAAGTTTGGTCACTGTCTCGGAATGGGGTGAAAAACCACCTATCCACTCCATTTTTCATGAAGATTCTAGAATGTCTAATAATGGTGTCAAATTCATCTGTTTTTGTCCTCAACCGCCACAAATATGATTTGGGCTAATTTGAGGTCAAATGAATGATAGTTTCGTCACTATCTCGGAATGCGGTGAAAACCCACCTATCCACTCCATTTTTCATGAGGATTCTGGAATGTCTATTAATGTTGTCAAATTCATTTGTTTTTGTCCTCAACCGCCACCAACAAGATTTGGGCTAATTTGAGGTCAAAAGAATGATAGTTTCGTCACTATCTCGGAATGTGGTGAAATCCCACCTATCCACTCCATTTTTCATGAGGATTCTAGAATGTCAAATAATGCTGTCAAATTCATCTGTTTGTGTCCTCAACCGCCACGAATGATATTTGGGCTAATTTGACGTCAACAGAATGAAAGTTTGGTCACTGTCTCGGAATGGGGTGAAAACCCACCAATCCACTCCATTTTTCATGAGGATTCTGGAATGTCTATTAATGTTGTCAAATTCATCTGTTTTTGTCCTCAACCGCCACAAACAAGATTTGGGCTAATTTGAGGTCAAAAGAATGATAGTTTCGTCACTGTCTCGGAATACGGCGAAATCCCACCTATCCACTCCATTTTTCATGAGGATTCTGGAATGTCTATTAATGTTGTCAAATTCATCTGTTTTTGTCCTCAACCGCCACAAACAAGATTTGGGCTAATTTGAGGTCAAAAGAATGATAGTTTCGTCACTGTCTCGGAATGCGGTGAAAACCCACCTATCCACTCCATTTTTCATGAGGATTCTGGAATGTCTATTAATGTTGTCAAATTCATCTGTTTTTGTCCTCAACCGCCACAAACAAGATTTGGGCTAATTTGAGGGCAAAAGAATGATTGTTTCGTCACTATCTCGGAATGCGGTGAAAACCCACCTATCCACTCCATTTTTCATGAGGATTCTAGAATGTCAAATAATGTTGTGAAATTCATGTGTTTGTGTCCTCAACCGCCACGAACGAGATTTGGGGTAATTTGAGGTCAAAAGAATGATAGTTTCGTCACTGTCTCGGAATGCGGTGAAATCCCACCTATCCACTCCATTTTTCATGAGGATTCTAGAATGTCAAATAATGCTGTCAAATTCATCTTTTTGTGTCCTCAACCGCCACGAATGATATTTCGGCTAATTTGACGTCAACAGAATGAAAGTTTGGTCACTGTCTCGGAATGGGGTGAAAACCCACCGATCCACTCCATTTTTCATGTGGATTCTAAAATGTCAAATAGTGTTTTTAAAGTCGTCTGTTTGTGTCCTCGACCGCCACGAACGAGATTTGGGCTAATTTGATGTCAAAAGAATGAAAGTTTGGTCACTGTCTCGGAATGCGGTGAAAACCCACCTATCCACTCCATTTTTCATGAGGATTCTAGAGTGTCAAATAATGTTGTCAAATTCATCTGTTTGTGTCTTCAACCGCCACAAACATGATTTGGGCTAATTTGAGGTCAAATGAATGATAGTTTCGTCACTATCTCGGAATGCGGTGAAAACCCACCTATCCACTCCATTTTTCATGAGGATTCTAGAATGTCAAATAATGCTGTCAAATTCATCTGTTTGTGTCCTCAACCGCCACGAATGATATTTGGGCTAATTTGACGTCAACAGAATGAAAGTTTGGTCACTGTCTCGGAATGGGGTGAAAACCCACCGATGCACTCCATTTTTCATGAGGATTCTGGAATGTCTATTAATGTTGTCAAATTCATCTGTTTTTGTCCTCAACCGCCACAAACAAGATTTGGGCTAATTTGAGGTCAAAAGAATGATAGTTTCGTCACTATCTCGGAATGCGGTGAAATCCACCTATCCACTCCATTTTTCATGAGGATTCTAGAATGTCAAATAATGCTGTCAAATACATCTGTTTGTGTCCTCAACCGCCACGAATGATATTTGGGCTAATTTGACGTCAACAGAATGAAAGTTTGGTCACTGTCTCGGAATGGGGTGAAAACCCACCGATCCACTCCATTTTTCATGAGGATTCTGGAATGTCTATTAATGTTGTCAAATTCATCTGTTTTTGTCCTCAACCGCCACAAACAAGATTTTGGCTAATTTGAGGTCAAAAGAATGATAGTTTCGTCACTATCTCGGAATGCGGTGAAAACCCACCTATGCACTCCATTTTTTATGAGGATTCTAGAATGTCAAATAATGTTGTGAAATTCATGTGTTTGTGTCCTCAACCGCCACGAACGAGATTTGGGGTAATTTGAGGTCAAAAGAATGATTTTTTCGTCACTGTCTCGGAATGCGGTGAAATCCCACCTATCCACTCCATTTTTCATGAGGATTCTTGAATGTCCAATAATGATGTCATATTCATCTGTTTGTGTCCTCAACCGCCACGAATGATATTTGGGCTAATTTGACGTCAACAGAATGAAAGTTTGGTCACGGTCTTGGAATGGGGTGAAAACCCACCGATCCACTCCATTTTTCATGAGGATTCTAGAATGTCTATTAATGTTGTCAAATTCATCTGTTTTTGTCCTCAACCGCCACAAACAAGATTTGGGCTAATTTGAGGTCAAAAGAATGATAGTTTCGTCACTATCTCAGAATGGGGTGAAAACCCACCTATTCACTCCATTTTTCATGAGGATTCTACAATGTCTAATAATCCTATCAAATTCATCTGTTTGTGTCCTCAACCGCCACGAACAAGATTTGGGCTAATTTGATGTCAAAAGAATGATAGTTTCGTCACTGTCTCGGAATGGGGTGAAAACCCACCTATCCACTCCATTTTTCATGAGGATTATAGAATTTCAAATAATGTTGTCAAATTCATCTGTTTGTGTCCTCAACCGCCACGAACGAGATTTGGGCTAATTTGAGGTCAAAAGAATGAAAGTTTCGTCACTGTCTCGGAATGGGTTGAAAACCCACCTATCCACTCCATTTTTCATGAGGATTCTAGAATGTCCAATACTGTTGTCAAATTCATCAGTTTCTCTCCTCAACCGCCACGAGCGAGATTTGGGCTAATTTGATGTCAAAAGAATGATAGTTTCGTCACTGTCTCGGAATGGGGTGAAAACCCACCTATCCACTCCATTTTTCATGAGGATTATAGAATTTCAAATAATGTTGTCAAATTCATCTGTTTGTGTCCTCAACCGCCACGAACGAGATTTGGGCTAATTTGAGGACAAAAGAATGATAGTTTGGTCACTGTCTCGGAATGCGGTGAAAACCCAGCTATCCACTCCATTTTTTATGCGGATTCTAGAATGTCAAATAATGTTGTCAAATTCATCTTTTTGTGTCCTCAACCGCCACAAACAAGATTTGGGCTAATTTGAGGTCAAAAGACTGAAAGTTTGGTCACTGTCTCGGAATGGGGTGAAAACCAGCCTATCCACTCCATTTTTCATGAGGATTCTATAATGTCCAATAATGTTGTCAAATTCATCTGTTTCTGTCCTCAACCGCCACAAACGAGATTTGGGCTAATTTGAGGTCAAAAGAATGATAGTTTCGTCACTGTCTCGGAATGCGGTGAAAACACACCAATCCACTCCATTTTTCATGAGGATTCTAGAATGTCAAATAATGTTGTCAAATTCATCTGTTTGTGTCCTCAACCGCCACGAACGAGATTTGGGCTAATTTGAGGTCAAAAGAATGAAAGTTTCGTCACTGTCTCGGAATGGGGTGAAAACCCACCTATCCACTCCATTTTTCATGAGGATTCTAGAATGTCCAATACTGTTGTCAAATTCATCAGTTTCTATCCTCAACCGCCACGAGCGAGATTTGGGCTAATTTGAGGTCAAAAGAATGATAGTTTCGTCACTGTCTCGGAATGGGGTGAAAACCCACCTATCCACTCCATTTTTCATGAGGATTATAGAATTTCAAATAATGTTGTCAAATTCATCTGTTTGTGTCCTCAACCGCCACGAACGAGATTTAGGCTAATTTGAGGTCAAAAGACTGATAGTTTGGTCACTGTCTCGGAATGCGGTGAAAACCCAGCTATCCACTCCATTTTTTATGCGGATTCTAGAATGTCAAATAATGTTGTCAAATTCATCTGTTTCTGTCCTCAACCGCCACAAACAAGATTTGGGCTAATTTGAGGTCAAAAGAATGAAAGTTTCGTCACTGTCTCGGAATGCGGTGAAAACCCACCTATCCACTCCATTTTTCATGTGCATTCAAGAATGTCAAATAATGTTGTCAAATTCATCTGTTTGTGTCCTCAACCGCGACGAACGATATTTGGGCTAATTTGAGGTCAAAAGAATGATAGTTTCGTCACTGTCTCAGAATGCAGTGAAAACACACCTATCCACTCCATTTTTCATGAGGATTCTACAATGTCAAATAATCCTATCAAATTCATCTGTTTGTGTCCTCAACCGCCACGAACAAGATTTGGGCTAATTTGATGTCAAAAGAATGATAGTTTCGTCACTGTCTCGGAATGGGGTGAAAACCCACCTATCCACTCCATTTTTCATGAGGATTATAGAATTTCAAATAATGTTGTCAAATTCATCTGTTTGTGTCCTCAACCGCCACGAACGAGATTTGGGCTAATTTGAGGTCAAAAGAATGAAAGTTTCGTCACTGTCTCGGAATGGGTTGAAAACCCACCTATCCACTCCATTTTTCATGAGGATTCTAGAATGTCCAATACTGTTGTCAAATTCATCAGTTTCTATCCTCAACCGCCACGAGCGAGATTTGGGCTAATTTGATGTCAAAAGAATGATAGTTTCGTCACTGTCTCGGAATGGGGTGAAAACCCACCTATCCACTCCATTTTTCATGAGGATTATAGAATTTCAAATAATGTTGTCAAATTCATCTGTTTGTGTCCTCAACCGCCACGAACGAGATTTGGGCTAATTTGAGGACAAAAGAATGATAGTTTGGTCACTGTCTCGGAATGCGGTGAAAACCCAGCTATCCACTCCATTTTTTATGCGGATTCTAGAATGTCAAATAATGTTGTCAAATTCATCTTTTTGTGTCCTCAACCGCCACAAACAAGATTTGGGCTAATTTGAGGTCAAAAGACTGAAAGTTTGGTCACTGTCTCGGAATGGGGTGAAAACCAGCCTATCCACTCCATTTTTCATGAGGATTCTATAATGTCCAATAATGTTGTCAAATTCATCTGTTTCTGTCCTCAACCGCCACAAACGAGATTTGGGCTAATTTGAGGTCAAAAGAATGATAGTTTCGTCACTGTCTCGGAATGCGGTGAAAACACACCAATCCACTCCATTTTTCATGAGGATTCTAGAATGTCAAATAATGTTGTCAAATTCATCTGTTTGTGTCCTCAACCGCCACGAACGAGATTTGGGCTAATTTGAGGTCAAAAGAATGAAAGTTTCGTCACTGTCTCGGAATGGGGTGAAAACCCACCTATCCACTCCATTTTTCATGAGGATTCTAGAATGTCCAATACTGTTGTCAAATTCATCAGTTTCTATCCTCAACCGCCACGAGCGAGATTTGGGCTAATTTGAGGTCAAAAGAATGATAGTTTCGTCACTGTCTCGGAATGGGGTGAAAACCCACCTATCCACTCCATTTTTCATGAGGATTATAGAATTTCAAATAATGTTGTCAAATTCATCTGTTTGTGTCCTCAACCGCCACGAACGAGATTTAGGCTAATTTGAGGTCAAAAGACTGATAGTTTGGTCACTGTCTCGGAATGCGGTGAAAACCCAGCTATCCACTCCATTTTTTATGCGGATTCTAGAATGTCAAATAATGTTGTCAAATTCATCTGTTTCTGTCCTCAACCGCCACAAACAAGATTTGGGCTAATTTGAGGTCAAAAGAATGAAAGTTTCGTCACTGTCTCGGAATGCGGTGAAAACCCACCTATCCACTCCATTTTTCATGTGCATTCAAGAATGTCAAATAATGTTGTCAAATTCATCTGTTTGTGTCCTCAACCGCGACGAACGATATTTGGGCTAATTTGAGGTCAAAAGAATGATAGTTTCGTCACTGTCTCAGAATGCAGTGAAAACACACCTATCCACTCCATTTTTCATGAGGATTCTACAATGTCAAATAATCCTATCAAATTCATCTGTTTGTGTCCTCAACCGCCACGAACAAGATTTGGGCTAATTTGATGTCAAAAGAATGATAGTTTCGTCACTGTCTCGGAATGGGGTGAAAACCCACCTATCCACTCCATTTTTCATGAGGATTATAGAATTTCAAATAATGTTGTCAAATTCATCTGTTTGTGTCCTCAACCGCCACGAACGAGATTTGGGCTAATTTGAGGTCAAAAGAATGAAAGTTTCGTCACTGTCTCGGAATGGGTTGAAAACCCACCTATCCACTCCATTTTTCATGAGGATTCTAGAATGTCCAATACTGTTGTCAAATTCATCAGTTTCTATCCTCAACCGCCACGAGCGAGATTTGGGCTAATTTGATGTCAAAAGAATGATAGTTTCGTCACTGTCTCGGAATGGGGTGAAAACCCACCTATCCACTCCATTTTTCATGAGGATTATAGAATTTCAAATAATGTTGTCAAATTCATCTGTTTGTGTCCTCAACCGCCACGAACGAGATTTGGGCTAATTTGAGGACAAAAGAATGATAGTTTGGTCACTGTCTCGGAATGCGGTGAAAACCCAGCTATCCACTCCATTTTTGATGCGGATTCTAGAATGTCAAATAATGTTGTCAAATTCATCTTTTTGTGTCCTCAACCGCCACAAACAAGATTTGGGCTAATTTGAGGTCAAAAGACTGAAAGTTTGGTCACTGTCTCGGAATGGGGTGAAAACCAGCCTATCCACTCCATTTTTCATGAGGATTCTATAATGTCCAATAATGTTGTCAAATTCATCTGTTTCTGTCCTCAACCGCCACAAACGAGATTTGGGCTAATTTGAGGTCAAAAGAATGATAGTTTCGTCACTGTCTCGGAATGCGGTGAAAACACACCAATCCACTCCATTTTTCATGAGGATTCTAGAATGTCAAATAATGTTGTCAAATTCATCTGTTTGTGTCCTCAACCGCCACGAACGAGATTTGGGCTAATTTGAGGTCAAAAGAATGAAAGTTTCGTCACTGTCTCGGAATGGGGTGAAAACCCACCTATCCACTCCATTTTTCATGAGGATTCTAGAATGTCCAATACTGTTGTCAAATTCATCAGTTTCTATCCTCAACCGCCACGAGCGAGATTTGGGCTAATTTGAGGTCAAAAGAATGATAGTTTCGTCACTGTCTCGGAATGGGGTGAAATCCCACCTATCCACTCCATTTTTCATGAGGATTATAGAATTTCAAATAATGTTGTCAAATTCATCTGTTTGTGTCCTCAACCGCCACGAACGAGATTTGGGCTAATTTGAGGTCAAAAGACTGATAGTTTGGTCACTGTCTCGGAATGCGGTGAAAACCCAGCTATCCACTCCATTTTTTATGCGGATTCTAGAATGTCAAATAATGTTGTCAAATTCATCTGTTTCTGTCCTCAACCGCCACAAACAAGATTTGGGCTAATTTGAGGTCAAAAGAATGAAAGTTTCGTCACTGTCTCGGAATGCGGTGAAAACCCACCTATCCACTCCATTTTTCATGTGCATTCAAGAATGTCAAATAATGTTGTCAAATTCATCTGTTTGTGTCCTCAACCGCCACGAGCGAGATTTGGGCTAATTTGAGGTCAAAAGAATGATAGTTTCGTCACTGTCTCGGAATGGGGTGAAAACCCACCTATCCACTCCATTTTTCATGAGGATTCTAGATTGTCAAATACTGTTGTCAAATTCATTTGTTTGTGTCCTCAACCGCCACGAACAAGATTTGGGCTAATTTGAGGTCAAAAGAATGAAAGTTTCGTCACTGTCTCGGAATGGGGTGAAAACCCAATTATTCACTCCATTTTTCATGAGGATTCTAGACTGTCTAATGATGTTGTCAAATTCATCTGTTTATGTCCTCAACCGCCACGAACGAGATTTGGGCTAATTTGAGGTCAAAAGACTGAAAGTTTGGTCACTGTCTCGGAATGGGGTGAAAACCCACCTATGCACTCCATTTTTTATGAGGATTCTAGAATGTTCAATACTGTTGTCAAATTCATGTGTTTGTGTCCTCAACCGCCACGAACGAGATTTGGGGTAATTTGAGGTCAAAAGAATGATTTTTTCGTCACTGTCTCGGAATGCGGTGAAATCCCACCTATCCACTCCATTTTTCATGAGCATTCTTGAATGTCCAATAATGATGTCATATTCATCTGTTTGTGTCCTCAACCGCCACGAATGATATTTGGGCTAATTTGACGTCAACAGAATGAAAGTTTGGTCACGGTCTTGGAATGGGGTGAAAACCCACCGATCCACTCCATTTTTCATGAGGATTCTAGAATGTCTATTAATGTTGTCAAATTCATCTGTTTTTGTCCTCAACCGCCACAAACAAGATTTGGGCTAATTTGAGGTCAAAAGAATGATAGTTTCGTCACTATCTCAGAATGGGGTGAAAACCCACCTATTCACTCCATTTTTCATGAGGATTCTAGACTGTCTAATGATGTTGTCAAATTCATCTGTTTATGTCCTCAACCGCCACGAACGAGATTTGGGCTAATTTGAGGTCAAAAGACTGAAAGTTTGGTCACTGTCTCGTAATGGGGTGAAAACCCACCTATCCACTCCATTTTTCATGAGGATTCTAGAATGTCTAATACTGTTGTCAAATTCATCTGTTTGTGTCCTCAACCGCCACGAACGAGATTTGGGCTAATTTGAGGTCAAAAGACTGAAAGTTTGGTCACTGTCTCGGAATGGGGTGAAAACCAGCCTATCCACTCCATTTTTCATGAGGATTCTATAATGTCCAATAATGTTGTCAAATTCATCTGTTTGTGTCCTCAACCGCCACGAACGAGGTTTGGGCTAATTTGAGCTCAAAAGAATGATAGTTTCGTCACTGTCTCAGAATGCGGTGAAAACCCACCTATCCAATCCATTTTTCATGAGGATTCTAGAATGTCAAATAATATTGTCAAATTCCTCTGTTTGTGTCCTCAACCGCCACGAACGAGATTTGGGCTAATTTGAGGTCAAAAGAATGATAGTTTCGTCACTGTCTCAGAATGCGGTGAAAACCCACCTATCCACTCCATTTTTCATGAGGATTCTAGAATGTCAAATAATGTTGTCAAATTCATCTGTTTGTGTCCTCAACCGCCACGAACTAGATTTGGGCTAATTTGAGGTCAAAAGAATGAAAGTTTCGTCACTGTCTCGTAATGGGGTGAAAACCCACCTATCCACTCCATTTTTCATGAGGATTCTAGAATGTCCAATACTGTTGTCAAATTCATCTGTTTGTGTCCTCAACCGCCACGAACGAGATTTGGGCTAATTTGAGGTCAAAAGACTGAAAGTTTGGTCACTGTCTCGGAATGGGGTGAAAACCAGCCTATCCACTCCATTTTTCATGAGGATTCTATAATGTCCAATAATGTTGTCAAATTCATCTGTTTGTGTCCTCAACCGCCACGAATGAGGTTTGGGCTAATTTGAGCTCAAAAGAATGATAGTTTCGTCACTGTCTCGGAATGGGGTGAAAACCAGCCTATCCACTCCATTTTTCATGAGGATTCTATAATGTCCAATAATGTTGTCAAATTCATCTGTTTGTGTCCTCAACCGCCACGAACGAGGTTTGGGCTAATTTGAGCTCAAAAGAATGATAGTTTCGTCACTGTCTCAGAATGCGGTGAAAACCCACCTATCCAATCCATTTTTCATGAGGATTCTAGAATGTCAAATAATATTGTCAAATTCCTCTGTTTGTGTCCTCAACCGCCACGAACGAGATTTGGGCTAATTTGAGGTCAAAAGAATGATAGTTTCGTCACTGTCTCGGAATGCGGTGAAAACCCACCTATCCACTCCATTTTTCATGAGGATTCTAGAATGTCAAATAATGTTGTCAAATTCATCTGTTTGTGTCCTCAACCGCCACGAACGAGATTTGGGCTAATTTGAGGTCAAAAGAATGATAGTTTCTTCACTGTCTCGGAATGCGGTGAAAACCCACCTATCCACTCCATCTTTCATGAGGATACTAGAATGTCAAATAATGTTGTCAAATTCATCTGTTTGTGTCCTCAACCGCCACGAACGAGATTTGGGCTAATTTGAGGTCAAAAGAATGATAGTTTCGTCACTGTCTCGGAATGCGGTGAAAACCCACCGATCCACTCCATTTTTCATGTGGATTCTAGAATGTCAAATAATGTTGTCAAATTCCTCTGTTTGTGTCCTCAACCGCCACGAACGAGATTTGTGC
This sequence comes from Inga oerstediana, assembly GCA_963210345.1. Classification (NCBI taxonomy): domain Eukaryota; kingdom Viridiplantae; phylum Streptophyta; class Magnoliopsida; order Fabales; family Fabaceae; genus Inga; species Inga oerstediana. The sequence continues at coordinate 37,085,126 of OY723408.1, read as the reverse complement.
CAATTTGAGGTCAAAAGAATGAAAGTTTGGTCACTGTCTCGGAATGCGGGGAAAACCCACCTATCCACTCCATTTTTCATGAGGATTCTAGAATGTCAAATAATGTTGTCAAATGCCTCTGTTTGTGTCCTCAACCACCACGAACGAGATTTGGGCTAATTTGAGGTCAAAAGAATGAAAGTTTGGTCACTGTCTCGGAATGCGGTGAAAACCCACCTATCCACTCCATTTTTCATGAGGATTCTAGAATGTCAAATAATGTTGTCAAATTCATCTGTTTGTGTCCTCAACCGCCACGAACGAGGTTTGGGCTAATTTGAGCTCAAAAGAATGATAGTTTCGTCACTGTCTCGGAATGGGGTGAAAACCAGCCTATCCACTCCATTTTTTATGAGGATTCTATAATGTCCAATAATGTTGTCAAATTCATCTGTTTGTGTCCTCAACCGCCACGAACGAGGTTTGGGCTAATTTGAGCTCAAAAGAATGATAGTTTCGTCACTGTCTCGGAATGGGGTGAAAACCAGCCTATCCACTCCATTTTTCATGAGGATTCTATAATGTCCAATAATGTTGTCAAATTCATCTGTTTGTGTCCTCAACCGCCACGAACGAGGTTTGGGCTAATTTGAGCTCAAAAGAATGATAGTTTCGTCACTGTCTCAGAATGCGGTGAAAACCCACCTATCCAATCCATTTTTCATGAGGATTCTAGAATGTCAAATAATATTGTCAAATTCCTCTGTTTGTGTCCTCAACCGCCACGAACGAGATTTGGGCTAATTTGAGGTCAAAAGAATGATAGTTTCGTCACTGTCTCAGAATGCGGTGAAAACCCACCTATCCACTCCATTTTTCATGAGGATTCTAGAATGTCAAATAATGTTGTCAAATTCATCTGTTTGTGTCCTCAACCGCCACGAACGAGATTTGGGCTAATTTGAGGTCAAAAGAATGATAGTTTCTTCACTGTCTCGGAATGCGGTGAAAACCCACCTATCCACTCCATCTTTCATGAGGATTCTAGAATGTCAAATACTGTTGTCAAATTCATCTGTTTGTGTCCTCAACCGCCACGAACGAGATTTGGGCTAATTTGAGGTCAAAAGACTGAAAGTTTGGTCACTGTCTCGGAATGGGGTGAAAACCAGCCTATCCACTCCATTTTTCATGAGGATTCTATAATGTCCAATAATGTTGTCAAATTCCTCTGTTTGTGTCCTCAACCGCCACGAACGAGATTTGTGCCAATTTGAGGTCAAAAGAATGAAAGTTTCGTCACTGTCTCGTAATGGGGTGAAAACCCACCTATCCACTCCATTTTTCATGAGGATTCTAGAATGTCCAATACTGTTGTCAAATTCATCTGTTTGTGTCCTCAACCGCCACGAACGAGATTTGGGCTAATTTGAGGTCAAAAGACTGAAAGTTTGGTCACTGTCTCGGAATGGGGTGAAAACCAGCCTATCCACTCCATTTTTCATGAGGATTCTATAATGTCCAATAATGTTGTCAAATTCATCTGTTTGTGTCCTCAACCGCCACGAACGAGGTTTGGGCTAATTTGAGCTCAAAAGAATGATAGTTTCGTCACTGTCTCGGAATGGGGTGAAAACCAGCCTATCCACTCCATTTTTCATGAGGATTCTATAATGTCCAATAATGTTGTCAAATTCATCTGTTTGTGTCCTCAACCGCCACGAACGAGGTTTGGGCTAATTTGAGCTCAAAAGAATGATAGTTTCGTCACTGTCTCAGAATGCGGTGAAAACCCACCTATCCAATCCATTTTTCATGAGGATTCTAGAATGTCAAATAATATTGTCAAATTCCTCTGTTTGTGTCCTCAACCGCCACGAACGAGATTTGGGCTAATTTGAGGTCAAAAGAATGATAGTTTCGTCACTGTCTCGGAATGCGGTGAAAACCCACCTATCCACTCCATTTTTCATGAGGATTCTAGAATGTCAAATAATGTTGTCAAATTCATCTGTTTGTGTCCTCAACCGCCACGAACGAGATTTGGGCTAATTTGAGGTCAAAAGAATGATAGTTTCTTCACTGTCTCGGAATGCGGTGAAAACCCACCTATCCACTCCATCTTTCATGAGGATACTAGAATGTCAAATAATGTTGTCAAATTCATCTGTTTGTGTCCTCAACCGCCACGAACGAGATTTGGGCTAATTTGAGGTCAAAAGAATGATAGTTTCGTCACTGTCTCGGAATGCGGTGAAAACCCACCGATCCACTCCATTTTTCATGTGGATTCTAGAATGTCAAATAATGTTGTCAAATTCCTCTGTTTGTGTCCTCAACCGCCACGAACGAGATTTGTGCCAATTTGAGGTCAAAAGAATGAAAGTTTGGTCACTGTCTCGGAATGCGGGGAAAACCCACCTATCCACTCCATTTTTCATGAGGATTCTAGAATGTCAAATAATGTTGTCAAATGCCTCTGTTTGTGTCCTCAACCACCACGAACGAGATTTGGGCTAATTTGAGGTCAAAAGAATGAAAGTTTGGTCACTGTCTCGGAATGCGGTGAAAACCCACCTATCCACTCCATTTTTCATGAGGATTCTAGAATGTCAAATAATGTTGTCAAATTCATCTGTTTGTGTCCTCAACCGCCACGAACGAGGTTTGGGCTAATTTGAGCTCAAAAGAATGATAGTTTCGTCACTGTCTCGGAATGGGGTGAAAACCAGCCTATCCACTCCATTTTTTATGAGGATTCTATAATGTCCAATAATGTTGTCAAATTCATCTGTTTGTGTCCTCAACCGCCACGAACGAGGTTTGGGCTAATTTGAGCTCAAAAGAATGATAGTTTCGTCACTGTCTCGGAATGGGGTGAAAACCAGCCTATCCACTCCATTTTTCATGAGGATTCTATAATGTCCAATAATGTTGTCAAATTCATCTGTTTGTGTCCTCAACCGCCACGAACGAGGTTTGGGCTAATTTGAGCTCAAAAGAATGATAGTTTCGTCACTGTCTCAGAATGCGGTGAAAACCCACCTATCCAATCCATTTTTCATGAGGATTCTAGAATGTCAAATAATATTGTCAAATTCCTCTGTTTGTGTCCTCAACCGCCACGAACGAGATTTGGGCTAATTTGAGGTCAAAAGAATGATAGTTTCGTCACTGTCTCGGAATGCGGTGAAAACCCACCTATCCACTCCATTTTTCATGAGGATTCTAGAATGTCAAATAATGTTGTCAAATTCATCTGTTTGTGTCCTCAACCGCCACGAACGAGATTTGGGCTAATTTGAGGTCAAAAGAATGATAGTTTCTTCACTGTCTCGGAATGCGGTGAAAACCCACCTATCCACTCCATCTTTCATGAGGATTCTAGAATGTCAAATAATGTTGTCAAATTCATCTGTTTGTGTCCTCAACCGCCACGAACGAGATTTGGGCTAATTTGAGGTCAAAAGAATGATAGTTTCGTCACTGTCTCGGAATGCGGTGAAAACCCACCGATCCACTCCATTTTTCATGTGGATTCTAGAATGTCAAATAATGTTGTCAAATTCCTCTGTTTGTGTCCTCAACCGCCACGAACGAGATTTGTGCTAATTTGAGGTCAAAAGAATGAAAGTTTGGTCACTGTCTCGGAATGCGGTGAAAACCCACCTATCCACTCCATTTTTCATGAGGATTCTAGAATGTCAAATAATGTTGTCAAATGCCTCTGTTTGTGTCCTCAACCACCACGAACGAGATTTGGGCTAATTTGAGGTCAAAAGAATGAAAGTTTGGTCACTGTCTCGGAATGCGGTGAAAACCCACCTATCCACTCCATTTTTCATGAGGATTCTAGAATGTCAAATAATGTTGTCAAATTCATCTGTTTGTATCCTCAACCGCCACGAGCGAGGTTTGGGCTAATTTGAGGTCAAAAGACTGAAAGTTTGGTCACTGTCTCGGAATGGGGTGAAAAACCACCTATCCACTCCATTTTTCATGAGGATTCTAGAATGTCAAATAATGTTGTCAAATTCCTCTGTTTGTGTCCTCAACCGCCAAGAACGAGATTTGGGCTAATTTGAGGTCAAAAGAATGATAGTTTCGTCACTGTCTCGGAATGCGGTGAAAACCCACCTATCCACTCCATCTTTCATGAGGATTCTAGAATGTCAAATAATGTAGTCAAATTCATATGTTTGTGTCCTCAACCGCCACGAACGAGATTGGGCTAATTTGAGGTCAAAAGAATGATAGTTTCATCACTGTCTCGGAATGCGGTGAAAACCCACCTATCCACTCCATTTTTCATGAGGATTCTAGAATGTCAAATAATGTTGTCAAATTCATCTGTTTGTGTCCTCAACCGCCACGAACGAGGTTTGGGCTAATTTGAGGTCAAAAGAATGATAGTTTCGTCACTGTCTCAAAATGCGGTGAAAACACACCTATCCACTCCATTTTTCATAAGGATTCTAGAATGTCAAATAATGTTGTCAAATTCATCTGTTTGTGTCCTCAACCGCCACGAACGAGATTTGGGCTAATTTGAGGTCAAAAGACTGAAAGTTTGGTCACTGTCTCGGAATGGGGTGAAAACCCACCTATGCACTCCATTTTTTATGAGGATTCTAGAATGTCCAATACTGTTGTCAAATTCATCTGTTTGTGTCCTCAACCGCCACGAACTAGATTTGGGCTAATTTGAGATCAAAAGACTGAAAGTTTGGTCACTGTCTCGGAATGGGGTGAAAACCAGCCTATCCACTCCATTTTTCATGAGGATTCTAGAATGTCCAATAATGTTATCAAATTCATCTGTTTCTGTCCTCAACCGCCACAAACGAGATTTGGGCTAATTTGATGTCAAAAGAATGATAGTTTCGTCACTGTCTCGGAATGCGGTGAAAACCCACCTATCCACTCCATTTTTCATGAGGATTCTAGAATGTGAAATAATTTTTTCAAATTCATCTGTTTGTGTCCTCAACTGCCACGAACAAGATTTGGGCTAATTTGAGGTCAAAAGAATGATTGTTTCGTCACTATCTCGGAATGCGGTGAAAACCCACCTATCCACTCCATTTTTCATGAGGATTCTAGAATTTCAAATAATGTTGTGAAATTCATGTGTTTGTGTCCTCAACCGCCACGAACGAGATTTGGGGTAATTTGAGGTCAAAAGAATGATTTTTTCGTGACTGTCTCGGAATGCGGTGAAATCCCACCTATCCACTCCATTTTTCATGAGGATTCTTGAATGTCCAATAATGATGTTATATTCATCTGTTTGTGTCCTCAACCGCCACGAATGATATTTGGGCTAATTTGACGTCAACAGAATGAAAGTTTGGTCACGGTCTTGGAATGGGGTGAAAACCCACCGATCCACTCCATTTTTCATGAGGATTCTATAATGTCTATTAATGTTGTCAAATTCATCTGTTTTTGTCCTCAACCGCCACAAACAAGATTTGGGCTAATTTGAGGTCAAAAGAATGATAGTTTCGTCACTATCTCAGAATGGGGTGAAAACCCACCTATTCACTCCATTTTTCATGAGGATTCTACAATGTCAAATAATCCTATCAAATTCATCTGTTTGTGTCCTCAACTGCCACGAACAAGATTTGGGCTAATTTGATGTCAAAAGAATGATAGTTTCGTCACTGTCTCGGAATGGGGTGAAAACCCACCTATCCACTCCATTTTTCATGAGGATTATAGAATTTCAAATAATGTTGTCAAATTCATCTGTTTGTGTCCTCAACCGCCACGAACGAGATTTGGGCTAATTTGAGGTCAAAAGAATGAAAGTTTCGTCACTGTCTCGGAATGGGGTGAAAACCCACCTATCCACTCCATTTTTCATGAGGATTCTAGAATGTCCAATACTGTTGTCAAATTCATCAGTTTCTATCCTCAACCGCCACGAACGAGATTTGGGCTAATTTGAGGACAAAAGAATGATAGTTTGGTCACTGTCTCGGAATGCGGTGAAAACCCAGCTATCCACTCCATTTTTTATGCGGATTCTAGAATGTCAAATAATGTTGTCAAATTCATCTTTTTGTGTCCTCAACCGCCACAAACAAGATTTGGGCTAATTTGAGGTCAAAAGACTGAAAGTTTGGTCACTGTCTCGGAATGGGGTGAAAACCAGCCTATCCACTCCATTTTTCATGAGGATTCTATAATGTCCAATAATGTTGTCAAATTCATCTGTTTCTGTCCTCAACCGCCACAAACGAGATTTGGGCTAATTTGAGGTCAAAAGAATGATAGTTTCGTCACTGTCTCGGAATGCGGTGAAAACACACCAATCCACTCCATTTTTCATGAGGATTCTAGAATGTCAAATAATGTTGTCAAATTCATCTGTTTGTGTCCTCAACCGCCACGAACGAGATTTGGGCTAATTTGAGGTCAAAAGAATGAAAGTTTCGTCACTGTCTCGGAATGGGGTGAAAACCCACCTATCCACTCCATTTTTCATGAGGATTCTAGAATGTCAAATACTGTTGTCAAATTCATCAGTTTCTATCCTCAACCGCCACGAGCGAGATTTGGGCTAATTTGAGTTCAAAAGAATGATAGTTTCGTCACTGTCTCGGAATGGGGTGAAAACCCACCTATCCACTCCATTTTTCATGAGGATTATAGAATTTTAAATAATGTTGTCAAATTCATCTGTTTGTGTCCTCAACCGCCACGAACGAGATTTGGGCTAATTTGAGGTCAAAAGACTGATAGTTTGGTCACTGTCTCGGAATGCGGTGAAAACCCAGCTATCCACTCCATTTTTTATGCGGATTCTAGAATGTCAAATAATGTTGTCAAATTCATCTGTTTCTGTCCTCAACCGCCACAAACAAGATTTGGGATAATTTGAGGTCAAAAGAATGAAAGTTTCGTCACTGTCTCGGAATGCGGTGAAAACCCACCTATCCACTCCATTTTTCATGTGCATTCAAGAATGTCAAATAATGTTGTCAAATTCATCTGTTTGTGTCCTCAACCGCCACGAACGAGATTTGGGCTAATTTGAGGTCAAAAGAATGATAGTTTCGTCACTGTCTCGGAATGGGGTGAAAACCCACCTATCCACTCCATTTTTCATGAGGATTCTAGATTGTCAAATACTGTTGTCAAATTCATTTGTTTGTGTCCTCAACCGCCACGAACGAGATTTGGGCTAATTTGAGGTCAAAAGAATGAAAGTTTCGTCACTGTCTCGGAATGGGGTGAAAACCCAATTATTCACTCCATTTTTCATGAGGATTCTAGACTGTCTAATGATGTTGTCAAATTCATCTGTTTATGTCCTCAACCGCCACGAACGAGATTTGGGCTAATTTGAGGTCAAAAGACTGAAAGTTTGGTCACTGTCTCGGAATGGGGTGAAAACCCACCTATGCACTCCATTTTTTATGAGGATTCTAGAATGTCCAATACTGTTGTCAAATTCATGTGTTTGTGTCCTCAACCGCCACGAACGAGATTTGGGGTAATTTGAGGTCAAAAGAATGATTTTTTCGTCACTGTCTCGGAATGCGGTGAAATCCCACCTATCCGCTCCATTTTTCATGAGGATTCTTGAATGTCCAATAATGATGTCATATTCATCTGTTTGTGTCCTCAACCGCCACGAATGATATTTGTGCTAATTTGACGTCAACAGAATGAAAGTTTGGTCACGGTCTTGGAATGGGGTGAAAACCCACCGATCCACTCCATTTTTCATGAGGATTCTAGAATGTCTATTAATGTTGTCAAATTCATCTGTTTTTGTCCTCAACCGCCACAAACGAGATTTGGGCTAATTTGAGGTCAAAAGAATGATAGTTTCGTCACTGTCTCGGAATGCGGTGAAAACACACCAATCCACTCCATTTTTCATGAGGATTCTAGAATGTCAAATAATGTTGTCAAATTCATCTGTTTGTGTCCTCAACCGCCACGAACGAGATTTGGGCTAATTTGAGGTCAAAAGAATGAAAGTTTCGTCACTGTCTCGGAATGGGGTGAAAACCCACCTATCCACTCCATTTTTCATGAGGATTCTAGAATGTCCAATACTGTTGTCAAATTCATCAGTTTCTATCCTCAACCGCCACGAGCGAGATTTGGGCTAATTTGAGTTCAAAAGAATGATAGTTTCGTCACTGTCTCGGAATGGGGTGAAAACCCACCTATCCACTCCATTTTTCATGAGGATTATAGAATTTTAAATAATGTTGTCAAATTCATCTGTTTGTGTCCTCAACCGCCACGAACGAGATTTGGGCTAATTTGAGGTCAAAAGACTGATAGTTTGGTCACTGTCTCGGAATGCGGTGAAAACCCAGCTATCCACTCCATTTTTTATGCGGATTCTAGAATGTCAAATAATGTTGTCAAATTCATCTGTTTCTGTCCTCAACCGCCACAAACAAGATTTGGGATAATTTGAGGTCAAAAGAATGAAAGTTTCGTCACTGTCTCGGAATGCGGTGAAAACCCACCTATCCACTCCATTTTTCATGTGCATTCAAGAATGTCAAATAATGTTGTCAAATTCATCTGTTTGTGTCCTCAACCGCCACGAACGAGATTTGGGCTAATTTGAGGTCAAAAGAATGATAGTTTCGTCACTGTCTCGGAATGGGGTGAAAACCCACCTATCCACTCCATTTTTCATGAGGATTCTAGATTGTCAAATACTGTTGTCAAATTCATTTGTTTGTGTCCTCAACCGCCACGAACGAGATTTGGGCTAATTTGAGGTCAAAAGAATGAAAGTTTCGTCACTGTCTCGGAATGGGGTGAAAACCCAATTATTCACTCCATTTTTCATGAGGATTCTAGACTGTCTAATGATGTTGTCAAATTCATCTGTTTATGTCCTCAACCGCCACGAACGAGATTTGGGCTAATTTGAGGTCAAAAGACTGAAAGTTTGGTCACTGTCTCGGAATGGGGTGAAAACCCACCTATGCACTCCATTTTTTATGAGGATTCTAGAATGTCCAATACTGTTGTCAAATTCATGTGTTTGTGTCCTCAACCGCCACGAACGAGATTTGGGGTAATTTGAGGTCAAAAGAATGATTTTTTCGTCACTGTCTCGGAATGCGGTGAAATCCCACCTATCCGCTCCATTTTTCATGAGGATTCTTGAATGTCCAATAATGATGTCATATTCATCTGTTTGTGTCCTCAACCGCCACGAATGATATTTGGGCTAATTTGACGTCAACAGAATGAAAGTTTGGTCACGGTCTTGGAATGGGGTGAAAACCCACCGATCCACTCCATTTTTCATGAGGATTCTAGAATGTCTATTAATGTTGTCAAATTCATCTGTTTTTGTCCTCAACCGCCACAAACAAGATTTGGGCTAATTTGAGGTCAAAAGAATGATAGTTTCGTCACTATCTCAGAATGGGGTGAAAACCCACCTATTCACTCCATTTTTCATGAGGATTCTAGACTGTCTAATGATGTTGTCAAATTCATCTGTTTATGTCCTCAACCGCCACGAACGAGATTTGGGCTAATTTGAGGTCAAAAGACTGAAAGTTTGGTCACTGTCTCGGAATGGGGTGAGAACCCACCTATGCACTCCATTTTTTATGAGGATTCTAGAATGTCCAATACTGTTGTCAAATTCATCTGTTTGTGTCCTCAACCGCCACGAACTAGATTTGGGCTAATTTGAGATCAAAAGAATGAAAGTTTCGTCACTGTCTCGTAATGGGGTGAAAACCCACCTATCCACTCCATTTTTCATGAGGATTCTAGAATGTCCAATACTGTTGTCAAATTCATCTGTTTGTGTCCTCAACCGCCACCAACGAGATTTGGGCTAATTTGAGGTCAAAAGACTGAAAGTTTGTTCACTGTCTCGGAATGGGGTGAAAACCAGCCTATCCACTCCATTTTTCATGAGGATTCTATAATGTCCAATAATGTTGTCAAATTCATCTGTTTGTGTCCTCAACCGCCACGAACGAGGTTTGGGCTAATTTGAGCTCAAAAGAATGATAGTTTGGTCACTGTCTCGGAATACGGTGAAAACCCACCTATCCACTCCATTTTTCATGAGGATTCTAGAATGTCAAATAATGTTGTCAAATGCCTCTGTTTGTGTCCTCAACCGCCACGAACGAGATTTGGGCTAATTTGAGGTCAAAAGAATGAAAGTTTGGTCACTGTCTCGGAATGCGGTGAAAACCCACCTATCCACTCCATTTTTCATGAGGATTCTAGAATGTCAAATAATGTTGTCAAATTCATCTGTTTGTATCCTCAACCGCCACGAACGAGGTTTGGGCTAATTTGAGGTCAAAAGACTGAAAGTTTGGTCACTGTCTCGGAATGGGGTGAAAAACCACCTATCCACTCCATTTTTCATGAGGATTCTAGAATGTCAAATAATGTTGTCAAATTCCTCTGTTTGTGTCCTCAACCGCCACGAACGAGATTTGGGCTAATTTGAGGTCAAAAGAATGATAGTTTCGTCACTGTCTCGGAATGCGGTGAAAACCCAGCTATCCACTCCATCTTTCATGAGGATTCTAGAATGTCAAATAATGTAGTCAAATTCATATGTTTGTGTCCTCAACCGCCACGAACGAGATTGGGCTAATTTGAGGTCAAAAGAATGATAGTTTCATCACTGTCTCGGAATGCGGTGAAAACCCACCTATCCACTCCATTTTTCATGAGGATTCTAGAATGTCAAATAATGTTGTCAAATTCATCTGTTTGTGTCCTCAACCGCCACGAACGAGATTTGGGCTAATTTGAGGTCAAAAGAATGATAGTTTCGTCACTGTCTCAAAATGCGGTGAAAACACACCTATCCACTCCATTTTTCATAAGGATTCTAGAATGTCAAATAATGTTTTCAAATTCATCTGTTTGTGTCCTCAACCGCCACGAACGAGATTTGGGCTAATTTGAGGTCAAAAGAATGAAAGTTTGGTCACTGTCTCGGAATGGGGTGAAAACCCACCTATCCACTCTATGTTTCATGAGGATTCTAGAATGTCCAATAATGTAGTAAAATTCATCTGTTTGTGTCCTCAACCGCCACGAACGAGATGTGGGCTAATTTGAGGTCAAAAGAATGATAGTTTCTTCACTGTCTCGGAATGCGGTGAAAACCCACCTATCCACTCCATCTTTCATGAGGATTCTAGAATGTCAAATAATGTTGTCAAATTCATCTGTTTGTGTCCTCAACTGCCACGAACGAGATTTGGGCTAATTTGAGGTCAAAAGAATGATAGTTTCGTCACTATCTCGGAATGCGGTGAAAACCCACCTATCCACTCCATTTTTCATGAGGATTCTAGAATGTCAAATAATGTTGTCAAATTCATCTGTTTGTGTACTCAACCGCCACGAACGATGTTTGGGCTAATTTGAAGTCAAAAGAATGATAGTTTCGTCACTGTCTCAGAATGGGGTGAAAACCCACCTATCCACTCCATTTTTCATGCGGATTCTAGAATGTCGAATAATGTTGTCAAATTCATCTGTTTGTGTCCTCAACCGCCACGAACGAGATTTGGGCTAATTTGAGGTCAAAAGAATGAAAGTTTGGTCACTGTCTCGGAATGCGGTGAAAACCCACCTATCCACTCCATTTTTCATGAGGATTCTAGAATGTCAAATAATGTTGTCAAATTCCTCTGTTTGTGTCCTCAACCGCCACGAACGAGATTTGGGCTAATTTGAGGTCAAAAGAATGAAAGTTTGGTCACTGTCTCGGAATGGGGTGAAAACCCACCTATCCACTCCATTTGTCATGAGGATTCTAGAATGTCAAATAATGTTGTCAAATTCCTCTGTTTGTGTCCTCAACCGCCACGAACGAGATTTGGGCTAATTTGAGGTCAAAAGAATGATAGTTTCGTCACTGTCTCGGAATGCGGTGAAAACCCACCTATCCACTCCATTTTTCATGAGGATTCTAGAATGTCAAATAATGTTGTCAAATTCATCTGTTTGTGTCCTCAACCGCCACGAACGAGATTTGGGCTAATTTGAGATCAAAAGAATGAAAGTTTGGTCACTGTCTCGGAATGCGGTGAAAACCCACCTATCCACTCCATTTTTCAAGAGGATTCTAGATTGTCAAATAATGTTGTCAAATTCATCTGTTTGTGTCCTCAACCGCCACAAACGAGATTTGGGCTAATTTGAGGTCAAAAGAATGAAAGTTTGGTCACTGTCTCGGAATGGGGTGAAAACCAGCCTATCCACTCCATTTTTAATGAGGATTCTAGAATGTCAAATAATGTTGTCAAATTCATCTGTTCCTGTCCTCCACCGCCACAAACGAGATTTGGGCTAATTTGAGGTCAAAAGAATGAAAGTTTGGTCACTGTCTCGGAATGGGGTGAAAACCAGCCTATCCGCTCCATTTTTAATGAGGATTCTAGAATGTCCAATAATGTTGTCACATTCATCTGTTTCTGTCCTCAACCGCCACAAACGAGATTTGGGCTAATTTGAGGTCAAAAGAATGATAGTTTCTTCACTGTCTCGGAATGCGGTGAAAACCCACCTATCCACTCCATCTTTCATGAGGATTCTAGAATGTCAATTAATGTTGTCAAATTCATCTGTTTGTGTCCTCAACCGCCACGAACGAGGTTTGGGCTAATTTGAGGTCAAAAGAATGAAAGTTTGGTCACTGTCTCGGAATGGGGTGAAAGCCCACCTATCCACTCCATTTTTCATGAGGATTCTAGAATGTCCAATAATGTTGTGAAATTCATCTGTTACTGTCCTCAACCGCTACAAACAAGATTTGGGCTAATTTCAGGTCAAAAGAATGATAGTTTCGTCACTGTCTCGGAATGCGGTGAAAACCCACCTATCCACACCATTTTTCATGTGGATTCTAGAATGTCCAATAATGTTGTCAAATTCATCTGTCTGGGTCTTAAACGGACACGAATGATATTTGGGCTAATTTGAGGTCAAAAGAATGAAAGTTTGGTCACTTTCTTGGAATGGGGTGAGAACCCACCGATCCACTCCATTTTTCATGTGGATTCTAAAATGTCAAATAATGTTGTCAAATTCATCTGTTTGTATCCTCAACGGCCACGAACGAGATTTGGGCTAATTTGAGGTCAAAAGAATGATAGTTTCGTCACTGTCTCGGAATGCGGTGAAAACCCACCTATCCACTCTATTTTTCAAGAGGATTCTAGAATATCTAATAATGTTGTCAAATTCATCTGTTTTTGTCATCAACCGCCACAAACAAGATTTGGGCTAATTTGAGGTCAAAAGAATGATTGTTTCGTCACTGTCTCGGAATGCGGTGAAAACCCACCTATCCACTCCATTTTTCATGTGGATTCTAAAATGTCAAATAGTGTTTTTAAAGTCGTCTGTTTGTGTCCTCGACCGCCACGAACGAGATTTGGGCTAATTTGAGGTCAAAAGAATGAAAGTTTGGTCACTGTCTCGGAATGCGGTGAAAACCCACCGATCCAATCCATTTTTCATGAGGATTCTAGAATGTCAAATAATGTTGTCAAATTCATCTGTTTGTGTCCTCAACCGCCACGAACGAGATTTGAGCTAATTTGAGGTCAAAAGAATGAAAGTTTGGTCATTGTCTCGGAATGCGGTGAAAACCCACCTATCCACTCCATTTTTCATGAGGATTCTTGAATGTCCATTAATGTTGTCAAATTCATCTGTTTGTGTCCTCAACCGCCACGAACAAGATTTGGGTTAATTTGAGGTCAAAAGAATGAAAGTTTGGTCACTGTCTCGGAATGGGGTGAAAACCAGCATATCCACTCCATTTTCAATGAGGATTCTAGAATGTCCAATAATGTTGTCAAATTCATCTGTTTCTGTCCTCAACCGCCACAAACGAGATTTGGGCTAATTTGAGGTTAAAAGACTGAAAGTTTGGTCACTGTCTCGGAATGCGGTGAAAACCCACCTATCCACTCCATTTTTCATGTGGATTCTAAAATGTCAAATAGTGTTTTTAAAGTCGTCTGTTTGTGTCCTCGACCGCCACGAACGAGATTTGGGCTAATTTGATGTCAAAAGAATGAAAGTTTGGTCACTGTCTCGGAATGCGTTGAAAACCCACCTATGCACTCCATTCTTCATGAGGATTCTAGAATGTTCAATACTGTTGTCAAATTCATCTGTTTATGTCCTCAACCGCCACAAACGAGATTTGGGCTAATTTGATGTCAAAAGAATGATAGTTTCGTCACTGTCTCGGAATGCGGTGAAAGCCCACCTATCCACTCCAATTTTCATGTGGACTCTAGAATGTCAAATAATGTTGTCAAATTCATCTGTTTGTGTCCTCAACCGCCACGAACGAGATTTGGGCTAATTTGAGGTCAAAAGAATGATAGTTTCGTCACTGTCTCGGAATGCGGTGAAAGCCCACCTATCCACTCCATTTTTCATGAGGATTCTACAATGTCAAATAATGTTGTCAAATTCATCTGTTTGTGTCCTCAACCGCCACGAACGAGATTTGGGCTAATTTGAGGTCAAAAGAATGAAAGTTTGGTCACTGTCTCGGAATGCGGTGAAAACCCACCTATCCACTCCATTTTTCAAGAGGATTCTAGATTGTCAAATAATGTTGTCAAATTCATCTGTTTATGTCCTCAACCGCCACGAACGAGATTTGGGCTAATTTGAGGTCAAAAGAATGATAGTTTCTTCACTGTCTCGGAATGCGGTGAAAACCCACCTATCCACTCCATCTTTCATGAGGATTCTTGAATGTCAATTAATGTTGTCAAATTCATCTGTTTGTGTCCTCAACCGCCACGAACGAGGTTTGGGCTAATTTGAGGTCAAAAGAATGAAAGTTTGGTCACTGTCTCGGAATGGGGTGAAAGCCCACCTATCCACTCCATTTTTCATGAGGATTCTAGAATGTCCAATAATGTTGTGAAATTCATCTGTTACTGTCCTCAACCGCTACAAACAAGATTTGGGCTAATTTCAGGTCAAAAGAATGATAGTTTCGTCACTGTCTCGGAATGCGGTGAAAACCCACCTATCCACACCATTTTTCATGTGGATTCTAGAATGTCCAATAATGTTGTCAAATTCATCTGTCTGGGTCTTAAACGGACACGAATGATATTTGGGCTAATTTGAGGTCAAAAGAATGAAAGTTTGGTCACTTTCTCGGAATGGGGTGAGAACCCACCGATCCACTCCATTTTTCTTGTGGATTCTAAAATGTCAAATAATGTTGTCAAATTCATCTGTTTGTATCCTCAACGGCCACGAACGAAATTTGGGCTAATTTGAGGTCAAAAGAATGATAGTTTCGTCACTGTCTCGGAATGCGGTGAAAACCCACCTATCCACTCCATTTTTCATGAGGATTCTAGAATGTCAAATAATGTTGTCAAATTCATCTGTTTGTGTCCTCAACCGCCACGAACGAGTTTTCGGCTAATTTGAGGTCAAAAGAATGATAGTTTCGTCACTTTCTCGGAATGCGGTGAAAACCCACCTATCCACTCCATTTTTCAAGAGGATTCTAGAATATCTAATAATGTTGTCAAATTCATCTGTTTTTGTCATCAACCGCCACAAACAAGATTTGGGCTAATTTGAGGTCAAAAGAATGATTGTTTCGTCACTGTCTCGGAATGCGGTGAAAACCCACCTATCCACTCCATTTTTCATGTGGATTCTACAATGTCAAATAATGTTGTCAAATTCATCTGTTTGTGTCCTCAACCGCAACGAACGAGATTTGGGCTAATTTGAGGTCAAAAGAATGAAAGTTTGGTCACTGTCTCGGAATGCGGTGAAAACCCACCGATCCAATCCATTTTTCATGAGGATTCTAGAATGTCAAATAATGTTGTCAAATTCATCTGTTTGTGTCCTCAACCGCCACGAACGAGATTTGAGCTAATTTGAGGTCAAAAGAATGAAAGTTTGGTCATTGTCTCGGAATGCGGTGAAAACCCACCTATCCACTCCAATTTTCATGAGGATTCTAGAATGTCCATTAATGTTGTCAAATTCATCTGTTTGTGTCCTCAACCGCCACGAACAAGATTTGGGCTAATTTGAGGTCAAAAGAATGAAAGTTTGGTCACTGTCTCGGAATGGGGTGAAAACCAGCCTATCCACTCCATGTTTCATGAGGATTCTAGAATGTCGAATAATGTTGTCAAATTCATCTGTTTTTGTCCTCAACGGCCACAAACAAGATTTGGGCTAATTTGAGGTCAAAAGAATGATAGTTTCGTCACTGTCTCGGAATGCGGTGAAAACCCACCTATCCACTCCATTTTTCATGTGGATTCTAAAATGTCAAATAGTGTTTTTAAAGTCGTCTGTTTGTGTCCTCGACCGCCACGAACGAGATTTGGGCTAATTTGATGTCAAAAGAATGAAAGTTTGGTCACTGTCTCGGAATGCGGTGAAAACCCACCTATCCACTCCATTTTTCATTAGGATTCTAGAGTGTCAAATAATGTTGTCAAATTCATCTGTTTGTGTCCTCAACCGCCACGAACGAGATTTGGGCTAATTTGAGGTCAAAAGAATGAAAGTTTCGTCACTGTCTCGGAATGGGTTGAAAACCCACCTATGCACTCCATTTTTCATGAGGATTCTAGAATGTTCAATACTGTTGTCAAATTCATCTGTTTATGTCCTCAACCGCCACAAACGAGATTTGGGCTAATTTGATGTCAAAAGAATGATAGTTTCGTCACTGTCTCGGAATGCTGTGAAAACCCACCTATCCACTCCATTTTTCATGAGGATTCTAGAATGTCAAATAATGTTGTCAAATTCATCTGTTTGTGTCCTCAACCGCCACGAACGAGATTTGGGCTAATTTGAGGTCAAAAGAATGATAGTTTCGTCACTGTCTCGGAATGCGGTGAAATCCCACCTATCCACTCCATTTTTCATGAGGATTTTAGAATGTCAAATAATGCTGTCAAATTCATCTGTTTGTGTCCTCAACCGCCACGAACGAGATTTGGGCTAATTTGACGTCAAAAAAAATGAAAGTTTGGTCACTGTCTCGCAATGGGGTGAAAACCCACCGATCAACTCCATTTTTCATGTGGATTCTAAAATGTCAAATAGTGTTTTTAAAGTCGTCTGTTTGTGTCCTCGACCGCCACGAACAAGATTTGGGCTAATTTGAGGTCAAAAGAAAGAAAGTTTGGTCACTGTCTCGGAATGCGGTGAAAACCCACCGATCCAATCCATTTTTCATGAGGATTCTAGAATGTCAAATAATGATGTCAAATTCATCTGTTTGTGTCCTCAACTGCCACAAATGAGATTTGGGCTAATTTGAGGTCAAAAGAATGAAAGTTTGGTCACTGTCTCGGAATGGGGTGAAAAACCACCTATCCACTCCATTTTTCATGAGGATTCTAGAATGTCTAATAATGTTGTCAAATTCATCTGTTTTTGTCCTCAACCGCCACAAACAAGATTTGGGCTAATTTGAGGTCAAAAGAATGATAGTTTCGTCACTGTCTCGGAATGCGGTGAAAACCCACCTATCCACTCCATTTTTCATGTGGATTCTAAAATGTCAAATAGTGTTTTTAAAGTCGTCTGTTTGTGTCCTCGACCGCCACGAACGAGATTTGGGCTAATTTAATGTCAAAAGAATGAAAGTTTGGTCACTGTCTCGGAATGCGGTGAAAACCCACCTATCCACTCCATTTTTCATGAGGATTCTAGAGTGTCAAATATTGTTGTCAAATTCATCTGTTTGTGTCCTCAACCGCCATGAACGAGATTTGGGCTAATTTGAGGTCAAAAGAATGAAAGTTTGGTCACTGTCTCGGAATGGGGTGAAAACCCACCTATGCACTCCATTTTTCATGAGGATTCTAGAATGTTCAATACTGTTGTCAAATTCATCTGTTTATGTCCTCAACCGCCACAAACGAGATTTGGGCTAATTTGATGTCAAAAGAATGATAGTTTCGTCACTGTCTCGGAATGCGGTGAAAACCCACCTATCCACTCCATTTTTAATGTGGATTCTAGAATGTCAAATAATGTTGTCAAATTCATCTGTTTGTTTCCTCAACCGCCACGAACGAGATTTGGGCTAATTTGAGATCAAAACAATGATAGTTTCATCACTGTCTCGGAAAGTGGTGAAATCCCACCTATCCACTCCATTTTTCATGAGGATTTTAGAATGTCAAATAATGCTGTGAAATTCATCTGTTTGTGTCCTTAACCGCCACGAACGAGATTTGGGCTAATTTGACGTCAAAATAATGAAAGTTTGGTCACTGTCTCGAAATGGGGTGAAAACCCACCGATCCACTCCATTTTTCATGTGGATCCTAAAATATCAAATAGTGTTTTTAAAGTCGTCTGTTTGTGTCCTCGACCGCCACGAACGAGATTTGGGCTAATTTTAGGTCAAAAGAGAGAAAGTTTGGTCACTGTCTCGGAATACGGTGAAAACCCATCGATCCAATCCATTTTTCATGAGGATTCTAGAATGTCAAATAATGTTGTCAAATTCATCTGTTTCTGTCCTCAACCGCCACAAACGAGATTTGGGTTAATTTGAGGTCAAAAGAATGAAAGTTTGGTCACTGTCTCGGAATGGGGTGAAAACCAGCCTATCCACTCCATTTTTAATGAGGATTCTAGAATGTCCAATAATGTTGTCACATTCATCTGTTTCTGTCCTCAACCGCCACAAACGAGATTTGGGCTAATTTGATGTCAAAAGAATGATAGTTTCGTCACTGTCTCGGAATGCGGTGAAAACCCACCTATCCACTCCATTTTTCATGAGGATTCTAGAATGTCTAATGTTGTCAAATTCATCTGTTTGTGTCCTGAACCGCCACGAACGAGATTTGGGCTAATTTGAGGTCAAAAGAATGATAGTTTCTTCACTGTCTCGGAATGCGGTGAAAACCCACCTATCCACTCCATTTTTCATGAGGATTCTAGAATGTCCAATAATGTTGTCAAATTCATCTGTTTCTGTCCTCAACCGCCACAAACGAGATTTGGGCTAATTTGATGTCAAAAGAATGATAGTTTCGTCACTGTCTCGGAATGCGGTGAAAACCCACCCATCCACTCCATTTTTCATGAGGATTCTAGAATGTCAAATAATGTTGTCAAATTCATCTGTTTGTGTCCTCAACCGCCACGAACGAGATTTGGGCTAATTTGAGGTCAAAAGAATGATAGTTTCTTCACTGTCTCGGAATGTGGTGAAAACCCATCTATCCACTCCATTTTTCATGAGGATTCTAGAATGTCAAATACTGTTGTCAAATTCATCTGTTTGTGTCCTCAACCGCCACGAACGAGGTTTGGGCTAATTTGAGGTCAAAAGACTGAAAGTTTGGTCACTGTCTCGGAATGGGGTGAAAAACCACCTATCCACTCCATTTTTCATGAGGATTCTAGAATGTCTAATAATGTTGTCAAATTCATCTGTTTTTGTCCACAACCGCCACAAACAAGATTTGGGCTAATTTGATGTCAAATGAATGATATTTTCGTCACTGTCTCGGAATGCGGTGAAAACCCACCTATCCACTCCATTTTTCCTATGGATTCTAGAATGTCAAATAATGTTGTCAAATTCATCTGTTTGTGTCCTCAACCGCCACGAACGAGATTTTGGCTAATTTGAGGTCAAAAGAATGATAGTTTCGTCACTGTCACGGAATACGGTGAAAACCCACCTATCCACTCCATTTTTTATGACGATTCTAGAATGTCAAATAATGCTGTCAAATTCATCTGTTTGTGTCCTCAACCGCCACGAACGATATTTGGGCTAATTTGACGTCAACAGAATGAAAGTTTGGTCACTGTCTCGGAATGGGGTGAAAACCCACCGATCCACTCCATTTTTCATGTGGGTTCTAGAATGTCAAATAATGCTGTCAAATTCATCTGTTTGTGTCCTCAACCGCCACGAACGAGAATTGGGCTAATTTGAGGTCAAAAGAATGAAAGTTTGGTCACTGTCTCAGAATAGGGTGAAAACCCACCTATTCACTCCATTTTTCATGAGGATTCTAGAATGTCCAATACTGTTGTCAAATTCATCTGTTTATGTCCTCAACCGCCACAAATGAGATTTGGGCTAATTTGAGGTCAAAAGAATGAAAGTTTGGTCACTGTCTCGGAATGGGGTGAAAACCCACCTATGCACTCCATTTTTCATGAGGATTCTAGAATGTCCAATACTGTTGTCAAATTCATCTGTTTATGTCCTCAACCGCCACAAACGAGATTTGGGCTAATTTGATGACAAAAGAATGATAGTTTCGTCACTGTCTCGGAATGCGGTGAAAACCCACCTATCCTCTCCATTTTTCATAAGGATTCTAGAATGTCCATTAATGATGTCAAATCCATCTGTTTGTGTCCTCAACCGCAACGAACGAGATTTGGGCTAAATTGAGGTCAAAAGAATGAAAGTTTGGTCACTGTCTCGGAATGAGGTGAAAACCCACCTATCCACTCCATTTTTCATGAGGATTCTAGAATGTCCAATAATGTTGTCAAATTCATCTGTTTCTGTCCTCAACCGCAACAAACGAGATTTGGGCTAATTTGATGTCAAAAGAATGATAGTTTCGTCATTGTCTCAGAATGCGGTGAAAACCCACCTATCCACTCCATTTTTCATGAGGATTCTAGAATGTCAAATAATGTTATCAAATTCATCTGTTTGTGTCCTCAACCGCCACAAACGAGATTTAGGCTAATTTGAGGTCAAAAGAATGAAAGTTTGGTCAATGTCTCGGAATGCGGTGAAAACCCACCTATCCACTCCATTTTTCATGAGGATTCTAGAATGTCCAATAATGTTGTCAAATTCATCTGTTTCTGTCCTCAACCGCCACAAACGAGATTTGGGCTAATTTGATGTCAAAAGAATGATAGTTTCGTCATTGTCTCGGAATGCGGTGAAAACCCACCCATCCACTCCATTTTTCATGAGGATTCTAGAATGTCTAATAATGTTGTCAAATTCATCTGTTTGTGTCCTCAACCGCCACGAACGAGATTTGGGCTAATTTGAGGTCAAAAGAATGATAGTTTCTTCACTGTCTCGGAATGCGGTGAAAACCCACCTATCCACTCCATTTTTCATGAGGATTTTAGAATGTCAAATAATGCTGTCAAATTCATCTATTTGTGTCCTCAACCGCCACGAACGAGTTTTGGGCTAATTTGAGGTCAAAAGACTGAAAGTTTGTTCACTGTCTCGGAATGGGGTGAAAAACCACCTATCCACTCCATTTTTCATGAGGATTCTAGAATGTCTAATAATGTTGTCAAATTCATCTGTTTTTGTCCTCAACCGCCACAAACAAGATTTGGGCTAATTTGATGTCAAATGAATGATATTTTCGTCACTGTCTCGGAATGCGGTGAAAACCCACCTATCCACTCCATTTTTCCTATGGATTCTAGAATGTCAAATAATGTTGTCAAATTCATCTGTTTGTGTCCTCAACCGCCACGAACGAGATTTTGGCTAATTTGAGGTCAAAAGAATGATAGTTTCTTCACTGTCTCGGAATGTGGTGAAAACCCATCTATCCACTCCATTTTTCATGAGGATTCTAGAATGTCAAATACTGTTGTCAAATTCATCTGTTTGTGTCCTCAACCGCCACGAACGAGGTTTGGGCTAATTTGAGGTCAAAAGACTGAAAGTTTGGTCACTGTCTCGGAATGGGGTGAAAAACCACCTATCCACTCCATTTTTCATGAGGATTCTAGAATGTCTAATAATGTTGTCAAATTCATCTGTTTTTGTCCACAACCGCCACAAACAAGATTTGGGCTAATTTGATGTCAAATGAATGATATTTTCGTCACTGTCTCGGAATGCGGTGAAAACCCACCTATCCACTCCATTTTTCCTATGGATTCTAGAATGTCAAATAATGTTGTCAAATTCATCTGTTTGTGTCCTCAACCGCCACGAACGAGATTTTGGCTAATTTGAGGTCAAAAGAATGATAGTTTCGTCACTGTCACGGAATACGGTGAAAACCCACCTATCCACTCCATTTTTTATGACGATTCTAGAATGTCAAATAATGCTGTCAAATTCATCTGTTTGTGTCCTCAACCGCCACGAACGATATTTGGGCTAATTTGACGTCAACAGAATGAAAGTTTGGTCACTGTCTCGGAATGGGGTGAAAACCCACCGATCCACTCCATTTTTCATGTGGGTTCTAGAATGTCAAATAATGCTGTCAAATTCATCTGTTTGTGTCCTCAACCGCCACGAACGAGAATTGGGCTAATTTGAGGTCAAAAGAATGAAAGTTTGGTCACTGTCTCAGAATAGGGTGAAAACCCACCTATTCACTCCATTTTTCATGAGGATTCTAGAATGTCCAATACTGTTGTCAAATTCATCTGTTTATGTCCTCAACCGCCACAAATGAGATTTGGGCTAATTTGAGGTCAAAAGAATGAAAGTTTGGTCACTGTCTCGGAATGGGGTGAAAACCCACCTATGCACTCCATTTTTCATGAGGATTCTAGAATGTCCAATACTGTTGTCAAATTCATCTGTTTATGTCCTCAACCGCCACAAACGAGATTTGGGCTAATTTGATGACAAAAGAATGATAGTTTCGTCACTGTCTCGGAATGCGGTGAAAACCCACCTATCCTCTCCATTTTTCATAAGGATTCTAGAATGTCCATTAATGATGTCAAATCCATCTGTTTGTGTCCTCAACCGCAACGAACGAGATTTGGGCTAAATTGAGGTCAAAAGAATGAAAGTTTGGTCACTGTCTCGGAATGAGGTGAAAACCCACCTATCCACTCCATTTTTCATGAGGATTCTAGAATGTCCAATAATGTTGTCAAATTCATCTGTTTCTGTCCTCAACCGCAACAAACGAGATTTGGGCTAATTTGATGTCAAAAGAATGATAGTTTCGTCATTGTCTCAGAATGCGGTGAAAACCCACCTATCCACTCCATTTTTCATGAGGATTCTAGAATGTCAAATAATGTTATCAAATTCATCTGTTTGTGTCCTCAACCGCCACAAACGAGATTTAGGCTAATTTGAGGTCAAAAGATTGAAAGTTTGGTCAATGTCTCGGAATGCGGTGAAAACCCACCTATCCACTCCATTTTTCATGAGGATTCTAGAATGTCCAATAATGTTGTCAAATTCATCTGTTTCTGTCCTCAACCGCCACAAACGAGATTTGGGCTAATTTGATGTCAAAAGAATGATAGTTTCGTCATTGTCTCGGAATGCGGTGAAAACCCACCCATCCACTCCATTTTTCATGAGGATTCTAGAATGTCTAATAATGTTGTCAAATTCATCTGTTTGTGTCCTCAACCGCCACGAACGAGATTTGGGCTAATTTGAGGTCAAAAGAATGATAGTTTCTTCACTGTCTCGGAATGCGGTGAAAACCCACCTATCCACTCCATTTTTCATGAGGATTTTAGAATGTCAAATAATGCTGTCAAATTCATCTATTTGTGTCCTCAACCGCCACGAACGAGTTTTGGGCTAATTTGAGGTCAAAAGACTGAAAGTTTGTTCACTGTCTCGGAATGGGGTGAAAAACCACCTATCCACTCCATTTTTCATGAGGATTCTAGAATGTCTAATAATGTTGTCAAATTCATCTGTTTTTGTCCTCAACCGCCACAAACAAGATTTGGGCTAATTTGATGTCAAATGAATGATATTTTCGTCACTGTCTCGGAATGCGGTGAAAACCCACCTATCCACTCCATTTTTCCTATGGATTCTAGAATGTCAAATAATGTTGTCAAATTCATCTGTTTGTGTCCTCAACCGCCACGAACGAGATTTTGGCTAATTTGAGGTCAAAAGAATGATAGTTTCGTCACTGTCTCGGAATACGGTGAAAACCCACCTATCCACTCCATTTTTTATGACGATTCTAGAATGTCAAATAATGCTGTCAAATTCATCTGTTTGTGTCCTCAACCGCCACGAACGATATTTGGGCTAATTTGACGTCAACAGAATGAAAGTTTGGTCACTGTCTCGGAATGGGGTGAAAACCCACCGATCCACTCCATTTTTCATGTGGGTTCTAGAATGTCAAATAATGCTGTCAAATTCATCTGTTTGTGTCCTCAACCGCCACGAACGAGATTTGGGCTAATTTGAGGTCAAAAGAATGAAAGTTTGGTCACTGTCTCAGAATAGGGTGAAAACCCACCTATTCACTCCATTTTTCATGAGGATTCTAGAATGTCCAATACTGTTGTCAAATTCATCTGTTTATGTCCTCAACCGCCACAAATGAGATTTGGGCTAATTTGAGGTCAAAAGAATGAAAGTTTGGTCACTGTCTCGGAATGGGGTGAAAACCCACCGATCCACTCCATTTTTCATGTGGGTTCTAGAATGTCCAATACTGTTGTCAAATTCATCTGTTTGTGTCCTCAACCGCCACGAACGAGTTTTGGGCTAATTTGAGGTCAAAAGAAAGAAAGTTTGGTCACTGTCTCGGAATGCGGTGAAAACCCATCGATCCAATCCATTTTTCATGAGGATTCTAGAATGTCAAATAATGTTGTCAAATTCATCTGTTTCTGTCCTCAACCGCCACAAACGAGATTTGGGCTAATTTGATGTCAAAAGAATGATAGTTTCGTCACTGTCTCGGAATGTGGTGAAAACCCACCTATCCACTCCATTTTTCATGAGGATTCTAGAATGTCCAATAATGTTGTCAAATTCATCTGTTTCTGTCCTCAACCGCCACAAACGAGATTTGGGCTAATTTGATGTCAAAAGAATGATAGTTTCGTCACTGTCTCGGAATGCGGTGCAAACCCACCCATCCACTCCATTTTTCATGAGGATTCTAGAATTTCAAATAATGTTGTCAAATTCATCTGTTTGTGTCCTCAACCGCCACGAACGAGATTTGGGCTAATTTGAGGTCAAAAGAATGATAGTTTCTTCACTGTCTCGGAATGCGGTGAAAACCCATCTATCCACTCCATTTTTCATGAGGATTCTAGAATGTCAAATACTGTTGTCAAATTCATCTGTTTGTGTCCTCAACCGCCACGAACGAGATTTGGGCTAATTTGATGTCAAAAGAATGATAGTTTCGTCACTGTCTCGGAATGCGGTGAAAACCCACCCATCCACTCCATTTTTCATGAGGATTCTAGAATGTCAAATAATGTTGTCAAATTCATCTGTTTGTGTCCTCAACCGCCACGAACGAGATTTGGGCTAATTTGAGGTCAAAAGAATGATAGTTTCTTCACTGTCTCGGAATGTGGTGAAAACCCATCTATCCACTCCATTTTTCATGAGGATTCTAGAATGTCAAATACTGTTGTCAAATTCATCTGTTTGTGTCCTCAACCGCCACGAACGAGGTTTGGGCTAATTTGAGGTCAAAAGACTGAAAGTTTGGTCACTGTCTCGGAATGGGGTGAAAAACCACCTATCCACTCCATTTTTCATGAGGATTCTAGAATGTCTAATAATGTTGTCAAATTCATCTGTTTTTGTCCACAACCGCCACAAACAAGATTTGGGCTAATTTGATGTCAAATGAATGATATTTTCGTCACTGTCTCGGAATGCGGTGAAAACCCACCTATCCACTCCATTTTTCCTATGGATTCTAGAATGTCAAATAATGTTGTCAAATTCATCTGTTTGTGTCCTCAACCGCCACGAACGAGATTTTGGCTAATTTGAGGTCAAAAGAATGATAGTTTCGTCACTGTCACGGAATACGGTGAAAACCCACCTATCCACTCCATTTTTTATGACGATTCTAGAATGTCAAATAATGCTGTCAAATTCATCTGTTTGTGTCCTCAACCGCCACGAACGATATTTGGGCTAATTTGACGTCAACAGAATGAAAGTTTGGTCACTGTCTCGGAATGGGGTGAAAACCCACCGATCCACTCCATTTTTCATGTGGGTTCTAGAATGTCAAATAATGCTGTCAAATTCATCTGTTTGTGTCCTCAACCGCCACGAACGAGAATTGGGCTAATTTGAGGTCAAAAGAATGAAAGTTTGGTCACTGTCTCAGAATAGGGTGAAAACCCACCTATTCACTCCATTTTTCATGAGGATTCTAGAATGTCCAATACTGTTGTCAAATTCATCTGTTTATGTCCTCAACCGCCACAAATGAGATTTGGGCTAATTTGAGGTCAAAAGAATGAAAGTTTGGTCACTGTCTCGGAATGGGGTGAAAACCCACCTATGCACTCCATTTTTCATGAGGATTCTAGAATGTCCAATACTGTTGTCAAATTCATCTGTTTATGTCCTCAACCGCCACAAACGAGATTTGGGCTAATTTGATGACAAAAGAATGATAGTTTCGTCACTGTCTCGGAATGCGGTGAAAACCCACCTATCCTCTCCATTTTTCATAAGGATTCTAGAATGTCCATTAATGATGTCAAATCCATCTGTTTGTGTCCTCAACCGCAACGAACGAGATTTGGGCTAAATTGAGGTCAAAAGAATGAAAGTTTGGTCACTGTCTCGGAATGAGGTGAAAACCCACCTATCCACTCCATTTTTCATGAGGATTCTAGAATGTCCAATAATGTTGTCAAATTCATCTGTTTCTGTCCTCAACCGCAACAAACGAGATTTGGGCTAATTTGATGTCAAAAGAATGATAGTTTCGTCATTGTCTCAGAATGCGGTGAAAACCCACCTATCCACTCCATTTTTCATGAGGATTCTAGAATGTCAAATAATGTTATCAAATTCATCTGTTTGTGTCCTCAACCGCCACAAACGAGATTTAGGCTAATTTGAGGTCAAAAGAATGAAAGTTTGGTCAATGTCTCGGAATGCGGTGAAAACCCACCTATCCACTCCATTTTTCATGAGGATTCTAGAATGTCCAATAATGTTGTCAAATTCATCTGTTTCTGTCCTCAACCGCCACAAACGAGATTTGGGCTAATTTGATGTCAAAAGAATGATAGTTTCGTCATTGTCTCGGAATGCGGTGAAAACCCACCCATCCACTCCATTTTTCATGAGGATTCTAGAATGTCTAATAATGTTGTCAAATTCATCTGTTTGTGTCCTCAACCGCCACGAACGAGATTTGGGCTAATTTGAGGTCAAAAGAATGATAGTTTCTTCACTGTCTCGGAATGCGGTGAAAACCCACCTATCCACTCCATTTTTCATGAGGATTTTAGAATGTCAAATAATGCTGTCAAATTCATCTATTTGTGTCCTCAACCGCCACGAACGAGTTTTGGGCTAATTTGAGGTCAAAAGACTGAAAGTTTGTTCACTGTCTCGGAATGGGGTGAAAAACCACCTATCCACTCCATTTTTCATGAGGATTCTAGAATGTCTAATAATGTTGTCAAATTCATCTGTTTTTGTCCTCAACCGCCACAAACAAGATTTGGGCTAATTTGATGTCAAATGAATGATATTTTCGTCACTGTCTCGGAATGCGGTGAAAACCCACCTATCCACTCCATTTTTCCTATGGATTCTAGAATGTCAAATAATGTTGTCAAATTCATCTGTTTGTGTCCTCAACCGCCACGAACGAGATTTTGGCTAATTTGAGGTCAAAAGAATGATAGTTTCGTCACTGTCTCGGAATACGGTGAAAACCCACCTATCCACTCCATTTTTTATGACGATTCTAGAATGTCAAATAATGCTGTCAAATTCATCTGTTTGTGTCCTCAACCGCCACGAACGATATTTGGGCTAATTTGACGTCAACAGAATGAAAGTTTGGTCACTGTCTCGGAATGGGGTGAAAACCCACCGATCCACTCCATTTTTCATGTGGGTTCTAGAATGTCAAATAATGCTGTCAAATTCATCTGTTTGTGTCCTCAACCGCCACGAACGAGATTTGGGCTAATTTGAGGTCAAAAGAATGAAAGTTTGGTCACTGTCTCAGAATAGGGTGAAAACCCACCTATTCACTCCATTTTTCATGAGGATTCTAGAATGTCCAATACTGTTGTCAAATTCATCTGTTTATGTCCTCAACCGCCACAAATGAGATTTGGGCTAATTTGAGGTCAAAAGAATGAAAGTTTGGTCACTGTCTCGGAATGGGGTGAAAACCCACCGATCCACTCCATTTTTCATGTGGGTTCTAGAATGTCCAATACTGTTGTCAAATTCATCTGTTTGTGTCCTCAACCGCCACGAACGAGTTTTGGGCTAATTTGAGGTCAAAAGAAAGAAAGTTTGGTCACTGTCTCGGAATGCGGTGAAAACCCATCGATCCAATCCATTTTTCATGAGGATTCTAGAATGTCAAATAATG
This sequence comes from Inga oerstediana, assembly GCA_963210345.1. Classification (NCBI taxonomy): domain Eukaryota; kingdom Viridiplantae; phylum Streptophyta; class Magnoliopsida; order Fabales; family Fabaceae; genus Inga; species Inga oerstediana. Next base: position 37,056,789 of record OY723408.1, on the reverse strand, counting down.
TTGTCAAATTCATCTGTTTCTGTCCTCAACCGCCACAAACGAGATTTGGGCTAATTTGATGTCAAAAGAATGATAGTTTCGTCACTGTCTCGGAATGTGGTGAAAACCCACCCATCCACTCCATTTTTCATGAGGATTCTAGAATGTCAAATAATGTTGTCAAATTCATCTGTTTGTGTCCTCAACCGCCACGAACGAGATTTGGGCTAATTTGAGGTCAAAAGAATGATAGTTTCTTCACTGTCTCGGAATGCGGTGAAAACCCACCTATCCACTCCATTTTTCATGAGGATTCTAGAATGTCCAATAATGTTGTCAAATTCATCTGTTTCTGTCCTCAACCGCCACAAACGAGATTTGGGCTAATTTGATGTCAAAAGAATGATAGTTTCGTCACTGTCTCGGAATGCGGTGCAAACCCACCCATCCACTCCATTTTTCATGAGGATTCTAGAATTTCAAATAATGTTGTCAAATTCATCTGTTTGTGTCCTCAACCGCCACGAACGAGATTTGGGCTAATTTGAGGTCAAAAGAATGATAGTTTCTTCACTGTCTCGGAATGCGGTGAAAACCCATCTATCCACTCCATTTTTCATGAGGATTCTAGAATGTCAAATAATGTTGTCAAATTCATCTGTTTGTGTCCTCAACCGCCACGAACGAGGTTTGGGCTAATTTGAGGTCAAAAGACTGAAAGTTTGGTCACTGTCTCGTAATGGGGTGAAAAACCACCTATCCACTCCATTTTTCATGAGGATTCTAGAATGTCTAATAATGTTGTCAAATTCATCTGTTTTTGTCCTCAACCGCCACAAACAAGATTTGGGCTAATTTGATGTCAAATGAATGATATTTTCGTCACTGTCTCGGAATGCGGTGAAAACCCACCTATCCACTCCATTTTTCCTATGGATTCTAGAATGTCAAATAATGTTGTCAAATTCATCTGTTTGTGTCCTCAACCGCCACGAACGAGATTTTGGCTAATTTGAGGTCAAAAGAATGATAGTTTCGTCACTGTCACGGAATACGGTGAAAACCCACCTATCCACTCCATTTTTTATGACGATTGTAGAATGTCAAATAATGCTGTCAAATTCATCTGTTTGTGTCCTCAACCGCCACGAACGATATTTGGGCTAATTTGACGTCAACAGATTGAAAGTTTGGTCACTGTCTCGGAATGGGGTGAAAACCCACCGATCCACTCCATTTTTCATGTGGGTTCTAGAATGTCAAATAATGCTGTCAAATTCATCTGTTTGTGTCCTCAACCGCCACGAACGAGATTTGGGCTAATTTGACGTCAAAATAATGAAAGTTTGGTCACTGTCTCGAAATGGGGTGAAAACCCACCGATCCACTCCATTTTTCATGTGGATTCTAAAATATCAAATAGTGTTTTTAAAGTCGTCTGTTTGTGTCCTCGACCGCCACGAACGAGATTTGGGCTAATTTTAGGTCAAAAGAAAGAAAGTTTGGTCACTGTCTCGGAATGCGGTGAAAACCCATCGATCCAATCCATTTTTCATGAGGATTCTAGAATGTCAAATAATGTTGTCAAATTCATCTGTTTCTGTCCTCAACCGCCACAAACGAGATTTGGGCTAATTTGATGTCAAAAGAATGATAGTTTCGTCACTGTCTCGGAATGCGGTGAAAACCCACCCATCCACTCCATTTTTCATGAGGATTCTAGAATGTCAAATAATGTTGTCAAATTCATCTGTTTGTGTCCTCAACCGCCACGAACGAGATTTGGGCTAATTTGAGGTCAAAAGAATGATAGTTTCTTCACTGTCTCGGAATGCGGTGAAAACCCACCTATCCACTCAATTTTTCATGAGGATTCTAGAATGTCAAATAATGTTGTCAAATTCATCTGTTTGTGATCTCAACCGCCACGAACGAGTTTTGGGCTAATTTGAGGTCAAAAGACTGAAAGTTTGTTCACTGTCTCGGAATGGGGTGAAAAACCACCTATCCACTCCATTTTTCATGAGGATTCTAGAATGTCTAATAATGTTGTCAAATTCATCTGTTTTTGTCCTCAACCGCCACAAACAAGATTTGGGCTAATTTGATGTCAAATGAATGATATTTTCGTCACTGTCTCGGAATGCGTTGAAAACCCACCTATCCACTCCATTTTTCCTATGGATTCTAGAATGTCAAATAATGTTGTCAAATTCATCTGTTTGTGTCCTCAACCGCCACGAACGAGATTTTGGCTAATTTGAGGTCAAAAGAATGATAGTTTCGTCACTGTCTCGGAATACGGTGAAAACCCACCTATCCACTCCATTTTTTATGACGATTCTAGAATGTCAAATAATGCTGTCAAATTCATCTGTTTGTGTCCTCAACCGCCACGAACGATATTTGGGCTAATTTGACGTCAACAGAATGAAAGTTTGGTCACTGTCTCGGAATGGGGTGAAAACCCACCGATCCACTCCATTTTTCATGTGGGTTCTAGAATGTCAAATAATGCTGTCAAATTCATCTGTTTGTGTCCTCAACCGCCACGAACGAGATTTGGGCTAATTTGAGGTCAAAAGAATGAAAGTTTGGTCACTGTCTCAGAATAGGGTGAAAACCCACCTATTCACTCCATTTTTCATGAGGATTCTAGAATGTCCAATACTGTTGTCAAATTCATCTGTTTATGTCCTCAACCGCCACAAATGAGATTTGGGCTAATTTGAGGTCAAAAGAATGAAAGTTTGGTCACTGTCTCGGAATGGGGTGAAAACCCACCTATGCACTCCATTTTTCATGAGGATTCTAGAATGTCCAATACTGTTGTCAAATTCATCTGTTTGTGTCCTCAACCGCCACGAACGAGTTTTGGGCTAATTTGAGGTCAAAAGAAAGAAAGTTTGGTCACTGTCTCGGAATGCGGTGAAAACCCATCGATCCAATCCATTTTTCATGAGGATTCTAGAATGTCAAATAATGTTGTCAAATTCATCTGTTTCTGTCCTCAACCGCCACAAACGAGATTTGGGCTAATTTGATGTCAAAAGAATGATAGTTTCGTCACTGTCTCGGAATGCGGTGAAAACCCACCCATCCACTCCATTTTTCATGAGGATTCTAGAATGTCAAATAATGTTGTCAAATTCATCTGTTTGTGTCCTCAACCACCACGAACGAGATTTGGGCTAATTTGAGGTCAAAAGAATGATAGTTTCTTCACTGTCTCGGAATGCGGTGAAAACCCACCTATCCACTCCATTTTTCATGAGGATTCTAGAATGTCCAATAATGTTGTCAAATTCATCTGTTTCTGTCCTCAACCGCCACAAACGAGATTTGGGCTAATTTGATGTCAAAAGAATGATAGTTTCGTCACTGTCTCGGAATGCGGTGCAAACCCACCCATCCACTCCATTTTTCATGAGGATTCTAGAATGTCAAATAATGTTGTCAAATTCATCTGTTTGTGTCCTCAACCGCCACGAACGAGATTTGGGCTAATTTGAGGTCAAAAGAATGATAGTTTCTTCACTGTCTCGGAATGCGGTGAAAACCCATCTATCCACTCCATTTTTCATGAGGATTCTAGAATGTCAAATAATGTTGTCAAATTCATCTGTTTGTGTCCTCAACCGCCACGAACGAGGTTTGGGCTAATTTAAGGTCAAAAGACTGAAAGTTTGGTCACTGTCTCGGAATGGGGTGAAAAACCACCTATCCACTCCATTTTTCATGAGGATTCTAGAATGTCTAATAATGTTGTCAAATTCATCTGTTTTTGTCCTCAACCGCCACAAACAAGATTTGGGCTAATTTGATGTCAAATGAATGATAGTTTCGTCACTGTCTCGGAATACGGTGAAAACCCACCAATCCACTCCATTTTTTATGACGATTCTAGAATGTCAAATAATGCTGTCAAATTCATCTGTTTGTGTCCTCAACCGCCACGAACGATATTTGGGCTAATTTGAGGTCAAAAGAATGAAAGTTTGGTCACTGTCTCAGAATAGGGTGAAAACCCACCTATCCACTCCATTTTTCATGAGGATTCTAGAATGTCAAATAATGCTGTCAAATTCATCTGTTTGTGTCCTCAACCGCCACAAATGAGATTTGGGCTAATTTGAGGTCAAAAGAATGAAAGTTTGGTCACTGTCTCGGAATGCGGTGAAAACCCACCTATCCACTCCATTTTTCCTATGGATTCTAGAATGTCAAATAATGTTGTCAAATTCATCTGTTTGTGTCCTCAACCGCCACGAACGAGATTTTGGCTAATTTGAGGTCAAAAGAATGATAGTTTCGTCACTGTCACGGAATACGGTGAAAACCCACCTATCCACTCCATTTTTTATGACGATTCTAGAATGTCAAATAATGCTGTCAAATTCATCTGTTTGTGTCCTCAACCGCCACAAACGATATTTGGGCTAATTTGACGTCAACAGATTGAAAGTTTGGTCACTGTCTCGGAATGGGGTGAAAACCCACCGATCCACTCCATTTTTCATGTGGGTTCTAGAATGTCAAATAATGCTGTCAAATTCATCTGTTTGTGTCCTCAACCGCCACGAACGAGATTTGGGCTAATTTGACGTCAAAACAATGAAAGTTTGGTCACTGTCTCGAAATGGGGTGAAAAGCCACCGATCCACTCCATTTTTCATGTGGATTCTAAAATATCAAATAGTGTTTTTAAAGTCGTCTGTTTGTGTCCTCGACCGCCACGAACGAGATTTGGGCTAATTTTAGGTCAAAAGAAAGAAAGTTTGGTCACTGTCTCGGAATGCGGTGAAAACCCATCGATCCAATCCATTTTTCATGAGGATTCTAGAATGTCAAATAATGTTGTCAAATTCATCTGTTTCTGTCCTCAACCGCCACAAACGAGATTTGGGCTAATTTGATGTCAAAAGAATGATAGTTTCGTCACTGTCTCGGAATGCGGTGAAAACCCACCCATCCACTCCATTTTTCATGAGGATTCTAGAATGTCAAATAATGTTGTCAAATTCATCTGTTTGTGTCCTCAACCGCCACGAACGAGATTTGGGCTAATTTGAGGTCAAAAGAATGATAGTTTCTTCACTGTCTCGGAATGCGGTGAAAACCCACCTATCCACTCAATTTTTCATGAGGATTCTAGAATGTCAAATAATGTTGTCAAATTCATCTGTTTGTGTCCTCAACCGCCACGAACGAGTTTTGGGCTAATTTGAGGTCAAAAGACTGAAAGTTTGTTCACTGTCTCGGAATGGGGTGAAAAACCACCTATCCACTCCATTTTTCATGAGGATTCTAGAATGTCTAATAATGTTGTCAAATTCATCTGTTTTTGTCCTCAACCGCCACAAACAAGATTTGGGCTAATTTGATGTCAAATGAATGATATTTTCGTCACTGTCTCGGAATGCGTTGAAAACCCACCTATCCACTCCATTTTTCCTATGGATTCTAGAATGTCAAATAATGTTGTCAAATTCATCTGTTTGTGTCCTCAACCGCCACGAACGAGATTTTGGCTAATTTGAGGTCAAAAGAATGATAGTTTCGTCACTGTCTCGGAATACGGTGAAAACCCACCTATCCACTCCATTTTTTATGACGATTCTAGAATGTCAAATAATGCTGTCAAATTCATCTGTTTGTGTCCTCAACCGCCACGAACGATATTTGGGCTAATTTGACGTCAACAGAATGAAAGTTTGGTCACTGTCTCGGAATGGGGTGAAAACCCACCGATCCACTCCATTTTTCATGTGGTTTCTAGAATGTCAAATAATGCTGTCAAATTCATCTGTTTGTGTCCTCAACCGCCACGAACGAGATTTGGGCTAATTTGAGGTCAAAAGAATGAAAGTTTGGTCACTGTCTCAGAATAGGGTGAAAACCCACCTATTCACTCCATTTTTCATGAGGATTCTAGAATGTCCAATACTGTTGTCAAATTCATCTGTTTATGTCCTCAACCGCCACAAATGAGATTTGGGCTAATTTGAGGTCAAAAGAATGAAAGTTTGGTCACTGTCTCGGAATGGGGTGAAAACCCACCTATGCACTCCATTTTTCATGAGGATTCTAGAATGTCCAATACTGTTGTCAAATTCATCTGTTTGTGTCCTCAACCGCCACGAACGAGTTTTGGGCTAATTTGAGGTCAAAAGAAAGAAAGTTTGGTCACTGTCTCGGAATGGGGTGAAAACCCATCGATCCAATCCATTTTTCATGAGGATTCTAGAATGTCAAATAATGTTGTCAAATTCATCTGTTTCTGTCCTCAACCGCCACAAACGAGATTTGGGCTAATTTGATGTCAAAAGAATGATAGTTTCGTCACTGTCTCGGAATGCGGTGAAAACCCACCCATCCACTCCATTTTTCATGAGGATTCTAGAATGTCAAATAATGTTGTCAAATTCATCTGTTTGTGTCCTCAACCGCCACGAACGAGATTTGGGCTAATTTGAGGTCAAAAGAATGATAGTTTCTTCACTGTCTCGGAATGCGGTGAAAACCCACCTATCCACTCCATTTTTCATGAGGATTCTAGAATGTCCAATAATGTTGTCAAATTCATCTGTTTCTGTCCTCAACCGCCACAAACGAGATTTGGGCTAATTTGATGTCAAAAGAATGATAGTTTCGTCACTGTCTCGGAATGCGGTGCAAACCCACCCATCCACTCCATTTTTCATGAGGATTCTAGAATGTCAAATAATGTTGTCAAATTCATCTGTTTGTGTCCTCAACCGCCACGAACGAGATTTGGGCTAATTTGAGGTCAAAAGAATGATAGTTTCTTCACTGTCTCGGAATGCGGTGAAAACCCATCTATCCACTCCATTTTTCATGAGGATTCTAGAATGTCAAATAATGTTGTCAAATTCATCTGTTTGTGTCCTCAACCGCCACGAACGAGGTTTGGGCTAATTTGAGGTCAAAAGACTGAAAGTTTGGTCACTGTCTCGGAATGGGGTGAAAAACCACCTATCCACTCTATTTTTCATGAGGATTCTAGAATGTCTAATAATGTTGTCAAATTCATCTGTTTTTGTCCTCAACCGCCACAAACAAGATTTGGGCTAATTTGATGTCAAATGAATGATATTTTCGTCACTGTCTCGGAATGCGGTGAAAACCCACCTATCCACTCCATTTTTCCTATGGATTCTAGAATGTCAAATAATGTTGTCAAATTCATCTGTTTGTGTCCTCAACCGCCACGAACGAGATTTTGGCTAATTTGAGGTCAAAAGAATGATAGTTTCGTCACTGTCACGGAATACGGTGAAAACCCACCTATCCACTCCATTTTTTATGACGATTATAGAATGTCAAATAATGCTGTCAAATTCATCTGTTTGTGTCCTCAACCGCCACGAACGATATTTGGGCTAATTTGACGTCAACAGATTGAAAGTTTGGTCACTGTCTCGGAATGGGGTGAAAACCCACCGATCCACTCCATTTTTCATGTGGGTTCTAGAATGTCAAATAATGCTGTCAAATTCATCTGTTTGTGTCCTCAACCGCCACGAACGAGATTTGGGCTAATTTGAGGTCAAAAGAATGAAAGTTTGGTCACTGTCTCAGAATAGGGTGAAAACCCACCTATTCACTCCATTTTTCATGAGGATTCTAGAATGTCCAATACTGTTGTCAAATTCATCTGTTTATGTCCTCAACCGCCACAAATGAGATTTGGGCTAATTTGAGGTCAAAAGAATGAAAGTTTGGTCACTGTCTCGGAATGGGGTGAAAACCCACCTATGCACTCCATTTTTCATGAGGATTCTAGAATATCCAATACTGTTGTCAAATTCATCTGTTTATGTCCTCAACCGCCACAAACGAGATTTGGGCTAATTTGATGACAAAAGAATGATAGTTTCGTCACTGTCTCGGAATGCGGTGAAAACCCACCTATCCTCTCCATTTTTCATAAGTATTCTAGAATGTCCATTAATGTTGTCAAATCCATCTGTTTGTGTCCTCAACCGCAACGAACGAGATTTGGGCTAAATTGAGGTCAAAAGAATGAAAGTTTGGTCACTGTCTTGGAATGGGGTGAAAACCCACCTATCCACTCCATTTTTCATGAGGATTCTAGAATGTCCAATAATGTTGTCAAATTCATCTGTTTCTGTCCTCAACCGCAACAAACGAGATTTGGGCTAATTTGAGGTCAAAAGAATGAAAGTTTGGTCACTGTCTCGGAATTCGGTGAAAACCCACCTATCCACTCCATTTTTCATGAGGATTCTAGAATGTCCAATAATGTATTCAAATTCATCTGTTTCTGTCCTCAACCGCCACAAACGAGATTTGGGCTAATTTGATGTCAAAAGAATGATAGTTTCGTCACTGTCTCGGAATGCGGTGAAAACCCACCCATCCACTCCATTTTTCATGAGGATTCTAGAATGTCAAATAATGTTGTCAAATTCATATGTTTGTGTCCTCAACCGCCACGAACGAGATTTGGGCTAATTTGAGGTCAAAAGAATGATAGTTTCTTCACTGTCTCGGAATGCGGTGAAAACCCACCTATCCACTCCATTTTTCATGAGGATTTTAGAATGTCAAATAATGCTGTCAAATTCATCTATTTGTGTCCTTAACCGCCACGAACGAGATTTGGGCTAATTTGACGTCAAAATAATGAAAGTTTGGTCACTGTCTCGAAATGGGGTGAAAACCCACCGATCCACTCCATTTTTCATGTGGATTCTAAAATATCAAATAGTGTTTTTAAAGTCGTCTGTTTGTGTCCTCGACCGCCACGAACGAGATTTGGGCTAATTTTAGGTCAAAAGAAAGAAAGTTTGGTCACTGTCTCAGAATGCGGTGAAAACCCATCGATCCAATCCATTTTTCATGAGGATTCTAGAATGTCAAATAATGTTGACAAATTCATCTGTTTCTGTCCTCAACCGCCACAAACGAGATTTGGGCTAATTTGATGTCAAAAGAATGATAGTTTCGTCACTGTCTCGGAATGCGGTGAAAACCCACCTATCCACTCCATTTTTCATGAGGATTCTAGAATGTCAAATAATGTTGTCAAATTCATCTGTTTGTGTCCTCAACTGCCACGAACGAGATTTGGGCTAATTTGAGGTCAAAAGAATGATAGTTTCTTCACTGTCTCGGAATGGGGTGAAAACCAGCCTATCCACTCCATTTTTAATGAGGATTCTAGAATGTCCAATAATGTTGTCACATTCATCTGTTTCTGTCCTCAACCGCCACAAACGAGATTTGGGCTAATTTGATGTCAAAAGAATGATAGTTTCGTCACTGTCTCGGAATGCGGTGAAAACCCACCCATCCACTCCATTTTTCATGAGGATTCTAGAATGTCAAATAATGTTGTCAAATTCATCTGTTTGTGTCCTCAATCGCCACGAACGAGATTTGGGCTAATTTGAGGTCAAAAGAATGATAGTTTCTTCACTGTCTCGGAATGCGGTGAAAACCCATCTATCCACTCCATTTTTCATGAGGATTCTAGAATGTCAAATAATGTTGTCAAATTCATCTGTTTGTGTCCTCAACCGCCACGAACGAGGTTTGGGCTAATTTGAGGTCAAAAGACTGAAAGTTTGGTCACTGTCTCGGAATGGGGTGAAAAACCACCTATCCACTCCATTTTTCATGAGGATTCTAGAATGTCTAATAATGTTGTCAAATTCATCTGTTTTTGTCCTCAACCGCCACAAACAAGATTTGGGCTAATTTGATGTCAAATGAATGATATTTTCGTCACTGTCTCGGAATGGGGTGAAAAACCACCTATCCACTCCATTTTTCATGAGGATTCTAGAATGTCTAATAATGTTGTCAAATTCATCTGTTTTTGTCCTCAACCGCCACAAACAAGATTTGGGCTAATTTGATGTCAAATGAATGATAGTTTCGTCACTGTCTCGGAATACGGTGAAAACCCACCAATCCACTCCATTTTTTATGACGATTCTAGAATGTCAAATAATGCTGTCAAATTCATCTGTTTGTGTCCTCAACCGCCACGAACGATATTTGGGCTAATTTGACGTCAACAGAATGAAAGTTTGGTCACTGTCTCGGAATGGGGTGAAAACCCACCGATCCACTCCATTTTTCATGTGGGTTCTAGAATGTCAAATATTGCTGTCAAATTCATCTGTTTGTGTCCTCAACCGCCACGAACGAGATTTGGGCTAATTTGAGGTCAAAAGAATGAAAGTTTGGTCACTGTGTCAGAATAGGGTGAAAACCCACCTATCCACTCCATTTTTCATGAGGATTCTAGAATGTCAAATAATGCTGTCAAATTCATCTGTTTGTGTCCTCAACCGCCACAAATGAGATTTGGGCTAATTTGAGGTCAAAAGAATGAAAGTTTGGTCACTGTCTCGGAATGGGGTGAAAACCCACCTATGCACTCCATTTTTCATGAGGATTCTAGAATGTCCAATACTGTTGTCAAATTCATCTGTTTATGTCCTCAACCGCCACAAACGAGATTTGGGCTAATTTGATGACAAAAGAATGATAGTTTCGTCACTGTCTCGGAATGCGGTGAAAACCCACCTATCCTCTCCATTTTTCATAAGGATTCTAGAATGTCCATTAATGTTGTCAAATCCATCTGTTTGTGTCCTCAACCGCAACGAACGAGATTTGGGCTAAATTGAGGTCAAAAGAATGAAAGTTTGGTCACTGTCTCGGAATGGGGTGAAAACCCACCTATCCACTCCATTTTTCATAAGGATTCTAGAATGTCTAATAATGTTGTCAAATTCATCTGTTTTTGTCCTCAACCGCCACAAACAAGATTTGGGCTAATTTGATGTCAAATGAATGATATTTTCGTCACTGTCTCGGAATGCGGTGAAAACCCACCTATCCACTCCATTTTTCTTATGGATTCTAGAATGTCAAATAATGTTGTCAAATTCCTCTGTTTGTGTCCTCAACCGCCACGAACGAGGTTTGGGCTAATTTGATGTCAAAAGAATGATAGTTTCGTCACTGTCTCAGAATGCGGTGAAAACCCACCTATCCAATCCATTTTTCATGAGGATTCTAGAATGTCCAATAATGTTGTCAAATTCATCTGTTTCTGTCCTCAACCGCCACAAACGAGATTTGGGCTAATTTGATGTCAAAAGAATGATAGTTTCGTCACTGTCTCGGAATGCGGTGTAAACCCACCCATCCACTCCATTTTTCATGAGGATTCTAGAATGTCAAATAATGTTGTCAAATTCATCTGTTTGTGTCCTCAACCGCCACGAACGAGATTTGGGCTAATTTGAGGTCAAAAGAATGATAATTTCTTCACTGTCTCGGAATGCGGTGAAAACCCACCTATCCACTCCATTTTTCATGAGGATTCTAGAATGTCAAATAATGTTGTCAAATTCATCTGTTTGCGTCCTCAACCGCCACGAACGAGGTTTGGGCTAATTTGAGGTCAAAAGACTGAAAGTTTGGTCACTGTCTCGGAATGGGGTGAAAAACCACCTATCCACTCCATTTTTCATGAGGATTCTAGAATGTCTAATAATGTTGTCAAATTCATCTGTTTTTGTCCTCAACCGCCACAAACAAGATTTGGGCTAATTTGATGTCAAATGAATGATATTTTCGTCACTGTCTCGGAATGCGGTGAAAACCCACCCATCCACTCCATTTTTCATGAGGATTCTAGAATGTCAAATAATGTTGTCAAATTCATCTGTTTGTGTCCTCAACCGCCACGAACGAGGTTTGGGCTAATTTGAGGTCAAAAGACTGAAAGTTTGGTCACTGTCTCGGAATACGGTGAAAACCCACCTATCCACTCCATTTTTTATGATGATTCTAGAATGTCAAATAATGCTGTCAAATTCATCTGTTTGTGTCCTCAACCGCCACGAACGATATTTGGGCTAATTTGACGTCAACAGAATGAAAGTTTGGTCACTGTCTCGGAATGGGGTGAAAACCCACCGATCCACTCCATTTTTCATGTGGGTTCTAGAATGTCAAATAATGCTGTCAAATTCATCTGTTTGTGTCCTCAACCGCCACGAACGAGATTTGGGCTAATTTGAGGTCAAAAGAATAAAAGTTTGGTCACTGTCTCAGAATAGGGTGAAAACCCACCTATTCACTCCATTTTTCATGAGGATTCTAGAATGTCCAATACTGTTGTCAAATTCATCTGTTTATGTCCTCAACCGCCACAAATGAGATTTGGGCTAATTTGAGGTCAAAAGAATGAAAGTTTGGTCACTGTCTCGGAATGGGGTGAAAACCCACCTATGCACTCCATTTTTCATGAGGATTCTAGAATGTCCAATACTGTTGTCAAATTCATCTGTGTATGTCCTCAACCGCCACAAACGAGATTTGGGCTAATTTGATGACAAAAGAATGATAGTTTCGTCACTGTCTCGGAATGCGGTGAAAACCCACCTATCCTATCCATTTTTCATAAGGATTCTAGAATGTCCATTAATGTTGTCAAATCCATCTGTTTGTGTCCTCAACCGCAACGAACGAGATTTGGGCTAAATTGAGGTCAAAAGAATGAAAGTTTGGTCACTGTCTCGGAATGGGGTGAAAACCCACCTATCCACTCCATTTTTCATGAAGATTCTAGAATGTCCAATAATGTTGTCAAATTCATCTGTTTCTGTCCTCAACCGCAACAAACGAGATTTGGGCTAATTTGATGTCAAAAGAATGATAGTTTCGTCATTGTCTCGGAATGCGGTGAAAACCCACCTATCCACTCCATTTTTCATGAGGATTCTAGAATGTCAAATAATGTTATCAAATTCATCTGTTTGTGTCCTCAACCGCCACGAACGAGATTTGGGCTAATTTGATGTCAAAAGAATGATAGTTTTGTCACTGTCTCGGAATGCGGTGAAAACCCACCTATCCTCTCCATTTTTCATGTGGATTCTAGAATGTGAAATAATGTTGTCAAATTCATCTGTTTGTGTCCTCAACCACCACGAACGAGATTTGGGCTAATTTGAGGTCAAATGAATGATATTTTCGTCACTGTCTCGGAATGCGGTGAAAACCCACCTATCCACTCCATTTTTCATGAGGATTCTAGAGTGTCAAATAATGTTGTCAAATTCATCTGTTTGTGTCCTCAACCACCACGAACGAGATTTGGGCTAAATTGAGGTCAAAAGAATGAATGTTTGGTCACTGTCTCGGAATGGGGTGAAAACCCACCTATCCACTCCATTTTTCATGAAGATTCTAGAATGTCCAATAATGTTGTCAAATTCATCTGTTTCTGTCCTCAACCGCAACAAACGAGATTTGGGCTAATTTGATGTCAAAAGAATGATAGTTTCGTCATTGTCTCGGAATGCGGTGAAAACCCACCTATCCACTCCATTTTTCATGAGGATTCTAGAATGTCAAATAATGTTATCAAATTCATCTGTTTGTGTCCTCAACCGCAACGAACGAGATTTGGGCTAAGTTGAGGTCAAAAGAATGAAAGTTTGGTCACTGTCTCGGAATGGGGTGAAAACCCACCTATCCACTCCATTTTTCATGTGGGTTCTAGAATGTCAAATATTGCTGTCAAATTCATCTGTTTGTGTCCTCAACCGCCACGAACGAGATTTGGGCTAATTTGAGGTCAAAAGAATGAAAGTTTGGTCACTGTGTCAGAATAGGGTGAAAACCCACCTATCCACTCCATTTTTCATGAGGATTCTAGAATGTCAAATAATGCTGTCAAATTCATCTGTTTGTGTCCTCAACCGCCACAAATGAGATTTGGGCTAATTTGAGGTCAAAAGAATGAAAGTTTGGTCACTGTCTCGGAATGGGGTGAAAACCCACCTATGCACTCCATTTTTCATGAGGATTCTAGAATGTCCAATACTGTTGTCAAATTCATCTGTTTATGTCCTCAACCGCCACAAACGAGATTTGGGCTAATTTGATGACAAAAGAATGATAGTTTCGTCACTGTCTCGGAATGCGGTGAAAACCCACCTATCCTCTCCATTTTTCATAAGGATTCTAGAATGTCCATTAATGTTGTCAAATCCATCTGTTTGTGTCCTCAACCGCAACGAACGAGATTTGGGCTAAATTGAGGTCAAAAGAATGAAAGTTTGGTCACTGTCTCGGAATGGGGTGAAAACCCACCTATCCACTCCATTTTTCATAAGGATTCTAGAATGTCTAATAATGTTGTCAAATTCATCTGTTTTTGTCCTCAACCGCCACAAACAAGATTTGGGCTAATTTGATGTCAAATGAATGATATTTTCGTCACTGTCTCGGAATGCGGTGAAAACCCACCTATCCACTCCATTTTTCTTATGGATTCTAGAATGTCAAATAATGTTGTCAAATTCCTCTGTTTGTGTCCTCAACCGCCACGAACGAGGTTTGGGCTAATTTGATGTCAAAAGAATGATAGTTTCGTCACTGTCTCAGAATGCGGTGAAAACCCACCTATCCAATCCATTTTTCATGAGGATTCTAGAATGTCCAATAATGTTGTCAAATTCATCTGTTTCTGTCCTCAACCGCCACAAACGAGATTTGGGCTAATTTGATGTCAAAAGAATGATAGTTTCGTCACTGTCTCGGAATGCGGTGTAAACCCACCCATCCACTCCATTTTTCATGAGGATTCTAGAATGTCAAATAATGTTGTCAAATTCATCTGTTTGTGTCCTCAACCGCCACGAACGAGATTTGGGCTAATTTGAGGTCAAAAGAATGATAATTTCTTCACTGTCTCGGAATGCGGTGAAAACCCACCTATCCACTCCATTTTTCATGAGGATTCTAGAATGTCAAATAATGTTGTCAAATTCATCTGTTTGCGTCCTCAACCGCCACGAACGAGGTTTGGGCTAATTTGAGGTCAAAAGACTGAAAGTTTGGTCACTGTCTCGGAATGGGGTGAAAAACCACCTATCCACTCCATTTTTCATGAGGATTCTAGAATGTCTAATAATGTTGTCAAATTCATCTGTTTTTGTCCTCAACCGCCACAAACAAGATTTGGGCTAATTTGATGTCAAATGAATGATATTTTCGTCACTGTCTCGGAATGCGGTGAAAACCCACCCATCCACTCCATTTTTCATGAGGATTCTAGAATGTCAAATAATGTTGTCAAATTCATCTGTTTGTGTCCTCAACCGCCACGAACGAGGTTTGGGCTAATTTGAGGTCAAAAGACTGAAAGTTTGGTCACTGTCTCGGAATACGGTGAAAACCCACCTATCCACTCCATTTTTTATGATGATTCTAGAATGTCAAATAATGCTGTCAAATTCATCTGTTTGTGTCCTCAACCGCCACGAACGATATTTGGGCTAATTTGACGTCAACAGAATGAAAGTTTGGTCACTGTCTCGGAATGGGGTGAAAACCCACCGATCCACTCCATTTTTCATGTGGGTTCTAGAATGTCAAATAATGCTGTCAAATTCATCTGTTTGTGTCCTCAACCGCCACGAACGAGATTTGGGCTAATTTGAGGTCAAAAGAATAAAAGTTTGGTCACTGTCTCAGAATAGGGTGAAAACCCACCTATTCACTCCATTTTTCATGAGGATTCTAGAATGTCCAATACTGTTGTCAAATTCATCTGTTTATGTCCTCAACCGCCACAAATGAGATTTGGGCTAATTTGAGGTCAAAAGAATGAAAGTTTGGTCACTGTCTCGGAATGGGGTGAAAACCCACCTATGCACTCCATTTTTCATGAGGATTCTAGAATGTCCAATACTGTTGTCAAATTCATCTGTGTATGTCCTCAACCGCCACAAACGAGATTTGGGCTAATTTGATGACAAAAGAATGATAGTTTCGTCACTGTCTCGGAATGCGGTGAAAACCCACCTATCCTATCCATTTTTCATAAGGATTCTAGAATGTCCATTAATGTTGTCAAATCCATCTGTTTGTGTCCTCAACCGCAACGAACGAGATTTGGGCTAAATTGAGGTCAAAAGAATGAAAGTTTGGTCACTGTCTCGGAATGGGGTGAAAACCCACCTATCCACTCCATTTTTCATGAAGATTCTAGAATGTCCAATAATGTTGTCAAATTCATCTGTTTCTGTCCTCAACCGCAACAAACGAGATTTGGGCTAATTTGATGTCAAAAGAATGATAGTTTCGTCATTGTCTCGGAATGCGGTGAAAACCCACCTATCCACCCCATTTTTCATGAGGATTCTAGAATGTCAAATAATGTTATCAAATTCATCTGTTTGTGTCCTCAACCGCCACGAACGAGATTTGGGCTAATTTGATGTCAAAAGAATGATAGTTTTGTCACTGTCTCGGAATGCGGTGAAAACCCACCTATCCTCTCCATTTTTCATGTGGATTCTAGAATGTGAAATAATGTTGTCAAATTCATCTGTTTGTGTCCTCAACCACCACGAACGAGATTTGGGCTAATTTGAGGTCAAATGAATGATATTTTCGTCACTGTCTCGGAATGCGGTGAAAACCCACCTATCCACTCCATTTTTCATGAGGATTCTAGAGTGTCAAATAATGTTGTCAAATTCATCTGTTTGTGTCCTCAACCACCACGAACGAGATTTGGGCTAAATTGAGGTCAAAAGAATGAATGTTTGGTCACTGTCTCGGAATGGGGTGAAAACCCACCTATCCACTCCATTTTTCATGAAGATTCTAGAATGTCCAATAATGTTGTCAAATTCATCTATTTCTGTCCTCAACCGCAACAAACGAGATTTGGGCTAATTTGATGTCAAAAGAATGATAGTTTCGTCATTGTCTCGGAATGCGGTGAAAACCCACCTATCCACTCCATTTTTCATGAGGATTCTAGAATGTCAAATAATGTTATCAAATTCATCTGTTTGTGTCCTCAACCGCAACGAACGAGATTTGGGCTAAGTTGAGGTCAAAAGAATGAAAGTTTGGTCACTGTCTCGGAATGGGGTGAAAACCCACCTATCCACTCCATTTTTCATGAGGATTCTAGAATGTCCAATAATGTTGTCAAATTCATCTGTTTCTGTCCTCAACCGCAACAAACGAGATTTGGGCTAATTTGATGTCAAAAGAATGATAGTTTCGTCATTGTCTCGGAATGCGGTGAAAACCCACCTATCCAATCCATTTTTCATGAGGATTCTAGAATGTCCAATAATGTTGTCAAATTCCTCTGTTTGTGTCCTCAACCGCCACGAACGAGGTTTGGGCTAATTTGATGTCAAAAGAATGATAGTTTCGTCACTGTCTCAGAATGCGGTGAAAACCCACCTATCCAATCCATTTTTCATGAGGATTCTAGAATGTCCAATAATGTTGTCAAATTCATCTGTTTCTGTCCTCAACCGCCACAAACGAGATTTGGGCTAATTTGATGTCAACAGAATGATAGTTTCGTCACTGTCTCGGAATGCGGTGAAAACCCACCCATCCACTCCATTTTTCATGAGGATTCTAGAATGTCAAATAATGTTGTCAAATTCATCTGTTTGTGTCCTCAACCGCCACGAACGAGATTTGGGCTAATTTGAGGTCAAAAGAATGATAATTTCTTCACTGTCTCGGAATGCGGTGAAAACCCACCTATCCACTCCATTTTTCATGAGGATTCTAGAATGTCAAATAATGTTGTCAAATTCATCTGTTTGCGTCCTCAACCGCCACGAACGAGGTTTGGGCTAATTTGAGGTCAAAAGACTGAAAGTTTGGTCACTGTCTCGGAATGGGGTGAAAAACCACCTATCCACTCCATTTTTCATGAGGATTCTAGAATGTCTAATAATGTTGTCAAATTCATCTGTTTTTGTCCTCAACCGCCACAAACAAGATTTGGGCTAATTTGATGTCAAATGAATGATATTTTCGTCACTGTCTCGGAATGCGGTGAAAACCCACCTATCCACTCCATTTTTCATGAGGATTCTAGAATGTCAAATAATGTTGTCAAATTCATCTGTTTGTGTCCTCAACCGCCACGAACGAGGTTTGGGCTAATTTGAGGTCAAAAGACTGAAAGTTTGGTCACTGTCTCGGAATACGGTGAAAACCCACCTATCCACTCCATTTTTTATGACGATTCTAGAATGTCAAATAATGCTGTCAAATTCATCTGTTTGTGTCCTCAACCGCCACGAACGATATTTGGGCTAATTTGACGTCAACAGAATGAAAGTTTGGTCACTGTCTCGGAATGGGGTGAAAACCCACCGATCCACTCCATTTTTCATGTGGGTTCTAGAATGTCAAATAATGCTGTCAAATTCATCTGTTTGTGTCCTCAACCGCCACGAACGAGATTTGGGCTAATTTGAGGTCAAAAGAATAAAAGTTTGGTCACTGTCTCAGAATAGGGTGAAAACCCACCTATTCACTCCATTTTTCATGAGGATTCTAGAATGTCCAATACTGTTGTCAAATTCATCTGTTTATGTCCTCAACCGCCACAAATGAGATTTGGGCTAATTTGAGGTCAAAAGAATGAAAGTTTGGTCACTGTCTCGGAATGGGGTGAAAACCCACCTATGCACTCCATTTTTCATGAGGATTCTAGAATGTCCAATACTGTTGTCAAATTCATCTGTGTATGTCCTCAACCGCCACAAACGAGATTTGGGCTAATTTGATGACAAAAGAATGATAGTTTCGTCACTGTCTCGGAATGCGGTGAAAACCCACCTATCCTCTCCATTTTTCATAAGGATTCTAGAATGTCCATTAATGTTGTCAAATCCATCTGTTTGTGTCCTCAACCGCAACGAACGAGATTTGGGCTAAATTGAGGTCAAAAGAATGAAAGTTTGGTCACTGTCTCGGAATGGGGTGAAAACCCACCTATCCACTCCATTTTTCATGAAGATTCTAGAATGTCCAATAATGTTGTCAAATTCATCTGTTTCTGTCCTCAACCGCAACAAACGAGATTTGGGCTAATTTGATGTCAAAAGAATGATAGTTTCGTCATTGTCTCGGAATGCGGTGAAAACCCACCTATCCACTCCATTTTTCATGAGGATTCTAGAATGTCAAATAATGTTATCAAATTCATCTGTTTGTGTCCTCAACCGCCACGAACGAGATTTGGGCTAATTTGATGTCAAAAGAATGATAGTTTTGTCACTGTCTCGGAATGCGGTGAAAACCCACCTATCCTCTCCATTTTTCATGTGGATTCTAGAATGTGAAATAATGTTGTCAAATTCATCTGTTTGTGTCCTCAACCACCACGAACGAGATTTGGGCTAATTTGAGGTCAAATGAATGATATTTTCGTCACTGTCTCGGAATGCGGTGAAAACCCACCTATCCACTCCATTTTTCATGAGGATTCTAGAGTGTCAAATAATGTTGTCAAATTCATCTGTTTGTGTCCTCAACCACCACGAACGAGATTTGGGCTAATTTGAGGTCAAAAGAATGAAAGTTTGGTCACTGTCTCGGAATGGGGTGAAAACCCACCTATGCACTCCATTTTTCATGAGGATTCTAGAATGTCAAATAATGTTGTCAAATTCCTCTGTTTGTGTCCTCAATCGCCACGAACGAGATTTGGGCTAATTTGATGTCAAAAGAATGATAGTTTCGTCACTGTCTCAGAATGCGGTGAAAACCCACCTATCCACTCCATTTTTCATGAGGATTCTAGAATGTCAAATAATGTTGTCAAATTCATGTGTTTGTGTCCTCAACCGCCACGAACGAGATTTGGGCTAATTTGAGGTCAAAAGAATGATAGTTTCGTCACTGTCTCGGAATGCGGTGAAAACCCACTTATCCACTCCATTTTTCATGAGGATTCTAGAATGTCAAATAATGTTGTCAAATTCATCTGTTTGTGTCCTCAACCGCCACGAACGAGGTTTGGGCTAATTTGAGGTCAAAAGACTGAATGTTTGGTCACTGTCTCGGAATGGGGTGAAAACCCACCTATCCACTCCATTTTTCATGAGGATTCTAGAATATCTAATAATGTTGTCAAATTCATCTGTTTTTGTCCTCAACCGCCACCAACAAGATTTGGGCTAATTTGAGGTCAAATGAATGATATTTTCGTCACTGTCTCGGAATGCGGTGAAAACCCACCTATCCACTCCATTTTTCCTATGGATTCTAGAATGTCAAATAATGTTGTCAAATTCATCTATTTGTGTCCTCAACCGCCACGAACGAGATTTTGGCGAATTTGAGGTCAAAAGAATGATAGTTTCGTCACTGTCTAGGAATACGGTGAAAACCCACCTATCCACTCCATTTTTCATGACGATTCTAGAATGTCAAATAATGCTGTCAAATTCATCTGTTTGTGTCCTCAACCGCCACGAACGATATTTGGGCTAATTTGACGTCAACAGAATGAAAGTTTGGTCACTGTTTCGGAATGGGGTGAAAACCCACCGATCCACTCCAATTTTCATGTGGATTCTAAAATGTCAGATAGTGTTTTTAAAGTCGTCTGTTTGTGTCCTCGACCGCCACGAACGTGCTTTGGGCTAATTTGATGTCAAAAGAATGAAAGTTTGGTCACTGTCTCGGAATACGGTGAAAACCCACCTATCCACTCCATTTTTCATGAGGATTCTAGTGTGTCAAATACTGTTGTCAAATTCATCTGCTTGTGTCCTCAACCGCCACGAACGAGATTTGGGCTAATTTGAGGTCAAAAGAATGAAAGTTTGGTCACTGTCTCGGAATGGGGTGAAAACCCACCTATTCACTCCATTTTTCATGAGGATTCTAGAATGTCCAATAATGTTGTCAAATTCATCTGTTTCTGTCCTCAACCGCAACAAACGAGATTTGGGCTAATTTGATGTCAAAAGAATGATAGTTTCGTCACTGTCTCGGAATGCGGTGAAAACCCACCTATCCACTCCATTTTTCATGAGGATTCTAGAATGTCAAATAATATTGTCAAATTCATCTGTTTGTGTCCTCAACCGCCACGAACGAGATTTGTGCTAATTTGATGTCAAAAGAATGAAAGTTTGGTCACTGTCTCGGAATGGGGTGAAAACCCACCTATCCACTCCATTTTTCATGAGGATTCTAGAATGTCCAATAATGTTGTCAAATTCATCTGTTTGTGTCCTCAACCGCCAAGAACGAGATTTGGGCTAATTTGAGGTCAAAAGAATGATAGTTTCGTCACTGTCTCGGAATGCGGTGAAAACCCACCTATCCTCTCCATTTTTCATGAGGATTCTAGAATGTCAAATAATGTTGTGAAATTCATGTGTTTGTGTCCTCAACCGCCACGAACGAGATTTGGGCTAATTTGAGGTCAAAAGACTGAAAGTTTGGTCACTGTCTCGGAATGGGGTGAAAACCAGCCTATCCACTCCATTTTTCATGAGGATTCTAGAATGTCCAATAATGTCATCAAATTCATCTGTTTCTGTCCTCAACCGCCACGAACGAGATTTGGGCTAATTTGAGGTCAAAAGAATGATAGTTTGGTCACTGTCTCGGAATGGGGTGAAAACCCACCTATCCACTCCATTTTTCATGAGGATTCTAGAATGTCCAATAATGTTGTGAAATTCATGTGTTTGTGTCCTCAACCGCCACGAACGAGATTTGGGCAAATTTGAGGTCAAAAGAATGATAGTTTCGTCACTGTCTCGGAATGCGGTGAAAAACCACCTATCCACTCCATTTTTCATGAGGATTCTATAATGTCAAATAATGTTGTGAAATTCATGTGTTTGTGTCCTCAACCGCCACGAACGAGATTTGGGCTAATTTGATGACAAAAGAATGATAGTTTCGTCACTGTCTCGGAATGCGGTGAAAACCCACCTATCCTCTCCATTTTTCATGAGGATTCTAGAATGTCCATTAATGTTGTCAAATTCATCTGTTTGTGTCCTCAACCGCAACGAACGAGATTTGGGCTAATTTGAGGTCAAAAGAATGAAAGTTTGGTCACTGTCTCGGAATGGGGTGAAAACCCACCTATCCACTCCATTTTTCATGAGGATTCTAGAATGTCAAATATTGTTGTGAAATTCATGTGTTTGTGTCCTCAACCGCCACGAACGAGATTTGGGCTAATTTGAGGTCAAAAGACTGAAAGTTTGGTCACTGTCTCGGAATGGGGTGAAAACCAGCCTATCCACTCCATTTTTCATGAGGATTCTAGAATGTCCAATAATGTCATCAAATTCATCTGTTTCTGTCCTCAACCGCCACGAACGAGATTTGGGCTAATTTGAGGTCAAAAGAATGATAGTTTCGTCACTGTCTCGGAATGGGGTGAAAACCCACCTATCCACTCCATTTTTCATGAGGATTCTAGAATGTCCAATAATGTTGTGAAATTCATGTGTTTGTGTCCTCAACCGCCACGAACGAGATTTGGGCTAATTTGAGGTCAAAAGAATGATAGTTTGGTCACTGTCTCGGAATGGGGTGAAAACCCACCTATCCACTCCATTTTTCATGAGGATTCTAGAATGTCCAATAATGTTGTGAAATTCATGTGTTTGTGTCCTCAACCGCCACGAACGAGATTTGGGCTAATTTGAGGTCAAAAGAATGATAGTTTCGTCACTGTCTCGGAATGCGGTGAAAACCCACCTATCCACTCCATTTTTCATGAGGATTCTATAATGTCAAATAATGTTGTGAAATTCATGTGTTTGTGTCCTCAACCGCCACGAACGAGATTTGGGCTAATTTGATGACAAAAGAATGATAGTTTCGTCACTGTCTCGGAATGCGGTGAAAACCCACCTATCCTCTCCATTTTTCATGAGGATTCTAGAATGTCCATTAATGTTGTCAAATTCATCTGTTTGTGTCCTCAACCGCAACGAACGAGATTTGGGCTAATTTGAGGTCAAAAGAATGAAAGTTTGGTCACTGTCTCGGAATGGGGTGAAAACCCACCTATCCACTCCATTTTTCATGAGGATTCTAGAATGTCAAATAATGTTGTCAAATTCATCTGTTTGTGTCCTCAACCGCCACGAACGAGATTTGGGCTAATTTGAGGTCAAAAGAATGATAGTTTCTTCACTGTCTCGGAATGCGGTGAAAACCCACCTATCCACTCCATTTTTCATGAGGATTCTAGAATGTCAGATAATGTTGTGAAATTCTTGTGTTTGTGTCCTCAACCGCCACGAACGAGATTTGGGCTAATTTGAGGTCAAAAGACTGAAAGTTTGGTCACTGTCCCGGAATGGGGTGAAAACCAGCCTATCCACTCCATTTTTCATGAGGATTCTAGAATGTCCAATAATGTCATCAAATTCATCTGTTTCTGTCCTCAACCTCCACGAACGAGATTTGGGCTAATTTGAGGTCAAAAGAATGATAGTTTGGTCACTGTCTCGGAATGGGGTGAAAACCCACCTATCCTCTCCATTTTTCATGAGGATTCTAGAATGTCCAATAATGTTGTGAAATTCATGTGTTTGTGTCCTCAACCGCCACGAACGAGATTTGGGCTAATTTGAGGTCAAAAGACTGAAAGTTTGGTCACTGTCTCGGAATGGGGTGAAAACCAGCCTATCCACTCCATTTTTCATGAGGATTCTAGAATGTCCAATAATGTCACCAAATTCATCTGTTTCTGTCCTCAACCGCCACGAACGAGATTTGGGCTAATTTGAGGTCAAAAGAATGATAGTTTCGTCACTGTCTCGGAATGCGGTGAAAACCCACTTATCCACTCCATTTTTCATGAGGATTCTAGAATGTCAAATAATGTTGTCAAATTCATCTGTTTGTGTCCTCAACCGCCACGAACGAGGTTTGGGCTAATTTGAGGTCAAAAGACTGAATGTTTGGTCACTGTCTCGGAATGGGGTGAAAACCCACCTATCCACTCCATTTTTCATGAGGATTCTAGAATGTCCAATAATGTTGTCAAATTCATCTGTTTGTGTCCTCAACCGCCACGAACGAGATTTGGGCTAATTTGAGGTCAAAAGAATGATAGGTTCGTCACTGTCTCGGAATGCGGTGAAAACCCACCTATCTACTCCATTTTTCATGTGGATTCTAGAATGTCCAATAATGTCATCAAATTCATCTGTTTCTGTCCTCAACCGCCACGAACGAGATTTGGGCTAATTTGAGGTCAAAAGAATGATAGTTTGGTCACTGTCTCGGAATGGGGTGAAAACCCACCTATCCACTCCATTTTTCATGAGGATTCTAGAATGTCCAATAATGTTGTGAAATTCATGTGTTTGTGTCCTCAACCGCCACGAACGAGATTTGGGCAAATTTGAGGTCAAAAGAATGATAGTTTCGTCACTGTCTCGGAATGCGGTGAAAAACCACCTATCCACTCCATTTTTCATGAGGATTCTATAATGTCAAATAATGTTGTGAAATTCATGTGTTTGTGTCCTCAACCGCCACGAACGAGATTTGGGCTAATTTGATGACAAAAGAATGATAGTTTCGTCACTGTCTCGGAATGCGGTGAAAACCCACCTATCCTCTCCATTTTTCATGAGGATTCTAGAATGTCCATTAATGTTGTCAAATTCATCTGTTTGTGTCCTCAACCGCAACGAACGAGATTTGGGCTAATTTGAGGTCAAAAGAATGAAAGTTTGGTCACTGTCTCGGAATGGGGTGAAAACCCACCTATCCACTCCATTTTTCATGAGGATTCTAGAATGTCAAATATTGTTGTGAAATTCATGTGTTTGTGTCCTCAACCGCCACGAACGAGATTTGGGCTAATTTGAGGTCAAAAGACTGAAAGTTTGGTCACTGTCTCGGAATGGGGTGAAAACCAGCCTATCCACTCCATTTTTCATGAGGATTCTAGAATGTCCAATAATGTCATCAAATTCATCTGTTTCTGTCCTCAACCGCCACGAACGAGATTTGGGCTAATTTGAGGTCAAAAGAATGATAGTTTCGTCACTGTCTCGGAATGGGGTGAAAACCCACCTATCCACTCCATTTTTCATGAGGATTCTAGAATGTCCAATAATGTTGTGAAATTCATGTGTTTGTGTCCTCAACCGCCACGAACGAGATTTGGGCTAATTTGAGGTCAAAAGAATGATAGTTTGGTCACTGTCTCGGAATGGGGTGAAAACCCACCTATCCACTCCATTTTTCATGAGGATTCTAGAATGTCCAATAATGTTGTGAAATTCATGTGTTTGTGTCCTCAACCGCCACGAACGAGATTTGGGCTAATTTGAGGTCAAAAGAATGATAGTTTCGTCACTGTCTCGGAATGCGGTGAAAACCCACCTATCCACTCCATTTTTCATGAGGATTCTATAATGTCAAATAATGTTGTGAAATTCATGTGTTTGTGTCCTCAACCGCCACGAACGAGATTTGGGCTAATTTGATGACAAAAGAATGATAGTTTCGTCACTGTCTCGGAATGCGGTGAAAACCCACCTATCCTCTCCATTTTTCATGAGGATTCTAGAATGTCCATTAATGTTGTCAAATTCATCTGTTTGTGTCCTCAACCGCAACGAACGAGATTTGGGCTAATTTGAGGTCAAAAGAATGAAAGTTTGGTCACTGTCTCGGAATGGGGTGAAAACCCACCTATCCACTCCATTTTTCATGAGGATTCTAGAATGTCAAATAATGTTGTCAAATTCATCTGTTTGTGTCCTCAACCGCCACGAACGAGATTTGGGCTAATTTGAGGTCAAAAGAATGATAGTTTCTTCACTGTCTCGGAATGCGGTGAAAACCCACCTATCCACTCCATTTTTCATGAGGATTCTAGAATGTCAGATAATGTTGTGAAATTCTTGTGTTTGTGTCCTCAACCGCCACGAACGAGATTTGGGCTAATTTGAGGTCAAAAGACTGAAAGTTTGGTCACTGTCCCGGAATGGGGTGAAAACCAGCCTATCCACTCCATTTTTCATGAGGATTCTAGAATGTCCAATAATGTCATCAAATTCATCTGTTTCTGTCCTCAACCTCCACGAACGAGATTTGGGCTAATTTGAGGTCAAAAGAATGATAGTTTGGTCACTGTCTCGGAATGGGGTGAAAACCCACCTATCCTCTCCATTTTTCATGAGGATTCTAGAATGTCCAATAATGTTGTGAAATTCATGTGTTTGTGTCCTCAACCGCCACGAACGAGATTTGGGCTAATTTGAGGTCAAAAGACTGAAAGTTTGGTCACTGTCTCGGAATGGGGTGAAAACCAGCCTATCCACTCCATTTTTCATGAGGATTCTAGAATGTCCAATAATGTCACCAAATTCATCTGTTTCTGTCCTCAACCGCCACGAACGAGATTTGGGCTAATTTGAGGTCAAAAGAATGATAGTTTCGTCACTGTCTCGGAATGCGGTGAAAACCCACTTATCCACTCCATTTTTCATGAGGATTCTAGAATGTCAAATAATGTTGTCAAATTCATCTGTTTGTGTCCTCAACCGCCACGAACGAGGTTTGGGCTAATTTGAGGTCAAAAGACTGAATGTTTGGTCACTGTCTCGGAATGGGGTGAAAACCCACCTATCCACTCCATTTTTCATGAGGATTCTAGAATGTCCAATAATGTTGTCAAATTCATCTGTTTGTGTCCTCAACCGCCACGAACGAGATTTGGGCTAATTTGAGGTCAAAAGAATGATAGGTTCGTCACTGTCTCGGAATGCGGTGAAAACCCACCTATCTACTCCATTTTTCATGTGGATTCTAGAATGTCCAATAATGTCATCAAATTCATCTGTTTCTGTCCTCAACCGCCACGAACGAGATTTGGGCTAATTTGAGGTCAAAAGAATGATAGTTTGGTCACTGTCTCGGAATGGGGTGAAAACCCACCTATCCACTCCATTTTTCATGAGGATTCTAGAATGTCCAATAATGTTGTGAAATTCATGTGTTTGTGTCCTCAACCGCCACGAACGAGATTTGGGCTAATTTGAGGTCAAAAGAATGATAGTTTCGTCACTGTCTCGGAATGCGGTGAAAAACCACCTATCCACTCCATTTTTCATGAGGATTCTATAATGTCAAATAATGTTGTGAAATTCATGTGTTTGTGTCCTCAACCGCCACGAACGAGATTTGGGCTAATTTGATGACAAAAGAATGATAGTTTCGTCACTGTCTCGGAATGCGGTGAAAACCCACCTATCCTCTCCATTTTTCATGAGGATTCTAGAATGTCCATTAATGTTGTCAAATTCATCTGTTTGTGTCCTCAACCGCAACGAACGAGATTTGGGCTAATTTGAGGTCAAAAGAATGAAAGTTTGGTCACTGTCTCGGAATGGGGTGAAAACCCACCTATCCACTCCATTTTTCATGAGGATTCTAGAATGTCAAATATTGTTGTGAAATTCATGTGTTTGTGTCCTCAACCGCCACGAACGAGATTTGGGCTAATTTGAGGTCAAAAGACTGAAAGTTTGGTCACTGTCTCGGAATGGGGTGAAAACCAGCCTATCCACTCCATTTTTCATGAGGATTCTAGAATGTCCAATAATGTCATCAAATTCATCTGTTTCTGTCCTCAACCGCCACGAACGAGATTTGGGCTAATTTGAGGTCAAAAGAATGATAGTTTCGTCACTGTCTCGGAATGGGGTGAAAACCCACCTATCCACTCCATTTTTCATGAGGATTCTAGAATGTCCAATAATGTTGTGAAATTCATGTGTTTGTGTCCTCAACCGCCACGAACGAGATTTGGGCTAATTTGAGGTCAAAAGAATGATAGTTTGGTCACTGTCTCGGAATGGGGTGAAAACCCACCTATCCACTCCATTTTTCATGAGGATTCTAGAATGTCCAATAATGTTGTGAAATTCATGTGTTTGTGTCCTCAACCGCCACGAACGAGATTTGGGCTAATTTGAGGTCAAAAGAATGATAGTTTCGTCACTGTCTCGGAATGCGGTGAAAACCCACCTATCCACTCCATTTTTCATGAGGATTCTATAATGTCAAATAATGTTGTGAAATTCATGTGTTTGTGTCCTCAACCGCCACGAACGAGATTTGGGCTAATTTGATGACAAAAGAATGATAGTTTCGTCACTGTCTCGGAATGCGGTGAAAACCCACCTATCCTCTCCATTTTTCATGAGGATTCTAGAATGTCCATTAATGTTGTCAAATTCATCTGTTTGTGTCCTCAACCGCAACGAACGAGATTTGGGCTAATTTGAGGTCAAAAGAATGAAAGTTTGGTCACTGTCTCGGAATGGGGTGAAAACCCACCTATCCACTCCATTTTTCATGAGGATTCTAGAATGTCAAATAATGTTGTCAAATTCATCTGTTTGTGTCCTCAACCGCCACGAACGAGATTTGGGCTAATTTGAGGTCAAAAGAATGATAGTTTCTTCACTGTCTCGGAATGCGGTGAAAACCCACCTATCCACTCCATTTTTCATGAGGATTCTAGAATGTCAGATAATGTTGTGAAATTCTTGTGTTTGTGTCCTCAACCGCCACGAACGAGATTTGGGCTAATTTAAGGTCAAAAGACTGAAAGTTTGGTCACTGTCCCGGAATGGGGTGAAAACCAGCCTATCCACTCCATTTTTCATGAGGATTCTAGAATGTCCAATAATGTCATCAAATTCATCTGTTTCTGTCCTCAACCTCCACGAACGAGATTTGGGCTAATTTGAGGTCAAAAGAATGATAGTTTGGTCACTGTCTCGGAATGGGGTGAAAACCCACCTATCCTCTCCATTTTTCATGAGGATTCTAGAATGTCCAATAATGTTGTGAAATTCATGTGTTTGTGTCCTCAACCGCCACGAACGAGATTTGGGCTAATTTGAGGTCAAAAGACTGAAAGTTTGGTCACTGTCTCGGAATGGGGTGAAAACCAGCCTATCCACTCCATTTTTCATGAGGATTCTAGAATGTCCAATAATGTCACCAAATTCATCTGTTTCTGTCCTCAACCGCCACGAACGAGATTTGGGCTAATTTGAGGTCAAAAGAATGATAGTTTCGTCACTGTCTCGGAATGCGGTGAAAACCCACCTATCCACTCCATTTTTCATGCGAATTCTAGAATGTCCAATATTGTTGTCAAATTCATCTGTTTATGTCCTCAACCGCCACAAACGAGATTTGGGCTAATTTGATGACAAAAGAATGGTAGTTTCGTCACTGTCTCGGAATGCGGTGAAAACCCACCTATCCTCTCCATTTTTCATGAGGATTCTAGAATATCCATTAATGTTGTCAAATTCACTGTTTGTGTCCTCAACCGCCACGAACGAGATTTGGGCTAATTTGATGTCAAAAGAATGATAGTTTCGTCACTGTCTCGGAATGCGGTGAAAACCCACCTATCCACTCCATTTTTCATGAGGATTCTAGAATGTCAAATAATGTTGTGAAATTCATGTGTTTGTGTCCTCAACCGCCACGAACGAGATTTGGGCTAATTTGAGGTCAAAAGACTGAAAGTTTGGTCACTGTCTCGGAATGGGGTGAAAACCAGCCTATCCACTCCATTTTTCATGAGGATTCTAGAATGTCCAATAATGTCATCAAATTCATCTGTTTCTGTCCTCAACCGCCACGAACGAGATTTGGGCTAATTTGAGGTCAAAAGAATGATAGTTTGGTCACTGTCTCGGAATGGGGTGAAAACCCACCTATCCACTCCATTTTTCATGAGGATTCTAGAATGTCCAATAATGTTGTGAAATTCATGTGTTTGTGTCCTCAACCGCCACGAACGAGATTTGGGCTAATTTGAGGTCAAAAGACTGAAAGTTTGGTCACCGTCTCGGAATGGGGTGAAAACCAGCCTATCCACTCCATTTTTCATGAGGATTCTAGAATGTCCAATAATGTCACCAAATTCATCTGTTTCTGTCCTCAACCGCCACGAACGAGATTTGGGCTAATTTGAGGTCAAAAGAATGATAGTTTCGTCACTGTCTCGGAATGCGGTGAAAACCCACCTATCCACTCCATTTTTCATGCGAATTCTAGAATGTCCAATACTGTTGTCAAATTCATCTGTTTATGTCCTCAACCGCCACAAACGAGATTTAGGCTAATTTGATGACAAAAGAATGGTAGTTTCGTCACTGTCTCGGAATGCGGTGAAAACCCACCTATCCTCTCCATTTTTCATGAGGAATCTAGAATATCCATTAATGTTGTCAAATTCACTGTTTGTGTCCTCAACCGCAACGAACGAGATTTGGGCTAATTTGAGGTCAAAAGAATGAAAGTTTGGTCACTGTCTCGGAATGGGGTGAAAACCCACCTATCCACTCCATTTTTCATGAGGATTCTAGAATGTCCAATAATGTTGTCAAATTCATCTGTTTCTGTCCTCAACCGCAACAAACGAGATTTGGGCTAATTTGATGTCAAAAGAATGATAGTTTCGTCACTGTCTCGGAATGCGGTGAAAACCCACCTATCCACTCCATTTTTCATGAGGATTCTAGAATGTCAAATAATGTTGTCAAATTCATCTGTTTGTGTCCTCAACCGCCACGAACGAGATTTGTGCTAATTTGATGTCAAAAGAATGAAAGTTTGGTCACTGTCTCGGAATGGGGTGAAAACCCACCTATCCACTCCATTTTTCATGAGGATTCTAGAATGTCCAATAATGTTGTCAAATTCATCTGTTTGTGTCCTCAACCGCCAAGAACGAGATTTGGGCTAATTTGAGGTCAAAAGAATGATAGGTTCGTCACTGTCTCGGAATGCGGTGAAAACCCACCTATCCTCTCCATTTTTCATGAGGATTCTAGAATGTCAAATAATGTTGTGAAATTCATGTGTTTGTGTCCTCAACCGCCACGAACGAGATTTGGGCTAATTTGAGGTCAAAAGACTGAAAGTTTGGTCACTGTCTCGGAATGGGGTGAAAACCAGCCTATCCACTCCATTTTTCATGAGGATTCTAGAATGTCCAATAATGTCATCAAATTCATCTGTTTCTGTCCTCAACCGCCACGAACGAGATTTGGGCTAATTTGAGGTCAAAAGAATGATAGTTTGGTCACTGTCTCGGAATGGGGTGAAAACCCACCTATCCACTCCATTTTTCATGAGGATTCTAGAATGTCCAATAATGTTGTGAAATTCATGTGTTTGTGTCCTCAACCGCCACGAACGAGATTTGGGCTAATTTGAGGTCAAAAGACTGAAAGTTTGGTCACTGTCTCGGAATGGGGTGAAAACCAGCCTATCCACTCCATTTTTCATGAGGATTCTAGAATGTCCAATAATGTCACCAAATTCATCTGTTTCTGTCCTCAACCGCCACGAACGAGATTTGGGCTAATTTGAGGTCAAAAGAATGCTAGTTTGGTCACTGTCTCGGAATGGGGTGAAAACCCACCTATCCACTCCATTTTTCATGAGGATTCTAGAATGTCCATTAATGTTGTCAAATTCATCTGTTTGTGTCCTCAACCGCAACGAACGAGATTTGGGCTAATTTGATGTCAAAAGAATGAAAGTTTCGTCACTGTCTCGGAATGGGGTGAAAACCAGCCTATCCACTCCATTTTTCATGAGGATTCTAGAATGTCCAATAATGTCATCAAATTCATCTGTTTCTGTCCTCATCCGCCACGAACGAGATTTGGGCTAATTTGAGGTCAAAAGAATGATAGTTTCGTCACTGTCTCGGAATGCGGTGAAAACCCACCTATCCACTCCATCTTTCATGAGGATTCTAGAATGTCAAATAATGTTGTGAAATTCATGTGTTTGTGTCCTCAACCGCCACGAACGAGATTTGGGCTAATTTGAGGTCAAAAGACTGAAAGTTTGGTCACCGTCTCGGAATGGGGTGAAAACCAGCCTATCCACTCCATTTTTCATGAGGATTCTAGAATGTCCAATAATGTCACCAAATTCATCTGTTTCTGTCCTCAACCGCCACGAACGAGATTTGGGCTAATTTGAGGTCAAAAGAATGATAGTTTCGTCACTGTCTCGGAATGCGGTGAAAACCCACCTATCCACTCCATTTTTCATGCGAATTCTAGAATGTCCAATACTGTTGTCAAATTCATCTGTTTATGTCCTCAACCGCCACAAACGAGATTTGGGCTAATTTGATGACAAAAGAATGGTAGTTTCGTCACTGTCTCGGAATGCGGTGAAAACCCACCTATCCTCTCCATTTTTCATGAGGAATCTAGAATGTCCATTAATGTTGTCAAATTCACTGTTTGTGTCCTCAACCGCAACGAACGAGATTTGGGCTAATTTGAGGTCAAAAGAATGAAAGTTTGGTCACTGTCTCGGAATGGGGTGAAAACCCACCTATCCACTCCATTTTTCATGAGGATTCTAGAATGTCCAATAATGTTGTCAAATTCATCTGTTTCTGTCCTCAACCGCAACAAACGAGGTTTGGGCTAATTTGAGGTCAAAAGAATGCTAGTTTGGTCACTGTCTCGGAATGGGGTGAAAACCCACCTATCCACTCCATTTTTCATGAGGATTCTAGAATGTCCATTAATGTTGTCAAATTCATCTGTTTGTGTCCTCAACCGCAACGAACGAGATTTGGGCTAATTTGAGGTCAAAAGAATGAAAGTTTGGTCACTGTCTCGGAATGGGGTGAAAACCCACCTATCCACTCCATTTTTCATGAGGATTCTAGAATGTCCAATAATGTTGTCAAATTCATCTGTTTCTGTCCTCAACCGCAACAAACGAGGTTTGGGCTAATTTGATGTCAAAAGAATGATAGTTTCGTCACTGTCTCGGAATGCGGTGAAAACCCACCTATCCACTCCATTTTTCATGAGGATTCTAGAATGTCAAATAATGTTGTCAAATTCATCTGTTTGTGTCCTCAACCGCCACGAACGAGATTTGTGCTAATTTGATGTCAAAAGAATGAAAGTTTGGTCACTGTCTCGGAATGGGGTGAAAACCCACCTATCCACTCCATTTTTCATGAGGATTCTAGAATGTCCAATAATGTTGTCAAATTCATCTGTTTGTGTCCTCAACCGCCAAGAACGAGATTTGGGCTAATTTGAGGTCAAAAGAATGATAGGTTCGTCACTGTCTCGGAATGCGGTGAAAACCCACCTATCCTCTCCATTTTTCATGAGGATTCTAGAATGTCAAATAATGTTGTGAAATTCATGTGTTTGTGTCCTCAACCGCCACGAACGAGATTTGGGCTAATTTGAGGTCAAAAGACTGAAAGTTTGGTCACTGTCTCGGAATGGGGTGAAAACCAGCCTATCCACTCCATTTTTCATGAGGATTCTAGAATGTCCAATAATGTCATCAAATTCATCTGTTTCTGTCCTCAACCGCCACGAACGAGATTTGGGCTAATTTGAGGTCAAAAGAATGATAGTTTGGTCACTGTCTCGGAATGGGGTGAAAACCCACCTATCCACTCCATTTTTCATGAGGATTCTAGAATGTCCAATAATGTGTGAAATTCATGTGTTTGTGTCCTCAACCGCCATGAACGAGATTTGGGCTAATTTGAGGTCAAAAGACTGAAAGTTTGGTCACTGTCTCGGAATGGGGTGAAAACCAGCCTATCCACTCCATTTTTCATGAGGATTCTAGAATGTCCAATAATGTCACCAAATTCATCTGTTTCTGTCCTCAACCGCCACGAACGAGATTTGGGCTAATTTGAGGTCAAAAGAATGCTAGTTTGGTCACTGTCTCGGAATGGGGTGAAAACCCACCTATCCACTCCATTTTTCATGAGGATTCTAGAATGTCCATTAATGTTGTCAAATTCATCTGTTTGTGTCCTCAACCGCAACGAACGAGATTTGGGCTAATTTGATGTCAAAAGAATGAAAGTTTCGTCACTATCTCGGAATGGGGTGAAAACCAGCCTATCCACTCCATTTTTCATGAGGATTCTAGAATGTCCAATAATGTCATCAAATTCATCTGTTTCTGTCCTCATCCGCCACGAACGAGATTTGGGCTAATTTGAGGTCAAAAGAATGATAGTTTCGTCACTGTCTCGGAATGCGGTGAAAACCCACCTATCCACTCCATCTTTCATGAGGATTCTAGAATGTCAAATAATGTTGTGAAATTCATGTGTTTGTGTCCTCAACCGCCACGAACGAGATTTGGGCTAATTTGAGGTCAAAAGACTGAAAGTTTGGTCACTGTCTCGGAATGGGGTGAAAACCAGCCTATCCACTCCATTTTTCATGAGGATTCTAGAATGTCCAATAATGTCATCAAATTCATCTGTTTCTGTCCTCAACCGCCACGAACGAGATTTGGGCTAATTTGAGGTCAAAAGAATGATGGTTTGGTCACTGTCTCGGAATGGGGTGAAAACCCACCTATCCACTCCATTTTTCATGAGGATTCTAGAATGTCAAATAATGTTGTCAAATTCATCTGTTTGTGTCCTCAACCGCCACGAACGAGATTTGTGCTAATTTGATGTCAAAAGAATGAAAGTTTGGTCACTGTCTCGGAATGGGGTGAAAACCCACCTATCCACTCCATTTTTCATGAGGATTCTAGAATGTCCAATAATGTTGTCAAATTCATCTGTTTGTGTCCTCAACCGCCAAGAACGAGATTTGGGCTAATTTGAGGTCAAAAGAATGATAGGTTCGTCACTGTCTCGGAATGCGGTGAAAACCCACCTATCCTCTCCATTTTTCATGAGGATTCTAGAATGTCAAATAATGTTGTGAAATTCATGTGTTTGTGTCCTCAACCGCCACGAACGAGATTTGGGCTAATTTGAGGTCAAAAGACTGAAAGTTTGGTCACTGTCTCGGAATGGGGTGAAAACCAGCCTATCCACTCCATTTTTCATGAGGATTCTAGAATGTCCAATAATGTCATCAAATTCATCTGTTTCTGTCCTCAACCGCCACGAACGAGATTTGGGCTAATTTGAGGTCAAAAGAATGATAGTTTGGTCACTGTCTCGGAATGGGGTGAAAACCCACCTATCCACTCCATTTTTCATGAGGATTCTAGAATGTCCAATAATGTTGTGAAATTCATGTGTTTGTGTCCTCAACCGCCACGAACGAGATTTGGGCTAATTTGAGGTCAAAAGACTGAAAGTTTGGTCACTGTCTCGGAATGGGGTGAAAACCAGCCTATCCACTCCATTTTTCATGAGGATTCTAGAATGTCCAATAATGTCACCAAATTCATCTGTTTCTGTCCTCAACCGCCACGAACGAGATTTGGGCTAATTTGAGGTCAAAAGAATGCTAGTTTGGTCACTGTCTCGGAATGGGGTGAAAACCCACCTATCCACTCCATTTTTCATGAGGATTCTAGAATGTCCATTAATGTTGTCAAATTCATCTGTTTGTGTCCTCAACCGCAACGAACGAGATTTGGGCTAATTTGATGTCAAAAGAATGAAAGTTTCGTCACTGTCTCGGAATGGGGTGAAAACCAGCCTATCCACTCCATTTTTCATGAGGATTCTAGAATGTCCAATAATGTCATCAAATTCATCTGTTTCTGTCCTCATCCGCCACGAACGAGATTTGGGCTAATTTGAGGTCAAAAGAATGATAGTTTCGTCACTGTCTCGGAATGCGGTGAAAACCCACCTATCCACTCCATCTTTCATGAGGATTCTAGAATGTCAAATAATGTTGTGAAATTCATGTGTTTGTGTCCTCAACCGCCACGAACGAGATTTGGGCTAATTTGAGGTCAAAAGACTGAAAGTTTGGTCACCGTCTCGGAATGGGGTGAAA
Organism: Inga oerstediana; assembly: GCA_963210345.1. Lineage (NCBI taxonomy): Eukaryota > Viridiplantae > Streptophyta > Magnoliopsida > Fabales > Fabaceae > Inga > Inga oerstediana. The sequence goes on along the minus strand of OY723408.1, from coordinate 37,021,120 downwards.
ACCAGCCTATCCACTCCATTTTTCATGAGGATTCTAGAATGTCCAATAATGTCACCAAATTCATCTGTTTCTGTCCTCAACCGCCACGAACGAGATTTGGGCTAATTTGAGGTCAAAAGAATGATAGTTTCGTCACTGTCTCGGAATGCGGTGAAAACCCACCTATCCACTCCATTTTTCATGCGAATTCTAGAATGTCCAATACTGTTGTCAAATTCATCTGTTTATGTCCTCAACCGCCACAAACGAGATTTGGGCTAATTTGATGACAAAAGAATGGTAGTTTCGTCACTGTCTCGGAATGCGGTGAAAACCCACCTATCCTCTCCATTTTTCATGAGGAATCTAGAATGTCCATTAATGTTGTCAAATTCACTGTTTGTGTCCTCAACCGCAACGAACGAGATTTGGGCTAATTTGAGGTCAAAAGAATGAAAGTTTGGTCACTGTCTCGGAATGGGGTGAAAACCCACCTATCCACTCCATTTTTCATGAGGATTCTAGAATGTCCAATAATGTTGTCAAATTCATCTGTTTCTGTCCTCAACCGCAACAAACGAGGTTTGGGCTAATTTGAGGTCAAAAGAATGCTAGTTTGGTCACTGTCTCGGAATGGGGTGAAAACCCACCTATCCACTCCATTTTTCATGAGGATTCTAGAATGTCCATTAATGTTGTCAAATTCATCTGTTTGTGTCCTCAACCGCAACGAACGAGATTTGGGCTAATTTGAGGTCAAAAGAATGAAAGTTTGGTCACTGTCTCGGAATGGGGTGAAAACCCACCTATCCACTCCATTTTTCATGAGGATTCTAGAATGTCCAATAATGTTGTCAAATTCATCTGTTTCTGTCCTCAACCGCAACAAACGAGGTTTGGGCTAATTTGATGTCAAAAGAATGATAGTTTCGTCACTGTCTCGGAATGCGGTGAAAACCCACCTATCCACTCCATTTTTCATGAGGATTCTAGAATGTCAAATAATGTTGTCAAATTCATCTGTTTGTGTCCTCAACCGCCACGAACGAGATTTGTGCTAATTTGATGTCAAAAGAATGAAAGTTTGGTCACTGTCTCGGAATGGGGTGAAAACCCACCTATCCACTCCATTTTTCATGAGGATTCTAGAATGTCCAATAATGTTGTCAAATTCATCTGTTTGTGTCCTCAACCGCCAAGAACGAGATTTGGGCTAATTTGAGGTCAAAAGAATGATAGGTTCGTCACTGTCTCGGAATGCGGTGAAAACCCACCTATCCTCTCCATTTTTCATGAGGATTCTAGAATGTCAAATAATGTTGTGAAATTCATGTGTTTGTGTCCTCAACCGCCACGAACGAGATTTGGGCTAATTTGAGGTCAAAAGACTGAAAGTTTGGTCACTGTCTCGGAATGGGGTGAAAACCAGCCTATCCACTCCATTTTTCATGAGGATTCTAGAATGTCCAATAATGTCATCAAATTCATCTGTTTCTGTCCTCAACCGCCACGAACGAGATTTGGGCTAATTTGAGGTCAAAAGAATGATAGTTTGGTCACTGTCTCGGAATGGGGTGAAAACCCACCTATCCACTCCATTTTTCATGAGGATTCTAGAATGTCCAATAATGTGTGAAATTCATGTGTTTGTGTCCTCAACCGCCATGAACGAGATTTGGGCTAATTTGAGGTCAAAAGACTGAAAGTTTGGTCACTGTCTCGGAATGGGGTGAAAACCAGCCTATCCACTCCATTTTTCATGAGGATTCTAGAATGTCCAATAATGTCACCAAATTCATCTGTTTCTGTCCTCAACCGCCACGAACGAGATTTGGGCTAATTTGAGGTCAAAAGAATGCTAGTTTGGTCACTGTCTCGGAATGGGGTGAAAACCCACCTATCCACTCCATTTTTCATGAGGATTCTAGAATGTCCATTAATGTTGTCAAATTCATCTGTTTGTGTCCTCAACCGCAACGAACGAGATTTGGGCTAATTTGATGTCAAAAGAATGAAAGTTTCGTCACTATCTCGGAATGGGGTGAAAACCAGCCTATCCACTCCATTTTTCATGAGGATTCTAGAATGTCCAATAATGTCATCAAATTCATCTGTTTCTGTCCTCATCCGCCACGAACGAGATTTGGGCTAATTTGAGGTCAAAAGAATGATAGTTTCGTCACTGTCTCGGAATGCGGTGAAAACCCACCTATCCACTCCATCTTTCATGAGGATTCTAGAATGTCAAATAATGTTGTGAAATTCATGTGTTTGTGTCCTCAACCGCCACGAACGAGATTTGGGCTAATTTGAGGTCAAAAGACTGAAAGTTTGGTCACTGTCTCGGAATGGGGTGAAAACCAGCCTATCCACTCCATTTTTCATGAGGATTCTAGAATGTCCAATAATGTCATCAAATTCATCTGTTTCTGTCCTCAACCGCCACGAACGAGATTTGGGCTAATTTGAGGTCAAAAGAATGATGGTTTGGTCACTGTCTCGGAATGGGGTGAAAACCCACCTATCCACTCCATTTTTCATGAGGATTCTAGAATGTCCAATAATGTTGTGAAATTCATGTGTTTGTGTCCTCAACCGCCACGAACGAGATTTGGGCTAATTTGAGGTCAAAAGACTGAAAGTTTGGTCACCGTCTCGGAATGGGGTGAAAACCAGCCTATCCACTCCATTTTTCATGAGGATTCTAGAATGTCCAATAATGTCACCAAATTCATCTGTTTCTGTCCTCAACCGCCACGAACGAGATTTGGGCTAATTTGAGGTCAAAAGAATGATAGTTTCGTCACTGTCTCGGAATGCGGTGAAAACCCACCTATCCACTCCATTTTTCATGCGAATTCTAGAATGTCCAATACTGTTGTCAAATTCATCTGTTTATGTCCTCAACCGCCACAAACGAGATTTGGGCTAATTTGATGTCAAAAGAATGATAGTTTCGTCACTGTCTCAGAATGCGGTGAAAACCCACCTATCCACTCCATTTTTCATGAGGATTCTAGAATGTCAAATAATGTTGTCAAATTCATGTGTTTGTGTCCTCAACCGCCACGAACGAGATTTGGGCTAATTTGAGGTCAAAAGAATGATAGTTTCGTCACTGTCTCGGAATGCGGTGAAAACCCACTTATCCACTCCATTTTTCATGAGGATTCTAGAATGTCAAATAATGTTGTCAAATTCATCTGTTTGTGTCCTCAACCGCCACGAACGAGGTTTGGGCTAATTTGAGGTCAAAAGACTGAATGTTTGGTCACTGTCTCGGAATGGGGTGAAAACCCACCTATCCACTCCATTTTTCATGAGGATTCTAGAATATCTAATAATGTTGTCAAATTCATCTGTTTTTGTCCTCAACCGCCACCAACAAGATTTGGGCTAATTTGAGGTCAAATGAATGATATTTTCGTCACTGTCTCGGAATGCGGTGAAAACCCACCTATCCACTCCATTTTTCCTATGGATTCTAGAATGTCAAATAATGTTGTCAAATTCATCTCTTTGTGTCCTCAACCGCCACGAACGAGATTTTGGCGAATTTGAGGTCAAAAGAATGATAGTTTCGTCACTGTCTAGGAATACGGTGAAAACCCACCTATCCACTCCATTTTTCATGACGATTCTAGAATGTCAAATAATGCTGTCAAATTCATCTGTTTGTGTCCTCAACCGCCACGAACGATATTTGGGCTAATTTGACGTCAACAGAATGAAAGTTTGGTCACTGTTTCGGAATGGGGTGAAAACCCACCGATCCACTCCAATTTTCATGTGGATTCTAAAATGTCAGATAGTGTTTTTAAAGTCGTCTGTTTGTGTCCTCGACCGCCACGAACGTGCTTTGGGCTAATTTGATGTCAAAAGAATGAAAGTTTGGTCACTGTCTCGGAATACGGTGAAAACCCACCTATCCACTCCATTTTTCATGAGGATTCTAGAATGTCCAATAATGTCAACAAATTCATCTGTTTCTGTCCTCATCCGCCACGAACGAGATTTGGGCTAATTTGAGGTCAAAAGAATGATAGTTTCGTCACTGTCTCGGAATGCGGTGAAAACCCACCTATCCACTCCATTTTTCATGAGGATTCTAGAATGTCAAATAATGTTGTGAAATTCATGTGTTTGTGTCCTCAACCGCCACGAACGAGATTTGGGCTAATTTGAGGTCAAAAGACTGAAAGTTTGGTCACTGTCTCGGAATGGGGTGAAAACCAGCCTATCCACTCCATTTTTCATGAGGATTCTAGAATGTCCAATAATGTCATCAAATTCATCTGTTTCTGTCCTCATCCGCCACGAACGAGATTTGGGCTAATTTGAGGTCAAAAGAATGATAGTTTCGTCACTGTCTCGGAATACGGTGAAAACCCACCTATCCACTCCATTTTTCATGAGGATTCTAGAGTGTCAAATACTGTTGTCAAATTCATCTGTTTGTGTCCTCAACCGCCACGAACGAGATTTGGGCTAATTTGATGTCAAAAGAATGATAGTTTCGTCACTGTCTCGGAATGCGGTGAAAACCCACCTATCCACTCCATTTTTCATGAAGATTCTGGAATGTCAAATAATGTTGTCAAATTCATCTGTTTGTGTCCTCAACCGCCACGAACGAGGTTTGGGCTAATTTGAGGTCAAAAGACTGAAAGTTTGGTCACTGTCTCGGAATGGGGTGAAAAACCACCTATCCACTCCATTTTTCATGAGGATTCTAGAATGTGTAATACTGTTGTCAAATTCATCTGTTTTTGTCCTCAACCGCCACAAACAAGATTTGGGCTAATTTGAGGTCAAATGAATGATATTTTCGTCACTGTCTCGGAATGCGGTGAAAACCCACCTATCCACTCCATTTTTCCTATGGATTCTAGAATGTCAAATATTGTTGTCAAATTCATCTGTTTTTGTCCTCAACCGCCACAAACAAGATTTGGGCTAATTTGAGGTCAAATGAATGATATTTTCGTCACTGTCTCAGAATGCGGTGAAAACCCACCTATCCACTCCATTTTTCATGCGAATTCAAGAATGTCCAATACTGTTGTCAAATTCATCTGTTTATGTTCTCAACCGCCACAAACGAGATTTGGCCTAATTTGATGACAAAAGAATGGTAGTTTCGTCACTGTCTCGGAATGCGGTGAAAACCCACCTATCCTCTCCATTTTTCATGAGGATTCTAGAATGTCCAATAATGTTGTGAAATTCATGTGTTTGTTTCCTCAACCGCCACGAACGAGATTTGGGCTAATTTGAGGTCAAAAGACTGAAAGTTTAGTCACTGTCTCGGAATGGGGTGAAAACCAGCCTATCCACTCCATTTTTCATGAGGATTCTAGAATGTCCAATAATGTCACCAAATTCATCTGTTTCTGTCCTCAACCGCCACGAACGAGATTTGGGCTAATTTGAGGTCAAAAGAATGATAGTTTCGTCACTGTCTCGGAATGCGGTGAAAACCCACCTATCCACTCCATTTTTCATGAGGATTCTAGAATGTCAAATAATGTTGTGAAATTCATGTGTTTGTGTCCTCAACCGCCACGAACGAGATTTGGGCTAATTTGAGGTCAAAAGACTGAAAGTTTGGTCACTGTCTCGGAATGGGGTGAAAACCAGCCTATCCACTCCATTTTTCATGAGGATTCTAGAATGTCCAATAATGTCATCAAATTCATCTGTTTCTGTCCTCAACCGCCACGAACGAGATTTGGGCTAATTTGAGGTCAAAAGAATGATAGTTTGGTCACTGTCTCGGAATGGGGTGAAAACCCACCTATCCACTCTATTTTTCATGAGGATTCTAGAATGTCCAATAATGTTGTGAAATTCATGTGTTTGATTCCTCAACCGCCACGAACGAGATTTGGGCTAATTTGAGGTCAAAAGACTGAAAGTTTGGTCACTGTCTCGGAATGGGGTGAAAACCAGCCTATCCACTCCATTTTTCATGAGGATTCTAGAATGTCCAATAATGTCATCAAATTCATCTGTTTCTGTCCTCAACCGCCACGAACGAGATTTGGGCTAATTTGAGGTCAAAAGAATGATAGTTTGGTCACTGTCTCGGAATGGGGTGAAAACCCACCTATCCACTCTATTTTTCATGAGGATTCTCGAATGTCCAATAATGTTGTGAAATTCATGTGTTTGATTCCTCAACCGCCACGAACGAGATTTGGGCTAATTTGAGGTCAAAAGACTGAAAGTTTGGTCACTGTCTCGGAATGGGGTGAAAACCAGCCTATCCACTCCATTTTTCATGAGGATTCTAGAATGTCCAATAATGTCACCAAATTCATCTGTTTCTGTCCTCAACCGCCACGAACGAGATTTGGGCTAATTTGAGGTCAAAAGAATGAAAGTTTGGTCACTGTCTCGGAATTGGGTGAAAAACCACCTATCCACTCCATTTTTCATGAGGATTCTAGAATGTCTAATACTGTTGTCAAATTCATCTGTTTTTGTCCTCAACCGCCACAAACAAGATTTGGGCTAATTTGAGGTCAAATGAATGATATTTTCATCACTGTCTCGGAATGCGGTGAAAACCCACCTATCCACTCCATTTTTCCTATGGATTCTAGAATGTCAAATATTGTTGTCAAATTCATCTGTTTGTGTCCTCAACCGCCACGAACGAGATTTTGGCTAATTTGAGGTCAAAAGAATGATAGTTTCGTCACTGTCTCGGAATACGGTGAAAACCCACCTATCCACTCCATTTTTCATGACGATTCTAGAATGTCAAATAATGTTGTCAAATTCATCTGTTTGTGTCCTCAACCGCCACGAACGAGATTTGGGCTAATTTGAGGTCAAAAGAATGATAGTTTCGTCACTGTCTCAGAATGCGGTGAAAACCCACCTATGCACTCCATTTTTCGTGAGGATTCTAGAATGTCTAATACTGTTGTCAAATTCATCTGTTTGTGTCCTCAACCGCCACGAACGAGATTTGGGCTAATTTGATGTCAAAAGAATGATAGTTTCGTCACTGTCTCGGAATGCGGTGAAAACCCACCTATCCACTCCATTTTTCATGAAGATTCTGGAATGTCAAATAATGTTGTCAAATTCATCTGTTTGTGTCCTCAACCGCCACGAACGAGGTTTGGGCTAATTTGAGGTCAAAAGAATGAAAGTTTGGTCACTGTCTCGGAATGGGGTGAAAAACCACCTATCCACTCCATTTTTCATGAGGATTCTAGAATGTCTAATACTGCTGTCAAATTCATCTGTTTATGTCCTCAACCGCCACAAATGAGATTTGGGCTAATTTGAGGTCAAAAGAATGAAAGTTTGGTCACGGTCTCGGAATGGGGTGAAAACCCACCTATGCACTCCATTTTTGATGAGGATTCTAGAATGTCCAATACTGTTGTCAAATTCATCTGTTTATGTCCTCAACCGCCACAAATGAGATTTGGGCTAATTTGATGACAAAAGAATGATAGTTTCGTCACTGTCTCGGAATGCGGTGAAAACCCACCCATCCTCTCCATTTTTCATGAGGATTCTAGAATGTCCATTAATGTTGTCAAATTCATCTGTTTGTGTCCTCAACCGCAACGAACGAGATTTGGGCTAATTTGAGGTCAAAACAATGAAAGTTTGGTCACTGTCTCGGAATGGGGTGAAAACCCACCTATCCACTCCATTTTTCATGAGGATTCTAGAATGTCCAATAATGTCATCAAATTCATCTGTTTCTGTCCTCAACCGCCACGAACGAGATTTGGGCTAATTTGAGGTCAAAAGAATGAAAGTTTGGTCACTGTCTCGGAATGGGGTGAAAACCCACCTATCCACTCCATTTTTCATGAGGATTCTAGAATGTCCAATAATGTTGTCAAATTCATCTGTTTCTGTCCTCAACCGCAACAAACGAGATTTGGGCTAATTTGATGTCAAAAGAATGAAAGTTTGGTCACTGTCTCGGAATGGGGTGAAAACCCACCTATTCACTCCATTTTTCATGAGGATTCTAGAATGTCCAATACTGTTGTCGAATTCATCTGTTTATGTCCTCAACCGCCACAAATGAGATTTGGGCTAATTTGAGGTCAAAAGAATGAAAGTTTGGTCACGGTCTCGGAATGGGGTGAAAACCCACCTATGCACTCCATTTTTGATGAGGATTCTAGAATGTCCAATACTGTTGTCAAATTCATCTGTTTATGTCCTCAACCGCCACAAATGAGATTTGGGCTAATTTGATGACAAAAGAATGATAGTTTCGTCACTGTCTCGGAATGCGGTGAAAACCCACCCATCCTCTCCATTTTTCATGAGGATTCTAGAATGTCCATTAATGTTGTCAAATTCATCTGTTTGTGTCCTCAACCGCAACGAACGAGATTTGGGCTAATTTGAGGTCAAAAGAATGAAAGTTTGGTCACTGTCTCGGAATGGGGTGAAAACCCACCTATCCACTCCATTTTTCATGAGGATTCTAGAATGTCCAATAATGTTGTCAAATTCATCTGTTTCTGTCCTCAACCGCAACAAACGAGATTTGGGCTAATTTGATGTCAAAAGAATGATAGTTTCGTCACTGTCTCGGAGTGCGGTGAAAACCCGCCTATCCACTCCATTTTTCATAAGGATTCTAGAATGTCAAATAATGTTGTTAAATTCATCTGTTTGTGTCCTCAACCGCCACGAACGAGATTTGGGCTAATTTGATGTCAAAAGAATTATAGTTTCGTCACTGTCTCGGAATGCGGTGAAAACCCACCTATCCACTCCATTTTTCATGAGGATTCTAGAATGTCCAATAATGTCACCAAATTCATCTGTTTGTGTCCTCAACCGCCACGAACGAGATTTGGGCTAATTTGGGGTCAAAAAAATGAAAGTTTTGTTACTGTCTCGGAATGCGGTGAAAACCCACCTATCCACTCCATTTTTCATGAGGATTCTAGAATGTCAAATAATGTTGTGAAATTCATGTGTTTGTGTCCTCAACCGCCACGAACGAGATTTGGGCTAATTTGAGGTCAAAAGACTGAAAGTTTGGTCACTGTCCCGGAATGGGGTGAAAACCAGCCTATCCACTCCATTTTTCATGAGGATTCTAGAATATCCAATAATGTCATCAAATTCATCTGTTTCTGTCCTCAACCGCCACGAACGAGATTTGGGCTAATTTGAGGTCAAAAGAATGATAGTTTGGTCACTGTCTCGGAATGGGGTGAAAACCCACCTATCCACTCCATTTTTCATGAGGATTCTAGAATGTCCAATAATGTTGTGAAATTCATGTGTTTGTGTCCTCAACCGCCACGAACGAGATTTGGGCTAATTTGAGGTCAAAAGACTGAAAGTTTGGTCACTGTCTCGGAATGGGGTGAAAACCAGCCTATCCACTCCATTTTTCATGAGGATTCTAGAATGTCCAATAATGTCACCAAATTCATCTGTTTCTGTCCTCAACCGCCACGAACGAGATTTGGGCTAATTTGAGGTCAAAAGAATGATAGTTTCGTCACTGTCTCGGAATGCGGTGAAAACCCACCCATCCACTCCATTTTTCATGAGGATTCTAGAATGTCAAATAATGTTGTGAAATTCATGTGTTTGTGTCCTCAACCGCCACGAACGAGATTTGGGCTAATTTGAGGTCAAAAGACTGAAAGTTTGGTCACTGTCTCGGAATGGGGTGAAAACCAGCCTATCCACCCAATTTTTCATGGGGATTCTAGAATGTCCAATAATGACATCAAATTCATCTGTTTCTGTCCTCAACCGCCACGAACGAGATTTGGGCTAATTTGAGGTCAAAAGAATGATAGTTTGGTCACTGTCTCGGAATGGGGTGAAAACCCACCTATCCACTCCATTTTTCATGAGGATTCTAGAATGTCCAATAATGTTGTGAAATTCATCTGTTTCTGTCCTTAACCGCAACAAACGAGATTTGGGCTAATTTGATGTCAAAAGAATGATAGTTTCGTCACTGTCTCGGAATGCGGTGAAAACCCACCTATCCACTCCATTTTTCATGAGGGTTCTAGAATGTCAAATAATGTTGTCAAATTCATCTGTTTTTGTCCTCAACCGCCACGAACGAGATTTGGGCTAATTTGATGTCAAAAGAATGATAGTTTCGTCACTGTCTCGGAATGTGGTGAAAACCCACCTATCCACTCCATTTTTCATGAGGATTCTAGAATGTCAAATAATGTTGTCAAATTCATCTGTTTGTGTCCTCAACCGCCACGAACGAGATTTGGGATAATTTGAGGTCAAAAGAATGAAAGTTTGGTCACTGTCTCGGAATGCGGTGAAAAACCACCTATCCACTCCATTTTTCATGAAGATTCTAGAATGTCAAATAATGCTGTCAAATTTATCTGTTTGTGTCCTCAACCGCCACGAACGAGATTTGGGCTAATTTGAGGTCAAAAGAATGATAGTTTCGTCACTGTCTCGGAATGCGGTGAAAACCCACCTATCCACTCCATTTTTCATGAGGATTCTAGAATGTCAAATAATGTTGTCAAATTCATCTGTTTGTGTCCTCAACCGCCACGAACGAGATTTGGGCTAATTTGAGGTCAAAAGAATGATAGTTTCGTCACTGTCGCGGAATGCGGTGAAAACCCACCTATCCACTCCATTTTTCATGAGGATTCTAGAATGTCAAATAATGTTGTCAAATTCATCTGTTTTTGTCCTCAACCGCCACGAACGAGATTTGGGCTAATTTGATGTCGAAAGAATGATAGTTTCGTCACTGTCTCGGAATGCGGTGAAAACCCACCTATCCACTCCATTTTTCATGAGGATTCTAGAATGTCAAATAATGTTGTCAAATTCATCTGTTTGTGTCCTCAGCCGCCACGAACGAGATTTGGGCTAATTTGAGGTCAAAAGAATGATAGTTTCTTCACTGTCTCAGAATGCGGTGAAAAACCACCTATCCACTCCATTTTTCATGAAGATTCTAGAATCTCAAATAATGCTGTCAAATTTATCTATTTGTGTCCTCAACCGCCACGAACGAGATTTGGGCTAATTTGATGTCAAAAGAATGATAGTTTCGTCACTGTCTCGGAATGCGGTGAAAACCCACCTATCCACTCCATTTTTCATGAGGATTCTAGAATGTCAAATAATGTTGTGAAATTCATGTGTTTGTGTCCTCAACCGCCACGAACGAGATTTGGGCTAATTTGAGGTCAAAAGACTGAAAGTTTGGTCACTGTCCCGGAATGGGGTGAAAACCAGCCTATCCACTCCATTTTTCATGAGGATTCTAGAATGTCAATAATGTCATCAAATTCATCTGTTTCTGTCCTCAACCGCCACGAACGAGATTTGGGCTAATTTGAGGTCAAAAGAATGATAGTTTGGTCACTGTCTCGGAATGGGGTGAAAACCCACCTATCCACTCCATTTTTCATGAGGATTCTAGAATGTCCAATAATGTTGTGAAATTCATGTGTTTGTTTCCTCAACCGCCACGAACGAGATTTGGGCTAATTTGAGGTCAAAAGACTGAAAGTTTAGTCACTGTCTCGGAATGGGGTGAAAACCAGCCTATCCACTCCATTTTTCATGAGGATTCTAGAATGTCCAATAATGTCACCAAATTCATCTGTTTCTGTCCTCAACCGCCACGAACGAGATTTGGGCTAATTTGAGGTCAAAAGAATGATAGTTTCGTCACTGTCTCGGAATGCGGTGAAAACCCACCTATCCACTCCATTTTTCATGAGGATTCTAGAATGTCAAATAATGTTGTGAAATTCATGTGTTTGTGTCCTCAACCGCCACGAACGAGATTTGGGCTAATTTGAGGTCAAAAGATTGAAAGTTTGGTCACTGTCTCGGAATGGGGTGAAAACCAGCCTATCCACTCCATTTTTCATGAGGATTCTAGAATGTCCAATAATGTTGTGAAATTCATCTGTTTCTGTCCTCAACCGCAACAAACGAGATTTGGGCTAATTTGATGTCAAAAGAATGATAGTTTCGTCACTGTCTCGGAATGCGGTGAAAACCCACCTATCCACTCTATTTTTCATGAGGATTCTAGAATGTCCAATAATGTTGTGAAATTCATGTGTTTGTGTCCTCAACCGCCACGAACGAGATTTGGGCTAATTTGAGGTCAAAAGACTGAAAGTTTGGTCACTGTCTCGGAATGGGGTGAAAACCAGCCTATCCACTCCATTTTTCATGAGGATTCTAGAATGTCCAAAAATGTCATCAAATTCATCTGTTTCTGTCCTCAACCGCCACGAACGAGATTTGGGCTAATTTGAGGTCAAAAGAATGATAGTTTGGTCACTGTCTCGGAATGGGGTGAAAACCCACCTATCCACTCCATTTTTCATGAGGATTCTAGAATGTCCAATAATGTTGTGAAATTCATGTGTTTGTTTCCTCAACCGCCACGAACGAGATTTGGGCTAATTTGAGGTCAAAAGACTGAAAGTTTAGTCACTGTCTCGGAATGGGGTGAAAACCAGCCTATCCACTCCATTTTTCATGAGGATTCTAGAATGTCCAATAATGTCACCAAATTCATCTGTTTCTGTCCTCAACCGCCACGAACGAGATTTGGGCTAATTTGAGGTCAAAAGAATGATAGTTTCGTCACTGTCTCGGAATGCGGTGAAAACCCACCTATCCACTACATTTTTCATGAGGATTCTAGAATGTCAAATAATGTTGTGAAATTCATGTGTTTGTGTCCTCAACCGCCACGAACGGGATTTGGGCAAATTTGAGGTCAAAAGACTGAAAGTTTGGTCACTGTCTCGGAATGGGGTGAAAACCAGCCTATCCACTCCATTTTTCATGAGGATTCTAGAATGTCCAATAATGTCATCAAATTCATCTGTTTCTGTCCTCAACCGCCACGAACGAGATTTGGGCTAATTTGAGGTCAAAAGAATGATAGTTTGGTCACTGTCTCGGAATGGGGTCAAAACCCACCTATCCACTCTATTTTTCATGAGGATTCTAGAATGTCCAATAATGTTGTGAAATTCATGTGTTTGTGTCCTCAACCGCCACGAACGAGATTTGGGCTAATTTGAGGTCAAAAGACTGAAAGTTTGGTCACTGTCTCGGAATGGGGTGAAAACCAGCCTATCCACTCCATTTTTCATGAGGATTCTAGAATGTCCAATAATGTCACCAAATTCATCTGTTTCTGTCCTCAACCGCCACGAACGAGATTTGGGCTAATTTGAGGTCAAAAGAATGAAAGTTTGGTCACTGTCTCGGAATGGGGTGAAAAACCACCTATCCACTCCATTTTTCATGAGGATTCTAGAATGTCCAATAATGTCACCAAATTCATCTGTTTCTGTCCTCAACCGCCACGAACGAGATTTGGGCTAATTTGAGGTCAAAAGAATGATAGTTTCGTCACTGTCTCGGAATGCGGTGAAAACCCACCTATCCACTCCATTTTTCATGAGGATTCTAGAATGTCAAATAATGTTGTGAAATTCATGTGTTTGTGTCCTCAACCGCCACGAACGAGATTTGGGCTAATTTAAGGTCAAAAGACTGAAAGTTTGGTCACTGTCTCGGAATGGGGTGAAAACCAGCCTATCCACCCAATTTTTCATGGGGATTCTAGAATGTCCAATAATGACATCAAATTCATCTGTTTCTGTCCTCAACCGCCACGAACGAGATTTGGGCTAATTTGAGGTCAAAAGAATGATAGTTTGGTCACTGTCTCGGAATGGGGTGAAAACCCACCTATCCACTCCATTTTTCATGAGGATTCTAGAATGTCCAATAATGTTGTGAAATTCATCTGTTTTTGTCCTCAACCGCCACGAACGAGATTTTGGCTAATTTGATGTCAAAAGAATGATAGTTTCGTCACTGTCTCGGAATGCGGTGAAAACCCACCTATCCACTCCATTTTTCATGAGGATTCTAGAATGTCAAATAATGTTGTCAAATTCATCTGTTTGTGTCCTCAACCGCCACGAACGAGATTTGGGCTAATTTGATGTCAAAAGAATGATAGTTTCGTCACTGTCTCGGAATGCGGTGAAAACCCACCTATCCACTCCATTTTTCATGAGGATTCTAGAATGTGAAATAATGTTGTCAAATTCATCTGTTTGTGTCCTCAACCGCCACGAACGAGATTTGGGCTAATTTGAGGTCAAAAGAATGATAGTTTCGTCACTGTCGCGGAATGCGGTGAAAACCCACCTATCCACTCCATTTTTCATGAGGATTCTAGAATGTCAAATAATGTTGTCAAATTCATCTGTTTTTGTCCTCAACCGCCACGAACGAGATTTGGGCTAATTTGATGTCAAAAGAATGATAGTTTCGTCACTGTCTCGGAATGCGGTGAAAACCCACCTATCCACTCCATTTTTCATGAGGATTCTAGAATGTCAAATAATGTTGTCAAATTCATCTGTTTGTGTCCTCAGCCGCCACGAACGAGATTTGGGCTAATTTGAGGTCAAAAGAATGATAGTTTCTTCACTGTCTCAGAATGCGGTGAAAAACCACCTATCCACTCCATTTTTCATGAAGATTCTAGAATCTCAAATAATGCTGTCAAATTTATCTGTTTGTGTCCTCAACCGCCACGAACGAGATTTGGGCTAATTTGATGTCAAAAGAATGATAGTTTCGTCACTGTCTCGGAATGCGGTGAAAACCCACCTATCCACTCCATTTTTCATGAGGATTCTAGAATGTCAAATAATGTTGTCAAATTCATCTGTTTGTGTCCTCAACCGCCACGAACGAGATTTGGGCTAATTTGAGGTCAAAAGAATGATAGTTTCGTCACTGTCTCGGAATGCGGTGAAAACCCACCTATCCACTCCATTTTTCATGAGGATTCTAGAATGTCAAATAATGTTGTGAAATTCATGTGTTTGTGTCCTCAACCGCCACGAACGAGATTTGGGCTAATTTGAGGTCAAAAGACTGAAAGTTTGGTCACTGTCCCGGAATGGGGTGAAAACCAGCCTATCCACTCCATTTTTCATGAGGATTCTAGAATGTCCAATAATGTCATCAAATTCATCTGTTTCTGTCCTCAACCGCCACGAACGAGATTTGGGCTAATTTGAGGTCAAAAGAATGATAGTTTGGTCACTGTCTCGGAATGGGGTGAAAACCCACCTATCCACTCCATTTTTCATGAGGATTCTAGAATGTCCAATAATGTTGTGAAATTCATGTGTTTGTTTCCTCAACCGCCACGAACAAGATTTGGGCTAATTTGAGGTCAAAAGACTGAAAGTTTAGTCACTGTCTCGGAATGGGGTGAAAACCAGCCTATCCACTCCATTTTTCATGAGGATTCTAGAATGTCCAATAATGTCACCAAATTCATCTGTTTCTGTCCTCAACCGCCACGAACGAGATTTGGGCTAATTTGAGGTCAAAAGAATGATAGTTTCGTCACTGTCTCGGAATGCGGTGAAAACCCACCTATCCACTCCATTTTTCATGAGGATTCTAGAATGTCAAATAATGTTGTGAAATTCATGTGTTTGTGTCCTCAACCGCCACGAACGAGATTTGGGCTAATTTGAGGTCAAAAGACTGAAAGTTTGGTCACTGTCTCGGAATGGGGTGAAAACCAGCCTATCCACTCCATTTTTCATGAGGATTCTAGAATGTCCAATAATGTCACCAAATTCATCTGTTTCTGTCCTCAACCGCCACGAACGAGATTTGGGCTAATTTGAGGTCAAAAGAATGAAAGTTTGGTCACTGTCTCGGAATGGGGTGAAAAACCACCTATCCACTCCATTTTTCATGAGGATTCTAGAATGTCCAATAATGTCACCAAATTCATCTGTTTCTGTCCTCAACCGCCACGAACGAGATTTGGGCTAATTTGAGGTCAAAAGAATGATAGTTTCGTCACTGTCTCGGAATGCGGTGAAAACCCACCTATCCACTCCATTTTTCATGAGGATTCTAGAATGTCAAATAATGTTGTGAAATTCATGTGTTTGTGTCCTCAACCGCCACGAACGAGATTTGGGCTAATTTAAGGTCAAAAGACTGAAAGTTTGGTCACTGTCTCGGAATGGGGTGAAAACCAGCCTATCCACCCAATTTTTCATGGGGATTCTAGAATGTCCAATAATGACATTAAATTCATCTGTTTCTGTCCTCAACCGCCACGAACGAGATTTGGGCTAATTTGAGGTCAAAAGAATGATAGTTTGGTCACTGTCTCGGAATGGGGTGAAAACCCACCTATCCACTCTATTTTTCATGAGGATTCTAGAATGTCCAATAATGTTGTGAAATTCATGTGTTTGTGTCCTCAACCGCCACGAACGAGATTTGGGCTAATTTGAGGTCAAAAGAATGATAGTTTCGTCACTGTCTCGGAATGCGGTGAAAACCCACCTATCCACTCCATTTTTCATGAGGATTCTAGAATGTCAAATAATGTTGTGAAATTCATGTGTTTGTGTCCTCAACCGCCACGAACGAGATTTGGGCTAATTTGAGGTCAAAAGACTGAAAGTTTGGTCACTGTCCCGGAATGGGGTGAAAACCAGCCTATCCACTCCATTTTTCATGAGGATTCTAGAATGTCCAATAATGTCATCAAATTCATCTGTTTCTGTCCTCAACCGCCACGAACGAGATTTGGGCTAATTTGAGGTCAAAAGAATGATAGTTTGGTCACTGTCTCGGAATGGGGTGAAAACCCACCTATCCACTCCATTTTTCATGAGGATTCTAGAATGTCCAATAATGTTGTGAAATTCATGTGTTTGTTTCCTCAACCGCCACGAACAAGATTTGGGCTAATTTGAGGTCAAAAGACTGAAAGTTTAGTCACTGTCTCGGAATGGGGTGAAAACCAGCCTATCCACTCCATTTTTCATGAGGATTCTAGAATGTCCAATAATGTCACCAAATTCATCTGTTTCTGTCCTCAACCGCCACGAACGAGATTTGGGCTAATTTGAGGTCAAAAGAATGATAGTTTCGTCACTGTCTCGGAATGCGGTGAAAACCCACCTATCCACTCCATTTTTCATGAGGATTCTAGAATGTCAAATAATGTTGTGAAATTCATGTGTTTGTGTCCTCAACCGCCACGAACGAGATTTGGGCTAATTTGAGGTCAAAAGACTGAAAGTTTGGTCACTGTCCCGGAATGGGGTGAAAACCAGCCTATCCACTCCATTTTTCATGAGGATTCTAGAATGTCCAATAATGTCATCAAATTCATCTGTTTCTGTCCTCAACCGCCACGAACGAGATTTGGGCTAATTTGAGGTCAAAAGAATGATAGTTTGGTCACTGTCTCGGAATGGGGTGAAAACCCACCTATCCACTCCATTTTTCATGAGGATTCTAGAATGTCCAATAATGTTGTGAAATTCATGTGTTTGTTTCCTCAACCGCCACGAACAAGATTTGGGCTAATTTGAGGTCAAAAGACTGAAAGTTTAGTCACTGTCTCGGAATGGGGTGAAAACCAGCCTATCCACTCCATTTTTCATGAGGATTCTAGAATGTCCAATAATGTCACCAAATTCATCTGTTTCTGTCCTCAACCGCCACGAACGAGATTTGGGCTAATTTGAGGTCAAAAGAATGATAGTTTCGTCACTGTCTCGGAATGCGGTGAAAACCCACCTATCTACTCCATTTTTCATGAGGATTCTAGAATGTCAAATAATGTTGTGAAATTCATGTGTTTGTGTCCTCAACCGCCACAAACGAGATTTGGGCTAATTTGAGGTCAAAAGACTGAAAGTTTGGTCACTGTCTCGGAATGCGGTGAAAACCAGCCTATCCACTCCATTTTTCATGAGGATTCTAGAATGTCCAATAATGTCATCAAATTCATCTGTTTCTGTCCTCAACCGCCACGAACGAGATTTGGGCTAATTTGAGGTCAAAAGAATGATAGTTTGGTCACTGTCTCGGAATGGGGTGAAAACCCACCTATCCACTCTATTTTTCATGAGGATTCTAGAATGTCCAATAATGTTGTGAAATTCATGTGTTTGATTCCTCAACCGCCACGAACGAGATTTGGGCTAATTTGAGGTCAAAAGACTGAAAGTTTGGTCACTGTCTCGGAATGGGGTGAAAAACCACCTATCCACTCCATTTTTCATGAGGATTCTAGAATGTCTAATACTGTTGTCAAATTCATCTGTTTTTGTCCTCAACCGCCACAAACAAGATTTGGGCTAATTTGAGGTCAAATGAATGATATTTTCGTCACTGTCTCGGAATGCGGTGAAAACCCACCTATCCACTCCATTTTTCCTATGGATTCTAGAATGTCAAATATTGTTGTCAAATTCATCTGTTTGTGTCCTCAACCGCCACGAACGAGATTTTGGCTAATTTGAGGTCAAAAGAATGATAGTTTCGTCACTGTCTCGGAATACGGTGAAAACCCAACTATCCACTCCATTTTTCATGACGATTCTAGAATGTCAAATAATGCTGTCAAATTCATCTGTTTGTGTCCTCAACCGCCACGAACGATATTTGGGCTAATTTGACGTCAACAGAATGAAAGTTTGGTCACTGTCTCGGAATGGGGTGAAAACCCACCGATCCACTCCATTTTTTATGTGGATTCTAAAATGTCAAATAGTGTTTTTAAAGTCGTCTGTTTGTGTCCTCGACCGCCACGAACGAGATTTGGGCTAATTTGATGTCAAAAGAATGAAAGTTTGGTCACTGTCTCGGAATACGGTGAAAACCCACCTATCCACTCCATTTTTCATGAGGATTCTAGAGTGTCAAATACTGTTGTCAAATTCATCTGTTTGTGTCCTCAACCGCCACGAACGAGATTTGGGCTAATTTGAGTTCAAAAGAATGAAAGTTTGGTCACTGTCTCGGAATGGGGTGAAAACCCACCTATGCACTCCATTTTTCATGAGGATTCTAGAATGTCCAATACTGTTGTCGAATTCATCTGTTTATGTCCTCAACCGCCACAAATGAGATTTGGGCTAATTTGAGGTCAAAAGAATGAAAGTTTGGTCACTGTCTCGGAATGGGGTGAAAACCCACCTATGCACTCCATTTTTGATGAGGATTCTAGAATGTCCAATACTGTTGTCAAATTCATCTGTTTATGTCCTCAACCGCCACAAACGAGATTTGGGCTAATTTGATGACAAAAGAATGATAGTTTCGTCACTGTCTCGGAATGCGGTGAAAACCCACCCATCGTCTCCATTTTTCATGAGGATTCTAGAATGTCCATTAATGTTGTCAAATTCATCTGTTTGTGTCCTCAACCGCAACGAACGAGATTTGGGCTAATTTGAGGTCAAAAGAATGAAAGTTTGGTCACTGTCTCGGAATGGGGTGAAAACCCACCTATCCACTCCATTTTTCATGAGGATTCTAGAATGTCCAATAATGTTGTCAAATTCATCTGTTTCTGTCCTCAACCGCAACAAACGAGATTTGGGCTAATTTGATGTCAAAAGAATGATAGTTTCGTCACTGTCTCGGAGTGCGGTGAAAACCCGCCTATCCACTCCATTTTTCATAAGGATTCTAGAATGTCAAATAATGTTGTTAAATTCATCTGTTTGTGTCCTCAACCGCCACGAACGAGATTTGGGCTAATTTGATGTCAAAAGAATGATAGTTTCGTCACTGTCACGGAATGCGGTGAAAACCCACCTATCCACTCCATTTTTCATGAGGATTCTAGAATGTCCAATAATGTCACCAAATTCATCTGTTTCTGTCCTCAACCGCCACGAACGATATTTGGGCTAATTTGAGGTCAAAAGAATGATAGTTTCGTCACTGTCTCGGAATGCGGTGAAAACCCACCTATCCACTCCATTTTTCATGAGGATTCTAGAATGTCAAATAATGTTGTGAAATTCATGTGTTTGTGTCCTCAACCGCCACGAACGAGATTTGGGCTAATTTGAGGTCAAAAGACTGAAAGTTTGGTCACTGTCCCGGAATGGGGTGAAAACCAGCCTATCCACTCCATTTTTCAAGAGGATTCTAGAATGTCCAATAATGTCATCAAATTCATCTGTTTCTGTCCTCAACCGCCACGAACGAGATTTGGGCTAATTTGAGGTCAAAAGAATGATAGTTTGGTCACTGTCTCGGAATGGGGTGAAAACCCACCTATCCACTCCATTTTTCATGAGGATTCTAGAATGTCCAATAATGTTGTGAAATTCATGTGTTTGTGTCCTCAACCGCCACGAACGAGATTTGGGCTAATTTGAGGTCAAAAGACTGAAAGTTTGGTCACTGTCTCGGAATGGGGTGAAAACCAGCCTATCCACTCAATTTTTCATGAGGATTCTGGAATGTCCAATAATGTCACCAAATTCATCTGTTTCTGTCCTCAACCGCCACGAACGAGATTTGGGCTAATTTGAGGTCAAAAGAATGATAGTTTCGTCACTGTCTCGGAATGGGGTGAAAACCCACCTATCCACTCCATTTTTCATGAGGATTCTAGAATGTCAAATAATGTTGTGAAATTCATGTGTTTGTGTCCTCAACCGCCACGAACGAGATTTGGGCTAATTTAAGGTCAAAAGACTGAAAGTTTGGTCACTGTCTCGGAATGGGGTGAAAACCAGCCTATCCACCCAATTTTTCATGAGGATTCTAGAATGTCCAATAATGACATCAAATTCATCGTTTTCTGTCCTCAACCGCCACGAACGAGATTTGGGCTAATTTGAGGTCAAAAGAATGATAGTTTGGTCACTGTCTCGGAATGGGGTGAAAACCCACCTATCCACTCCATTTTTCATGAGGATTCTATAATGTCCAATAATGTTGTGAAATTCATCTGTTTCTGTCCTCAACCGCAACAAACGAGATTTGGGCTAATTTGATGTCAAAAGAATGATAGTTTCGTCACTGTCTCGGAATGCGGTGAAAACCCACCTATCCACTCCATTTTTCATGAGGGTTCTAGAATGTCAAATAATGTTGTCAAATTCATCTGTTTTTGTCCTCAACCGCCACGAACGAGATTTGGGCTAATTAGATGTCAAAAGAATGATAGTTTCGTCACTGTCTCGGAATGCGGTGAAAACCCACCTATCCACTCCATTTTTCATGAGGATTCTAGAATGTCAAATAATGTTGTCAAATTCATCTGTTTGTGTCCTCAACTGCCACGAACGAGATTTGGGCTAATTTGAGGTCAAAAGAATGATAGTTTCTTCACTGTCTCAGAATGCGGTGAAAAACCACCTATCCACTCCATTTTTCATGAAGATTCTAGAATGTCAAATAATGCTGTCAAATTTATCTGTTTGTGTCCTCAACCGCCACGAACGAGATTTGGGCTAATTTGATGTCAAAAGAATGATAGTTTCGTCACTGTCTCGGAATGCGGTGAAAACCCACCTATCCACTCCATTTTTCATGAGGATTCTAGAATGTCAAATAATGTTGTCAAATTCATCTGTTTGTGTCCTCAACCGCCACGAACGAGATTTGGGCTAATTTGAGGTCAAAAGAATGATAGTTTCGTCACTGTCGCGGAATGCGGTGAAAACCCACCTATCCACTCCATTTTTCATGAGGATTCTAGAATGTCAAATAATGTTGTCAAATTCATCTGTTTTTGTCCTCAACCGCCACGAACGAGATTTGGGCTAATTTGATGTCAAAAGAATGATAGTTTCGTCACTGTCTCGGAATGCGGTGAAAACCCACCTATCCACTACATTTTTCATGAGGATTCTAGAATGTCAAATAATGTTGTCAAATTCATCTGTTTTTGTCCTCAACCGCCACGAACGAGATTTGGGCTAATTTGATGTCAAAAGAATGATAGTTTCGTCACTGTCTCGGAATGCGGTGAAAACCCACCTATCCACTCCATTTTTCATGAGGATTCCAGAATGTCAAATAATGTTGTCAAATTCATCTGTTTGTGTCCTCAGCCGCCACGAACGAGATTTGGGCTAATTTGAGGTCAAAAGAATGATAGTTTCTTCACTGTCTCAGAATGCGGTGAAAAACCACCTATCCACTCCATTTTTCATGAAGATTCTAGAATCTCAAATAATGCTGTCTAATTTATCTGTTTGTGTCCTCAACCGCCACGAACGAGATTTGGGCTAATTTGATGTCAAAAGAATGATAGTTTCGTCACTGTCTCGGAATGCGGTGAAAACCCACCTATCCACTCCATTTTTCATGAGGATTCTAGAATGTCAAATAATGTTGTCAAATTCATCTGTTTGTGTCCTCAACCGCCACGAACGAGATTTGGGCTAATTTGAGGTCAAAAGAATGATAGTTTCGTCACTGTCTCGGAATGGGGTGAAAACCCACCTATCCACTCCATTTTTCATGAGGATTCTAGAATGTCCAATAATGTTGTGAAATTCATCTGTTTCTGTCCTCAACCGCAACAAACGAGATTTGGGCTAATTTGATGTCAAAAGAATGATAGTTTCGTCACTGTCTCGGAATGCGGTGAAAACCCACCTATCCACTCCATTTTTCATGAGGGTTCTAGAATGTCAAATAATGTTGTCAAATTCATCTGTTTTTGTCCTCAACCGCCACGAACGAGATTTGTGCTAATTAGATGTCAAAAGAATGATAGTTTCGTCACTGTCTCGGAATGCGGTGAAAACCCACCTATCCACTCCATTTTTCATGAGGATTCTAGAATGTCAAATAATGTTGTCAAATTCATCTGTTTGTGTCCTCAACCGCCACGAACGAGATTTGGGCTAATTTGAGGTCAAAAGAATGATAGTTTCTTCACTGTCTCCGAATGCGGTGAAAAACCACCTATCCACTCCATTTTTCATGAAGATTCTAGAATGTCAAATAATGCTGTCAAATTTATCTGTTTGTGTCCTCAACCGCCACGAACGAGATTTGGGCTAATTTGATGTCAAAAGAATGATAGTTTCGTCACTGTCTCGGAATGCGGTGAAAACCCACCATCCACTCCATTTTTCATGAGGATTCTAGAATGTCAAATAATGTTGTCAAATTCATCTGTTTGTGTCCTCAACCGCCACGAACGAGATTTGGGCTAATTTGAGGTCAAAAGAATGATAGTTTCGTCACTGTCGCGGAATACGGTGAAAACCCACCTATCCACTCCATTTTTCATGAGGATTCTAGAATGTCAAATAATGTTGTCAAATTCATCTGTTTTTGTCCTCAACCGCCACGAACGAGATTTGGGCTAATTTGATGTCAAAAGAATGATAGTTTCGTCACTGTCTCGGAATGCGGTGAAAACCCACCTATCCACTACATTTTTCATGAGGATTCTAGAATGTCAAATAATGTTGTCAAATTCATCTGTTTTTGTCCTCAACCGCCACGAACGAGATTTGGGCTAATTTGATGTCAAAAGAATGATAGTTTCGTCACTGTCTCGGAATGCGGTGAAAACCCACCTATCCACTCCATTTTTCATGAGGATTCTAGAATGTCAAATAATGTTGTCAAATTCATCTGTTTGTGTCCTCAGCCGCCACGAACGAGATTTGGGCTAATGTGAGGTCAAAAGAATGATAGTTTCTTCACTGTCTCAGAATGCGGTGAAAAACCACCTATCCACTCCATTTTTCATGAAGATTCTAGAATCTCAAATAATGCTGTCTAATTTATCTGTTTGTGTCCTCAACCGCCACGAACGAGATTTGGGCTAATTTGATGTCAAAAGAATGATAGTTTCGTCACTGTCTCGGAATGCGGTGAAAACCCACCTATCCACTCCATTTTTCATGAGGATTCTAGAATGTCAAATAATGTTGTCAAATTCATCTGTTTGTGTCCTCAACCGCCACGAACGAGATTTGGGCTAATTTGAGGTCAAAAGAATGATAGTTTCGTCACTGTCTCGGAATGCGGTGAAAACCCACCTATCCACTCCATTTTTCATGAGGATTCTAGAATGTCAAATAATGTTGTGAAATTCATGTGTTTGTGTCCTCAACCGCCACGAACGAGATTTGGGCTAATTTGAGGTCAAAAAACTGAAAGTTTGGTCACTGTCCCGGAATGGGGTGAAAACCAGCCTATCCACTCCATTTTTCATGAGGATTCTAGAATGTCCAATAATGTCATCAAATTCATCTGTTTCTGTCCTCAACAGCCACGAACGAGATTTGGGCTAATTTGAGGTCAAAAGAATGATAGTTTGGTCACTGTCTCGGAATGGGGTGAAAACCCACCTATCCACTCCATTTTTCATGAGGATTCTAGAATGTCCAATAATGTTGTGAAATTCATGTGTTTGTTTCCTCAACCGCCACGAACGAGATTTGGGCTAATTTGAGGTCAAAAGACTGAAAGTTTAGTCACTGTCTCGGAATGGGGTGAAAACCAGCCTATCCACTCCATTTTTCATGAGGATTCTAGAATGTCCAATAATGTCACCAAATTCATCTGTTTCTGTCCTCAACCGCCACGAACGAGATTTGGGCTAATTTGAGGTCAAAAGAATGATAGTTTCGTCACTGTCTCGGAATGCGGTGAAAACCCACCTATCCACTCCATTTTTCATGAGGATTCTAGAATGTCAAATAATGTTGTCAAATTCATCTGTTTGTGTCCTCAGCCGCCACGAACGAGATTTGGGCTAATTTGAGGTCAAAAGAATGATAGTTTCTTCACTGTCTCAGAATGCGGTGAAAAACCACCTATCCACTCCATTTTTCATGAAGATTCTAGAATCTCAAATAATGCTGTCTAATTTATCTGTTTGTGTCCTCAACCGCCACGAACGAGATTTGGGCTAATTTGATGTCAAAAGAATGATAGTTTCGTCACTGTCTCGGAATGCGGTGAAAACCCACCTATCCACTCCATTTTTCATGAGGATTCTAGAATGTCAAATAATGTTGTCAAATTCATCTGTTTGTGTCCTCAGCCGCCACGAACGAGATTTGGGCTAATGTGAGGTCAAAAGAATGATAGTTTCTTCACTGTCTCAGAATGCGGTGAAAAACCACCTATCCACTCCATTTTTCATGAAGATTCTAGAATCTCAAATAATGCTGTCTAATTTATCTGTTTGTGTCCTCAACCGCCACGAACGAGATTTGGGCTAATTTGATGTCAAAAGAATGATAGTTTCGTCACTGTCTCGGAATGCGGTGAAAACCCACCTATCCACTCCATTTTTCATGAGGATTCTAGAATGTCAAATAATGTTGTCAAATTCATCTGTTTGTGTCCTCAACCGCCACGAACGAGATTTGGGCTAATTTGAGGTCAAAAGAATGATAGTTTCGTCACTGTCTCGGAATGCGGTGAAAACCCACCTATCCACTCCATTTTTCATGAGGATTCTAGAATGTCAAATAATGTTGTGAAATTCATGTGTTTGTGTCCTCAACCGCCACGAACGAGATTTGGGCTAATTTGAGGTCAAAAAACTGAAAGTTTGGTCACTGTCCCGGAATGGGGTGAAAACCAGCCTATCCACTCCATTTTTCATGAGGATTCTAGAATGTCCAATAATGTCATCAAATTCATCTGTTTCTGTCCTCAACAGCCACGAACGAGATTTGGGCTAATTTGAGGTCAAAAGAATGATAGTTTGGTCACTGTCTCGGAATGGGGTGAAAACCCACCTATCCACTCCATTTTTCATGAGGATTCTAGAATGTCCAATAATGTTGTGAAATTCATGTGTTTGTTTCCTCAACCGCCACGAACGAGATTTGGGCTAATTTGAGGTCAAAAGACTGAAAGTTTAGTCACTGTCTCGGAATGGGGTGAAAACCAGCCTATCCACTCCATTTTTCATGAGGATTCTAGAATGTCCAATAATGTCACCAAATTCATCTGTTTCTGTCCTCAACCGCCACGAACGAGATTTGGGCTAATTTGAGGTCAAAAGACTGAAAGTTTAGTCACTGTCTCGGAATGGGGTGAAAACCAGCCTATCCACTCCATTTTTCATGAGGATTCTAGAATGTCCAATAATGTCACCAAATTCATCTGTTTCTGTCCTCAACCGCCACGAACGAGATTTGGGCTAATTTGAGGTCAAAAGAATGATAGTTTCGTCACTGTCTCGGAATGCGGTGAAAACCCACCTATCCACTCCATTTTTCATGAGGATTCTAGAATGTCAAATAATGTTGTGAAATTCATGTGTTTGTGTCCTCAACCGCCACGAACGAGATTTGGGCTAATTTGAGGTCAAAAAACTGAAAGTTTGGTCACTGTCCCGGAATGGGGTGAAAACCAGCCTATCCACTCCATTTTTCATGAGGATTCTAGAATGTCCAATAATGTCATCAAATTCATCTGTTTCTGTCCTCAACAGCCACGAACGAGATTTGGGCTAATTTGAGGTCAAAAGAATGATAGTTTGGTCACTGTCTCGGAATGGGGTGAAAACCCACCTATCCACTCCATTTTTCATGAGGATTCTAGAATGTCCAATAATGTTGTGAAATTCATGTGTTTGTTTCCTCAACCGCCACGAACGAGATTTGGGCTAATTTGAGGTCAAAAGACTGAAAGTTTAGTCACTGTCTCGGAATGGGGTGAAAACCAGCCTATCCACTCCATTTTTCATGAGGATTCTAGAATGTCCAATAATGTCACCAAATTCATCTGTTTCTGTCCTCAACCGCCACGAACGAGATTTGGGCTAATTTGAGGTCAAAAGAATGATAGTTTCGTCACTGTCTCGGAATGCGGTGAAAACCCACCTATCCACTCCATTTTTCATGAGGATTCTAGAATGTCAAATAATGTTGTCAAATTCATCTGTTTGTGTCCTCAGCCGCCACGAACGAGATTTGGGCTAATTTGAGGTCAAAAGAATGATAGTTTCTTCACTGTCTCAGAATGCGGTGAAAAACCACCTATCCACTCCATTTTTCATGAAGATTCTAGAATCTCAAATAATGCTGTCTAATTTATCTGTTTGTGTCCTCAACCGCCACGAACGAGATTTGGGCTAATTTGATGTCAAAAGAATGATAGTTTCGTCACTGTCTCGGAATGCGGTGAAAACCCACCTATCCACTCCATTTTTCATGAGGATTCTAGAATGTCAAATAATGTTGTCAAATTCATCTGTTTGTGTCCTCAGCCGCCACGAACGAGATTTGGGCTAATGTGAGGTCAAAAGAATGATAGTTTCTTCACTGTCTCAGAATGCGGTGAAAAACCACCTATCCACTCCATTTTTCATGAAGATTCTAGAATCTCAAATAATGCTGTCTAATTTATCTGTTTGTGTCCTCAACCGCCACGAACGAGATTTGGGCTAATTTGATGTCAAAAGAATGATAGTTTCGTCACTGTCTCGGAATGCGGTGAAAACCCACCTATCCACTCCATTTTTCATGAGGATTCTAGAATGTCAAATAATGTTGTCAAATTCATCTGTTTGTGTCCTCAACCGCCACGAACGAGATTTGGGCTAATTTGAGGTCAAAAGAATGATAGTTTCGTCACTGTCTCGGAATGCGGTGAAAACCCACCTATCCACTCCATTTTTCATGAGGATTCTAGAATGTCAAATAATGTTGTGAAATTCATGTGTTTGTGTCCTCAACCGCCACGAACGAGATTTGGGCTAATTTGAGGTCAAAAAACTGAAAGTTTGGTCACTGTCCCGGAATGGGGTGAAAACCAGCCTATCCACTCCATTTTTCATGAGGATTCTAGAATGTCCAATAATGTCATCAAATTCATCTGTTTCTGTCCTCAACAGCCACGAACGAGATTTGGGCTAATTTGAGGTCAAAAGAATGATAGTTTGGTCACTGTCTCGGAATGGGGTGAAAACCCACCTATCCACTCCATTTTTCATGAGGATTCTAGAATGTCCAATAATGTTGTGAAATTCATGTGTTTGTTTCCTCAACCGCCACGAACGAGATTTGGGCTAATTTGAGGTCAAAAGACTGAAAGTTTAGTCACTGTCTCGGAATGGGGTGAAAACCAGCCTATCCACTCCATTTTTCATGAGGATTCTAGAATGTCCAATAATGTCACCAAATTCATCTGTTTCTGTCCTCAACCGCCACGAACGAGATTTGGGCTAATTTGAGGTCAAAAGAATGATAGTTTCGTCACTGTCTCGGAATGCGGTGAAAACCCACCTATCCACTCCATTTTTCATGAGGATTCTAGAATGTCAAATAATGTTGTCAAATTCATCTGTTTGTGTCCTCAGCCGCCACGAACGAGATTTGGGCTAATTTGAGGTCAAAAGAATGATAGTTTCTTCACTGTCTCAGAATGCGGTGAAAAACCACCTATCCACTCCATTTTTCATGAAGATTCTAGAATCTCAAATAATGCTGTCTAATTTATCTGTTTGTGTCCTCAACCGCCACGAACGAGATTTGGGCTAATTTGATGTCAAAAGAATGATAGTTTCGTCACTGTCTCGGAATGCGGTGAAAACCCACCTATCCACTCCATTTTTCATGAGGATTCTAGAATGTCAAATAATGTTGTGAAATTCATGTGTTTGTGTCCTCAACCGCCACGAACGAGATTTGGGCTAATTTGAGGTCAAAAAACTGAAAGTTTGGTCACTGTCCCGGAATGGGGTGAAAACCAGCCTATCCACTCCATTTTTCATGAGGATTCTAGAATGTCCAATAATGTCATCAAATTCATCTGTTTCTGTCCTCAACAGCCACGAACGAGATTTGGGCTAATTTGAGGTCAAAAGAATGATAGTTTGGTCACTGTCTCGGAATGGGGTGAAAACCCACCTATCCACTCCATTTTTCATGAGGATTCTAGAATGTCCAATAATGTTGTGAAATTCATGTGTTTGTTTCCTCAACCGCCACGAACGAGATTTGGGCTAATTTGAGGTCAAAAGACTGAAAGTTTAGTCACTGTCTCGGAATGGGGTGAAAACCAGCCTATCCACTCCATTTTTCATGAGGATTCTAGAATGTCCGATAATGTCACCAAATTCATCTGTTTCTGTCCTCAACCGCCACGAACGAGATTTGGGCTAATTTGAGGTCAAAAGAATGATAGTTTCGTCACTGTCTCGGAATGCGGTGAAAACCCACCTATCCACTCCATTTTTCATGAGGATTCTAGAATGTCAAATAATGTTGTGAAATTCATGTGTTTGTGTCCTCAACCGCCACGAACGAGATTTGGGCTAATTTGAGGTCAAAAGACTGAAAGTTTGGTCACTGTCTCGGAATGGGCTGAAAACCAGCCTATCCACTCCATTTTTCATGAGGATTCTAGAATGTCCAATAATGTCATCAAATTCATCTGTTTCTGTCCTCAACCGCCACGAACGAGATTTGGGCTAATTTGAGGTCAAAAGAATGATAGTTTGGTCACTGTCTCGGAATGGGGTGAAAACCCACCTATCCACTCTATTTTTCATGAGGATTCTAGAATGTCCAATAATGTTGTGAAATTCATGTGTTTGTGTCCTCAACCGCCACGAACGAGATTTGGGCTAATTTGAGGTCAAAAGACTGAAAGTTTGGTCACTGTCTCGGAATGGGGTGAAAACCAGCCTATCCACTCCATTTTTCATGAGGATTCTAGAATGTCCAATAATGTCACCAAATTCATCTGTTTCTGTCCTCAACCACCACGAATGAGATTTGGGCTAATTTGAGGTCAAAAGAATGATAGTTTCGTCACTGTCTCGGAATGCGGTGAAAACCCACCTATCCACTCCATTTTTCATGAGGATTCTAGAATGTCAAATAATGTTGTGAAATTCATTTGTTTGTGTCCTCAACCGCCACGAACGAGATTTGGGCTAATTTGAGGTCAAAAGACTGAAAGTTTGGTCACTGTCTCAGAATGGGGTGAAAACCAGCCTATCCACTCCATTTTTCATGAGGATTCTAGAATGTCCAATAATGTCATCAAATTCATCTGTTTCTGTCCTCAACCGCCACGAACGGGATTTGGGCTAATTTGAGGTCAAAAGAATGATAGTTTGGTCACTGTCTCGGAATAGGGTGAAAACCCACCTATCCACTCCATTTTTCATGAGGATTCTAGAATGTCCAATAATGTTGTGAAATTCATCTGTTTCTGTCCTCAACCGCAACAAACGAGATTTGGGCTAATTTGATGTCAAAAGAATGATAGTTTCGTCACTGTCTCGGAATGCGGTGAAAACCCACCTATCCACTCCATTTTTCATGAGGATTCTAGAATGTCAAATACTGTTGTCAAATTCATCTGTTTAAATCCTCAACCGCCACGAACGAGATTTTGGCTAATTTGATGTCAAAAGAATGATAGTTTCGTCACTGTCTCGGAATGCGGTGAAAACCCACCTATCCACTCCATTTTTCATGAGGATTCTAGAATGTCAAATAATGTTGTCAAATTCATCTGTTTGTGTCCTCAACCGCCACGAACGAGATTTGGGCTAATTTGAGGTAAAAACAATGATAGTTTCTTCACTGTCTCAGAATGCGGTGAAAACCCACCTATCCACTCCATTTTTCATGAGGATTCTAGAATGTCCAATAATGTCATCAAATTCATCTGTTTCTGTCCTCAACCGCCACGAACGAGATTTGGGATAATTTGAGGTCAAAAGAATGATAGTTTGGTCACTGTCTCAGAATGGGGTGAAAACCCACCTATCCACTCCATTTTTCATGAGGATTCTAGAATGTCCAATAATGTTGTGAAATTCATGTGTTTCTGTCCTCAACCGCAACAAACGAGATTTGGGCTAATTTGATGTCAAAAGAATGATAGATTCGTCACTGTCTCGGAATGCGGTGAAAACCCACCTATCCACTCCATTTTTCATGAGGATTCTAGAATGTCAAATAATGTTGTCAAATTCATCTGTTTAAATCCTCAACCGCCACGAACGAGATTTTGGCTAATTTGATGTCAAAAGAATGATAGTTTCGTCACTGTCTCGGAATGCGGTGAAAACCCACCTATCCACTCCATTTTTCATGAGGATTCTAGAATGTCAAATAATGTTGTCAAATTCATCTGTTTGTGTCCTCAACCGCCACGAACGAGATTTGGGCTAATTTGAGGTCAAAAGAATGATAGTTTCTTCACTGTCTCAGAATGCGGTGAAAACCCACCTATCCACTCCATTTTTCATGAGGATTCTAGAATGTCCAATAATGTCATCAAATTCATCTGTTTCTGTCCTCAACCGCCACGAACGAGATTTGGGCTAATTTGAGGTCAAAAGAATGATAGTTTGGTCACTGTCTCGGAATGGGGTGAAAACCCACCTATCCACTCCATTTTTCATGAGGATTCTAGAATGTCCAATAATGTTGTGAAATTCATGTGTTTGTGTCCTCAACCGCCACGAACGAGATTTGGGCTAATTTGATGTCAAAAGAATGGAAGTTTTAGTCACTGTCTCGGAATGCGGTGAAAACCCACCTATCCACTCCATTTTTCATAAAGATTCCAGAATGTCAAATAATGTTGTTAAATTCATCTGTTTGTGTCCTCAAAAGCCACGAACGAGATTTGGGCTAATTTGGGGTCAAAAGAATGAAAGTTTGCTTACTGCCTCGGAATGGGTTGAAAATTCACCTATCCACTCCATTTTTCATGAGGATTCCATAATGTCAAACAATGCTGTCAAATTCATCTGTTTGTGTCCTCAACCGCCACGAACGAGATTTGGGCTAATTTGACGTCAAAAGAATGAAAGTTTGGTCACTGTCTCGGAATGCGGTGAAAACCCACCTATCCACTCCATTTTTCATGACGATTCTAGAATGTCCAATAATGTTGAGAAATTCATCGGTTTGGGTCTTAAACAGCCACGAACAAGATTTGGGCTAATTTGTGTTCAAAAGAATGAATGTTTGGTCACTGTCTCGGAATGGGGTGAAAACCCACCTATGCACTCCATTTTTCATGAGGATTCTAGAATGTCCATTAATGTTGTTAAATTCATCTGTTTGTGTCCTCAACCGCCACGAACGAGATTTGGGCTAATTTGAGGTCAAAAGAATGAAAGTTTGGTCACTATCTCGGAATGCGGTGAAAACCCACCTATCCACTCCATTTTTCATAAGGATTCTAGAATGTCAAATAATGCTGTCAAATTCATCTGTTTGGGTCCTCAACCGCCACGAACGAGATTTGGGCTAATTTGAGGTCAAAAGAATGAAAGTTTGGTCACTCTCACGGAATGCGGTGAAAACCCACCTATCCACTCCATTTTTCATGAGGATTCTAGAATGTCCATTAATGTTGTCAAATTCATCTGTTTGTGTCCTCAACCGCCACGAACGTGATTTGGGCTAATTTGAGGTCAAAAGAATGATAGTTTCGTCACTGTCTCTGAATGCGGTGAAAAGCCACCTATCCACTCCATTTTTCATGAGGATTCTAGAATGTCAAATAATGCTGTCAAATTTATCTGTTTGTGTCCTCAACCGCCACGAACGAGATTTGGGCTAATTTGAGTTCAAAAGAATGATAGTTTCGTCACTGTCTCCGAATGCGGTGAAAACCCACCTATCCACTCCATTTTTCATGAGGATTCTAGATTGTCAAATAATGCTGTCAAATTCATCTGTTTGTGTCCTCAACCGCCACGAACGAGATTTGGGCTAATTTGACGTCAAAAGAATGAAAGTTTGGTCACTGTCTTGGAATGCGGTGAAAACCCACCGATCCACTCCATTTTTCATGTGGATTCTAAAATGTCAAATAGTGTTTTTAAAGTCGTCTGTTTGTGTCCTCGACCGCCACGAACGAGATTTGTTCTAATTTGAGGTCAAAAGAATGAAAGTTTGGTCACTGTCTCGGAATGCGGTGAAAACCCACCTATCCACTCCATTTTTCATGAGGATTCTAGAATGTCCAATAATGTTGAGAAATTCATCTGTTTGGGTCTTAAACAGCCACGAACAAGATTTGGGCTAATTTGTGTTCAATAGAATGAATGTTTGGTCACTGTCTCGGAATGGGGTGAAAACCCACCAATGCACTCCATTTTTCATGAGGATTCTAGAATGTCCATTAATGTTGTCAAATTCATCTGTTTGTGTCCTCAACCGCCACGAACGAGATTTGGGCTAATTTGAGGGCAAAAGAATGAAAGTTTGGTCACTGTCTCGGAATGCGGTGAAAACCCACCTATCCACTCCATTTTTCATGAGGATTCTAGAATGTCCAATAATGTTGTCAAATTCATCTGTTTCTGTCCTCAACCGCAACAAACGAGATTTGGGCTAATTTGATGTCAAAAGAATGATAGTTTGGTCACTGTCTCGGAATGCGGTGAAAACCCACCTATCCACTCCATTTTTCATGAGAATTATAGAATGTCAAATAATGTTGTCAAATTCATCTGTTTGTGTCCTCAACCGCCACGAACGAGAATTGGGCTAATTTGAGGTCAAAAGAATGATAGTTTCGTCACTGTGTTAGAATGCGGTGAAAACCCACCTATCAACTCCATTTTTTATGAGGATTCTAGAATGTCAAATATTGGTGTCAAATTCATCTGTTTGTGTCCTCAACCACCACGAACGAGATTTGGGTTAATTTGAGTTCAAAAGAATGATAGTTTCGTCACTGTCTCAGAATGCGGTGAAAACCCACCTATCCACTCCATTTTTCATGAGGATTCTAGAATGTCAAATAATGCTGTCAAATTCATCTGTTTGTGTCCTCAACCGCCACGAACGAGATTTGGGCTAATTTGGGGTCAAAAAAATGAAAGTTTTGTTACTGTCTCGGAATGCGGTGAAAACCCACCTATCCACTTCATTTTTCATAAGGATTCTAGAATGTCAAATAATGCTGTCAAATTCATCTGTTTGTTTCCTCAACCGCCACGAACGTGATTTGGGCTAATTTGGGGTCAAAAGAATGAAAGTTTTGTTACTGTCTGGGAATGCCGTGAAAACCCACCTATCCACTCCATTTTTCATGAGGATTCTAGAATGTCAAATAATGCTGTCAAATTCATCTGTTTGTGTCCTCAACCGCCATGAACGAGATTTGGGCTAATTTGCGTTCAAAAGAATGATAGTTTCGTCACTGTCTCAGAATGCGGTGAAAACCCACCTATCCACTCCATTTTTCATGAGGATTCTAGAATGTCAAATAATGCTGTCAAATTCATCTGTTTGTGTCCTCAACCGCCACGAACGAGATTTGGGCTAATTTGGGGTCAAAAGAATGAAAGTTTGTTCACTGTCTCGGAATGCGGTGAAAACCCACCTATGCACTCCATTTTTTATGAGGATTCTAGAATGTCCATTAATGTTGTTAAATTCATCTGTTTGTGTCCTCAACCGCCACGAACGAGATTTGGGCTAATTTGAGGTCAAAAGAATGAAAGTTTGGTCACTAACTCGGAATGCGGTGAACACCCACCTATCCACTCCATTTTTCATGAGGATTCCAGAATGTCCATTAATGTTGTCAAATTCATCTGTTTGGGTCCTCAACCGCCACGAACGAGATTTGGGCTAATTTGAGGTCAAAAGAATGAAAGTTTGCTTACTGTCTCGGAATGCGGTGAAAACCCACCTATCCACTCCATTTTTCATGAGGATTCTAGAATGTCCAATAATGTTGAGAAATTCATCTGTTTGGGTCTTAAACAGCCACGAACAAGATTTGGGCTAATTTGTGTTCAATCGAATGAATGTTTGGCCACTGTCTCGGAATGGGGTGAAAACCCACCAATGCACTCCATTTTTCATGAGGATTCTAGAATGTCCATTAATGTTGTCAAATTCATCTGTTTGTGTCCTCAACCGCCACGAACGAGATTTGGGCTAATTTGAGGGCAAAAGAATGAAAGTTTGGTCACTGTCTCGGAATGCGGTGAAAACCCACCTATCCACTCCATTTTTCATGAGGATTCTAGAATGTCCAATAATGTTGTCAAATTCATCTGTTTCTGTCCTCAACCGCAACAAACGAGATTTGGGCTAATTTGATGTCAAAAGAATGATAGTTTGGTCACTGTCTCGGAATGCGGTGAAAACCCACCTATCCACTCCATTTTTCATGAGAATTATAGAATGTCAAATAATGTTGTCAAATTCATCTGTTTGTGTCCTCAACCGCCACGAACGAGAATTGGGCTAATTTGAGGTCAAAAGAATGATAGTTTCGTCACTGTGTTAGAATGCGGTGAAAACCCACCTATCAACTCCATTTTTTATGAGGATTCTAGAATGTCAAATATTGGTGTCAAATTCATCTGTTTGTGTCCTCAACCACCACGAACGAGATTTGGGTTAATTTGAGTTCAAAAGAATGATAGTTTCGTCACTGTCTCAGAATGCGGTGAAAACCCACCTATCCACTCCATTTTTCATGAGGATTCTAGAATGTCAAATAATGCTGTCAAATTCATCTGTTTGTGTCCTCAACCGCCACGAACGAGATTTGGGCTAATTTGGGGTCAAAAAAATGAAAGTTTTGTTACTGTCTCGGAATGCGGTGAAAACCCACCTATCCACTTCATTTTTCATAAGGATTCTAGAATGTCAAATAATGCTGTCAAATTCATCTGTTTGTTTCCTCAACCGCCACGAACGTGATTTGGGCTAATTTGGGGTCAAAAGAATGAAAGTTTTGTTACTGTCTGGGAATGCCGTGAAAACCCACCTATCCACTCCATTTTTCATGAGGATTCTAGAATGTCAAATAATGCTGTCAAATTCATCTGTTTGTGTCCTCAACCGCCATGAACGAGATTTGGGCTAATTTGCGTTCAAAAGAATGATAGTTTCGTCACTGTCTCAGAATGCGGTGAAAACCCACCTATCCACTCCATTTTTCATGAGGATTCTAGAATGTCAAATAATGCTGTCAAATTCATCTGTTTGTGTCCTCAACCGCCACGAACGAGATTTGGGCTAATTTGGGGTCAAAAGAATGAAAGTTTGTTCACTGTCTCGGAATGCGGTGAAAACCCACCTATGCACTCCATTTTTTATGAGGATTCTAGAATGTCCATTAATGTTGTTAAATTCATCTGTTTGTGTCCTCAACCGCCACGAACGAGATTTGGGCTAATTTGAGGTCAAAAGAATGAAAGTTTGGTCACTAACTCGGAATGCGGTGAACACCCACCTATCCACTCCATTTTTCATGAGGATTCCAGAATGTCCATTAATGTTGTCAAATTCATCTGTTTGGGTCCTCAACCGCCACGAACGAGATTTGGGCTAATTTGAGGTCAAAAGAATGAAAGTTTGCTTACTGTCTCGGAATGCGGTGAAAACCCACCTATCCACTCCATTTTTCATGAGGATTCTAGAATGTCCAATAATGTTGAGAAATTCATCTGTTTGGGTCTTAAACAGCCACGAACAAGATTTGGGCTAATTTGTGTTCAAAAGAATGAATGTATTCACTGTCTCGGAATGGGGTGAAAACCCACCTATGCACTCCATTTTTCATGAGGATTCTAGAATGTCCATTAATGTTGTCAAATTCATCTGTTTGTGTCCTCAACCGCCACGAACGAGATTTGGGCTAATTTGAGGTCAAAAGAATGAAAGTTTGGTCACTAACTCGGAATGCGGTGAAAACCCACCTATCCACTCCATTTTTCATGAGGATTCTAGAATGTCCATTAATGTTGTCAAATTCATCTGTTTGGGTCCTCAACCGCCACGAACGAGATTTGGGCTAATTTGAGGTCAAAAGAATGAAAGTTTGGTCACTGTCTCGGAATGCGGTGAAAACCCACCTATCCGCTCCATTTTTCATGAGGATTCTAGAATGTCCATTAATGTTGTCAAATTCATCTGTTTGTGTCCTCAACCGCCACGAACGTGATTTGGGCTAATTTGAGGTCAAAAGAATGATAGTTTCGTCACTGTCTCTGAATGCGGTGAAAAGCCACCTATCCACTCCATTTTTCATGAGGATTCTAGAATGTCAAATAATGCTGTCAAATTCATCTGTTTGTGTCCTCAACCGCCACGAACGAGATTTGGGCTAATTTGAGGTCAAAAGAATGAAAGTTTGGTCACTGTCTCGGAATGCGGTGAAAACCCACCTATCCACTCCATTTTTCATGAGGATTCTAGAATGTCCAATAATGTTGAGAAATTCATCTGTTTGGGTCTTAAACAGCCACGAACAAGATTTGGGCTAATTTGTGTTCAATAGAATGAATGTTTGGTCACTGTCTCGGAATGGGGTGAAAACCCACCTATGCACTCCATTTTTCATGAGGATTCTAGAATGTCCATTAATGTTGTCAAATTCATCTGTTTGTGTCCTCAACCGCCACGAACGAGATTTGGGCTAATTTGAGGGCAAAAGAATGAAAGTTTGGTCACTGTCTCAGAATGCGGTGAAAACCCACCTATCCACTCCATTTTTCATGAGGATTCTAGAATGTGAAATAATGCTGTCAAATTCATCTGTTTGTGTCCTCAACCGCCACGAACGAGATTTGGGCGAATTTGGGGTCAAAAGAATGAAAGTTTGTTCACTGTCTCGGAATGCGGTGAAAACCCACCTATGCACTCCATTTTTTATGAGGATTCTAGAATGTCCATTAATGTTGTCAAATTCATCTGTTTGTGTCCTCAACCGCCACGAACGAGATTTGGGCTAATTTGAGGTCAAAAGAATGAAAGTTTGGTCACTAACTCGGAATGCGGTGAACACCCACCTATCCACTCCATTTTTCATGAGGATTCCAGAATGTCCATTAATGTTGTCAAATTCATCTGTTTGGGTCCTCAACCGCCACGAACGAGATTTGGGCTAATTTGAGGTCAAAAGAATGAAAGTTTGCTTACTGTCTCGGAATGCGGTGAAAACCCACCTATCCACTCCATTTTTCATGAGGATTCTAGAATGTCCAATAATGTTGAGAAATTCATCTGTTTGGGTCTTAAACAGCCACGAACAAGATTTGGGCTAATTTGTGTTCAAAAGAATGAATGTATTCACTGTCTCGGAATGGGGTGAAAACCCACCTATGCACTCCATTTTTCATGAGGATTCTAGAATGTCCATTAATGTTGTCAAATTCATCTGTTTGTGTCCTCAACCGCCACGAACGAGATTTGGGCTAATTTGAGGTCAAAAGAATGAAAGTTTGGTCACTAACTCGAAATGCGGTGAAAACCCACCAATCCACTCCATTTTTCATGAGGATTCCAGAATGTCCATTAATGTTGTCAAATTAATCTGTTTGGGTCCTCAACCGCCACGAACGAGATTTGGGCTAATTTGAGGTCAAAAGAATGAAAGTTTGGTCACTGTCTCGGAATACGGTGAAAACCCACCTATCCGCTCCATTTTTCATGAGGATTCTAGAATGTCCATTAATGTTGTCAAATTCATCTGTTTGTGTCCTCAACCGCCACGAACGTGATTTGGGCTAATTTGAGGTCAAAAGAATGATAGTTTCGTCACTATCTCTGAATGCGGTGAAAAGCCACCTATCCACTCCATTTTTCATGAGGATTCTAGAATGTCAAATAATGCTGTCAAATTCATCTGTTTGTGTCCTCAACCGCCACGAACGAGATTTGGGCTAATTTGAGTTCAAAAGAATGATAGTTTCGTCACTGTCTCCGAATGCGGTGAAAACCCACCTATCCACTCCATTTTTCATGAGGATTCTAGATTGTCAAATAATGCTGTCAAATTCATCTGTTTGTGTCCTCAACCGCCATGAACGAGATTTGGGCTAATTTGACGTCAAAAGAATGAAAGTTTGGTCACTGTCTTGGAATGCGGTGAAAACCCACCGATCCACTCCATTTTTCATGTGGATTCTAAAATGTCAAATAGTGTTTTTAAAGTCGTCTGTTTGTGTCCTCGACCGCCACGAACGAGATTTGGGCTAATTTGAGGTCAAAAGAATGAAAGTTTGGTCACTGTCTCGGAATGCGGTGAAAACCCACCTATCCACTCCATTTTTCATGAGGATTCTAGAATGTCCAATAATGTTGAGAAATTCATCTGTTTGGGTCTTAAACAGCCACGAACAAGATTTGGGCTAATTTGTGTTCAATAGAATGAATGTTTGGTCACTGTCTCGGAATGGGGTGAAAACCCACCTATGCACTCCATTTTTCATGAGGATTCTAGAATGTCCATTAATGTTGTCAAATTCATCTGTTTGTGTCCTCAACCGCCACGAACGAGATTTGGGCTAATTTGAGGGCAAAAGAATGAAAGTTTGGTCACTGTCTCGGAATGCGGTGAAAAGCCACCTATCCACTCCATTTTTCATGAGGATTCTAGAATGTCAAATAATGCTGTCAAATTCATCTGTTTGTGTCCTCAACCGCCACGAACGAGATTTGGGCTAATT
This sequence comes from Inga oerstediana, assembly GCA_963210345.1. NCBI lineage: Eukaryota > Viridiplantae > Streptophyta > Magnoliopsida > Fabales > Fabaceae > Inga > Inga oerstediana. The sequence goes on along the minus strand of OY723408.1, from coordinate 36,981,864 downwards.
TGAGTTCAAAAGAATGATAGTTTCGTCACTGTCTCCGAATGCGGTGAAATCCCACCTATCCACTCCATTTTTCATGAGGATTCTAGATTGTCAAATAATGCTGTCAAATTCATCTGTTTGTGTCCTCAACCGCCACGAACGAGATTTGGGCTAATTTGACGTCAAAAGAATGAAAGTTTGGTCACTGTCTTGGAATGCGGTGAAAACCCACCGATCCACTCCATATTTCATGTGGATTCTAAAATGTCAAATAGTGTTTTTAAAGTCGTCTGTTTGTGTCCTCGACCGCCACGAACGAGATTTGGGCTAATTTGAGGTCAAAAGAATGAAAGTTTGGTCACTGTCTCAGAATGCGGTGAAAACCCACCTATCCACTCCATTTTTCATGAGGATTCTAGAATGTCAAATAATGCTGTCAAATTCATCTGTTTGTGTCCTCAACCGCCAGGAACGAGATTTGGGCTAATTTGAGTTCAAAAGAATGATAGTTTCGTCACTGACTCAGAATGCGGTGAAAACCCACCTATCCACTCCATTTTTCATGAGGATTCTAGAATGTCAAATAATGCTGTCAAATTCATCTGTTTGTGTCCTCAACCGCCACGAACGAGATTTGGGCTAATTTGGGGTCAAAAGAATGAAAGTTTGTTCACTGTCTCGGAATGCGGTGAAAACCCACCTATGCACTCCATTTTTTATGAGGATTCTAGAATGTCCATTAATGTTGTCAAATTCATCTGTTTGTGTCCTCAACCGCCACGAACGAGATTTGGGCTAATTTGAGGTCAAAAGAATGAAAGTTTGGTCACTAACTCGGAATGCGGTGAACACCCACCTATCCACTCCATTTTTCATGAGGATTCCAGAATGTCCATTAATGTTGTCAAATTCATCTGTTTGGGTCCTCAACCGCCACGAACGAGATTTGGGCTAATTTGAGGTCAAAAGAATGAAAGTTTGCTTACTGTCTCGGAATGGGTTGAAAACCCACCTATCCACTCCATTTTTCATGAGGATTCTAGAATGTCAAATAATGCTGTCAAATTCATCTGTTTGTGTCCTCAACCGCCACGAACGAGATTTGGGCTAATTTGAGTTCAAAAGAATGATAGCTTCGTCACTGTCTCAGAATGCGGTGAAAACCCACCTATCCACTCCATTTTTCATGAGGATTCTAGAATGTCAAATAATGCTGTCAAATTCATCTGTTTGTGTCCTCAACCGCCACGAATGAGATTTGGGCTAATTTGACGTCAAAAGAATGAAAGTTTGGTCACTGTCTCGGAATGCGGTGAAAACCCACCTATCCACTCCATTTTTCATGAGGATTCTAGAATGTCCAATAATGTTGAGAAATTCATCTGTTTGGGTCTTAAACAGCCACGAACAAGATTTGGGCTAATTTGTGTTCAAAAGAATGAATGTTTGGTCACTGTCTCGGAATGGGGTGAAATCCCACCTATGCACTCCATTTTTCATGAGGATTCTAGAAGGTACATTAATGTTGTCAAATTCATCTGTTTGTGTCCTCAACCGCCACGAACGAGATTTGGGCTAATTTGAGGTCAAAAGAATGAAAGTTTGGTCACTAACTCGGAATGCGGTGAAAACCCACCTATCCACTCCATTTTTCATGAGGATTCTAGAATGTCCATTAATGTTGTCAAATTCATCTGTTTGGGTCCTCAACCGCCACGAACGAGATTTGGGCTAATTTGAGGTCAAAAGAATGAAAGTTTGGTCACTGTCTCGGAATGCGGTGAAAACCCACCTATCCACTCCATTTTTCATGAGGATTCTAGAATGTCCATTAATGTTGTCAAATTCATCTGTTTGTGTCCTCAACCGCCACGAACGAGATTTGGGCTAATTTGAGGTCAAAAGAATGATAGTTTCGTCACTGTGTTAGAATGCGGTGAAAACCCACCTATCCACTCCATTTTTCATGAGGATTCTAGAATGTCAAATAATGCTGTCAAATTCATCTGTTTGTGCCCTCAACCGCCACGAACGAGATTTCGGCTAATTTCACGTCAAAAGAATGAAAGTTTGGTCACTGTCTCGGAATGCGGTGAAAACCCACCTATCCACTATATTTTTCATGAGGATTCTAGAATGTCCAATAATGTTGAGAAATTCATCTGTTTGGGTCTTAAACAGCCACGAACAAGATTTGGGCTAATTTGTGTTCAAAAGATTGAATGTTTGGTCACTGTCTCGGAATGCGGTGAACACCCACCTATCCGCTCTATTTTTCAGGAGGATTCCAGAATGTCAAATAATGTTGTCAAATTCATTTGTTTGTGTCCTCAAAAGCTACGAACGAGATTTGGGCTAATTTGGGGTCAAAAGAATGAAAGTTTGCTTACTGTCTCGGAATGGGTTGAAAACCCACCTATCCACTCCATTTTTCATGAGGATTCTAGAATGTCAAATAATGCTGTCAAATTCATCTGTTTGTGTCCTCAACCGCCACGAACGAGATTTGGGCTAATTTGAGGTCAAAAGAATGAAAGTTTGGTCACTATCTCGGAATGCGGTGAAAACCCACCTATCCACTCCATTTTTCATGAGGATTCTAGAATGTCCATTAATGTTGTCAAATTCTTCTGTTTGGGTCCTCAACCGCCACGAACGAGATTTGGGCTAATTTGAGGTCAAAAGAATGAAAGTTTGGTCACTGTCTCGGAATGTGGTGAAAACCCACCTATCCACTCCATTTTTCATGAGGATACTAGAATGTCCATTAATGTTGTCAAATTCATCTGTTTGTGTCCTCAACCGCCACGAACGAGATTTGGGCTAATTTGAGGTCAAAAGAATGATAGTTTCGTCACTGTGTTAGAATGCGGTGAAAACCCACCTATCCACTCCATTTTTCATGAGGATTCTAGAATGTCAAATAATGCTGTCAAATTCATCTGTTTGTGCCCTCAACCGCCACGAACGAGATTTGGGCTAATTTCACGTCAAAAGAATGAAATTTTGGTCACTGTCTCGGAATGCGGTGAAAACCCACCTATCCACTATATTTTTCATGAGGATTCTAGAATGTCCAATAATGTTGAGAAATTCATCTATTTGGGTCTTAAACAGCCACGAACAAGATTTGGGCTAATTTGTGTTCAAAAGAATGAATGTTTGGTCACTGTCTCGGAATGCGGTGAACACCCACCTATCCGCTCTATTTTTCATGAGGATTCCAGAATGTCAAATAATGTTGTCAAATTCATTTGTTTGTGTCCTCAAAAGCCACGAACGAGATTTGGGCTAATTTGGGGTCAAAAGAATGAAAGTTTGCTTACTGTCTCGGAATGGGTTGAAAACCCACCTATCCACTCCATCTTTCATGAGGATTCTAGAATGTCAAATAATGCTGTCAAATTCATCTGTTTGTGTCCTCAACCGCCACGAACGAGATTTGGGCTAATTTGAGGTCAAAAGAATGAAAGTTTGGTCACTATCTCGGAATGCGGTGAAAACCCACCTATCCACTCCATTTTTCATGAGGATTCTAGAATGTCCATTAATATTGTCAAATTCTTCTGTTTGGGTCCTCAACCGCCACGAACGAGATTTGGGCTAATTTGAGGTCAAAAGAATGAAAGTTTGGTCATTGTCTCGGAATGCGGTGAAAACCCACCTATCCACTCCATTTTTCATGAGGATACTAGAATGTCCATTAATGTTGTCAAATTCTTCTGTTTGGGTCCTCAACCGCCACGAACGAGATTTGGGCTAATTTGAGGTCAAAAGAATGAAAGTTTGGTCACTATCTCGGAATGCGGTGAAAACCCACCTATCCACTCCATTTTTCATGAGGATTCTAGAATGTCCATTAATTATGTCAAATTCTTCTGTTTGGGTCCTCAACCGCCACGAACGAGATTTGGGCTAATTTGAGGTCAAAAGAATGAAAGTTTGGTCACTATCTCGGAATGCGGTGAAAACCCACCTATCCACTCCATTTTTCATGAGCATTATAGAATGTCAAATAATGTTGTCAAATTCATCTGTTTGTGTCCTCAACCGCCACGAACGAGAATTGGGCTAATTTGAGGTCAAAAGAATGATAGTTTCGTCACTGTGTTAGAATGCGGTGAAAACCCACCTATCCACTCCATTTTTTATGAGGATTCTAGAATGTCAAATATTGGTGTCAAATTCATCTGTTTGTGTCCTCAACCGCCACGAACGAGATTTGGGCTAATTTGGGGTCAAAACAATGAAAGTTTTGTTACTGTCTCGGAATGCGGTGAAAACCCACCTTTCCACTCCATTTTTCATGAGGATTCTAGAATGTCAATTAATGTTGTCAAATTCATCTGTTTGTGTCCTCAACCACCACGAACGAGATTTGGGTTAATTTGAGGTCAAAAGAATGATAGTTTCGTCACTGTGTTAGAATGCGGTGAAAACCCACCTATCCACTCCATTTTTCATGAGGATTCTAGAATGTCAAATAATGCTGTCAAATTCATCTGTTTGTGTCCTCAACCACCACGAACGAGATTTGGGCTAATTTGAGGTCAAAAGAATGAAAGTTTGGTCACTGTCTCGGAATGGGGTGAAAACCCACCTATGCACTCCATTTTTCATGAGGATTCTTGAAGGTCCATTAATGTTGTCAAATTCATCTGTTTGTGTCCTCAACCGCCACGAACGAGATTTGGGCTAATTTGAGGTCAAAAGAATGAAAGTTTGGTCACTAACTCGGAATGCGGTGAAAACCCACCTATCCACTCCATTTTTCATGAGGATTCTAGAATGTCAAATAATGCTGTCAAATTCATCTGTTTGTGCCCTCAACCGCCACGAACGAGATTTGGGCTAATTTCACGTCAAAAGAATGAAAGTTTGGTCACTGTCTCGGAATGCGGTGAAAACCCACCTATCCACTCCATTTTTCATGAGGATTCTAGAATGTCCAATAATGTTGAGAAATTCATCTGTTTGGGTCTTAAACAGCCACGAACAAGATTTGGGCTAATTTGTGTTCAAAAGAATGAATGTTTGGTCACTGTCTCAGAATGCGGTGAACACCCACCTATCCGCTCTATTTTTCATGAGGATTCCAGAATGTCAAATAATGTTGTCAAATTCATTTGTTTGTGTCCTCAAAAGCCACGAACGAGATTTGGGCTAATTTGGGGTCAAAAGAATGAAAGTTTGCTTACTGTCTCGGAATGGGTTGAAAACCCACCTATCCACTCCATTTTTCATGAGGATTCTAGAATGTCAAATAATGCTGTCAAATTCATCTGTTTGTGTCCTCAACCGCCACGAACGAGATTTGGGCTAATTTGAGGTCAAAAGAATGAAAGTTTGGTCACTGTCTCGGAATGCGGTGAAAACCCACCTATCCACTCCATTTTTCATGAGGATTCTAGAATGTCCAATAATGTTGAGAAATTCATCTGTTTGGGTCTTAAACAGCCACGAACAAGATTTGGGCTAATTTGAGGTCAAAAGAATGAAAGTTTGCTTACTGTGTCGGAATGGGTTGAAAACCCACCTATCCACTCCATTTTTCATGAGGATTCTAGAATGTCAAATAATGCTGTCAAATTCATCTGTTTGTGTCCTCAACCGCCACGAACGAGATTTGGGCTAATTTGAGTTCAAAAGAATGATAGTTTCGTCACTGTCTCAGAATGCGGTGAAAACCCACCTATCCACTCCATTTTTCATGAAGATTCTAGAATGTCAAATAATGCTGTCAAATTCATCTGTTTGTGTCCTCAACCGCCACGAACGAGATTTGGCCTAATTTGACGTCAAAAGAATGAAAGTTTGGTCACTGTCTCGGAATGCAGTGAAAACCCACCTATCCACTCCATTTTTCATGAGGATTCTAGAATGTCCAATAATGTTGAGAAATTCATCTGTTTGGGTCTTAAACAGCCACAAACAAGATTTGGGCTAATTTGTGTTCAAAAGAATGAATGATTGGTCACTGTCTCGGAATGGGGTGAAAACCCACCTATGCACTCCATTTTTCATGAGGATTCTAGGAAGGTCCATTAATGTTGTCAAATTCATCTGTTTGTGTCCTCAACCGCCACGAACGAGATTTGGGCTAATTTGAGGTCAAAAGAATGAAAGTTTGGTCACTAACTCGGAATGCGGTGAAAACCCACCTATCCACTCCATTTTTCATGAGGATTCTAGAATGTCCATTAATGTTGTCAAATTCATCTGTTTGGGTCCTCAACCGCCACGAACAAGATTTGGGCTAATTTGAGGTCAAAAGAATGAAAGTTTGGTCACTGTCTCGGAATGCGGTGAAAACCCACCTATCCACTCCATTTTTCATGAGGATTCTAGAATGTCCATTAATGTTGTCAAATTCATCTGTTTGTGTCCTCAACCGCCACGAACGAGATTTGGGCTAATCTGAGGTCAAAAGAATGAAAGTTTGGTCACTAACTCGGAATGCGGTGAAAACCCACCTATCCACTCCATTTTTCATGAGGATTCTAGAATGTCAAATAATGCTGTCAAATTCATCTGTTTGTGCCCTCAACCGCCACGAACGAGATTTGGGCTAATTTCACGTCAAAAGAATGAAAGTTTGGTCACTGTCTCGGAATGCGGTGAAAACCCACCTATCCACTATATTTTTCATGAGGATTCTAGAATGTCCAATAATGTTGAGAAATTCATCTGTTTGGGTCTTAAACAGCCACGAACAAGATTTGGGCTAATTTGTGTTCAAAAGAATGAATGTTTGGTCACTGTCTCGGAATGCGGTGAACACCCACCTATCCGCTCTATTTTTCATGAGGATTCCAGAATGTCAAATAATGTTGTCAAATTCATTTGTTTGTGTCCTCAAAAGCCACGAACGAGATTTGGGCTAATTTGGGGTCAAAAGAATGAAAGTTTGCTTACTGTCTCGGAATGGGTTGAAAACCCACCTATCCACTCCATTTTTCATGAGGATTCTAGAATGTCAAATAATGCTGTCAAATTCATCTGTTTGTGTCCTCAACCGCCACGAACGAGATTTGGGCTAATTTGAGGTCAAAAGAATGAAAGTTTGGTCACTATCTCGGAATGCGGTGAAAACCCACCTATCCACTCCATTTTTCATGAGGATTCTAGAATGTCCATTAATGTTGTCAAATTCTTCTGTATGGGTCCTCAACCGCCACGAACGAGATTTGGGCTAATTTGAGGTCAAAAGAATGAAAGTTTGGTCACTGTCTCGGAATGCGGTGAAAACCCACCTATCCACTCCATTTTTCATGAGGATTCTAGAATGTCCATTAATGTTGTCAAATTCTTCTGTTTGGGTCCTCAACCGCCACGAACGAGATTTGGGCTAATTTGAGGTCAAAAGAATGAAAGTTTGGTCACTATCTCGGAATGCGGTGAAAACCCACCTATCCACTCCATTTTTCATGAGAATTATAGAATGTCAAATAATGTTGTCAAATTCATCTGTTTGTGTCCTCAACCGCCACGAACGAGATTTGGGTTAATTTGAGGTCAAAAGAATGATAGTTTCGTCACTGTGTTAGAATGCGGTGAAAACCCACCTATCCACTCCATTTTTCATGAGGATTCTAGAATGTCAAATAATGCTGTCAAATTCATCTGTTTGTGTCCTCAACCGCCACGAACGAGATTTGGGCTAATTTGGGGTCAAAACAATGAAAGTTTTGTTACTGTCTCGGAATGCGGTGAAAACCCACCTATCCACTCCATTTTTCATGAGGATTCTAGAATGTCAATTAATGTTGTCAAATTCATCTGTTTGTGTCCTCAACCACCACGAACGAGATTTGGGTTAATTAGAGGTCAAAAAAATGATAGTTTCGTCACTCTGTTAGAATGCGGTGAAAACCCACCTATCCACTCCATTTTTCATGAGGATTCTAGAATGTCAAATAATGCTGTCAAATTCATCTGTTTGTGTCCTCAACCACCACGAACGAGATTTTGGCTAATTTGAGGTCAAAAGAATGAAAGTTTGGTCACTGTCTCGGAATGCGTTGAAAACCCACCTATCCACTCCATTTTTCATGAGGATTCTAGAATGTCCAATAATGTTGAGAAATTCATCTGTTTGGGTCTTAAACAGCCACGAACAAGATTTGGGCTAATTTGTGTTCAAAAGAATGAATGTTTGGTCACTGTCTCGGAATGGGGTGAAAACCCACCTATGCACTCCATTTTTCATGAGGATTCTAGAAGGTCCATTAATGTTGTCAAATTCATCTGTTTGTGTCCTCAACCGCCACGAAGGAGATTTGGGCTAATTTGAGGTCAAAAGAATGATAGTTTGGTCACTGTCTCGGAATGGGGTGAAAACCCACCTATCCACTCCATTTTTCATGAGGATTCTAGAATGTCAAATAATGCTGTCAAATTCATCTGTTTGTGTCCTCAACCGCCACGAACGAGATTTGGGCTAATTTGAGTTCAAAAGAATGATAGTTTCGTCACTGTCTCAGAATGCGGTGAAAACCCACCTATCCACTCCATTTTTCATGAGGATTATAGAATGTCAAATAATGCTGTCAAATTCATCTGTTTGTTTCCTCAACAGCCACGAACAAGATTTGGGCTAATTTGTGTTCAAAAGAATGAATGTTTGGTCACTGTCTCGGAATGGGGTGAAAACCCACCTATGCACTCCATTTTTCATGAGGATTCTAGAAGGTCCATTAATGTTGTCAAATTCATCTGTTTGTGTCCTCAACCGCCACGAACGAGATTTGGGCTAATTTGAGGTCAAAAAGAATGAAAGTTTGGTCACTAACTCGGAATGCGGTGAAAACCCACCTATCCACTCCATTTTTCATGAGGATTCTAGAATGTCAAATAATGCTGTCAAATTCATCTGTTTGTTTCCTCAACAGCCACGAACAAGATTTGGGCTAATTTGTGTTCAAAAGAATGAATGTTTGGTCACTGTCTCGGAATGGGGTGAAAACCCACCTATGCACTCCATTTTTCATGAGGATTCTAGAAGGTCCATTAATGTTGTCAAATTCATCTGTTTGTGTCCTCAACCGCCACGAACGAGATTTGGGCTAATTTGAGGTCAAAAAGAATGAAAGTTTGGTCACTAACTCGGAATGCGGTGAAAACCCACCTATCCACTCCATTTTTCATGAGGATTCTAGAATGTCCATTAATGTTGTCAAATTCATCTGTTTGGGTCCTCAACCGCCACGAATGAGATTTGGGCTAATTTGAGGTCAAAAGAATGAAAGTTTGGTCACTATCTCGGAATGCGGTGAAAACCCACCTATCCACTCCATTTTTCATGAGAATTATAGAATGTCAAATAATGTTGTCAAATTCATCTGTTTGTGTCCTCAACCGCCACGAACGAGATTTGGGTTAATTTGAGTTCAAAAGAATGATAGTTTCGTCACTGTCTCAGAATGCGGTGAAAACCCACCTATCCACTCCATTTTTCATGAGGATTCTAGAATGTCAAATAATGCTGTCAAATTCATCTGTTTGTGTCCTCAACCGCCACGAACGAGATTTGGGCTAATTTGGGGTAAAAAAAATGAAAGTTTTGTTACTGTCTCGGAATGCGGTGAAAACCCACCTATCCACTCCATTTTTCATGAGGATTCTAGAATGTCAAATAATGCTGTCAAATTCATCTGTTTGTTTCCTCAACCGCCACGAACGAGATTTGGGCTAATTTGGGGTCAAAAGAATGAAAGTTTTGTTACTGTCTGGGAATGCAGTGAAAACCCACCTATCCACTCCATTTTTCATGAGGATTCTAGAATGTCAAATAATGCTGTCAAATTCATCTGTTTGTGTCCTCAACCGCCATGAACGAGATTTGGGCTAATTTGAGTTCAAAAGAATGATAGTTTCGTCACTGTCTCAGAATGCGGTGAAAACCCACCTATCCACTCCATTTTTCATGAGGATTATAGAATGTCAAATAATGCTGTCAAATTCATCTGTTTGTGTCCTCAACCACCGCGAACGAGATTTGGGCTAATTTGACGTCAAAAGAATGAAAGTTTGGTCACTGTCTCGGAATGCGGTGAAAACCCACCTATCCACTCCATTTTTCATGAGGATTCTAGATTGTCCAATAATGTTGAGAAATTCATCTGTTTGGGTCTTAAACAGCCTCGAACAAGATTTGGGCTAATTTGTGTTCAAAAGAATGAATGTTTGGTCACTAACTCGGAATGCGGTGAAAACCCACCTAGGCACTCCATTTTTCATGAGGATTCTAGAAGGTCCATTAATGCTGTCAAATTCATCTGTTTGTGTCCTCAACCGCCACGAAGGAGATTTGGGCTAATTTGAGGTCAAAAGAATGAAAGTTTGGTCACTGTCTCGGAATGCGGTGAAAACCCACCTATCCACTCCATTTTTCATGAGGATTCTAGAATGTCCAATAATGTTGAGAAATTCATCTGTTTGGGTCCTCAACAGCCACGAACAAGATTTGGGCTAATTTGTGTTCAAAAGAATGAATGTTTGGTCACTGTCTCGGAATACGGTGAACACCCACCTATCCGCTCCATTTTTCATGAGGATTCCAGAATGTCAAATAATGTTGTCAAATTCATTTGTTTGTGTCCTCAAAAGCCACGAACGAGATTTGGGCTAATTTGGGGTCAAAAGAATGAAAGTTTGGTCACTATCTCGTAATGCGGTGAAAACCCACCTATCCACTCCATTTTTCATGAGGATTCTAGAATGTCCATTAATGTTGTCAAATTCTTCTGTTTGGGTCCTCAACCGCCACGAACGAGATTTGGGCTAATTTGAGGTCAAAAGAATGAAAGTTTGGTCACTATCTCGGAATGCGGTGAAAACCCACCTATCCACTCCATTTTTCATGAGGATTCTAGAATGTCCAATAATGTTGAGAAATTCATCTGTTTGGGTCTTAAACAGCCACGAACAAGATTTGGGCTAATTTGTGTTCAAAAGAATGAATGTTTGGTCACTGTCTCGGAATGGGGTGAAAACCCACCTATGCACTCCATTTTTCATGAGGATTCTAGAAGGTCCATTAATGTTGTCAAATTCATCTGTTTGTGTCCTCAACCGCCACGAACGAGATTTGGGCTAATTTGAGGTCAAAAGAATGAAAGTTTGGTCACTAACTCGGAATGCGGTGAAAACCCACCTATCCACTCCATTTTTCATGAGGATTCTAGAATGTCCATTAATGTTGTCAAATTCTTCTGTATGGGTCCTCAACCGCCACGAACGAGATTTGGGCTAATTTGAGGTCAAAAGAATGAAAGTTTGGTCACTGTCTCGGAATGCGGTGAAAACCCACCTATCCACTCCATTTTTCATGAGGATACTAGAATGTCCATTAATGTTGTCAAATTCTTCTGTTTGGGTCCTCAACCGCCACGAACGAGATTTGGGCTAATTTGAGGTCAAAAGAATGAAAGTTTGGTCACTATCTCGGAATGCGGTGAAAACCCACCTATCCACTCCATTTTTCATGAGGATTCTAGAATGTCCATTAATGTTGTCAAATTCTTCTGTTTGGGTCCTCAACCGCCACGAACGAGATTTGGGCTAATTTGAGGTCAAAAGAATGAAAGTTTGGTCACTATCTCGGAATGCGGTGAAAACCCACCTATCCACTCCATTTTTCATGAGAATTATAGAATGTCAAATAATGTTGTCAAATTCATCTGTTTGTGTCCTCAACCGCCACGAACGAGATTTGGGTTAATTTGAGGTCAAAAGAATGATAGTTTCGTCACTGTGTTAGAATGCGGTGAAAACCCACCTATCCACTCCATTTTTCATGAGGATTCTAGAATGTCAAATAATGCTGTCAAATTCATCTGTTTGTGTCCTCAACCGCCACGAACGAGATTTGGGCTAATTTGGGGTCAAAACAATGAAAGTTTTGTTACTGTCTCGGAATGCGGTGAAAACCCACCTATCCACTCCATTTTTCATGAGGATTCTAGAATGTCAATTAATGTTGTCAAATTCATCTGTTTGTGTCCTCAACCACCACGAACGAGATTTGGGTTAATTAGAGGTCAAAAAAATGATAGTTTCGTCACTCTGTTAGAATGCGGTGAAAACCCACCTATCCACTCCATTTTTCATGAGGATTCTAGAATGTCAAATAATGCTGTCAAATTCATCTGTTTGTGTCCTCAACCACCACGAACGAGATTTTGGCTAATTTGAGGTCAAAAGAATGAAAGTTTGGTCACTGTCTCGGAATGCGTTGAAAACCCACCTATCCACTCCATTTTTCATGAGGATTCTAGAATGTCCAATAATGTTGAGAAATTCATCTGTTTGGGTCTTAAACAGCCACGAACAAGATTTGGGCTAATTTGTGTTCAAAAGAATGAATGTTTGGTCACTGTCTCGGAATGGGGTGAAAACCCACCTATGCACTCCATTTTTCATGAGGATTCTAGAAGGTCCATTAATGTTGTCAAATTCATCTGTTTGTGTCCTCAACCGCCACGAAGGAGATTTGGGCTAATTTGAGGTCAAAAGAATGATAGTTTGGTCACTGTCTCGGAATGGGGTGAAAATCCACCTATCCACTCCATTTTTCATGAGGATTCTAGAATGTCAAATAATTCTGTCAAATTCATCTGTTTGTGTCCTCAACCGCCACGAACGAGATTTGGGCTAATTTGAGTTCAAAAGAATGATAGTTTCGTCACTGTCTCAGAATGCGGTGAAAACCCACCTATCCACTCCATTTTTCATGAGGATTATAGAATGTCAAATAATGCTGTCAAATTCATCTGTTTGTTTCCTCAACAGCCACGAACAAGATTTGGGCTAATTTGTGTTCAAAAGAATGAATGTTTGGTCACTGTCTCGGAATGGGGTGAAAACCCACCTATGCACTCCATTTTTCATGAGGATTCTAGAAGGTCCATTAATGTTGTCAAATTCATCTGTTTGTGTCCTCAACCGCCACGAACGAGATTTGGGCTAATTTGAGGTCAAAAAGAATGAAAGTTTGGTCACTAACTCGGAATGCGGTGAAAACCCACCTATCCACTCCATTTTTCATGAGGATTCTAGAATGTCAAATAATGCTGTCAAATTCATCTGTTTGTTTCCTCAACAGCCACGAACAAGATTTGGGCTAATTTGTGTTCAAAAGAATGAATGTTTGGTCACTGTCTCGGAATGGGGTGAAAACCCACCTATGCACTCCATTTTTCATGAGGATTCTAGAAGGTCCATTAATGTTGTCAAATTCATCTGTTTGTGTCCTCAACCGCCACGAACGAGATTTGGGCTAATTTGAGGTCAAAAAGAATGAAAGTTTGGTCACTAACTCGGAATGCGGTGAAAACCCACCTATCCACTCCATTTTTCATGAGGATTCTAGAATGTCCATTAATGTTGTCAAATTCATCTGTTTGGGTCCTCAACCGCCACGAATGAGATTTGGGCTAATTTGAGGTCAAAAGAATGAAAGTTTGGTCACTATCTCGGAATGCGGTGAAAACCCACCTATCCACTCCATTTTTCATGAGAATTATAGAATGTCAAATAATGTTGTCAAATTCATCTGTTTGTGTCCTCAACCGCCACGAACGAGATTTGGGTTAATTTGAGTTCAAAAGAATGATAGTTTCGTCACTGTCTCAGAATGCGGTGAAAACCCACCTATCCACTCCATTTTTCATGAGGATTCTAGAATGTCAAATAATGCTGTCAAATTCATCTGTTTGTGTCCTCAACCGCCACGAACGAGATTTGGGCTAATTTGGGGTAAAAAAAATGAAAGTTTTGTTACTGTCTCGGAATGCGGTGAAAACCCACCTATCCACTCCATTTTTCATGAGGATTCTAGAATGTCAAATAATGCTGTCAAATTCATCTGTTTGTTTCCTCAACCGCCACGAACGAGATTTGGGCTAATTTGGGGTCAAAAGAATGAAAGTTTTGTTACTGTCTGGGAATGCAGTGAAAACCCACCTATCCACTCCATTTTTCATGAGGATTCTAGAATGTCAAATAATGCTGTCAAATTCATCTGTTTGTGTCCTCAACCGCCATGAACGAGATTTGGGCTAATTTGAGTTCAAAAGAATGATAGTTTCGTCACTGTCTCAGAATGCGGTGAAAACCCACCTATCCACTCCATTTTTCATGAGGATTCTAGAATGTCAAATAATGCTGTCAAATTCATCTGTTTGTGTCCTCAACCGCCACGAAGGAGATTTTGGCTAATTTGGGGTCAAAAAAATGAAAGTTTTGTTACTGTCTCGGAATGCGGTGAAAACCCACCTATCCACTCCATTTTTCATGAGGATTCTAGAATGTCAAATAATGCTGTCAAATTCATCTGTTTGTGTCCTCAACCGCCATGAACGAGATTTGGGCTAATTTGAGTTCAAAAGAATGATAGTTTCGTCACTGTCTCAGAATGCGGTGAAAACCCACCTATCCACTCCATTTTTCATGAGGATTCTAGAATGTCAAATAATGCTGTCAAATTCATCTGTTTGTGTCCTCAACCGCCATGAACGAGATTTGGGCTAATTTGAGTTCAAAAGAATGATAGTTTCGTCACTGTCTCAGAATGCGGTGAAAACCCACCTATCCACTCCATTTTTCATGAGGATTCTAGAATGTCCATTAATGTTGTCAAATTCTTCTGTTTGTGTCCTCAACCGCCACGAACGAGATTTGGGCTAATTTGAGGTCAAAAGAATGAAAGTTTGGTCACTGTCTCGGAATGCGGTGAAAACCCACCTATCCACTCCATTTTTCATGAGGATACTAGAATGTCCATTAATGTTGTCAAATTCTTCTGTTTGGGTCCTCAACCGCCACGAACGAGATTTAGGCTAATTTGATGTCAAAAGAATGAAAGTTTGGTCACTAACTCGGAATGCGGTGAAAACCCACCTATCCACTCCATTTTTCATGAGGATTCTAGAATGTCCATTAATGTTGTCAAATTCATCTGTTTGGGTCCTCAACCGCCACGAACGAGATTTGGGCTAATTTGAGGTCAAAAGAATGAAAGTTTGCTTACTGTCTCGGAATGGGTTGAAAACCCACCTATCCACTCCATTTTTCATGAGGATTCTAGAATGTCAAATAATGCTGTCAAATTCATCTGTTTGTGTCCTCAACCGCCACGAACGAGATTTGGGCTAATTTGAGTTCAAAAGAATGATAGTTTCGTCACTGTCTCAGAATGCGGTGAAAACCCACCTATCCACTCCATTTTTCATGAGGATTATAGAATGTCAAATAATGCTGTCAAATTCATCTGTTTGTGTCCTCAACCGCCACGAACGAGATTTGGGCTAATTTGGGATCAAAAAAATGAAAGTTTTGTTACTGTCTCGGAATGCGGTGAAAACCCACCTATCCACTCCATTTTTCATGAGGATTCTAGAATGTCAAATAATGCTGTCAAATTCATCTGTTTGTTTCCTCAACAGCCACGAACAAGATTTGGGCTAATTTGTGTTCAAAAGAATGAATGTTTGGTCACTGTCTCGGAATGGGGTGAAAACCCACCTATGCACTCCATTTTTCATGAGGATTCTAGAAGGTCCATTAATGTTGTCAAATTCATCTGTTTGTGTCCTCAACCGCCACGAACGAGATTTGGGCTAATTTGAGGTCAAAAAGAATGAAAGTTTGGTCACTAACTCGGAATGCGGTGAAAACCCACCTATCCACTCCATTTTTCATGAGGATTCTAGAATGTCCATTAATGTTGTCAAATTCATCTGTTTGGGTCCTCAACCGCCACGAATGAGATTTGGGCTAATTTGAGGTCAAAAGAATGAAAGTTTGGTCACTATCTCGGAATGCGGTGAAAACCCACCTATCCACTCCATTTTTCATGAGAATTATAGAATGTCAAATAATGTTGTCAAATTCATCTGTTTGTGTCCTCAACCGCCACGAACGAGATTTGGGTTAATTTGAGTTCAAAAGAATGATAGTTTCGTCACTGTCTCAGAATGCGGTGAAAACCCACCTATCCACTCCATTTTTCATGAGGATTCTAGAATGTCAAATAATGCTGTCAAATTCATCTGTTTGTGTCCTCAACCGCCACGAACGAGATTTGGGCTAATTTGGGGTAAAAAAAATGAAAGTTTTGTTACTGTCTCGGAATGCGGTGAAAACCCACCTATCCACTCCATTTTTCATGAGGATTCTAGAATGTCAAATAATGCTGTCAAATTCATCTGTTTGTTTCCTCAACCGCCACGAACGAGATTTGGGCTAATTTGGGGTCAAAAGAATGAAAGTTTTGTTACTGTCTGGGAATGCAGTGAAAACCCACCTATCCACTCCATTTTTCATGAGGATTCTAGAATGTCAAATAATGCTGTCAAATTCATCTGTTTGTGTCCTCAACCGCCATGAACGAGATTTGGGCTAATTTGAGTTCAAAAGAATGATAGTTTCGTCACTGTCTCAGAATGCGGTGAAAACCCACCTATCCACTCCATTTTTCATGAGGATTCTAGAATGTCAAATAATGCTGTCAAATTCATCTGTTTGTGTCCTCAACCGCCACGAAGGAGATTTTGGCTAATTTGGGGTCAAAAAAATGAAAGTTTTGTTACTGTCTCGGAATGCGGTGAAAACCCACCTATCCACTCCATTTTTCATGAGGATTCTAGAATGTCAAATAATGCTGTCAAATTCATCTGTTTGTGTCCTCAACCGCCATGAACGAGATTTGGGCTAATTTGAGTTCAAAAGAATGATAGTTTCGTCACTGTCTCAGAATGCGGTGAAAACCCACCTATCCACTCCATTTTTCATGAGGATTCTAGAATGTCAAATAATGCTGTCAAATTCATCTGTTTGTGTCCTCAACCGCCATGAACGAGATTTGGGCTAATTTGAGTTCAAAAGAATGATAGTTTCGTCACTGTCTCAGAATGCGGTGAAAACCCACCTATCCACTCCATTTTTCATGAGGATTCTAGAATGTCCATTAATGTTGTCAAATTCTTCTGTTTGTGTCCTCAACCGCCACGAACGAGATTTGGGCTAATTTGAGGTCAAAAGAATGAAAGTTTGGTCACTGTCTCGGAATGCGGTGAAAACCCACCTATCCACTCCATTTTTCATGAGGATACTAGAATGTCCATTAATGTTGTCAAATTCTTCTGTTTGGGTCCTCAACCGCCACGAACGAGATTTAGGCTAATTTGATGTCAAAAGAATGAAAGTTTGGTCACTAACTCGGAATGCGGTGAAAACCCACCTATCCACTCCATTTTTCATGAGGATTCTAGAATGTCCATTAATGTTGTCAAATTCATCTGTTTGGGTCCTCAACCGCCACGAACGAGATTTGGGCTAATTTGAGGTCAAAAGAATGAAAGTTTGCTTACTGTCTCGGAATGGGTTGAAAACCCACCTATCCACTCCATTTTTCATGAGGATTCTAGAATGTCAAATAATGCTGTCAAATTCATCTGTTTGTGTCCTCAACCGCCACGAACGAGATTTGGGCTAATTTGAGGTCAAAAGAATGAAAGTTTGGTCACTATCTCGGAATGCGGTGAAAACCCACCTATCCACTCCATTTTTCATGAGGATTCTAGAAGGTCTATTAATGTTGTCAAATTCATCTGTTTGTGTCCTCAACCGCCACGAACGAGATTTGGGCTAATTTGAGGTCAAAAGAATGAAAGTTTGGTCACTAACTCGGAATGCGGTGAAAACCCACCTATCCACTCCATTTTTCATGAGGATTCTAGAATGTCCATTAATGTTGTCAAATTCATCTGTTTGGGTCCTCAACCGCCACGAACGAGATTTGGGCTAATTTGAGGTCAAAAGAATGAAAGTTTGCTTACTGTCTCGGAATGGGTTGAAAACCCACCTATCCACTCCATTTTTCATGAGGATTCTAGAATGTCAAATAATGCTGTCAAATTCATCTGTTTGTGTCCTCAACCGCCACGAACGAGATTTGGGCTAATTTGAGTTCAAAAGAATGATAGTTTCGTCACTGTCTCAGAATGCGGTGAAAACCCACCTATCCACTCCATTTTTCATGAGGATTCTAGAATGTCAAATAATGCTGTCAAATTCATCTGTTTGTTTCCTCAACAGCCACGAACAAGATTTGGGCTAATTTGTGTTCAAAAGAATGAATGTTTGGTCACTGTCTCGGAATGGGGTGAAAACCCACCTATGCACTCCATTTTTCATGAGGATTCTAGAAGGTCCATTAATGTTGTCAAATTCATCTGTTTGTGTCCTCAACCGCCACGAACGAGATTTGGGCTAATTTGAGGTCAAAAAGAATGAAAGTTTGGTCACTAACTCGGAATGCGGTGAAAACCCACCTATCCACTCCATTTTTCATGAGGATTCTAGAATGTCCATTAATGTTGTCAAATTCATCTGTTTGGGTCCTCAACCGCCACGAATGAGATTTGGGCTAATTTGAGGTCAAAAGAATGAAAGTTTGGTCACTATCTCGGAATGCGGTGAAAACCCACCTATCCACTCCATTTTTCATGAGAATTATAGAATGTCAAATAATGTTGTCAAATTCATCTGTTTGTGTCCTCAACCGCCACGAACGAGATTTGGGCTAATTTGGGGTAAAAAAAATGAAAGTTTTGTTACTGTCTCGGAATGCGGTGAAAACCCACCTATCCACTCCATTTTTCATGAGGATTCTAGAATGTCAAATAATGCTGTCAAATTCATCTGTTTGTTTCCTCAACCGCCACGAACGAGATTTGGGCTAATTTGGGGTCAAAAGAATGAAAGTTTTGTTACTGTCTGGGAATGCAGTGAAAACCCACCTATCCACTCCATTTTTCATGAGGATTCTAGAATGTCAAATAATGCTGTCAAATTCATCTGTTTGTGTCCTCAACCGCCACGAACGAGATTTGGGCTAATTTGAGTTCAAAAGAATGATAGTTTCGTCACTGTCTCAGAATGCGGTGAAATCCCACCTATCCACTCCATTTTTCATGAGGATTCTAGAATGTCAAATAATGCTGTCAAATTCATCTGTTTGTGTCCTCAACCGCCACGAAGGAGATTTTGGCTAATTTGGGGTCAAAAAAATGAAAGTTTTGTTACTGTCTCGGAATGCGGTGAAAACCCACCTATCCACTCCATTTTTCATGAGGATTCTAGAATGTCAAATAATGCTGTCAAATTCATCTGTTTGTGTCCTCAACCGCCATGAACGAGATTTGGGCTAATTTGAGTTCAAAAGAATGATAGTTTCGTCACTGTCTCAGAATGCGGTGAAAACCCACCTATCCACTCCATTTTTCATGAGGATTCTAGAATGTCAAATAATGCTGTCAAATTCATCTGTTTGTGTCCTCAACCGCCATGAACGAGATTTGGGCTAATTTGAGTTCAAAAGAATGATAGTTTCGTCACTGTCTCAGAATGCGGTGAAAACCCACCTATCCACTCCATTTTTCATGAGGATTCTAGAATGTCCATTAATGTTGTCAAATTCTTCTGTTTGTGTCCTCAACCGCCACGAACGAGATTTGGGCTAATTTGAGGTCAAAAGAATGAAAGTTTGGTCACTGTCTCGGAATGCGGTGAAAACCCACCTATCCACTCCATTTTTCATGAGGATACTAGAATGTCCATTAATGTTGTCAAATTCTTCTGTTTGGGTCCTCAACCGCCACGAACGAGATTTGGGCTAATTTGAGGTCAAAAGAATGAAAGTTTGGTCACTATCTCGGAATGCGGTGAAAACCCACCTATCCACTCCATTTTTCATGAGGATTCTAGAAGGTCTATTAATGTTGTCAAATTCATCTGTTTGTGTCCTCAACCGCCACGAACGAGATTTGGGCTAATTTGAGGTCAAAAGAATGAAAGTTTGGTCACTAACTCGGAATGCGGTGAAAACCCACCTATCCACTCCATTTTTCATGAGGATTCTAGAATGTCCATTAATGTTGTCAAATTCATCTGTTTGGGTCCTCAACCGCCACGAACGAGATTTGGGCTAATTTGAGGTCAAAAGAATGAAAGTTTGCTTACTGTCTCGGAATGGGTTGAAAACCCACCTATCCACTCCATTTTTCATGAGGATTCTAGAATGTCAAATAATGCTGTCAAATTCATCTGTTTGTGTCCTCAACCGCCACGAACGAGATTTGGGCTAATTTGAGTTCAAAAGAATGATAGTTTCGTCACTGTCTCAGAATGCGGTGAAAACCCACCTATCCACTCCATTTTTCATGAGGATTCTAGAATGTCAAATAATGCTGTCAAATTCATCTGTTTGTTTCCTCAACAGCCACGAACAAGATTTGGGCTAATTTGTGTTCAAAAGAATGAATGTTTGGTCACTGTCTCGGAATGGGGTGAAAACCCACCTATGCACTCCATTTTTCATGAGGATTCTAGAAGGTCCATTAATGTTGTCAAATTCATCTGTTTGTGTCCTCAACCGCCACGAACGAGATTTGGGCTAATTTGAGGTCAAAAAGAATGAAAGTTTGGTCACTAACTCGGAATGCGGTGAAAACCCACCTATCCACTCCATTTTTCATGAGGATTCTAGAATGTCCATTAATGTTGTCAAATTCATCTGTTTGGGTCCTCAACCGCCACGAATGAGATTTGGGCTAATTTGAGGTCAAAAGAATGAAAGTTTGGTCACTATCTCGGAATGCGGTGAAAACCCACCTATCCACTCCATTTTTCATGAGAATTATAGAATGTCAAATAATGTTGTCAAATTCATCTGTTTGTGTCCTCAACCGCCACGAACGAGATTTGGGCTAATTTGGGGTAAAAAAAATGAAAGTTTTGTTACTGTCTCGGAATGCGGTGAAAACCCACCTATCCACTCCATTTTTCATGAGGATTCTAGAATGTCAAATAATGCTGTCAAATTCATCTGTTTGTTTCCTCAACCGCCACGAACGAGATTTGGGCTAATTTGGGGTCAAAAGAATGAAAGTTTTGTTACTGTCTGGGAATGCAGTGAAAACCCACCTATCCACTCCATTTTTCATGAGGATTCTAGAATGTCAAATAATGCTGTCAAATTCATCTGTTTGTGTCCTCAACCGCCACGAACGAGATTTGGGCTAATTTGAGTTCAAAAGAATGATAGTTTCGTCACTGTCTCAGAATGCGGTGAAATCCCACCTATCCACTCCATTTTTCATGAGGATTCTAGAATGTCAAATAATGCTGTCAAATTCATCTGTTTGTGTCCTCAACCGCCACGAAGGAGATTTTGGCTAATTTGGGGTCAAAAAAATGAAAGTTTTGTTACTGTCTCGGAATGCGGTGAAAACCCACCTATCCACTCCATTTTTCATGAGGATTCTAGAATGTCAAATAATGCTGTCAAATTCATCTGTTTGTGTCCTCAACCGCCATGAACGAGATTTGGGCTAATTTGAGTTCAAAAGAATGATAGTTTCGTCACTGTCTCAGAATGCGATGAAAACCCACCTATCCACTCCATTTTTCATGAGGATTCTAGAATGTCAAATAATGCTGTCAAATTCATCTGTTTGTGTCCTCAACCGCCAGGAACGAGATTTGGGCTAATTTGAGTTCAAAAGAATGATAGTTTCGTCACTGTCTCAGAATGCGGTGAAAACCCACCTATCCACTCCATTTTTCATGAGGATTCTAGAATGTCCATTAATGTTGTCAAATTCTTCTGTTTGTGTCCTCAACCGCCACGAACGAGATTTGGGCTAATTTGAGGTCAAAAGAATGAAAGTTTGGTCACTGTCTCGGAATGCGGTGAAAACCCACCTATCCACTCCATTTTTCATGAGGATACTAGAATGTCCATTAATGTTGTCAAATTCTTCTGTTTGGGTCCTCAACCGCCACGAACGAGATTTGGGCTAATTTGATGTCAAAAGAATGAAAGTTTGGTCACTAACTCGGAATGCGGTGAAAACCCACCTATCCACTCCATTTTTCATGAGGATTCTAGAATGTCCATTAATGTTGTCAAATTCATCTGTTTGGGTCCTCAACCGCCACGAACGAGATTTGGGCTAATTTGAGGTCAAAAGAATGAAAGTTTGCTTACTGTCTCGGAATGGGTTGAAAACCCACCTATCCACTCCATTTTTCATGAGGATTCTAGAATGTCAAATAATGCTGTCAAATTCATCTGTTTGTGTCCTCAACCGCCACGAACGAGATTTGGGCTAATTTGGGGTCAAAAAAATGAAAGTTTTGTTACTGTCTCGGAATGCGGTGAAAACCCACCTATCCACTCCATTTTTCATGAGGATTCTAGAATGTCAAATAATGCTGTCAAATTCATCTGTTTGTTTCCTCAACAGCCACGAACAAGATTTGGGCTAATTTGTGTTCAAAAGAATGAATGTTTGGTCACTGTCTCGGTATGGGGTGAAAACCCACCTATGCACTCCATTTTTCATGAGGATTCTAGAAGGTCCATTAATGTTGTCAAATTCATCTGTTTGTGTCCTCAACCGCCACGAACGAGATTTGGGCTAATTTGAGGTCAAAAGAATGAAAGTTTGGTCACTAACTCGGAATGCGGTGAAAACCCACCTATCCACTCCATTTTTCATGAGGATTCTAGAATGTCCATTAATGTTGTCAAATTCATCTGTTTGGGTCCTCAACCGCCACGAACGAGATTTGGGCTAATTTGAGGTCAAAAGAATGAAAGTTTGCTGACTGTCTCGGAATGCGGTGAAAACCCACCTATCCACTCCATTTTTCATGAGGATTCTAGAATGTTCAATAATGTTGAGAAATTCATCTGTTTGGGTCTTAAACAGCCACGAACAAGATTTGGGCTAATTTGTGTTCAAAAGAATGAATGTTTGGTCACTAACTCGGAATGCGGTGAAAACCCACCTATGCACTCCATTTTTCATGAGGATTCTGGAAGGTCCATTAATGTTGTCAAATTCATCTGTTTGTGTCCTCAACCGCCACGAACGAGATTTGGGCTAATTTGATGTCAAAAGAATGAAAGTTTGGTCACTAACTCGGAATGCGTTGAAAACCCACCTATCCACTCCATTTTTCATGAGGATTCTAGAATGTCCATTAATGCTGTCAAATTCATCTGTTTGGGCCCTCAACCGCCACGAACGAGATTTGGGCTAATTTCACGTCAAAAGAATGAAAGTTTGGTCACTGTCTCGGAATGCGGTGAAAACCCACCTATCCACTCCATTTTTCATGAGGATTCTAGAATGTCCAATAATGTTGAGAAATTCATCTGTTTGGGTCTTAAACAGCCACGAACAAGATTCGGGCTAATTTGTGTTCAAAAGAATGAATGTTTGGTCACTGTCTCGGAATGCGGTGAACACCCACCTATCCGCTCCATTTTTCATGAGGATTCCAGAATGTCAAATAATGGTGTCAAATTCATTTGTTTGTGTCCTCAAAAGCCACGAACGAGATTGGGCTAATTTGGGGTCAAAAGAATGAAAGTTTGCTTACTGTCTCGGAATGGGTTGAAAACCCACCTATCCACTCCATTTTTCATGAGGATTCTAGAATGTCAAATAATGCTGTCAAATTCATCTGTTTGTTTCCTCAACCGCCACGAACGAGATTTGGGCTAATTTGCGGTCAAAAGAATGAAAGTTTGGTCACTATCTCGGAATGCGGTGAAAACCCACCTATCCACTCCATTTTTCATGAGGATTCTAGAATGTCCATTAATGTTGTCAAATTCTTCTGTTTGGGTCCTCAACCGCCACGAACGAGATTTGGGCTAATTTGAGGTCAAAAGAATGAAAGTTTTGTCACTGTCTCGGAATGCGGTGAAAACCCACCTATCCACTCCATTTTTCATGAGGATACTAGAATGTCCATTAATGTTGTCAAATTCTTCTGTTTGGGTCCTCAACCGCCACGAACGAGATTTGGGCTAATTTGAGGTCAAAAGAATGAAAGTTTGGTCATTATCTCGGAATGCGGTGAAAACCCACCTATCCACTCCATTTTTCATGAGGATTCTAGAATGTCCATTAATGTTGTCAAATTCTTCTGTTTGGGTCCTTAACCGCCATGAATGAGATTTGGGCTAATTTGAGGTCAAAAGAATGAAAGTTTGGTCACTATCTCGGAATGCGGTGAAAACCCACCTATCCACTCCATTTTTCATGAGAATTATAGAATGTCAAATAATGTTGTCAAATTCATCTGTTTGTGTCCTCAACCGCCACGAACGAGATTTGGGTTAATTTGAGTTCAAAAGAATGATAGTTTCGTCACTGTCTCAGAATGCGGTGAAAACCCACCTATCCACTCCATTTTTCATGAGGATTCTAGAATGTCAAATAATGCTGTCAAATTCATCTGTTTGTGTCCTCAACCGCCACGAACGAGATTTGGGTTAATTTGGGGTCAAAAAAATGAAAGTTTTGTTACTGTCTCGGAATGCGGTGAAAACCCACCTATCCACTCCATTTTTCATGAGGATTCTAGAATGTCAAATAATGCTGTCAAATTCATCTGTTTGTTTCCTCAACCGCCACGAACGAGATTTGGGCTAATTTGGGGTCAAAAGAATGAAAGTTTTGTTACTGTCTGGGAATGCAGTGAAAACCCACCTATCCACTCCATTTTTCATGAGGATTCTAGAATGTCAAATAATGCTGTCAAATTCATCTGTTTGTGTCCTCAACCGCCATGAACGAGATTTGGGCTAATTTGAGTTCAAAAGAATGATAGTTTCGTCACTGTCTCAGAATGCGGTGAAAACCCACCTATCCACTCCATTTTTCATGAGGATTCTAGAATGTCCAATAATGTTGAGAAATTCATCTGTTTGGGTCTTAAACAGCCACGAACAAGATTCGGGCTAATTTGTGTTCAAAAGAATGAATGTTTGGTCACTAACTCGGAATGCGGTGAAAACCCACCTATGCACTCCATTTTTCATGAGGATTCTGGAAGGTCCATTAATGTTGTCAAATTCATCTGTTTGGGTCCTCAACCGCCACGAAAGAGATTTGGGCTAATTTGAGGTCAAAAGAATGAAAGTTTGGTCACTAACTCGGAATGCGGTGAAAACCCACCTATCCACTCCATTTTTCATGAGGATTGTAGAATGTCAAATAATGCTGTCAAATTCATCTGTTTGTGCCCTCAACCGCCACGAACGAGATTTGGGCTAATTTCACGTCAAAAGAATGAAAGTTTGGTCACTGTCTCGGAATGCGGTGAAAACCCACGTATCCACTCCATTTTTCATGAGGATTCTAGAATGTCCAATAATGTTGAGAAATTCATCTGTTTGGGTCTTAAACAGCCACGAACAAGATTTGGGCTAATTTGTGTTCAAAAGAATGAATGTTTGGTCACTGTCTCGGAATGCGGTGAACACCCACCTATCCGCTCCATTTTTCATGCCGATTCCAGAATGTCAAATAATGTTGTCAGTTCATTTGTTTGTGTCCTCAAAAGCCACGAACGAAATTTGGGCTAATTTGGGGTCAAAAGAATGAAAGTTTGCTTACTGTCTCGGAATGGGTTGAAAACCCACCTATCCACTCCATTTTTCATGAGGATTCTAGAATGTCAAATAATGCTGTCAAATTCATCTGTTTGTGTCCTCAACCGCCACGAACGAGATTTGGGCTAATTTGAGGTCAAAAGAATGAAAGTTTGGTCACTATCTCGGAATGCGGTGAAAACCCACCTATCCACTCCATTTTTCATGAGGATTCTAGAATGTCAATTAATGTTGTCAAATTCTTCTGTTTGGGTCCTCAACCGCCACGAACGAGATTTGGGCTAATTTGAGGTCAAAAGAATGAAAGTTTGGTCACTGTCTCGGAATGCGGTGAAAACCCACCTATCCACTCCATTTTTCATGAGGATACTAGAATGTCCATTAATGTTGTCAAATTCTTCTGTTTGGGTCCTCAACCGCCACGAACGAGATTTGGGCTAATTTGAGGTCAAAAGAATGAAAGTTTGGTCACTATCTCGGAATGCGGTGAAAACCCACCTATCCACTCCATTTTTCATGAGGATTCTAGAATGTCCATTAATGTTGTCAAATTCTTCTATTTGTGTCCTCAACCGCCACGAACGAGATTTGGGCTAATTTGAGGTCAAAAGAATGAAAGTTTGGTCACTGTCTCGGAATGCGGTGAAAACCCACCTATGCACTCCATTTTTCATGAGGATTCTAGAATGTCCATTAATGTTGTCAAATTCTTCTGTTTGGGTCCTCAACCGCCACGAACGAGATTTGGGCCAATTTGAGGTCAAAAGAATGAAAGTTTCGTCACTGTCTCCGAATGCGGTGAAAACCCACCTATCCACTCCATTTTACATGAGGATTCTAGAATGTCAAATAATGCTGTCAAATTCATCTGTTTGTGTCCTCAACCGCCACGAACGAGATTTGGGCTAATTTGACGTCAAAAGAATGAAAGTTTGGTCACTGTCTCGGAATGCGGTGAAAACCCACCGATCCACTCCATTTTTCATGTGGATTCTAAAATGTCAAATAGTGTTTTTAAAGTCGTCTGTTTGTGTCCTCGACCGCCACGAACGAGATTTGGGCTAATTTGAGGTCAAAAGAATGAATGTTTGGTCACTATCTCGGAATGCGGTGAAAACCCACCTATCCACTCCATTTTTCATGAGGATTCTAGAATGTCAATTAATGTTGTCAAATTCTTCTGTTTGGGTCCTCAACCGCCACGAACGAGATTTGGGCTAATTTGAGGTCAAAAGAATGAAAGTTTGGTCACTATCTCGGAATGCGGTGAAAACCCACCTATCCACTCCATTTTTCATGAGGATTCTAGAATGTCCATTAATGTTGTCAAATTCATCTGTTTGGGTCCTCAACCGCCACGAACGAGATTTGGGCTAATTTGAGGTCAAAAGAATGAAAGTTTGGTTACTGTCTCGGAATGGGGTGGAAACCCACCTATGCACTCCATTTTTCATGAGGATTCTAGAATGTCCATTAATGTTGTCAAATTCATCTGTTTGTGTCCTCAACCGCCACGAACGAGATTTGGGCTATTTTGAGGGCAAAAGAATGAAAGTTTGGTCACTGTCTCGGAATGCGGTGAAAACCCACCTATCCACTCCATTTTTCATGAGGATTCTAGAATGTCCAATAATGTTGTCAAATTCATCTGTTTGTGTCCTCAACCGCAACAAACGAGATTTGGGCTAATTTGATGTCAAAAGAATGATAGTTTGGTCACTGTCTCGGAATGCGGTGAAAACCCACCTTTCCACTCCATTTTTCATGAGAATTCTATAATGTCAAATAATGTTGTCAAATTCATCTGTTTGTGTCCTCAATCGCCACGAACGAGAATTGGGCTAATTTGAGGTCAAAAGAATGATAGTTTCGTCACTGTGTTAGAATGCGGTGAAAACCCACCTATCCACTCCATTTTTTATGAGGATTCAAGAATGTCAAATATTGGTGTCAAATTCATCTGTTTGTGTCCTCAACCGCCACGAACGAGATTTGGGTTAATTTGAGTTCAAAAGAATGATAGTTTCGTCACTGTCTCAGAATGCGGTGAAAACCCACCTATCCACTCCATTTTTCATGAGGATTCTAGAATGTCCATTAATGTTGTCAAATTCATCTGTTTGGGTCCTCAACCGCCACGAACGAGATTTGGGCTAATTTGAGGTCAAAGGAATGAAAGTTTGGTCACTATCTCGGAATGCGGTGAAAACCCACCTATCCACTCCATTTTTCGTGAGGATTCTAGAATGTCCATTAATGTTGTCAAATTCTTCTGTTTGGGTCCTCAACCGCCACGAACGAGATTTGGGCTAATTTGAGGTCAAAAGAATGAAAGTTTGGTCACTATCTCGGAATGCGGTGAAAACCCACCTATCCACTCCATTTTTCATGAGGATTCTAGAATGTGAAATAATGTTGTCAAATTCATCTGTTTGTGTCCTCAACCGCCACGAACGAGATTTGGGCTAATTTGACGTCAAAAGAATGAAAGTTTGGTCACTATCTCGGAATGCGGTGAAAACCCACCTATCCACTCCATTTTTCATGAGGATTCTAGAATGTCCAATAATGTTGTCAAATTCTTCTGTTTGGGTCTTAAACGGCCACTAACAAGATTTGGGCTAATTTATCGTCAAAAGAATATAAGTTTGGTCACTGTCTCGGAATGGGGTGAAAACCCACCTATCCACTCCATTTTTCATGAGGATTCTAGAATGCCCAATAATGATGTCAAATTCATCTGTTTGGGTCCTCAACCACCACGAACGAGATTTGGGCTAATTTGAGGTCAAAAGAATGAAAGTTTGGTCACTATCTCGGAATGCGGTGAAAACCCACCTATCCACTCCATTTTTCATGAGGATTCTAGAATGTCCATTAATGTTGTCAAATTCATCTGTTTGGGTCCTCAACCGCCACGAACGAGATTTGGGCTAATTTGAGGTCAAAAGAATGAAAGTTTGGTCACTATCTCGGAATGCGGTGAAAACCCACCTATCCACTCCATTTTTCATGAGGATTCTAGAATGTCCATTAATGTTGTCAAATTCATCTGTTTGGGTCCTCAACCGCCACGAACGAGATTTGGGCTAACTTGAGGTCAAAAGAATGAAAGTTTGGTCACTCTCTCGGAATGCGGTGAAAACCCACCTATCCACTCCATTTTTCATGAGGATTCTAGAATGTCCATTAATGTTGTCAAATTCATCTGTTTGTGTCCTCAACCGCCACGAACGAGATTTGGGCTAATTTGAGGTCAAAAGAATGAAAGTTTGGTCACTAACTCGGAATGCGGTGAACACCCACCTATCCACTCCATTTTTCATGAGGATTCCAGAATGTCCATTAATGTTGTCAAATTCATCTGTTTGGGTCCACAACCGCCACGAACGAGATTTGGGCTGATTTGAGGTCAAAAGAATGAAAGTTTGCTTACTGTCTCGGAATGGGTTGAAAACCCACCTATCCACTCCATTTTTCATGAGGATTGTAGAATGTCAAATAATGCTGTCAAATTCATCTGTTTGTGTCCTCAACCGCCACGAACGAGATTTGGGCTAATTTGAGTTCAAAAGAATGATAGTTTCGTCACTGTCTCAGAATGCGGTGAAAACCCACCTATCCACTCCATTTTTCATGAGGATTGTAGAATGTCCAATAATGTTGTCAAATTCTTCTGTTTGGGTCTTAAACGGCCACTAACAAGATTTGGGCTAATTTATCGTCAAAAGAATATAAGTTTGGTCACTGTCTCGGAATGGGGTGAAAACCCACCTATCCACTCCATTTTTCATGAGGATTCTAGAATGCCCAATAATGATGTCAAATTCATCTGTTTGGGTCCTCAACCACCACGAACGAGATTTGGGCTAATTTGAGGTCAAAAGAATGAAAGTTTGGTCACTATCTCGGAATGCGGTGAAAACCCACCTATCCACTCCATTTTTCATGAGGATTCTAGAATGTCCATTAATGTTGTCAAATTCATCTGTTTGGGTCCTCAACCGCCACGAACGAGATTTGGGCTAATTTGAGGTCAAAAGAATGAAAGTTTGGTCACTCTCTCGGAATGCGGTGAAAACCCACCTATCCACTCCATTTTTCATGAGGATTCTAGAATGTCCAATAATGTTGTCAAATTCTTCTGTTTGGGTCTTAAACGGCCACTAACAAGATTTGGGCTAATTTATCGTCAAAAGAATATAAGTTTGGTCACTGTCTCGGAATGGGGTGAAAACCCACCTATCCACTCCATTTTTCATGAGGATTCTAGAATGCCCAATAATGATGTCAAATTCATCTGTTTGGGTCCTCAACCACCACGAACGAGATTTGGGCTAATTTGAGGTCAAAAGAATGAAAGTTTGGTCACTATCTCGGAATGCGGTGAAAACCCACCTATCCACTCCATTTTTCATGAGGATTCTAGAATGTCCATTAATGTTGTCAAATTCATCTGTTTGGGTCCTCAACCGCCACGAACGAGATTTGGGCTAACTTGAGGTCAAAAGAATGAAAGTTTGGTCACTCTCTCGGAATGCGGTGAAAACCCACCTATCCACTCCATTTTTCATGAGGATTCTAGAATGTCCATTAATGTTGTCAAATTCTTCTGTTTGGGTCCTCAACCGCCACGAACGAGATTTGGGCCAATTTGAGGTCAAAAGAATGAAAGTTTCGTCACTGTCTCCGAATGCGGTGAAAACCCACCTATCCACTCCATTTTTCATGAGGATTCTAGATTGTCAAATAATGCTGTCAAATTCATCTGTTTGTGTCCTCAACCGCCACGAACGAGATTTGGGCTAATTTGACGTCAAAAGAATGAAAGTTTGGTCACTGTCTCGGAATGCGGTTAAAACCCACCGATCCACTCCATTTTTCATGTGGATTCTAAAATGTCAAATAGTGTTTTTAAAGTCGTCTGTTTGTGTCCTCGACCGCCACGAACGAGATTTGGGCTAATTTGAGGTAAAAAGAATGAAAGTTTGGTCACTGTCTCGGAATGCGGTGAAAACCCAAATATCCACTCCATTTTTCATGAGGATTCTAGAATGTCCAATAATGTTGAGAAATTCATCTGTTTGGGTCTTAAACAGCCACGAACAAGATTTGGGCTAATTTGTGTTCAATAGAATGAATGTTTGGTCACTGTCTCGGAATGGGGTGAAAACCCACCTATGCACTCCATTTTTCATGAGGATTCTAGAATGTCCATTAATGTTGTCAAATTCATCTGTTTGTGTCCTCAACCGCCACGAACGAGATTTGGGCTATTTTGAGGGCAAAAGAATGAAAGTTTGGTCACTGTCTCGGAATGCGGTGAAAACCCACCTATCCACTCCATTTTTCATGAGGATTCTAGAATGTCCAATAATGTTGTCAAATTCATCTGTTTATGTCCTCAACCGCAACAAACGAGATTTGGGCTAATTTGATGTCAAAAGAATGATAGTTTGGTCACTGTCTCGGAATGCGGTGAAAACCCACCTATCCACTCCATTTTTCATGAGAATTCTAGAATGTCAAATAATGTTGTCAAATTCATCTGTTTGTGTCCTCAACCGCCACGAACGAGAATTGGGCTAATTTGAGGTCAAAAGAATGATAGTTTCGTCACTGTGTTAGAATGCGGTGAAAACCCACCTATGCACTCCATTTTTTATGAGGATTCTAGAATGTCCATTAATGTTGTCAAATTCATCTGTTTGTGTCCTCAACCGCCACGAACGAGATTTGGGCTAATTTGAGGTCAAAAGAATGAAAGTTTGGTCACTAACTCGGAATGCGGTGAACACCAACCTATCCACTCCATTTTTCATGAGGATTCCAGAATGTCCATTAATGTTGTCAAATTCATCTGTTTGGGTCCTCAACCGCCACGAATGAGATTTGGGCTAATTTGAGGTCAAAAGAATGAAAGTTTGGTCACTATCTCGGAATGCGGTGAAAACCCACCTATCCACTCCATTTTTCATGAGGATTCTAGAATGTCCATTAATGTTGTCAAATTCATCTGTTTGGGTCCTCAACCGTCACGAACGAGATTTGGGCTAATTTGAGGTCAAAAGAATGAAAGTTTGGTCACTGTCTCGGAATGCGGTGAAAACCCACCTATCCACTCCATTTTTCATGAGGATACTAGAATGTCCATTAATGTTGTCAAATTCATCTGTTTGTGTCCTCAACCGCCACGAACGAGATTTGGGCTAATTTGAGGTCATAAGAATGAAAGTTTGGTCACTGTCTCAGAATGGGGTGAAAACCCACCTAACCACTCCATTTTTCATGATTATTCTAGAATGTCAAATAATGCTGTCAAATTCATCTCTTTGTGTCGTCAACCGCCACGAACGAGTTTTGGGCTAATTTGACGTCAAAAGAATGAAAGTTTGGTCACTGTCTCGGAATGCGGTGAAAACCCACCGATCCACTCCATTTTTTATATGGATTCTAAAATGTCAAAAAGTGTTTTTAAAGTCGTCTGTTTGTGTCCTCGACCGCCACGAACAAGATTTGAGCTAATTTGTGTTCAAAAGAATGAATGTTTGGTCACTGTCTCGGAATGCGGTGAAAACCCACCTATCCACTCCATTTTTCATGAGAATTCTAGAATGTCAAATAATGTTGTCAAATTCATCTGTTTGTGTCCTCAACCGCCACGAACGAGATTTGGGCTAATTTGAGGTCAAAAGAATGATAGTTTCGTCACTGTGTTAGAATGCGGTGAAAACCCACCTATCCACTCCATTTTTTATGAGGATTCTAGAATGTCAAATATTGGTGTCAAATTCATCTGTTTGTGTCCTCAACCGCCACGAACAAGATTTGGGCTAATTTGAGTGCAAAAGAATGATAGTTTCGTCACTGTCTCAGAATGCGGTGAAAACCCACCTATCCACTCCATTTTTCATGAGGATTCTAGATTGTCAAATAATGCTGTCAAATTCATCTGTTTGTGTCCTCAACCGCCACGAACGAGATTTGGGCTAATTTGACGTCAAAAGAATGAAAGTTTGGTCACTGTCTCGGAATACGGTGAAAACCCACCGATCCACTCTATTTTTCATGTGGATTCTAAAATGTCAAATAGTGTTTTTAAAGTCGTCTGTTTGTGTCCTCGACCGCCACGAACGAGATTTGGGCTAATTTGAGGGCAAAAGAATGAAAGTTTGGTCACTGTCTCGGAATGCGGTGAAAACCCACCTATCCACTCCATTTTTCATGAGGATTCTAGATTGTCAAATAATGCTGTCAAATTCATCTCTTTGTGTCGTCAACCGCCACGAACGAGATTTGGGCTAATTTGAGTTCAAAAGGATGATAGTTTCGTCACTGTCTCAGAATGCGGTGAAAACCCACCTAGCCACTCCATTTTTCATGAGGATTCTAGATTGTCAAATAATGCTGTCAAATTCATCTGTTTGTGTCCTCAACCGCCACGAACGAGATTTGGGCTAATTTGACGTCAAAAGAATGAAAGTTTGGTCACCGTCTCGGAATACGGTGAAAACCCACCGATCCACTCTATTTTTCATGTGGATTCTAAAATGTCAAATAGTGTTTTTAAAGTCGTCTGTTTGTGTCCTCGACCGCCACGAACGAGATTTGGGCTAATTTGAGGGCAAAAGTGATGCGACCCAGAATCAACAAATTAACTCTCCAAATTCAAGTCAAGATTCGAGGACGAATCCTTTTGAGGAGAGAGGGAATGATGCGATCCAGAATCAACAAGTTGTCCCTTCCAATTCAAGTGACATCTCTTCCGTTTCAAATGATCATTTTCAAATTCCAGCTGAACAAATCATGAGAGCACAAGCTAAAATATTCAAGGAAGCATTGATTGGGCTGATTGAAGAAGTTGTTGTAAATCAGATTCATTGATCCAATTGTCATTTGATAGATGGTGCGAACCCACAAGGGAAGATCCCACGAACCCACAACCAATTCTAAAATATACACACCCCAAGAAAGCTAAACACAGATCGACGATCCACTTGAACCCTTGAACACGAAAGAACAAGGACCCGAAGTGTTGGAAAAACGCCACAAGGTTGATCAAGCCTTGATAAGTTTGTTAGTTCTAAAAAGAACCCTTAGAGAGAATCCACTCTCAAGAAACAAAGTGCAGAAGTGCAACTTTCATTTATGATTCAAATCTCAATTGTGTCCTACAAATGAAGAAGCACCAAGTATTTATAGGGAAATATGTCCTAATTGTAGTAGGTGCAAATCTGAACATAGAAAATACAAATTGTAAAACCATGTGCTAGGAAACCTAAAAGTCTAATAAAATAAACACAAAAGTCTAATACAATCTAGAAGAAACTTGAAAAATCAAATACAAATGCTTAAAGAAACCAAAAGTCAAATCTTCCACCAACCCCTTGTTGATTTTCGCACACCTAACTTCAAGAAGATGTATTCAGCAAATTAAGGCTAAAAATATGCTTATTTAGGCCCAAATGAGCCTCCCATGTGTAGTACTAGGTCCAAGCTCTTTGTTTTAAAGTTTCCAAGCCCAAAACTTGATTAACAACTCCATATTTAGCACAAATAAACTTAGTGACGTTTTCAGCATCTTTGTTTTGTAAATCAGATTCATTGATCCAATTGTCATTTGATTTACAACAACTTCTTCAATCAGCCCAATCAATGCTTCCTTGAATATTTTAGCTTGTGCTCTCATGATTTGTTCAGCTGGAATTTGAAAATGATCATTTGAAACGGAAGAGATGTCACTTGAATTGGAAGGGACAACTTGTTGATTCTGGATCGCATCATTCCCTCTCTCCTCAAAAGGATTCGTCCTCGAATCTTGACTTGAATTTGGAGAGTTAATTTGTTGATTCTGGGTCGCATCATTCCCTCTCTCCTCAAAAGGATTCGTCCACGAATCTCCGCCTGGATCAAATGGACATATATCAGCCACATTAAAAGTAACAATAATAATATACTCACAAGCTAGATCAATCTTGTAAGCTTCAGCAAGTTCAAAAAGAACACAGCTTCTTTGATTGTTGGCTTTGGATGCATAATGTTCATTTTTCTTTTCAATTTGCTGTTTCACACGCTGATGAAGTTGTTGCACTATTTCAGCTTTCTTTTTCCCATCAAGACTTGCTCTCTCATCAATAGGTAATGGTAATAAATCCAGAGGAGTTAGTGGATTAAAACCATATACTATTTCAAAAGGAGAATAATCAGTAGATGAATGCACACTTCTATTATATGCAAATTCAATGAATGGCAAACAATCTTCCCAATTTTTCAAGTTCTTTTGAATCACAATTCTGAGTAATTGTGATAAGGTTCTATTAACAACTTCAGTTTGTCCATCAGTTTGTGGATGACAAGCAATAGAAAATAACAATTTAGTACCAAGCTTTCCCCACAAAACTCTCCAAAAATGACTCAAGAATTTGGTATCCCTATCAGAAACAATACTTTTAGGGACACCATGAAACCTCACAATTTCTTTAAAGAACAGATCAGCAATGTATGTGGCAGCATCAGTTTTATGGCATGCAATGAAATGTGCCATTTTAGAAAATCTATCAACAACCACAAATATGGAATCCATTCCTCTTTTTGACCTAGGCAAACCCAAAACAAAATCCATTGATATGTCAATCCAAGGTTCACTAGGTACAGGTAAAGGAGTATACAAACTATATGGCAAGACTCTAGATTTAGCCGTTTTACATGTTATGCATTTAGCACAAATTCTTTCCACATCATGTTTCATTTTAGGCCAAAAGAAATGCTCATGCAAAACATCCAAAATCTTTTTCACACCAAAGTGACCCATTAAACCTCCTTCATGTGCTTTTCTAACAAGCAATTCACGCAATGAATATTGAGGCACACACAGTCTATTTTCTTTAAACAAGTACCCATCAACTCTATAAAATTTAGCAAATGCTTTTTTTTCACAATCAAGGAACAATTCAGCAAAATCAGCATCGTTTGCATACAACTCCTTGATATATTCAAAGCCAAGTAACTTAGTATTAAGAGTTGAAAGAAGAGTATACCTTCTAGACAATGCATCAGCAACCACATTCTCATTACCTTTCTTGTATATGATGACATATGGAAATGTCTCAATAAATTTCAGCCAGCATGTATGCCTTTTGTTGAGCTTACCTTGACCAAGCAAATACACATAACAAAGGAAATCAATGTTTTCCATGCAACAATCAGAATTTTCCAGAATTGAAAACAATTGTTCCTTTCTCAAAACTTCAAGCAAATGATCCACAAGCTCATCATGTTTGTTGCTATAAATAAGGGTATCATCAAAACAAGCTGCAACATGCATATAAGAACACCTACAAACTTCAAAATCCATGGGACAATGAAAATTCAAAGTGTTGAGTTCAAGGCATCTTAAGGGCAGCAAGTTACCAACAATATCAAACTTTAGAGAACCAAAATGTTTTTCAATGTCACTTGAAGGAAATGAAGGTTCAATGCTTTTTGAAGGTAAGAATCCATCGGGTGGCTTCTTAGGAATCAAATCCAAGAATTCCTGAAACACAACAAAGTCACAAGGAAAATAATGATTAAGATCATTAGTAACCAAAACAATATCCTTGCAATCACTCTTAACCTCACTTTTCTCATGACTCTTTTCATATTTCTTTTCACTGAATTCTTCACTCTCATTTTCTCTCTCTTTATTTTGACAACACTCTATGCTCTCAATATCTTTTTCTCCCTCAAAATGATTTTCTCTCTTTAGAACAGCTTCACTAAAATCACTCTCACTCATATTTTCACTTTTCATTTCATGATTGAGAGGAACTTCTTCAACCACAAGATTTGTATTTGGACTAATAAGGTCTTCTTCAACACATTGGTCTGCAAGATATTCAACATTCAATACTTCTTCCTCCTTAGCTAGCACTTGCTCATCAGTAGAAACTGTAACATTGAAACTTTCAATCTCCTTTGCATTAGAGCTACGTTCTGAACATATTTTTTGCTTGATTTTTTGCTCATGCTCAGCAACAAATTGAACCAAAAGATCAATGTCCAAGAAGCTTACGGTCTTTGCAAAAGAAGCTAATTCAGGATTAAGCCCATTCACAAAACGATCCTTAGTGGCTTTTGAAGTTTCTTTCACTCTAGCTCTAATCATAGCTAATTCCAACTCTTGAAAATATTCATCAACAGTCATGGAATCTTGTTTCAACTTCTGGAGATTTCTTTGGAATTCTCTTTTTGATTTGGAATTGTGACTAGACATCCATTGCTCTGCTTCATCAGTAAACCTTTGAAGTCCTTTTAGTAAGGAGTCAAAATATGTTTGAAGCTCTTTTTCATCATGCATATTGATGATACCTGAAAAGTTAGATTTAGAGAAAAATGGACCTCACCACTCTACTCACTTGTTTCACTCAAACAAGTTTAGTGTCACTCGTGTTTCACTCAAATTTGGCTTTTAAAATGATGTAGTTCACTCTTGCCTTTTTCCACTCTTAGATTACTCTTGTGGCACTTTAAAGAACTAAGCAATTCATAATCAAAGCAATCACAATTTGCAGAATCAACACAACACTTAGAAATATGGAATATCAAAGTGAGTATTGGACAAGGAATTTCAAGGAAATCAAGAGTTAAAATGACACAAACTCCACAAATTTTGGGTATGACAGTAGATATTTTTGCTCAAAACACTACCACCACAATCTTTTTTTTTTTTCAGTATTTTTTTTCTTTTTCTTTTTCTGATGCTCTTGTTTTTTTTTCGTTTTTCTCCTCTACTGAATTTTATAGAGAATGTAGAATCTATTACAAACAACAAAACTCAAGAAAGCTGAACCCAGAAATTCCAGAAAAGTGTCTATTTTGGAAAGACATAACTCACAGTGGAAATTTTGGAATGAGATGAAACCAAAACGAACAGAAAGATGAGATTCAAAACTATGAAAATGACCTATTGAACGATGTAAAACACAAAGGAAAAGTGGTCAAACAAGGACATAATATTTTAGGACGTTCTGGAAAAACGAAGATGAACAAGCCCAGAATTTCCAGAAAACACAACTAGATTAAAATAGATAGAACTCACAAATGAAAAATTGGATTGAAATGATTCCAAACCGAGATGAAAGAAGAGATTCTAAACTATGAAAATGACCTATTGAACGATGTAAAACACAAAGGAAACGAGGTCAAACAATGACACAATATTTCAGGACGTTCTGGAAAAACGAAGATGCAAACCCAGAAATTTTCCAGAAAACACAACTAGATTAAAATAGATAGAACTCACAAATAACAAATCGGATTGAAACGATTCCAAACCGAAATGAAAGAAGAGATTCTGAACTATGAATTTGACATACTAAATATTGGAAAACAAAAAGAAAAACTTGACGAACAGAAGTAACAAATCTGGACAAGGACAGACACAAGAACAAAGCACAAAACTTGAAACAAAAATGGAAATGAAGAACAGATAGATATGACCTGAGTTTAGATCTGAAGCTCTGATACCAAGATGGTGCGAACCCACAAGGGAAGATCCCACGAACCCACAACCAATTCTAAAATATACACACCCCAAGAAAGCTAAACACAGATCGACGATCCACTTGAACCCTTGAACACGAAAGAACAAGGACCCGAAGTGTTGGAAAAACGCCACAAGGTTGATCAAGCCTTGATAAGTTTGTTAGTTCTAAAAAGAACCCTTAGAGAGAATCCACTCTCAAGAAACAAAGTGCAGAAGTGCAACTTTCATTTATGATTCAAATCTCAATTGTGTCCTACAAATGAAGAAGCACCAAGTATTTATAGGGAAATATGTCCTAATTGTAGTAGGTGCAAATCTGAACATAGAAAATACAAATTGTAAAACCATGTGCTAGGAAACCTAAAAGTCTAATAAAATAAACACAAAAGTCTAATACAATCTAGAAGAAACTTGAAAAATCAAATACAAATGCTTAAAGAAACCAAAAGTCAAATCTTCCACCAACCCCTTGTTGATTTTCGCACACCTAACTTCAAGAAGATGTATTCAGCAAATTAAGGCTAAAAATATGCTTATTTAGGCCCAAATGAGCCTCCCATGTGTAGTACTAGGTCCAAGCTCTTTGTTTTAAAGTTTCCAAGCCCAAAACTTGATTAACAACTCCATATTTAGCACAAATAAACTTAGTGACGTTTTCAGCATCTTTGTTTTGTAAATCAGATTCATTGATCCAATTGTCATTTGATTTACAACAACTTCTTCAATCAGCCCAATCAATGCTTCCTTGAATATTTTAGCTTGTGCTCTCATGATTTGTTCAGCTGGAATTTGAAAATGATCATTTGAAACGGAAGAGATGTCACTTGAATTGGAAGGGACAACTTGTTGATTCTGGATCGCATCAAAAAGAATGAAAGTTTGGTCACTGTCTCGGAATGCGGTGAAAACCCACCTATCCACTCCATTTTTTATGAGGATTCTAGAATGTCCAATAATGTTGTCAAATTCATCTGTTTATGTCCTCAACCGCAACAAACGAGATTTGGGCTAATTTGATGTCAAAAGAATGATAGTTTCGTCACTGTCTCGGAATGCGGTGAAAACCCACCTATCCACTCCATTTTTCATGAGAATTCTAGAATGTCAAATAATGGTGTCAAATTCATCTGTTTGTGTCCTGAACCGCCACGAACGAGATTTGGGCTAATTTGAGGTCAAAAGAATGATAGTTTCGTCACTGTGTTAGAATGCGGTGAAAACCCACCTATCCACTCCATTTTTCATGAGGATTCTAGAATGTCAAATAATGCTGTCAAATTCATCTGTTTGTGTCCTCAACCGCCACGAACGAGATTTGGGCTAATTTGAGTTCAAAAGAATGATAGTTTCGTCACTGTCTCAGAATGCGGTGAAAACCCACCTATCCACTCCATTTTTCATGAGGATTCTAGAATGTCAAATAATGCTGTCAAATTCATCTGTTTATGTCCTCAACCGCCACGAACGAGATTTGGGCTAATTTGGGGTCAAAAGAATGAAAGTTTGTTCACTGTCTCGGAATGGGTTGAAAACCCACCTATCCACTCCATTTTTCATGAGGATTCTAGACTGTCCAATAATGTTGAGAAATTCATCTGTTTGGGTCTTAAACAGCCACGAACAAGATTTGGGCTATTTTGTGTTCAAAAGAAAGAATCTTTGGTCACTGTCTCGGAATGCGGAGAAAACCCACCTATCCACTCCATTTTTCATGAGGATTCTAGAATGTCCAATAATGTTGAGAAATTCATCTGTTTGGGTCTTAAACAGATACGAACAAGATTTGGGCTAATTTGAGTTCAAAAGAATGAATGTTTGGTCACTGTCTCGGAATGCGGTGAAAACCCACCTATCCACTCCATTTTTCATGAGGATTCTAGAATGTCCAATAATGTTGAGAAATTCATCTTTTTGGGTCTTAAACAGCCACGAACAAGATTTGAGCTAATTTGTGTTCAAAATAATGAATGTTTGGTCACTGTCTCGGAATGCGGTGAAAACCCACCTATCCACTCCATTTTTCATGAGGATTCTAGAATGTCCAATAATGTTGAGAAATTCATCTTTTTGGGTCTTAAACAGCCACGAACAAGATTTGAGCTAATTTGTGTTCAAAAGAATGAATGTTTGGTCACTGTCTCGGAATGCGGTGAACACCCACCTATCCACTCCATTTTTCATGAGGATTACAGAATGTCAAATAATGTTGTCAAATTCATCTGTTTGTGTCCTCAAAAGCCACGAACGAGATTTGGGTTAATTTGGGGTCAAAAGAATGAAAGTTTGCTTACTGTCTCGGAATGGGGTGAAAACCCACCTATCCACTCCATTTTTCATGAGGATTCCAGAATGTCAAATAATGCTGTCAAATTCATCTGTTTGTGTCCTCGACCGCCACGAACGAGATTTGGGCTAATTTGACGTCAAAAGAATGAAAGTTTGGTCACTGTCTCGGAATGCGGTGAAAACCCACCTATCCACTCCATTTTTCATGAGGATTCTAGAATGTCCAATAATGTTGAGAAATTCATCTGTTTGTGTCTTAAACAGATACGAACAAGATTTGGGCTAATTTTAGTTCAAAAGAATGAATGTTTGGTCACTGTCTCGGAATGCGGTGAAAACCCACCTATCCACTCCATTTTTCATGAGGATTCTAGAATGTCCATTAATGTTGTCAAATTCTTCTGTTTGGGTCCTCAACCGCCACGAACGAGATTTGGGCTAATTTGAGGTCAAAAGAATGAAAGTTTGGTCACTGTCTCGGAATGCGGTGAAAACCCACCTATCCACTCCATTTTTCATGAGGATACTAGAATGTCCATTAATGTTGTCAAATTCATCTGTTTGTGTCCTCAACCGCCACAAACGAGATTTGGGCTAATTTGAGGTCATAAGAATGAAAGTTTGGTCACTGTCTCAGAATGGGGTGAAAACCCACCAATCCACTCCATTTTTCATGATTATTCTAGAATGTCAAATAATGCTGTCAAATTCATCTATTTGTGTCGTCAACCGCCACGAACGAGTTTTGGGCTAATTTGACGTCAAAAGAATGAAAGTTTGGTCACTGTCTCGGAATGCGGTGAAAACCCACCGGTCCACTCCATTTTTTATGTGGATTCTAAAATATCAAATAGTGTTTTTAAAGTCGTCTGTTTGTGTCCTCGACCACCACGAACGAGATTTGGGCTAATTTGAGGGCAAAAGAATGAAAGTTTGGTCACTGTCTCGGAATGCGGTGAAAACCCACCTATCCACTCCATTTTTCATGAGAATTCTAGAATGTCCAATAATGTTGTCAAATTCATCTGTTTATGTCCTCAACTGCCACAAACGATATTTGGGCTAATTTGATGTCAAAAGAATGATAGTTTGGTCACTGTCTCGGAATGCGGTGAAAACCCACCTATCCACTCCATTTTTCATGAGAATTCTAGAATGTCCATTAATGTTGTCAAATTCATCTGTTTGTGTCCTCAACCGCCACGAACGAGATTTGGGCTAATTTGAGGTCAAAAGAATGATAGTTTCGTCACTGTGTTAGAATGCGGTGAAAACCCACCTATCCACTCCATTTTTTATGAGGATTCTAGAATGTCAAATATTGGTGTCAAATTCATCTGTTTGTGTCCTCAACCGCCACGAACGAGATTTGGGCTAATTTGAGTTCAAAAGAATGATAGTTTCGTCACTGTCTCAGAATGCGGTGAAAACACACCTATCCACTCCATTTTTCATGAGGATTCTAGATTGTCAAATAATGCTGTCAAATTCATCTGTTTGTGTCCTCAACCTTCACGAACGAGATTTGGGCTAATTTGACGTCAAAAGAATGAAAGTTTGGTCACTGTCTCGGAATGCGGTGAAAACCCACCTATCCACTCCATTTTTCATGAGGATTCTAGAATGTCCAATAATGTTGAGAAATTCATCTTTTTGGGTCTTAAACAGCCACGAACAAGATTTGAGCTAATTTGTGTTCAAAAGAATGAATGTTTGGTCACTGTCTCGGAATGCGGTGAAAACCCACCTATCCACTCCATTTTTCATGAGGATTCTAGAATGTCCAATAATGTTGAGAAATTCATCTTTTTGGGTCTTAAACAGCCACGAACAAGATTTGAGCTAATTTGTGTTCAAAAGAATGAATGTTTGGTCACTGTCTCGGAATGCGGTGAACACCCACCTATCCACTCCATTTTTCATGAGGATTACAGAATGTCAAATAATGTTGTCAAATTCATCTGTTTGTGTCCTCAAAAGCCACGAACGAGATTTGGGTTAATTTGGGGTCAAAAGAATGAAAGTTTGCTTACTGTCTCGGAATGGGGTGAAACCCACCTATCCACTCCATTTTTCATGAGGATTCCAGAATGTCAAATAATGCTGTCAAATTCATCTGTTTGTGTCCTCAACCGCCACGAACGAGATTTGGGCTAATTTGACGTCAAAAGAATGAAAGTTTGGTCACTGTCTCGGAATGCGGTGAAAACCCACCTATCCACTCCATTTTTCATGAGGATTCTAGAATGTCCAATAATGTTGAGAAATTCATCTGTTTGGGTCTTAAACAGATACGAACAAGATTTGGGCTAATTTGAGTTCAAAAGAATGAATGTTTGGGCACTGTCTCGGAATGCGGTGAAAACCCACCTATCCACTCCATTTTTCATGAGGATTCTAGAATGTCCAATAATGTTGAGAAATTCATCTTTTTGGGTCTTAAACAGCCACGAACAAGATTTGGGCTAATTTGTGTTCAAAAGAATGAATGTTTGGTCACTGTCTTGGAATGGGGTGAAAACCCACCTATCCACTCAATTTTTCATGAGGATTCTAGAATGTCCATTAATGTTGTCAAATTCTTCTGTTTGGGTCCTCAACCGCCACGAACGAGATTTGGGCTAATTTGAGGTCAAAAGAATGAAAGTTTGGTCACTGTCTCGGAATGCGGTGAAAACCCACCTATCCACTCCATTTTTTATGTGGATTCTAAAATATCAAATAGTGTTTTTAAAGTCGTCTGTTTGTGTCCTCGACCACCACGAACGAGATTTGGGCTAATTTGAGGGCAAAAGAATGAAAGTTTGGTCACTGTCTCGGAATGCGGTGAAAACCCACCTATCCACTCCATTTTTCATGAGAATTCTAGAATGTCCAATAATGTTGTCAAATTCATC
The DNA here is from genome assembly GCA_963210345.1 of Inga oerstediana. Lineage (NCBI taxonomy): Eukaryota > Viridiplantae > Streptophyta > Magnoliopsida > Fabales > Fabaceae > Inga > Inga oerstediana. Next base: position 36,938,696 of record OY723408.1, on the reverse strand, counting down.
TGTTTATGTCCTCAACCGCCACAAACGATATTTGGGCTAATTTGACGTCAAAAGAATGAAAGTTTGGTCACTGTCTCGGAATGCGGTGAAAACCCACCAATCCTCTCCATTTTTCATGAGGATTCTAGAATGTCAAATATTCTTGTCAAATTCATCTGTTTGTGTCCTCAACCGCCACGAACGAGATTTGGGCTAATTTGGGGTCAAAAGATTGAAAGTTTGGTTACTGTCTCGGAATGGGGTGAAAACCCACCTATCCACTCCATTTTTCATGAGGATTCTAGAATGTCCATTAATGTTGTCAAATTCATCTGTTTGTGTCCTAATCCGCCACGAACGAGATTTGGGCTAATTTGAGGTCAAAAGAATGAAAGTTTGGTCACTGTCTCGGAATACGGTGAAAACCCACCTATCCACTCCATTTTTCATGAGAATTCTAGAATGTCAAATAATGTTGTCAAATTCATCTGTTTGGGTCCTCAACCGCCAAAAACGAGATTTGGGCTAATTTGAGGTCAAAGGAATGATAGTTTCGTCACTGTGTTAGAATGAGGTGAAAACCCACCTATCCACTCCATTTTTTATGAGGATTCTAGAATGTCAAATATTGGTGTCAAATTCATCTGTTTGTGTCCTCAACCGCCACGAACGAGATTTGGGCTAATTTGAGTTCAAAAGAATGATAGTTTCGTCACTGTCTCAGAATGCGGTGAAAACCCACCTATCCACTCCATTTTTCATGAGGATTCTAGAATGTCAAATAATGCTGTCAAATTCATCTGTTTGTGTCCTCAACCGCCACGAACGAGATTTGGGCTAATTTGAGGTCAAAAGAATGAAAGTTTGGTCACTGTCTCGGAATGCGGTGAAAACCCACCTATCCACTCCATTTTTCATGAGGATTCTAGAATGTCCAATAATGTTGCAAAATTCATCTGTTTATGTCCTCAACCGCAACAAACGAGATTTGGGCTAATTTGATGTCAAAAGAATGAAAGTTTGGTCACTGTCTCGGAATGCGGTGAAAACCCACCTATCCACTCCATTTTTCATGAGGATTCTAGAATGTCCAATAATGTTGAGAAATTCATCTGTTTGGGTCTTAAACAGCCACGAACAAGATTTGGGCTATTTTGTGTTCAAAAGAATGAATGTTTGGTCACTGTCTCGGAATGCGGTGAAAACCCACCTATCCACTCCATTTTTCATGAGGATTCTAGAATGTCCAATAATGTTGAGAAATTCATCTGTTTGGGTCTTAAACAGCCACAAACAAGATTTGAGCTAATTTGTGTTCAAAAGAATGAATGTTTGGTCACTGTCTCGGAATGCGGTGAACACCCACCTATCCACTCCATTTTTCATGAGGATTCCAGAATGTCAAATAATGTTGTCAAATTCATCTGTTTGTGTGCTCAAAAGCCACGAACGAGATTTGGGCTAATTTGGGGTCAAAAGAATGAAAGTTTGCTTACTGTCTCGGAATGGGGTGAAAACCCACCTATCCACTCCATTTTTCATGAGGATTGTAGAATGTCAAATAATGCTGTCAAATTCATCTGTTTGTGTCCTCAACCGCCACGAACGAGATTTGCGCTAATTTGACGTCAAAAGAATGAAAGTTTGGTCACTGTCTCGGAATGCGGTGAAAACCCACCTATCCACTCCATTTTTCATGAGGATTCTAGAATGTCCAATAATGTTGAGAAATTCATCTGTTTGGGTCTTAAACAGATACGAACAAGATTTGGGCTAATTTGAGTTCAAAAGAATGAAAGTTTGGTCACTGTCTCGGAATGCGGTGAAAACACACCGATCCACTCCATTTTTCATGTGGATTCTAAAATGTCAAATAGTGTTTTTAAAGTCGTCTGTTTGTGTCCTCGACCGCCACGAACGAGATTTGGGCTAATTTGAGCGCAAAAGAATGAAAGTTTGGTCACTGTCTCGGAATGCGGTGAAAACCCACCTATCCACTCCATTTTTCATGAGGATTCTAGAATGTCCAATAATGTTGTCAAATTCTTCTGTTTCTGTCCTCAACCGCAACAAACGAGATTTGGGCTAATTTGATGTCAAAAGAATGATAGTTTGGTCACTGTCTCGGAATGCGGTGAAAGCCCACCTATCCACTCCATTTTTCATGAGAATTCTAGAATGTCAAATAATGTTGTCAAATTCATCTGTTTGTGTCCTCAACCGCCACGAACGTGATTTGGGCTAATTTGAGGTCAAAAGAATGATAGTTTCGTCACTGTCTCAGAATGCGGTAAAAACCCACCTATCCACTCCATTTTTCAAGAGGATTCTAGAATGTCAAATATTGGTGTCAAATTCATCTGTTTGTGTCCTCAACCGCCACGAACGAGATTTGGGCTAATTTGGGGTCAAAAGAATGAAAGTTTGGTTACTGTCTCGGAATGGGGTGAAAACCCACCTATCCACTCCATTTTTCATGAGGATTCTAGAATGTCCATTAATGTTGTCAAATTCATCTGTTTGTGTCCTAATCCGCCACGATCGAGATTTGGGCTAATTTGAGGTCAAAAGAATGAAAGTTTGGACACTGTCTCGGAATACGGTGAAAACCCACCTATCCACTCCATTTTTCATGAGGATTCTAGAATGTCCATTAATGTTGTCAAATTCATCTGTTTTGGTCCTCAACCGACACGAACAAGATTTGGGCTAATTTGAGGTCAAAAGAATGAAAGTTTGGTCACTGTCTCAGAATGCAGTAAAAACCCACCAATCCACTCCATTTTTCATGAGGATTCTAGAATGTCAAATATTGGTGTCAAATTCATCTGTTTGTGTCCTCAACCGCCACGAACGAGATTTGGGCTAATTTGGGGTCAAAAGAATGAAAGTTTGGTTACTGTCTCGGAATGGGGTGAAAACCCACCTATCCACTCCATTTTTCATGAGGATTCTAGAATGTCCATTAATGTTGTCAAATTCATCTGTTTGGGTCCTCAACCGCCATGAACGAGATTTGGGCTAATTTAAGGTCAAAAGAATGAAAGTTTGGTCACTGTCTCGGAATGCGGTGAAAACCCACCTATCCACTCCATTTTCATAAGGATTCTAGAATGTCCAATAATGTTGTCAAATTCTTCTGTTTCTGTGCTCAACCGCAACAAACGAGATTTGGGCTAATTTGATGTCAAAAGAATGATAGTTTGGTCACTGTCTCGGAATGCGGTGAAAACCCACCTATCCACTCCATTTTTCATGAGCATTCTAGAATGTCAAATAATGATGTCAAATTCATCTGTTTGGGTCCTCAACCGCCAAAAACGAGATTTGGGCTAATTTGAGGTCAAAGGAATGATAGTTTCGTCATTGTGTTAGAATGAGGTGAAAACCCACCTATCCACTCCATTTTTTATGAGGATTCTAGAATGTCAAATATTGGTGTCAAATTCATCTGTTTGTGTCCTCAACCGCCACGAACGAGATTTGGGCTAATTTGAGTTCAAAAGAATGATAGTTTCGTCACTGTCTCAGAATGCGGTGAAAACCCACCTATCCACTCCATTTTTCATGAGGATTCTAGAATGTCAAATAATGCTGTCAAATTCATCTGTTTGTGTCCTCAACCGCCACGAACGAGATTTGGGCTAATTTGAGGTCAAAAGAATGAAAGTTTGGTCACTGTCTCGGAATGCGGTGAAAACTCACCTATCCACTCCATTTTTCATGAGGATTCTAGAATGTCCAATAATGTTGCAAAATTCATCTGTTTATGTCCTCAACCGCAACAAACGAGATTTGGGCTAATTTGATGTCAAAAGAATGAAAGTTTGGTCACTGTCTCGGAATGCGGTGAAAACCCACCTATCCACTCCATTTTTCATGAGGATTCTAGAATGTCCAATAATGTTGAGAAATTCATCTGTTTGGGTCTTAAACAGCCACGAACAAGATTTGGGCTATTTTGTGTTCAAAAGAATGAATGTTTGGTCACTGTCTCGGAATGCGGTGAACACCCACCTATCCACTCCATTTTTCATGAGGATTCCAGAATGTCAAATAATGTTGTCAAATTCATCTGTTTGTGTGCTCAAAAGCCACGAACGAGATTTGGGCTAATTTGGGGTCAAAAGAATGAAAGTTTGCTTACTGTCTCGGAATGGGGTGAAAACCCACCTATCCACTCCATTTTTCATGAGGATTTTAGAATGTCAAATAATGCTGTCAAATTCATCTGTTTGTGTCCTCAACCGCCACGAACGAGATTTGGGCTAATTTGACGTCAAAAGAATGAAAGTTTGGTCACTGTCTCGGAATGCGGTGAAAACCCACCTATCCACTCCATTTTTCATGAGGATTCTAGAATGTCCAATAATGTTGAGAAATTCATCTGTTTGGGTCTTAAACAGATACGAACAAGATTTGGGCTAATTTGAGTTCAAAAGAATGAAAGTTTGGTCACTGTCTCGGAATGCGGTGAAAACACACCGATCCACTCCATTTTTCATGTGGATTCTAAAATGTCAAATAGTGTTTTTAAAGTCGTCTGTTTGTGTCCTCGACCGCCACGAACGAGATTTGGGCTAATTTGAGCGCAAAAGAATGAAAGTTTGGTCACTGTCTCGGAATGCGGTGAAAACCCACCTATCCACTCCATTTTTCATGAGGATTCTAGAATGTCCAATAATGTTGTCAAATTCTTCTGTTTCTGTCCTCAACCGCAACAAACGAGATTTGGGCTAATTTGATGTCAAAAGAATGATAGTTTGGTCACTGTCTCGGAATGCGGTGAAAACCCACCTATCCACTCCATTTTTCATGAGAATTCTAGAATGTCAAATAATGTTGTCAAATTCATCTGTTTGTGTCCTCAACCGCCACGAACGTGATTTGGGCTAATTTGAGGTCAAAAGAATGATAGTTTCGTCACTGTCTCAGAATGCGGTAAAAACCCACCTATCCACTCAATTTTTCAAGAGGATTCTAGAATGTCAAATATTGGTGTCAAATTCATCTGTTTGTGTCCTCAACCGCCACGAACGAGATTTGGGCTAATTTGGGGTCAAAAGAATGAAAGTTTGGTTACTGTCTCGGAATGGGGTGAAAACCCACCTATCCACTCCATTTTTCATGAGGATTCTAGAATGTCCATTAATGTTGTCAAATTCATCTGTTTGTGTCCTAATCCGCCACGATCGAGATTTGGGCTAATTTGAGGTCAAAAGAATGAAAGTTTGGACACTGTCTCGGAATACGGTGAAAACCCACCTATCCACTCCATTTTTCATGAGGATTCTAGAATGTCCATTAATGTTGTCAAATTCATCTGTTTGGGTCCTCAACCGCCATGAACGAGATTTGGGCTAATTTGAGGTCAAAAGAATGAAAGTTTGGTCACTGTCTCGGAATGCGGTGAAAACCCACCTATCCACTCCATTTTTCATAAGGATTCTAGAATGTCCAATAATGTTGTCAAATTCTTCTGTTTCTGTCCTCAACCGCAACAAACGAGATTTGGGCTAATTTGAGGTCAAAGGAATGATAGTTTCGTCACTGTGTTAGAATGAGGTGAAAACCCACCTATCCACTCCATTTTTTATGAGGATTCTAGAATGTCAAATATTGGTGTCAAATTCATCTGTTTGTGTCCTCAACCGCCACGAACGAGATTTGGGCTAATTTGAGTTCAAAAGAATGATAGTTTCGTCACTGTCTCAGAATGCGGTGAAAACCCACCTATCCACTCCATTTTTCATGAGTATTCTAGAATGTCAAATAATGCTGTCAAATTCATCTGTTTGTGTCCTCAACCGCCACGAACGAGATTTGGGCTAATTTGACGTCAAAAGAATGAAAGTTTGGTCACTGTCTCGGAATGCGGTGAAAACCCACCAATCCTCTCCATTTTTCATGAGGATTCTAGAATGTCAAATATTCTTGTCAAATTCATCTGTTTGTGTCCTCAACCGCCACGAACGAGATTTGGGCTAATTTGGGGTCAAAAGATTGAAAGTTTGGTTACTGTCTCGGAATGGGGTGAAAACCCACCTATCCACTCCATTTTTCATGAGGATTCTAGAATGTCCATTAATGTTGTCAAATTCATCTGTTTGTGTCCTAATCCGCCACGAACGAGATTTGGGCTAATTTGAGGTCAAAAGAATGAAAGTTTGGTCACTGTCTCGGAATACCTTGAAAACCCACCTATCCACTCCATTTTTCATGAGAATTCTAGAATGTCAAATAATGTTGTCAAATTCATCTGTTTGGGTCCTCAACCGCCAAAAACGAGATTTGGGCTAATTTGAGGTCAAAGGAATGATAGTTTCGTCACTGTGTTAGAATGAGGTGAAAACCCACCTATCCACTCCATTTTTTATGAGGATTCTAGAATGTCAAATATTGGTGTCAAATTCATCTGTTTGTGTCCTCAACCGCCACGAACGAGATTTGGGCTAATTTGAGTTCAAAAGAATGATAGTTTCGTCACTGTCTCAGAATGCGGTGAAAACCCACCTATCCACTCCATTTTTCATGAGGATTCTAGAATGTCAAATAATGCTGTCAAATTCATCTGTTTGTGTCCTCAACCGCCACGAACGAGATTTGGGCTAATTTGACGTCAAAAGAATGAAAGTTTGGTCACTGTCTCGGAATGCGGTGAAAACCCACCAATCCTCTCCATTTTTCATGAGGATTCTAGAATGTCAAATATTCTTGTCAAATTCATCTGTTTGTGTCCTAATCCGCCACGAACGAGATTTGGGCTAATTTGAGGTCAAAAGAATGAAAGTTTGGTCACTGTCTCGGAATACGGTGAAAACCCACCTATCCACTCCATTTTTCATGAGAATTCTAGAATGTCAAATAATGTTGTCAAATTCATCTGTTTGGGTCCTCAACTGCCACGAACGAGATTTGGGCTAATTTGAGGTCAAAAAATGAAAGTTTGGTCACTGTCTCGGAATACGGTGAAAACCCACCTATCTACTCCATTTTTCATGAGGATTCTAGAATGTCCAATAATGTTGTCAAATTCTTCTGTTTCTGTCCTCAACCGCAACAAACGAGATTTGGGCTAATTTGATGTCAAAAGAATGATAGTTTGGTCACAGTCTCGGAATGCGGTGAAAACCCACCAATCCACTCTATTTTTCATGAGCATTCTAGAATGTCAAATATTCTTGTCAAATTCATCTGTTTGTGTCCTCAACCGCCACGAACGAGATTTGGGCTAATTTGGGGTCAAAAGAATGAAAGTTTGGTTACTGTCTCGGAATGGGGTGAAAACCCACCTATCCACTCCATTTTTCATGAGGATTCTAGAATGTCCATTAATGTTGTCAAATTCATCTGTTTGTGTCCTAATCCGCCACGAACGAGATTTTGGCTAATTTGAGGTCAAAAGAATGAAAGTTTGGTCACTGTCTCGGAATACGGTGAAAACCCACCTATCCACTCCATTTTTCATGAGGATTCTAGAATGTCCATTAATGTTGTCAAATTCATCTGTTTTGGTCCTCAACCGACACGAACAAGATTTGGGCTAATTTGAGGTCAAAAGAATGAAAGTTTGGTCACTGTCTCAGAATGCAGTAAAAACCCACCAATCCACTCCATTTTTCATGAGGATTCTAGAATGTCAAATATTGGTGTCAAATTCATCTGTTTGTGTCCTCAACCGCCACGAACGAGATTTGGGCTAATTTGGGGTCAAAAGAATGAAAGTTTGGTTACTGTCTCGGAATGGGGTGAAAACCCACCTATCCACTCCATTTTTCATGAGGATTCTAGAATGTCCATTAATGTTGTCAAATTCATCTGTTTGGGTCCTCAACCGCCATGAACGAGATTTGGGCTAATTTGAGGTCAAAAGAATGAAAGTTTGGTCACTGTCTCGGAATGCGGTGAAAACCCACCTATCCACTCCATTTTCATAAGGATTCTAGAATGTCCAATAATGTTGTCAAATTCTTCTGTTTCTGTGCTCAACCGCAACAAACGAGATTTGGGCTAATTTGATGTCAAAAGAATGATAGTTTGGTCACTGTCTCGCAATGCGGTGAAAACCCACCTATCCACTCCATTTTTCATGAGCATTCTAGAATGTCAAATAATGATGTCAAATTCATCTGTTTGGGTCCTCAACCGCCAAAAACGAGATTTGGGCTAATTTGAGGTCAAAGGAATGATAGTTTCGTCACTGTGTTAGAATGAGGTGAAAACCCACCTATCCACTCCATTTTTTATGAGGATTCTAGAATGTCAAATATTGGTGTCAAATTCATCTGTTTGTGTCCTCAACCGCCACGAACGAGATTTGGGCTAATTTGAGTTCAAAAGAATGATAGTTTCGTCACTGTCTCAGAATGCGGTGAAAACCCACCTATCCACTCCATTTTTCATGAGGATTCTAGAATGTCAAATAATGCTGTCAAATTCATCTGTTTGTGTCCTCAACCGCCACGAACGAGATTTGGGCTAATTTGAGGTCAAAAGAATGAAAGTTTGGTCACTGTCTCGGAATGCGGTGAAAACTCACCTATCCACTCCATTTTTCATGAGGATTCTAGAATGTCCAATAATGTTGCAAAATTCATCTGTTTATGTCCTCAACCGCAACAAACGAGATTTGGGCTAATTTGATGTCAAAAGAATGAAAGTTTGGTCACTGTCTCGGAATGCGGTGAAAACCCACCTATCCACTCCATTTTTCATGAGGATTCTAGAATGTCCAATAATGTTGAGAAATTCATCTGTTTGGGTCTTAAACAGCCACGAACAAGATTTGGGCTATTTTGTGTTCAAAAGAATGAATGTTTGGTCACTGTCTCGGAATGCGGTGAAAACCCACCTATCCACTCCATTTTTCATGAGGATTCTAGAATGTCCAATAATGTTGAGAAATTCATCTGTTTGGGTCTTAAACAGCCACAAACAAGATTTGAGCTAATTTGTGTTCAAAAGAATGAATGTTTGGTCACTGTCTCGGAATGCGGTGAACACCCACCTATCCACTCCATTTTTCATGAGGATTCCAGAATGTCAAATAATGTTGTCAAATTCATCTGTTTGTGTGCTCAAAAGCCACGAACGAGATTTGGGCTAATTTGGGGTCAAAAGAATGAAAGTTTGCTTACTGTCTCGGAATGGGGTGAAAACCCACCTATCCACTCCATTTTTCATGAGGATTTTAGAATGTCAAATAATGCTGTCAAATTCATCTGTTTGTGTCCTCAACCGCCACGAACGAGATTTGGGCTAATTTGACGTCAAAAGAATGAAAGTTTGGTCACTGTCTCGGAATGCGGTGAAAACCCACCTATCCACTCCATTTTTCATGAGGATTCTAGAATGTCCAATAATGTTGAGAAATTCATCTGTTTGGGTCTTAAACAGATACGAACAAGATTTGGGCTAATTTGAGTTCAAAAGAATGAAAGTTTGGTCACTGTCTCGGAATGCGGTGAAAACACACCGATCCACTCCATTTTTCATGTGGATTCTAAAATGTCAAATAGTGTTTTTAAAGTCGTCTGTTTGTGTCCTCGACCGCCACGAACGAGATTTGGGCTAATTTGAGCGCAAAAGAATGAAAGTTTGGTCACTGTCTCGGAATGCGGTGAAAACCCACCTATCCACTCCATTTTTCATGAGGATTCTAGAATGTCCAATAATGTTGTCAAATTCTTCTGTTTCTGTCCTCAACCGCAACAAACGAGATTTGGGCTAATTTGATGTCAAAAGAATGATAGTTTGGTCACTGTCTCGGAATGCGGTGAAAACCCACCTATCCACTCCATTTTTCATGAGAATTCTAGAATGTCAAATAATGTTGTCAAATTCATCTGTTTGTGTCCTCAACCGCCACGAACGTGATTTGGGCTAATTTGAGGTCAAAAGAATGATAGTTTCGTCACTGTCTCAGAATGCGGTAAAAACCCACCTATCCACTCAATTTTTCAAGAGGATTCTAGAATGTCAAATATTGGTGTCAAATTCATCTGTTTGTGTCCTCAACCGCCACGAACGAGATTTGGGCTAATTTGGGGTCAAAAGAATGAAAGTTTGGTTACTGTCTCGGAATGGGGTGAAAACCCACCTATCCACTCCATTTTTCATGAGGATTCTAGAATGTCAAATATTCTTGTCAAATTCATCTGTTTGTGTCCTCAACCGCCACGAACGAGATTTGGGCTAATTTGGGGTCAAAAGATTGAAAGTTTGGTTACTGTCTCGGAATGGGGTGAAAACCCACCTATCCACTCCATTTTTCATGAGGATTCTAGAATGTCCATTAATGTTGTCAAATTCATCTGTTTGTGTCCTAATCCGCCACGAACGAGATTTGGGCTAATTTGAGGTCAAAAGAATGAAAGTTTGGTCACTGTCTCGGAATACGGTGAAAACCCACCTATCCACTCCATTTTTCATGAGAATTCTAGAATGTCAAATAATGTTGTCAAATTCATCTGTTTGGGTCCTCAACCGCCAAAAACGAGATTTGGGCTAATTTGAGGTCAAAGGAATGATAGTTTCGTCACTGTGTTAGAATGAGGTGAAAACCCACCTATCCACTCCATTTTTTATGAGGATTCTAGAATGTCAAATATTGGTGTCAAATTCATCTGTTTGTGTCCTCAACCGCCACGAACGAGATTTGGGCTAATTTGAGTTCAAAAGAATGATAGTTTCGTCACTGTCTCAGAATGCGGTGAAAACCCACCTATCCACTCCATTTTTCATGAGGATTCTAGAATGTCAAATAATGCTGTCAAATTCATCTGTTTGTGTCCTCAACCGCCACGAACGAGATTTGGGCTAATTTGACGTCAAAAGAATGAAAGTTTGGTCACTGTCTCGGAATGCGGTGAAAACCCACCAATCCTCTCCATTTTTCATGAGGATTCTAGAATGTCAAATATTCTTGTCAAATTCATCTGTTTGTGTCCTAATCCGCCACGAACGAGATTTGGGCTAATTTGAGGTCAAAAGAATGAAAGTTTGGTCACTGTCTCGGAATACGGTGAAAACCCACCTATCCACTCCATTTTTCATGAGAATTCTAGAATGTCAAATAATGTTGTCAAATTCATCTGTTTGGGTCCTCAACTGCCACGAACGAGATTTGGGCTAATTTGAGGTCAAAAAATGAAAGTTTGGTCACTGTCTCGGAATACGGTGAAAACCCACCTATCTACTCCATTTTTCATGAGGATTCTAGAATGTCCAATAATGTTGTCAAATTCTTCTGTTTCTGTCCTCAACCGCAACAAACGAGATTTGGGCTAATTTGATGTCAAAAGAATGATAGTTTGGTCACAGTCTCGGAATGCGGTGAAAACCCACCAATCCACTCTATTTTTCATGAGCATTCTAGAATGTCAAATATTCTTGTCAAATTCATCTGTTTGTGTCCTCAACCGCCACGAACGAGATTTGGGCTAATTTGGGGTCAAAAGAATGAAAGTTTGGTTACTGTCTCGGAATGGGGTGAAAACCCACCTATCCACTCCATTTTTCATGAGGATTCTAGAATGTCCATTAATGTTGTCAAATTCATCTGTTTGTGTCCTAATCCGCCACGAACGAGATTTTGGCTAATTTGAGGTCAAAAGAATGAAAGTTTGGTCACTGTCTCGGAATGCGGTAAAAACCCACCTATCCACTCCATTTTTCATGTGGATTCTAAAATGTCAAATAGTGTTTTTAAAGTCGTCTGTTTGTGTCCTCGACCGCCAAGAACGAGATTTGGGCTAATTTGAGGGTAAAAGAATGAAAGTTTGGTCACTGTCTCGGAATGCGGTGAAAACCCACCTATCCACTCCATTTTTCATGAGGATTCTAGAATGTCCAATAATGTTGTAAAATTCATCTGTTTATGTCCTTAACCGCAACAAACGAGATTTGGGCTAATTTGATGTCAAAAGAATGATAGTTTGGTCACTGTCTCGGAATGCGGTGAAAACCCACCTATCCACTCCATTTTTCATGAGAATTCTAGAATGTCAAATAATGTTGTCAAATTCATCTGTTTGTGTCCTCAACCGCCACGAACGTGATTTGGGCTAATTTGAGGTCAAAAGAATGATAGTTTCGTCACTGTCTCAGAATACGGTAAAAACCCACCTATCCACTCCATTTTTCATGAGGATTCTAGAATGTCAAATATTGGTGTCAAATTCATCTGTTTGTGTCCTCAACCGCCACGAACGAGATTTGGGCTAATTTGGGGTCAAAAGAATGAAAGTTTGGTGACTGTCTCGGAATGGGGTGAAAACCCACCTATCCACTCCATTTTTCATGAGGATTCTAGAATGTCAAATATTCTTGTCAAATTCATCTGTTTGTGTCCTCAACCGCCACGAACGAGATTTGGGCTAATTTGGGGTCAAAAGAATGAAAGTTTGGTTACTGTCTCGGAATGGGGTGAAAACCCACCTATCCACTCCATTTTTCATGAGGATTCTAGAATGTCCATTAATGTTGTCTAATTCATCTGTTTGGGTCCTCAACCGCCACGAACGAGATTTGGCCTAATTTGAGGTCAAAAGAATGAAAGTTTGGTCACTGTCTCGGAATGCGGTGAAAACCCACCTATCCACTCCATTTTTCATGAGGATTCTAGAATGTCCAATAATGTTGTCAAATTCATCTGTTTGTGTCCTCAACCGCCACGAACGAGATTTGGGCTAATTTGAGGTCAAAAGAATGAAAGTTTGGTCACTGTCTCAGAATGGGGTGAAAACCCACCTATCCACTCCATTTTTCATGAGGATTCTAGAATGTCAAATAATGCTGTCAAATTCATCTGTTTGTGTCGTCAACCGCCACGAACGAGTTTTGGGCTAATTTGACGTCAAAAGAATGAAAGTTTGGTCACTGTCTCGGAATGCGGTGAAGACACACCGATCCACTCCATTTTTCATGTGGTTCTAAAATGTCAAATAGTGTTTTTAAAGTCGTCTGTTTGTGTCCTCGACCGCCACGAACGAGATTTGGGCTAATTTGAGGGCAAAAGAATGAAAGTTTGGTCACTGTCTCGGAATGCGGTGAAAACCCACCTATACACTCCATTTTTCATGAGGATTCTAGAATGTCCAATAATGTTGAGAAATTCATCTGTTTGGGTGTTAAACAGATACGAACAAGATTTGGGCTAATTTGAGTTCAAAAGAATGAATGTTTGGTCACTGTCTCGGAATGGGGTGAAAACCCACCTATCCACTCCATTTTTCATGAGGATTCTAGAATGTCCATTAATGTTGTCAAATTCATCTGTTTGTGTCCTCAACCACCACGAACGAGATTTGGGCTAGGTCAAAAGAATGAAAGTTTGGTCACTATCTCGGAATACGGTGAAAACCCACCTATCCACTCCATTTTTCATGAGGATTCTAGAATGTCCATTAATGTTGTCAAATTCATCTGTTTGGGTCATCAACCGCCACGAACGAGATTTGGTCTAATTTGAGGTCAAAAGAATGAAAGTTTGGAAAATGTCTTAGAATGGGGTGAAAACCCACCTATCCTCTCCATTTTTCATGATTATTCTAGAATGTCAAATAATGCTGTCAAATTCATCTGTTTGTGTCGTCAACCGCCACGAACGAGATTTGGGCTAATTTGAGGGCAAAAGAATGAAAGTTTGGTCACTGTCTCGGAATGCGATGAAAACCCACCTATCCACTCCATTTTTCATGAGGATTCTAGAATGTCCAATAATGTTGTCAAATTCTTCTGTTTCTGTCCTCAACCGCAACAAACGAGATTTGGGCTAATTTGATGTGAAAAGAATGATAGTTTGGTCACTGTCTCGGAATGCGGTGAAAACCCACCTATCCACTCCATTTTTCATGAGAATTCTAGAATGTCAAATAATGTTGTCAAATTCATCTGTTTGTGTCCTCAACCGCCACGAACGTGATTTGGGCTAATTTGAGGTCAAAAGAATGATAGTTTCGTCACTGTCTCAGAATGCGGTAAAAACCCACCTATCCACTCCATTTTTCAAGAGGATTCTAGAATGTCAAATATTGGTGTCAAATTCATCTGTTTGTGTCCTCAACCGCCACGAACGAGATTTGGGCTAATTTGGGGTCAAAAGAATGAAAGTTTGGTTACTGTCTCGGAATGGGGTGAAAACCCACCTATCCACTCCATTTTTCATGAGGATTCTAGAATGTCCATTAATGTTGTCAAATTCATCTGTTTGTGTCCTCAACCGCCACGAACGAGATTTGGGCTAATTTGAGGTCAAAAGAATGAAAGTTTGGTCACTGTCTCAGAATGGGGTGAAAACCCACCTATCCACTCCATTTTTCATGAGGATTCTAGAATGTCCAATAATGTTGTCAAATTCATCTGTTTGTGTCCTCAACCGCCACGAACGAGATTTGGGCTAATTTGAGGTCAAAAGAATGAAAGTTTGGTCACTGTCTCAGAATGGGGTGAAAACCCACCTATCCACTCCATTTTTCATGAGGATTCTAGAATGTCAAATAATGCTGTCAAATTCATCTGTTTGTGTCGTCAACCGCCACGAACGAGTTTTGGGCTAATTTGACGTCAAAAGAATGAAAGTTTGGTCACTGTCTCGGAATGCGGTGAAGACACACCGATCCACTCCATTTTTCATGTGGTTCTAAAATGTCAAATAGTGTTTTTAAAGTCGTCTGTTTGTGTCCTCGACCGCCACGAACGAGATTTGGGCTAATTTGAGGGCAAAAGAATGAAAGTTTGGTCACTGTCTCGGAATGCGGTGAAAACCCACCTATACACTCCATTTTTCATGAGGATTCTAGAATGTCCAATAATGTTGAGAAATTCATCTGTTTGGGTGTTAAACAGATACGAACAAGATTTGGGCTAATTTGAGTTCAAAAGAATGAATGTTTGGTCACTGTCTCGGAATGGGGTGAAAACCCACCTATCCACTCCATTTTTCATGAGGATTCTAGAATGTCCATTAATGTTGTCAAATTCATCTGTTTGTGTCCTCAACCACCACGAACGAGATTTGGGCTAATTTGAGGTCAAAAGAATGAAAGTTTGGTCACTATCTCGGAATACGGTGAAAACCCACCTATCCACTCCATTTTTCATGAGGATTCTAGAATGTCCATTAATGTTGTCAAATTCATCTGTTTGGGTCATCAACCGCCACGAACGAGATTTGGTCTAATTTGAGGTCAAAAGAATGAAAGTTTGGAAACTGTCTTAGAATGGGGTGAAAACCCACCTATCCTCTCCATTTTTCATGATTATTCTAGAATGTCAAATAATGCTGTCAAATTCATCTGTTTGTGTCGTCAACCGCCACGAACGAGATTTGGGCTAATTTGAGGGCAAAAGAATGAAAGTTTGGTCACTGTCTCGGAATGCGATGAAAACCCACCTATCCACTCCATTTTTCATGAGGATTCTAGAATGTCCAATAATGTTGTCAAATTCTTCTGTTTCTGTCCTCAACCGCAACAAACGAGATTTGGGCTAATTTGATGTGAAAAGAATGATAGTTTGGTCACTGTCTCGGAATGCGGTGAAAACCCACCTATCCACTCCATTTTTCATGAGAATTCTAGAATGTCAAATAATGTTGTCAAATTCATCTGTTTGTGTCCTCAACCGCCACGAACGTGATTTGGGCTAATTTGAGGTCAAAAGAATGATAGTTTCGTCACTGTCTCAGAATGCGGTAAAAACCCACCTATCCACTCCATTTTTCAAGAGGATTCTAGAATGTCAAATATTGGTGTCAAATTCATCTGTTTGTGTCCTCAACCGCCACGAACGAGATTTGGGCTAATTTGAGGTCAAAAGAATGATAGTTTCGTCACTGTCTCGGAATGCGGTAAAAACCCACCTATCCACTCCATTTTTCAAGAGGATTCTAGAATGTCAAATATTGGTGTCAAATTCATCTGTTTGTGTCCTCAACCGCCACGAACGAGATTTGGGCTAATTTGGGGTCAAAAGAATGAAAGTTTGGTTACTGTCTCGGAATGGGGTGAAAACCCACCTATCCACTCCATTTTTCATGAGGATTCTAGAATGTCCATTAATGTTGTCAAATTCATCTGTTTGTGTCCTAATCCGCCACGATCGAGATTTGGGCTAATTTGAGGTCAAAAGAATGAAAGTTTGGTCACTGTCTCGGAATGCGGTGAAAACCCACCTATCCACTCCATTTTTCATGAGGATTCTAGAATGTCCATTAATGTTCTCAAATTCATCTGTTTGGGTCCCCAACCGCCACGAACGAGATTTGGGCTAATTTGAGGTCAAAAGAATGAAACTTTGGTCACTGTCTCAGAATGCGGTAAAAACCCACCAATCCACTCCATTTTTCATGAGGATTCTAGAATGTCAAATATTGGTGTCAAATTCATCTGTTTGTGTCCTCAACCGGCACGAACGAGATTTGGGCTAATTTGGGGTCAAAAGAATGAAAGTTTGGTTACTGTCTCGGAATGGGGTGAAAACCCACCTATCCACTCCACTTTTCATGAGGATTCTAGAATGTCCATTAATGTTGTCAAATTCTTCTGTTTGGGTCCTCAACCGCCACGAACGAGATTTGGGCTAATTTGAGGTCAAAAGAATTAAAGTTTGTCACTGTCTCGGAATGCGGTGAAAACCCACCTATCCACTCCATTTTTCATGAGGATTCTAGAATGTCCAATAATGTTGTCAAATTCTTCTGTTTCTGTCCTCAACAGCAACAAACGAGATTTGGGCTAATTTGATGTCAAAAGAATGATAGTTTGGTCACTGTCTCGGAATGCGGTGAAAACCCACCTATCCACTCCATTTTTCATGAGAATTCTTGAATGTCAAATAATGTTGTCAAATTCATCTGTTTGTGTCCTCAACCGCCACGAACGTGATTTGGGCTAATTTGAGGTCAAAAGAATGATAGTTTCGTCACTGTCTCAGAATGCGGTAAAAACCCACCTATCCACTCCATTTTTCAAGAGGATTCTAGAATGTCAAATATTGGTGTCAAATTCATCTGTTTGTGTCCTCAACCGCCACGAACGACATTTGGGCTAATTTGGGGTCAAAAGAATGAAAGTTTGGTTACTGTCTCGGAATGGGGTGAAAACCCACCTATCCACTCCATTTTTCATGAGGATTCTAGAATGTCCATTAATGTTGTCAAATTCTTCTGTTTCTGTCCTCAACAGCAACAAACGAGATTTGGGCTAATTTGATGTCAAAAGAATGATAGTTTGGTCACTGTCTCGGAATGGGGTGAAAACCCACCTATCCACTCCATTTTTCATGAGGATTCTAGAATGTCCATTAATGTTGTCAAATTCATCTGTTTGTGTCCTCAACCACCACGAACGAGATTTGGGCTAATTTGAGGTCAAAAGAATGAAAGTTTGGTCACTCTCTCGGAATACGGTGAAAACCCACCTATCCACTCCATTTTTCATGAGGATTCTAGAATGTCCATTAATGTTGTCAAATTCATCTGTTTGGGTCCTCAACCGCCACGAACGAGATTTGGTCTAATTTGAGGTCAAAAGAATGAAAGTTTGGAAACTGTCTCAGAATGGGGTGAAAACCCACCTATCCACTCCATTTTTCATGATTATTCTAGAATGTCAAATAATGCTGTCAAATTCATCTGTTTGTGTCGTCAACCGCCACGAACGAGTTTTGGGCTAATTTGACGTCAAAAGAATGAAAGTTTGGTCACTGTCTCGGAATGCGGTGAAAACACACCGATCCACTCCATTTTTCATGTGGATTCTAAAATGTCAAATAGTGTTTTTAAAGTCGTCTGTTTGTGTCCTCGACCGCCACGAACGAGATTTGGGCTAATTTGAGGGCAAAAGAATGAAAGTTTGGTCACTGTCTCGGAATGCGGTGAAAACCCACCTATCCACTCCATTTTTCATGAGGATTCTAGAATGTCCAATAATGTTGTCAAATTCTTCTGTTTCTGTCCTCAACCGCAACAAACGAGATTTGGGCTAATTTGATGTCAAAAGAATGATAGTTTGGTCACTGTCTCGGAATGCGGTGAAAATCCACCTATCAACTCCATTTTTCATGAGAATTCTAGAATGTCAAATAATGTTGTCAAATTCATCTGTTTGTGTCCTCAACCGCCACGAACGTGATTTGGGCTAATTTGAGGTCAAAAGAATGATAGTTTCGTCACTGTCTCAGAATGCGGTAAAAACCCACCTATCCACTCCATTTTTCAAGAGGATTCTAGAATGTAAAATATTGGTGTCAAATTCATCTGTTTGTGTCCTCAACCGCCACGAACGAGATTTGGGCTAATTTGGGGTCAAAAGAATGAAAGTTTGGTTACTGTCTCGGAATGGGGTGAAAACCCACCTATCCACTCCATTTTTCATGAGGATTCTAGAATGTCCATTAATGTTGTCAAATTCATCTGTTTGTGTCCTAATCCGCCACGATCGAGATTTGGGCTAATTTGAGGTCAAAAGAATGAAAGTTTGGTCACTGTCTCGGAATGCGGTGAAAACCCACCTATCCACTCCATTTTTCATGAGGATTCTAGAATGTCCATTAATGTTGTCAAATTCATCTGTTTGGGTCCCCAACCGCCACGAACGAGATTTGGGCTAATTTGAGGTCAAAAGAATGAAACTTTGGTCACTGTCTCAGAATGCGGTAAAAACCCACCAATCCACTCCATTTTTCATGAGGATTCTAGAATGTCCAATATTGGTGTCAAATTCATCTGTTTGTGTCCTCAACCGGCACGAACGAGATTTGGGCTAATTTGGGGTCAAAAGAATGAAAGTTTGGTTACTGTCTCGGAATGGGGTGAAAACCCACCTATCCACTCCACTTTTCATGAGGATTCTAGAATGTCCATTAATGTTGTCAAATTCTTCTGTTTGGGTCCTCAACCGCCACGAACGAGATTTGGGCTAATTTGAGGTCAAAAGAATTAAAGTTTGTCACTGTCTCGGAATGCGGTGAAAACCCACCTATCCACTCCATTTTTCATGAGGATTCTAGAATGTCCAATAATGTTGTCAAATTCTTCTGTTTCTGTCCTCAACCGCAACAAACGAGATTTGGGCTAATTTGATGTCAAAAGAATGATAGTTTGGTCACTGTCTCGGAATGCGGTGAAAACCCACCTATCCACTCCATTTTTCATGAGCATTCTAGAATGTCAAATAATGTTGTCAAATTCATCTGTTTGTGTCCTCAACCGCCACGAACGAGATTTGGGCTAATTTGGGGTCAAAAGAATGAAAGTTTGGTTACTGTCTCGGAATGGGGTGAAAACCCACCTATCCACTCCATTTTTCATGAGGATTCTAGAATGTCCATTAATGTTGTCAAATTCATCTGTTTGTGTCGTAATCCGCCACGAACGAGATTTGGGCTAATTTGAGGTCAAAAGAATGAAAGTTTGGTCACTGTCTCGGAATGCGGTGAAAACCCACCGATCCACTCCATTTTTCATGTGGATTCTACAATGTCAAATAGTGTTTTTAAAGTCGTCTGTTTGTGTCCTCGACCGCCAAGAACGAGATTTGGGCTAATTTGAGGGTAAAAGAATGAAAGTTTGGTCACTGTCACGGAATGCGGTTAAAACCCACCTATCCACTCCATTTTTCATGAGGATTCTAGAATGTCCAATAATGTTGTAAAATTCATCTGTTTATGTCCTCAACCGCAACAAACGAGATTTGGGCTAATTTGATGTCAAAAGAATGATAGTTTGGTCACTGTCTCGGAATGCGGTGAAAACCCACCTATCCACTCCATTTTTCATGAGGATTCTAGAATGTCCAATAATGTTGTCAAATTCTTCTGTTTCTGTCCACAACCGCAACAAACGAGATTTGGGCTAATTTGATGTCAAAAGAATGATAGTTTCGTCACTGTCTCAGAATGCGGTAAAAACCCACCTATCCACTCCATTTTTCATGAGGATTCTAGAATGTCAAATATTGGTGTCAAATTCATCTGTTTGTGTCCTCAACCGCAACAAACGAGATTTGGGCTAATTTGATGTCAAAAGAATGATAGTTTGGTCACTGTCTCGGAATGCGGTGAAAACCCACCTATCCACTCCATTTTTCATGAGCATTCTAGAATGTCAAATAATGTTGTCAAGTTCATCTGTTTGTGTCCTCAACCGCCACGAACGTGATTTGGGCTAATTTGAGGTCAAAGGAATGATAGTTTCGTCACTGTGTTAGAATGAGGTGAAAACCCACCTATCCACTCCATTTTTTATGAGGATTCTAGAATGTCAAATATTGGTGTCAAATTCATCTGTTTGTGTCCTCAACCGCCACGAACGAGATTTGGGCTAATTTGAGTTCAAAAGAATGATAGTTTCTTCACTGTCTCAGAATGCGGTGAAAACCCACCTATCCACTCCATTTTTCATGAGGATTCTAGAATGTCAAATAATGCTGTCAAATTCATCTGTTTGTGTCCTCAACCGCCACGAACGAGATTTGGGCTAATTTGACGTCAAAAGAATGAAAGTTTGGTCACTGTCTCGGAATGCGGTGAAAACCCACCAATCCTCTCCATTTTTCATGAGGATTCTAGAATGTCAAATATTAGTGTCAAATTCATCTGTTTGTGTCCTCAACCGCCACGAACGAGATTTGGGCTAATTTGAGGTCAAAAGAATGAAAGTTTGGTCACTGTCTCAGAATACGGTGAAAACCCACCTATCCACTCCATTTTTCATGAGGATTCTAGAATGTCCATTAATGTTGTCTAATTCATCTGTTTGGGTCCTCAACCGCCACGAACGAGATTTGGCCTAATTTGAGGTCAAAAGAATGAAAGTTTGGTCACTGTCTCGGAATGCGGTGAAAACCCACCTATCCACTCCATTTTTCATGAGGATTCTAGAATGTCCAATAATGTTGTCAAATTCATCTGTTTGTGTCCTAATCCGCCACGAACGAGATTTGGTCTAATTTGAGGTCAAAAGAATGAAAGTTTGGTCACTGTCTCAGAATGGGGTGAAAACCCACCTATCCACTCCATTTTTCATGATTATTCTAGAATGTCAAATAATGCTGTCAAATTCATCTGTTTGTGTCGTCAACCGCCACGAACGAGTTTTGGGCTAATTTGACGTCAAAAGAATGAAAGTTTGGTCACTGTCTCGGAATGCGGTGAAAACACACCGATCCACTCCATTTTTCATGTGGATTCTAAAATGTCAAATAGTGTTTTTAAAGTCGTCTGTTTGTGTCCTCGACCGCCACGAACGAGATTTGGGCTAATTTGAGGGCAAAAGAATGAAAGTTTGGTCACTGTCTCGGAATGCGGTGAAAACCCACCTATCAACTCCATTTTTCGTGAGGATTCTAGAATGTCCAATAATGTTGAGAAATTCATCTGTTTGGGTGTTAAACAGATACGAACAAGATTTGGGCTAATTTGAGTTTAAAAGAATGAATGTTTGGTCACTGTCTCGGAATGCGGTGAAAACCCACCTATCCACTCCATTTTTCATGAGTATTCTAGAATGTCCAATAATGTTGAGAAATTCATCTTTTTGGGTCTTAAACAGCCACGAACAAGATTTGGGCTAATTTGTGTTCAAAAGAATGAATGTTTGGTCACTGTCTCGGAATGCGGTGAAAACCCACCTATCCACTCCATTTTTCATGAGCATTCTAGAATGTCCATTAATGTTGTCAAATTCATCTGTTTGTGTCCTAATCCGCCACGAACGAGATTTGGGCTAATTTGAGGTCAAAAGAATGAAAGTTTGGTCACTGTCTCGGAATGCGGTAAAAACCCACCAATCCACTCCATTTTTCATGAGGATTCTAGAATGTCCAATAATGTTGTCAAATTCTTCTGTTTCTGTCCTCAACCGCAACAAACGAGATTTGGGCTAATTTGATGTCAAAAGAATGATAGTTTGGTCACTGTCTCGGAATGCGGTGAAAACCCACCTATCCACTCCATTTTTCATGAGCATTCTAGAATGTCAAATAATGTTGTCAAGTTCATCTGTTTGTGTCCTCAACCGCCACGAACGTGATTTGGGCTAATTTGAGGTCAAAGGAATGATAGTTTCGTCACTGTGTTAGAATGAGGTGAAAACCCACCTATCCACTCCATTTTTTATGAGGATTCTAGAATGTCAAATATTGGTGTCAAATTCATCTGTTTGTGTCCTCAACCGCCACGAACGAGATTTGGGCTAATTTGAGTTCAAAAGAATGATAGTTTCTTCACTGTCTCAGAATGCGGTGAAAACCCACCTATCCACTCCATTTTTCATGAGGATTCTAGAATGTCAAATAATGCTGTCAAATTCATCTGTTTGTGTCCTCAACCGCCACGAACGAGATTTGGGCTAATTTGACGTCAAAAGAATGAAAGTTTGGTCACTGTCTCGGAATGCGGTGAAAACCCACCAATCCTCTCCATTTTTCATGAGGATTCTAGAATGTCAAATATTAGTGTCAAATTCATCTGTTTGTGTCCTCAACCGCCACGAACGAGATTTGGGCTAATTTGAGGTCAAAAGAATGAAAGTTTGGTCACTGTCTCAGAATACGGTGAAAACCCACCTATCCACTCCATTTTTCATGAGGATTCTAGAATGTCCATTAATGTTGTCTAATTCATCTGTTTGGGTCCTCAACCGCCACGAACGAGATTTGGCCTAATTTGAGGTCAAAAGAATGAAAGTTTGGTCACTGTCTCGGAATGCGGTGAAAACCCACCTATCCACTCCATTTTTCATGAGGATTCTAGAATGTCCAATAATGTTGTCAAATTCATCTGTTTGTGTCCTAATCCGCCACGAACGAGATTTGGTCTAATTTGAGGTCAAAAGAATGAAAGTTTGGTCACTGTCTCAGAATGGGGTGAAAACCCACCTATCCACTCCATTTTTCATGATTATTCTAGAATGTCAAATAATGCTGTCAAATTCATCTGTTTGTGTCGTCAACCGCCACGAACGAGTTTTGGGCTAATTTGACGTCAAAAGAATGAAAGTTTGGTCACTGTCTCGGAATGCGGTGAAAACACACCGATCCACTCCATTTTTCATGTGGATTCTAAAATGTCAAATAGTGTTTTTAAAGTCGTCTGTTTGTGTCCTCGACCGCCACGAACGAGATTTGGGCTAATTTGAGGGCAAAAGAATGAAAGTTTGGTCACTGTCTCGGAATGCGGTGAAAACCCACCTATCAACTCCATTTTTCGTGAGGATTCTAGAATGTCCAATAATGTTGAGAAATTCATCTGTTTGGGTGTTAAACAGATACGAACAAGATTTGGGCTAATTTGAGTTTAAAAGAATGAATGTTTGGTCACTGTCTCGGAATGCGGTGAAAACCCACCTATCCACTCCATTTTTCATGAGTATTCTAGAATGTCCAATAATGTTGAGAAATTCATCTTTTTGGGTCTTAAACAGCCACGAACAAGATTTGGGCTAATTTGTGTTCAAAAGAATGAATGTTTGGTCACTGTCTCGGAATGGGGTGAAAACCCACCTATCCACTCCATTTTTCATGAGCATTCTAGAATGTCCATTAATGTTGTCAAATTCATCTGTTTGTGTCCTAATCCGCCACGAACGAGATTTGGGCTAATTTGAGGTCAAAAGAATGAAAGTTTGGTCACTGTCTCGGAATGCGGTAAAAACCCACCAATCCACTCCATTTTTCATGAGGATTCTAGAATGTCCAATAATGTTGTCAAATTCTTCTGTTTCTGTCCTCAACCGCAACAAACGAGATTTGGGCTAATTTGATGTCAAAAGAATGATAGTTTGGTCACTGTCTCGGAATGCGGTGAAAACCCACCTATCCACTCCATTTTTCATGAGCATTCTAGAATGTCAAATAATGTTGTCAAATTCATCTGTTTGTGTCCTCAACCGCCACGAACGAGATTTGGGCTAATTTGAGGTCAAAAGAATGATAGTTTCGTCACTGTGTTAGAATGAGGTGAAAACCCACCTATCCACTCCATTTTTTATGAGGATTCTAGAATGTCAAATATTGGTGTCAAATTCATCTGTTTGTGTCCTCAACCGCCACGAACGAGATTTGGGCTAATTTGAGTTCAAAAGAATGATAGTTTCGTCACTGTCTCAGAATGCGGTGAAAACCCACCTATCCACTCCATTTTTCATGAGGATTCTAGAATGTCAAATAATGCTGTCAAATTCATCTGTTTGTGTCCTCAACCGCCACGAACGAGATTTGGGCTAATTTGACGTCAAAAGAATGAAAGTTTGGTCACTGTCTCGGAATGCGGTGAAAACCCACCAATCCTCTCCATTTTTCATGAGGATTCTAGAATGTCAAATATTCTTGTCAAATTCATCTGTTTGTGTCCTCAACCGCCACGAACGAGATTTGGGCTAATTTGGGGTCAAAAGATTGAAAGTTTGGTTACTGTCTCGGAATGGGGTGAAAACCCACCTATCCACTCCATTTTTCATGAGGATTCTAGAATGTCCATTAATGTTGTCAAATTCATCTGTTTGTGTCCTAATCCGCCACGAACGAGATTTGGGCTAATTTGAGGTCAAAAGAATGAAAGTTTGGTCACTGTCTCGGAATACGGTGAAAACCCACCTATCCACTCCATTTTTCATGAGAATTCTAGAATGTCAAATAATGTTGTCAAATTCATCTGTTTGGGTCCTCAACCGCCACGAACGAGATTTGGGCTAATTTGAGGTCAAAAGAATGAAAGTTTGGTCATTGTCTCGGAATGCGGTGAAAACCCACCAATCCTCTCCATTTTTCATGAGGATTCTAGAATGTCAAATATTCTTGTCAAATTCATCTGTTTGTGTCCTCAACCGCCACGAACGAGATTTGGGCTAATTTGGGGTCAAAAGATTGAAAGTTTGGTTACTGTCTCGGAATGGGGTGAAAACCCACCTATCCACTCCATTTTTCATGAGGATTCTAGAATGTCCATTAATGTTGTCAAATTCATCTGTTTGTGTCCTAATCCGCCACGAACGAGATTTGGGCTAATTTGAGGTCAAAAGAATGAAAGTTTGGTCACTGTCTCGGAATACGGTGAAAACCCACCTATCCACTCCATTTTTCATGAGAATTCTAGAATGTCAAATAATGTTGTCAAATTCATCTGTTTGGGTCCTCAACCGCCACGAACGAGATTTGGGCTAATTTGAGGTCAAAAGAATGAAAGTTTGGTCATTGTCTCGGAATGCGGTGAAAACCCACCTATCCACTCCATTTTTCATGAGGATTCTAGAATGTCAAATAATGCTGTCAAATTCATCTGTTTGTGTCCTCAACCGCCACGAACGTGATTTGGGCTAATTTGACGTCAAAAGAATGAAAGTTTGGTCACTGTCTCGGAATGCGGTGAAAACCCACCAATCCACTCCATTTTTCATGAGGATTCTAGAATGTCAAATATTCTTGTCAAATTCATCTGTTTGTGTCCTCAACCGCCACGAACGAGATTTGGGCTAATTTGGGGTCAAAAGAATGAAAGTTTGGTTACTGTCTCGGAATGGGGTGAAAACCCACCTATCCACTCCATTTTTCATGAGGATTCTAGAATGTCCATTAATGTTGTCAAATTCATCTGTTTGTGTCCTAATCCGCCACGAACGAGATTTGGGCTAATTTGAGGTCAAAAGAATGAAAGTTTGGTCACTGTCTCGGAATGCGGTAAAAACCCACCTATCCACTCCATT
The DNA here is from genome assembly GCA_963210345.1 of Inga oerstediana. Taxonomy (NCBI): domain Eukaryota; kingdom Viridiplantae; phylum Streptophyta; class Magnoliopsida; order Fabales; family Fabaceae; genus Inga; species Inga oerstediana. The sequence continues at coordinate 36,913,015 of OY723408.1, read as the reverse complement.
TTTCATGTGGATTCTAAAATGTCAAATAGTGTTTTTAAAGTCGTCTGTTTGTGTCCTCGACCGCCAAGAACGAGATTTGGGCTAATTTGAGGGTAAAAGAATGAAAGTTTGGTCACTGTCTCGGAATGCGGTGAAAACCCACCTATCCACTCCATTTTTCATGAGGATTCTAGAATGTCCAATAATGTTGTAAAATTCATCTGTTTATGTCCTCAACCGCAACAAATGAGATTTGGGCTAATTTGATGTCAAAAGAATGATAGTTTGGTCACTGTCTCGGAATGCGGTGAAAACCCACCTATCCACTCCATTTTTCATGAGAATTCTAGAATGTCAAATAATGTTGTCAAATTCATCTGTTTGTGTCCTCAACCGCCCCGAACGTGATTTGGGCTAATTTGAGGTCAAAAGAATGATAGTTTCGTCACTGTCTCAGAATGCGGTAAAAACCCACCTATCCACTCCATTTTTCATGAGGATTCTAGAATGTCAAATATTGGTGTCAAATTCATCTGTTTGTGTCCTCAACCGCCACGAACGAGATTTGGGCTAATTTGGGGTCAAAAGAATGAAAGTTTGGTGACTGTCTCGGAATGGGGTGAAAACCCACCTATCCACTCCATTTTTCATGAGGATTCTAGAATGTCAAATATTCTTGTCAAATTCATCTGTTTGTGTCCTCAACCGCCACGAACGAGATTTGGGCTAATTTGGGGTCAAAAGAATGAAAGTTTGGTTACTGTCTCGGAATGGGGTGAAAACCCACCTATCCACTCCATTTTTCATGAGGATTCTAGAATGTCCATTAATGTTGTCAAATTCATCTGTTTGTGTCCTCAACCACCACGAACGAGATTTGGGCTAATTTGAGGTCAAAAGAATGAAAGTTTGGTCACTCTCTCGGAATACGGTGAAAACCCACCTATCCACTCCATTTTTCATGAGGATTCTAGAATGTCCATTAATGTTGTCAAATTCATCTGTTTGGGTCCTCAACCGCCACGAACGAGTTTTGGGCTAATTTGACGTCAAAAGAATGAAAGTTTGGTCACTGTCTCGGAATGCGGTGAAAACACACCGATCCACTCCATTTTTCATGTGGATTCTAAAATGTCAAATAGTGTTTTTAAAGTCGTCTGTTTGTGTCCTCGACCGCCACGAACGAGATTTGGGCTAATTTGAGGGCAAAAGAATGAAAGTTTGGTCACTGTCTCGGAATGCGATGAAAACCCACCTATCCACTCCATTTTTCATGAGGATTCTAGAATGTCCAATAATGTTGTCAAATTCTTCTGTTTCTGTCCTCAACCGCAACAAACGAGATTTGGGCTAATTTGATGTCAAAAGAATGATAGTTTGGTCACTGTCTCGGAATGCGGTGAAAACCCACCTATCCACTCCATTTTTCATGAGAATTCTAGAATGTCAAATAATGTTGTCAAATTCATCTGTTTGTGTCCTCAACCGCCACGAACGTGATTTGGGCTAATTTGAGGTCAAAAGAATGATAGTTTCGTCACTGTCTCAGAATGCGGTAAAAACCCACCTATCCACTCCATTTTTCAAGAGGATTCTAGAATGTCAAATATTGGTGTCAAATTCATCTGTTTGTGTCCTCAACCGCCACGAACGAGATTTGGGCTAATTTGGGGTCAAAAGAATGAAAGTTTGGTTACTGTCTCGGAATGGGGTGAAAACCCACCTATCCACTCCATTTTTCATGAGGATTCTAGAATGTCCATTAATGTTGTCAAATTCATCTGTTTGTGTCCTAATCCGCCACGATCGAGATTTGGGCTAATTTGAGGTCAAAAGAATGAAAGTTTGGTCACTGTCTCGGAATGCGGTGAAAACCCACCTATCCACTCCATTTTTCATGAGGATTCTAGAATGTCCATTAATGTTGTCAAATTCATCTGTTTGGGTCCCCAACCGCCACGAACGAGATTTGGGCTAATTTGAGGTCAAAAGAATGAAACTTTGGTCACTGTCTCAGAATGCGGTAAAAACCCACCAATCCACTCCATTTTTCATGAGGATTCTAGAATGTCAAATATTGGTGTCAAATTCATCTGTTTGTGTCCTCAACCGCCACGAACGTGATTTGGGCTAATTTGAGGTCAAAAGAATGATAGTTTCGTCACTGTCTCAGAATGCGGTAAAAACCCACCTATCCACTCCATTTTTCAAGAGGATTCTAGAATGTCAAATATTGGTGTCAAATTCATCTGTTTGTGTCCTCAACCGCCACGAACGAGATTTGGGCTAATTTGGGGTCAAAAGAATGAAAGTTTGGTTACTGTCTCGGAATGGGGTGAAAACCCACCTATCCACTCCATTTTTCATGAGGATTCTAGAATGTCCATTAATGTTGTCAAATTCATCTGTTTGTGTCCTAATCCGCCACGATCGAGATTTGGGCTAATTTGAGGTCAAAAGAATGAAAGTTTGGTCACTGTCTCGGAATGCGGTGAAAACCCACCTATCCACTCCATTTTTCATGAGGATTCTAGAATGTCCATTAATGTTGTCAAATTCATCTGTTTGGGTCCCCAACCGCCACGAACGAGATTTGGGCTAATTTGAGGTCAAAAGAATGAAACTTTGGTCACTGTCTCAGAATGCGGTAAAAACCCACCAATCCACTCCATTTTTCATGAGGATTCTAGAATGTCAAATATTGGTGTCAAATTCATCTGTTTGTGTCCTCAACCGGCACGAACGAGATTTGGGCTAATTTGGGGTCAAAAGAATGAAAGTTTGGTTACTGTCTCGGAATGGGGTGAAAACCCACCTATCCACTCCACTTTTCATGAGGATTCTAGAATGTCCATTAATGTTGTCAAATTCTTCTGTTTGGGTCCTCAACCGCCACGAACGAGATTTGGGCTAATTTGAGGTCAAAAGAATTAAAGTTTGTCACTGTCTCGGAATGCGGTGAAAACCCACCTATCCACTCCATTTTTCATGAGGATTCTAGAATGTCCAATAATGTTGTCAAATTCTTCTGTTTCTGTCCTCAACAGCAACAAACGAGATTTGGGCTAATTTGATGTCAAAAGAATGATAGTTTGGTCACTGTCTCGGAATGCGGTGAAAACCCACCTATCCACTCCATTTTTCATGAGGATTCTAGAATGTCCATTAATGTTGTCAAATTCATCTGTTTGTGTCCTCAACCACCACGAACGAGATTTGGGCTAATTTGAGGTCAAAAGAATGAAAGTTTGGTCACTATCTCGGAATACGGTGAAAACCCACCTATCCACTCCATTTTTCATGAGGATTCTAGAATGTCCATTAATGTTGTCAAATTCATCTGTTTGGGTCCTCAACCGCCACGAACGAGATTTGGTCTAATTTGAGGTCAAAAGAATGAAAGTTTGGAAACTGTCTCAGAATGGGGTGAAAACCCACCTATCCACTCCATTTTTCATGATTATTCTAGAATGTCAAATAATGCTGTCAAATTCATCTGTTTGTGTCGTCAACCGCCACGAACGAGTTTTGGGCTAATTTGACGTCAAAAGAATGAAAGTTTGGTCACTGTCTCGGAATGCGGTGAAAACACACCGATCCACTCCATTTTTCATGTGGATTCTAAAATGTCAAATAGTGTTTTTGAAGTCGTCTGTTTGTGTCCTCGACCGCCACGAACGAGATTTGGGCTAATTTGAGGGCAAAAGAATGAAAGTTTGGTCACTGTCTCGGAATGCGGTGAAAACCCACCTATCCACTCCATTTTTCATGAGGATTCTAGAATGTCCAATAATGTTGTCAAATTCTTCTGTTTCTGTCCTCAACCGCAACAAACGAGATTTGGGCTAATTTGATGTCAAAAGAATGATAGTTTGGTCACTGTCTCGGAATGCGGTGAAAACCCACCTATCCACTCCATTTTTCATGAGAATTCTAGAATGTCAAATAATGTTGTCAAATTCATCTGTTTGTGTCCTCAACCGCCACGAACGTGATTTGGGCTAATTTGAGGTCAAAAGAATGATAGTTTCGTCACTGTCTCAGAATGCGGTAAAAACCCACCTATCCACTCCATTTTTCAAGAGGATTCTAGAATGTCAAATATTGGTGTCAAATTCATCTGTTTGTGTCCTCAACCGGCACGAACGAGATTTGGGCTAATTTGGGGTCAAAAGAATGAAAGTTTGGTTACTGTCTCGGAATGGGGTGAAAACCCACCTATCCACTCCATTTTTCATGAGGATTCTAGAATGTCCATTAATGTTGTCAAATTCATCTGTTTGGGTCCCCAACCGCCACGAACGAGATTTGGGCTAATTTGAGGTCAAAAGAATGAAAGTTTGGTCACTGTCTCAGAATGCGGTAAAAACCCACCAATCCACTCCATTTTTCATGAGGATTCTAGAATGTCAAATATTGGTGTCAAATTCATCTGTTTGTGTCCTCAACCGGCACGAACGAGATTTGGGCTAATTTGGGGTCAAAAGAATGAAAGTTTGGTTACTGTCTCGGAATGGGGTGAAAACCCACCTATCCACTCCACTTTTCATGAGGATTCTAGAATGTCCATTAATGTTGTCAAATTCTTCTGTTTGGGTCCTCAACCGCCACGAACGAGATTTGGGCTAATTTGAGGTCAAAAGAATTAAAGTTTGTCACTGTCTCGGAATGCGGTGAAAACCCACCTATCCACTCCATTTTTCATGAGGATTCTAGAATGTCCAATAATGTTGTCAAATTCTTCTGTTTCTGTCCTCAACAGCAACAAACGAGATTTGGGCTAATTTGATGTCAAAAGAATGATAGTTTGGTCACTGTCTCGGAATGCGGTGAAAACCCACCTATCCACTCCATTTTTCATGAGGATTCTAGAATGTCCATTAATGTTGTCAAATTCATCTGTTTGTGTCCTCAACCACCACGAACGAGATTTGGGCTAATTTGAGGTCAAAAGAATGAAAGTTTGGTCACTTTCTCGGAATACGGTGAAAACCCACCTATCCACTCCATTTTTCATGAGGATTCTAGAATGTCCATTAATGTTGTCAAATTCATCTGTTTGGGTCCTCAACCGCCACGAACGAGATTTGGTCTAATTTGAGGTCAAAAGAATGAAAGTTTGGAAACTGTCTCAGAATGGGGTGAAAACCCACCTATCCACTCCATTTTTCATGATTATTCTAGAATGTCAAATAATGCTGTCAAATTCATCTGTTTGTGTCGTCAACCGCCACGAACGAGTTTTGGGCTAATTTGACGTCAAAAGAATGAAAGTTTGGTCACTGTCTCGGAATGCGGTGAAAACCCACCGATCCACTCCATTTTTCATGTGGATTCTAAAATGTCAAATAGTGTTTTTAAAGTCGTCTGTTTGTGTCCTCGACCGCCAAGAACGAGATTTGGGCTAATTTGAGGGTAAAAGAATGAAAGTTTGGTCACTGTCACGGAATGCGGTGAAAACCCACCTATCCACTCCATTTTTCATGAGGATTCTAGAATGTCCAATAATGTTGTAAAATTCATCTGTTTATGTCCTCAACCGCAACAAACGAGATTTGGGCTAATTTGATGTCAAAAGAATGATAGTTTGGTCACTGTCTCGGAATGCGGTGAAAACCCACCTATCCACTCCATTTTTCATGAGGATTCTAGAATGTCCAATAATGTTGTCAAATTCTTCTGTTTCTGTCCACAACCGCAACAAACGAGATTTGGGCTAATTTGATGTCAAAAGAATGATAGTTTCGTCACTGTCTCAGAATGCGGTAAAAACCCACCTATCCACTCCATTTTTCATGAGGATTCTAGAATGTCAAATATTGGTGTCAAATTCATCTGTTTGTGTCCTCAACCGCAACAAACGAGATTTGGGCTAATTTGATGTCAAAAGAATGATAGTTTGGTCACTGTCTCGGAATGCGGTGAAAACCCACCTATCCACTCCATTTTTCATGAGCATTCTAGAATGTCAAATAATGTTGTCAAGTTCATCTGTTTGTGTCCTCAACCGCCACGAACGTGATTTGGGCTAATTTGAGGTCAAAGGAATGATAGTTTCGTCACTGTGTTAGAATGAGGTGAAAACCCACCTATCCACTCCATTTTTTATGAGGATTCTAGAATGTCAAATATTGGTGTCAAATTCATCTGTTTGTGTCCTCAACCGCCACGAACGAGATTTGGGCTAATTTGAGTTCAAAAGAATGATAGTTTCGTCACTGTCTCAGAATGCGGTGAAAACCCACCTATCCACTCCATTTTTCATGAGGATTCTAGAATGTCAAATAATGCTGTCAAATTCATCTGTTTGTGTCCTCAACCGCCACGAACGAGATTTGGGCTAATTTGACGTCAAAAGAATGAAAGTTTGGTCACTGTCTCGGAATGCGGTGAAAACCCACCAATCCTCTCCATTTTTCATGAGGATTCTAGAATGTCAAATATTAGTGTCAAATTCATCTGTTTGTGTCCTCAACCGCCACGAACGAGATTTGGGCTAATTTGAGGTCAAAAGAATGAAAGTTTGGTCACTGTCTCAGAATACGGTGAAAACCCACCTATCCACTCCATTTTTCATGAGGATTCTAGAATGTCCATTAATGTTGTCTAATTCATCTGTTTGGGTCCTCAACCGCCACGAACGAGATTTGGCCTAATTTGAGGTCAAAAGAATGAAAGTTTGGTCACTGTCTCGGAATGCGGTGAAAACCCACCTATCCACTCCATTTTTCATGAGGATTCTAGAATGTCCAATAATGTTGTCAAATTCATCTGTTTGTGTCCTAATCCGCCACGAACGAGATTTGGTCTAATTTGAGGTCAAAAGAATGAAAGTTTGGTCACTGTCTCAGAATGGGGTGAAAACCCACCTATCCACTCCATTTTTCATGATTATTCTAGAATGTCAAATAATGCTGTCAAATTCATCTGTTTGTGTCGTCAACCGCCACGAACGAGTTTTGGGCTAATTTGACGTCAAAAGAATGAAAGTTTGGTCACTGTCTCGGAATGCGGTGAAAACACACCGATCCACTCCATTTTTCATGTGGATTCTAAAATGTCAAATAGTGTTTTTAAAGTCGTCTGTTTGTGTCCTCGACCGCCACGAACGAGATTTGGGCTAATTTGAGGGCAAAAGAATGAAAGTTTGGTCACTGTCTCGGAATGCGGTGAAAACCCACCTATCAACTCCATTTTTCGTGAGGATTCTAGAATGTCCAATAATGTTGAGAAATTCATCTGTTTGGGTGTTAAACAGATACGAACAAGATTTGGGCTAATTTGAGTTTAAAAGAATGAATGTTTGGTCACTGTCTCGGAATGCGGTGAAAACCCACCTATCCACTCCATTTTTCATGAGTATTCTAGAATGTCCAATAATGTTGAGAAATTCATCTTTTTGGGTCTTAAACAGCCACGAACAAGATTTGGGCTAATTTGTGTTCAAAAGAATGAATGTTTGGTCACTGTCTCGGAATGGGGTGAAAACCCACCTATCCACTCCATTTTTCATGAGCATTCTAGAATGTCCATTAATGTTGTCAAATTCATCTGTTTGTGTCCTAATCCGCCACGAACGAGATTTGGGCTAATTTGAGGTCAAAAGAATGAAAGTTTGGTCACTGTCTCGGAATGCGGTAAAAACCCACCAATCCACTCCATTTTTCATGAGGATTCTAGAATGTCCAATAATGTTGTCAAATTCTTCTGTTTCTGTCCTCAACCGCAACAAACGAGATTTGGGCTAATTTGATGTCAAAAGAATGATAGTTTGGTCACTGTCTCGGAATGCGGTGAAAACCCACCTATCCACTCCATTTTTCATGAGCATTCTAGAATGTCAAATAATGTTGTCAAATTCATCTGTTTGTGTCCTCAACCGCCACGAACGAGATTTGGGCTAATTTGAGGTCAAAAGAATGATAGTTTCGTCACTGTGTTAGAATGAGGTGAAAACCCACCTATCCACTCCATTTTTTATGAGGATTCTAGAATGTCAAATATTGGTGTCAAATTCATCTGTTTGTGTCCTCAACCGCCACGAACGAGATTTGGGCTAATTTGAGTTCAAAAGAATGATAGTTTCGTCACTGTCTCAGAATGCGGTGAAAACCCACCTATCCACTCCATTTTTCATGAGGATTCTAGAATGTCAAATAATGCTGTCAAATTCATCTGTTTGTGTCCTCAACCGCCACGAACGAGATTTGGGCTAATTTGAGGTCAAAAGAATGAAAGTTTGGTCATTGTCTCGGAATGCGGTGAAAACCCACCTATCCACTCCATTTTTCATGAGGATTCTAGAATGTCAAATAATGCTGTCAAATTCATCTGTTTGTGTCCTCAACCGCCACAAACGTGATTTGGGCTAATTTGACGTCAAAAGAATGAAAGTTTGGTCACTGTCTCGGAATGCGGTGAAAACCCACCAATCCACTCCATTTTTCATGAGGATTCTAGAATGTCAAATATTCTTGTCAAATTCATCTGTTTGTGTCCTCAACCGCCACGAACGAGATTTGGGCTAATTTGGGGTCAAAAGAATGAAAGTTTGGTTACTGTCTCGGAATGGGGTGAAAACCCACCTATCCACTCCATTTTTCATGAGGATTCTAGAATGTCCATTAATGTTGTCAAATTCATCTGTTTGTGTCCTAATCCGCAACGAACGAGATTTGGGCTAATTTGAGGTCAAAAGAATGAAAGTTTGGTCACTGTCTCGGAATGCGGTAAAAACCCACCTATCCACTCCATTTTTCATGTGGATTCTAAAATGTCAAATAGTGTTTTTAAAGTCGTCTGTTTGTGTCCTCGACCGCCAAGAACGAGATTTGGGCTAATTTGAGGGTAAAAGAATGAAAGTTTGGTCACTGTCTCGGAATGCGGTGAAAACCCACCTATCCACTCCATTTTTCATGAGGATTCTAGAATGTCCAATAATGTTGTAAAATTCATCTGTTTATGTCCTCAACCGCAACAAATGAGATTTGGGCTAATTTGATGTCAAAAGAATGATAGTTTGGTCACTGTCTCGGAATGCGGTGAAAACCCACCTATCCACTCCATTTTTCATGAGAATTCTAGAATGTCAAATAATGTTGTCAAATTCATCTGTTTGTGTCCTCAACCGCCACGAACGTGATTTGGGCTAATTTGAGGTCAAAAGAATGATAGTTTCGTCACTGTCTCAGAATGCGGTAAAAACCCACCTATCCACTCCATTTTTCATGAGGATTCTAGAATGTCAAATATTGGTGTCAAATTCATCTGTTTGTGTCCTCAACCGCCACGAACGAGATTTGGGCTAATTTGGGGTCAAAAGAATGAAAGTTTGGTGACTGTCTCGGAATGGGGTGAAAACCCACCTATCCACTCCATTTTTCATGAGGATTCTAGAATGTCAAATATTCTTGTCAAATTCATCTGTTTGTGTCCTCAACCGCCACGAACGAGATTTGGGCTAATTTGGGGTCAAAAGAATGAAAGTTTGGTTACTGTCTCGGAATGGGGTGAAAACCCACCTATCCACTCCATTTTTCATGAGGATTCTAGAATGTCCATTAATGTTGTCAAATTCATCTGTTTGTGTCCTCAACCACCACGAACGAGATTTGGGCTAATTTGAGGTCAAAAGAATGAAAGTTTGGTCACTCTCTCGGAATACGGTGAAAACCCACCTATCCACTCCATTTTTCATGAGGATTCTAGAATGTCCATTAATGTTGTCAAATTCATCTGTTTGGGTCCTCAACCGCCACGAACGAGTTTTGGGCTAATTTGACGTCAAAAGAATGAAAGTTTGGTCACTGTCTCGGAATGCGGTGAAAACACACCGATCCACTCCATTTTTCATGTGGATTCTAAAATGTCAAATAGTGTTTTTAAAGTCGTCTGTTTGTGTCCTCGACCGCCACGAACGAGATTTGGGCTAATTTGAGGGCAAAAGAATGAAAGTTTGGTCACTGTCTCGGAATGCGATGAAAACCCACCTATCCACTCCATTTTTCATGAGGATTCTAGAATGTCCAATAATGTTGTCAAATTCTTCTGTTTCTGTCCTCAACCGCAACAAACGAGATTTGGGCTAATTTGATGTCAAAAGAATGATAGTTTGGTCACTGTCTCGGAATGCGGTGAAAACCCACCTATCCACTCCATTTTTCATGAGAATTCTAGAATGTCAAATAATGTTGTCAAATTCATCTGTTTGTGTCCTCAACCGCCACGAACGTGATTTGGGCTAATTTGAGGTCAAAAGAATGATAGTTTCGTCACTGTCTCAGAATGCGGTAAAAACCCACCTATCCACTCCATTTTTCAAGAGGATTCTAGAATGTCAAATATTGGTGTCAAATTCATCTGTTTGTGTCCTCAACCGCCACGAACGAGTTTGGGCTAATTTGGGGTCAAAAGAATGAAAGTTTGGTTACTGTCTCGGAATGGGGTGAAAACCCACCTATCCACTCCATTTTTCATGAGGATTCTAGAATGTCCATTAATGTTGTCAAATTCATCTGTTTGTGTCCTAATCCGCCACGATCGAGATTTGGGCTAATTTGAGGTCAAAAGAATGAAAGTTTGGTCACTGTCTCGGAATGCGGTGAAAACCCACCTATCCACTCCATTTTTCATGAGGATTCTAGAATGTCCATTAATGTTGTCAAATTCATCTGTTTGGGTCCCCAACCGCCACGAACGAGATTTGGGCTAATTTGAGGTCAAAAGAATGAAACTTTGGTCACTGTCTCAGAATGCGGTAAAAACCCACCAATCCACTCCATTTTTCATGAGGATTCTAGAATGTCAAATATTGGTGTCAAATTCATCTGTTTGTGTCCTCAACCGGCACGAACGAGATTTGGGCTAATTTGGGGTCAAAAGAATGAAAGTTTGGTTACTGTCTCGGAATGGGGTGAAAACCCACCTATCCACTCCACTTTTCATGAGGATTCTAGAATGTCCATTAATGTTGTCAAATTCTTCTGTTTGGGTCCTCAACCGCCACGAACGAGATTTGGGCTAATTTGAGGTCAAAAGAATTAAAGTTTGTCACTGTCTCGGAATGCGGTGAAAACCCACCTATCCACTCCATTTTTCATGAGGATTCTAGAATGTCCAATAATGTTGTCAAATTCTTCTGTTTCTGTCCTCAACAGCAACAAACGAGATTTGGGCTAATTTGATGTCAAAAGAATGATAGTTTGGTCACTGTCTCGGAATGCGGTGAAAACCCACCTATCCACTCCATTTTTCATGAGGATTCTAGAATGTCCATTAATGTTGTCAAATTCATCTGTTTGTGTCCTCAACCACCACGAACGAGATTTGGGCTAATTTGAGGTCAAAAGAATGAAAGTTTGGTCACTATCTCGGAATACGGTGAAAACCCACCTATCCACTCCATTTTTCATGAGGATTCTAGAATGTCCATTAATGTTGTCAAATTCATCTGTTTGGGTCCTGAACCGCCACGAACGAGATTTGGTCTAATTTGAGGTCAAAAGAATGAAAGTTTGGAAACTGTCTCAGAATGGGGTGAAAACCCACCTATCCACTCCATTTTTCATGATTATTCTAGAATGTCAAATAATGCTGTCAAATTCATCTGTTTGTGTCGTCAACCGCCACGAACGAGTTTTGGGCTAATTTGACGTCAAAAGAATGAAAGTTTGGTCACTGTCTCGGAATGCGGTGAAAACACACCGATCCACTCCATTTTTCATGTGGATTCTAAAATGTCAAATAGTGTTTTTGAAGTCGTCTGTTTGTGTCCTCGACCGCCACGAACGAGATTTGGGCTAATTTGAGGGCAAAAGAATGAAAGTTTGGTCACTGTCTCGGAATGCGGTGAAAACCCACCTATCCACTCCATTTTTCATGAGGATTCTAGAATGTCCAATAATGTTGTCAAATTCTTCTGTTTCTGTCCTCAACCGCAACAAACGAGATTTGGGCTAATTTGATGTCAAAAGAATGATAGTTTGGTCACTGTCTCGGAATGCGGTGAAAACCCACCTATCCACTCCATTTTTCATGAGAATTCTAGAATGTCAAATAATGTTGTCAAATTCATCTGTTTGTGTCCTCAACCGCCACGAACGTGATTTGGGCTAATTTGAGGTCAAAAGAATGATAGTTTCGTCACTGTCTCAGAATGCGGTAAAAACCCACCTATCCACTCCATTTTTCAAGAGGATTCTAGAATGTCAAATATTGGTGTCAAATTCATCTGTTTGTGTCCTCAACCGCCACGAACGAGATTTGGGCTAATTTGGGGTCAAAAGAATGAAAGTTTGGTTACTGTCTCGGAATGGGGTGAAAACCAACCTATCCACTCCATTTTTCATGAGGATTCTAGAATGTCCATTAATGTTGTCAAATTCATCTGTTTGGGTCCCCAACCGCCACGAACGAGATTTGGGCTAATTTGAGGTCAAAAGAATGAAAGTTTGGTCACTGTCTCAGAATGCGGTAAAAACCCACCAATCCACTCCATTTTTCATGAGGATTCTAGAATGTCAAATATTGGTGTCAAATTCATCTGTTTGTGTCCTCAACCGGCACGAACGAGATTTGGGCTAATTTGGGGTCAAAAGAATGAAAGTTTGGTTACTGTCTCGGAATGGGGTGAAAACCCACCTATCCACTCCACTTTTCATGAGGATTCTAGAATGTCCATTAATGTTGTCAAATTCTTCTGTTTGGGTCCTCAACCGCCACGAACGAGATTTGGGCTAATTTGAGGTCAAAAGAATTAAAGTTTGTCACTGTCTCGGAATGCGGTGAAAACCCACCTATCCACTCCATTTTTCATGAGGATTCTAGAATGTCCAATAATGTTGTCAAATTCTTCTGTTTCTGTCCTCAACAGCAACAAACGAGATTTGGGCTAATTTGATGTCAAAAGAATGATAGTTTGGTCACTGTCTCGGAATGCGGTGAAAACCCACCTATCCACTCCATTTTTCATGAGGATTCTAGAATGTCCATTAATGTTGTCAAATTCATCTGTTTGTGTCCTCAACCACCACGAACGAGATTTGGGCTAATTTGAGGTCAAAAGAATGAAAGTTTGGTCACTTTCTCGGAATACGGTGAAAACCCACCTATCCACTCCATTTTTCATGAGGATTCTAGAATGTCCATTAATGTTGTCAAATTCATCTGTTTGGGTCCTCAACCGCCACGAACGAGATTTGGTCTAATTTGAGGTCAAAAGAATGAAAGTTTGGAAACTGTCTCAGAATGGGGTGAAAACCCACCTATCCACTCCATTTTTCATGATTATTCTAGAATGTCAAATAATGCTGTCAAATTCATCTGTTTGTGTCGTCAACCGCCACGAACGAGTTTTGGGCTAATTTGACGTCAAAAGAATGAAAGTTTGGTCACTGTCTCGGAATGCGGTGAAAACACACCGATCCACTCCATTTTTCATGTGGATTCTAAAATGTCAAATAGTGTTTTTGAAGTCGTCTGTTTGTGTCCTCGACCGCCACGAACGAGATTTGGGCTAATTTGAGGGCAAAAGAATGAAAGTTTGGTCACTGTCTCGGAATGCGGTGAAAACCCACCTATCCACTCCATTTTTCATGAGGATTCTAGAATGTCCAATAATGTTGTCAAATTCTTCTGTTTCTGTCCTCAACCGCAACAAACGAGATTTGGGCTAATTTGATGTCAAAAGAATGATAGTTTGGTCACTGTCTCGGAATGCGGTGAAAACCCACCTATCCACTCCATTTTTCATGAGAATTCTAGAATGTCAAATAATGTTGTCAAATTCATCTGTTTGTGTCCTCAACCGCCACGAACGTGATTTGGGCTAATTTGAGGTCAAAAGAATGATAGTTTCGTCACTGTCTCAGAATGCGGTAAAAACCCACCTATCCACTCCATTTTTCAAGAGGATTCTAGAATGTCAAATATTGGTGTCAAATTCATCTGTTTGTGTCCTCAACCGCCACGAACGAGATTTGGGCTAATTTGGGGTCAAAAGAATGAAAGTTTGGTTACTGTCTCGGAATGGGGTGAAAACCCACCTATCCACTCCATTTTTCATGAGGATTCTAGAATGTCCATTAATGTTGTCAAATTCATCTGTTTGGGTCCCCAACCGCCACGAACGAGATTTGGGCTAATTTGAGGTCAAAAGAATGAAACTTTGGTCACTGTCTCAGAATGCGGTAAAAACCCACCAATCCACTCCATTTTTCATGAGGATTCTAGAATGTCAAATATTGGTGTCAAATTCATCTGTTTGTGTCCTCAACCGGCACGAACGAGATTTGGGCTAATTTGGGGTCAAAAGAATGAAAGTTTGGTTACTGTCTCGGAATGGGGTGAAAACCCACCTATCCACTCCATTTTTCATGAGGATTCTAGAATGTCCATTAATGTTGTCAAATTCTTCTGTTTGGGTCCTCAACCGCCACGAACGAGATTTGGGCTAATTTGATGTCAAAAGAATGATAGTTTGGTCACTGTCTCGGAATGCGGTGAAAACCCACCTATCCACTCCATTTTTCATGAGCATTCTAGAATGTCAAATAATGTTGTCAAATTCATCTGTTTGTGTCCTCAACCGCCACGAACGAGATTTGGGCTAATTTGGGGTCAAAAGAATGAAAGTTTGGTTACTGTCTCGGAATGGGGTGAAAACCCACCTATCCACTCCATTTTTCATGAGGATTCTAGAATGTCCATTAATGTTGTCAAATTCATCTGTTTGTGTCGTAATCCGCCACGAACGAGATTTGGGCTAATTTGAGGTCAAAAGAATGAAAGTTTGGTCACTGTCTCGGAATGCGGTGAAAACCCACCGATCCACTCCATTTTTCATGTGGATTCTAAAATGTCAAATAGTGTTTTTAAAGTCGTCTGTTTGTGTCCTCGACCGCCAAGAACGAGATTTGGGCTAATTTGAGGGTAAAAGAATGAAAGTTTGGTCACTGTCTCGGAATGGGGTGACAACCCACCTATCCACTCCATTTTTCATGAGGATTCTAGAATGTCCATTAATGTTGTCAAATTCATCTGTTTGTGTCCTAATCCGCCATGATCGAGATTTGGGCTAATTTGAGGTCAAAAGAATGAAAGTTTGGTCACTGTCTCGGAATGCGGTGAAAACCCACCTATCCACTCCATTTTTCATGAGGATTCTAGAATGTCCATTAATGTTGTCAAATTCATCTGTTTGGGTCCCCAACCGCCACGAACGAGATTTGGGCTAATTTGAGGTCAAAAGAATGAAAGTTTGGTCACTGTCTCAGAATGCGGTAAAAACCCACCAATCCACTCCATTTTTCATGAGGATTCTAGAATGTCAAATATTGGTGTCAAATTCATCTGTTTGTGTCCTCAACCAGCACGAACGAGATTTGGGCTAATTTGGGGTCAAAAGAATGAAAGTTTGGTTACTGTCTCGGAATGGGGTGAAAACCCACCTATCCACTCCATTTTTCATGAGGATTCTAGAATGTCCATTAATGTTGTCAAATTCTTCTGTTTGGGTCCTCAACCGCCACGAACGAGATTTGGGCTAATTTGAGGTCAAAAGAATTAAAGTTTGTCACTGTCTCGGAATGCGGTGAAAACCCACCTATCCACTCCATTTTTCATGAGGATTCTAGAATGTCCAATAATGTTGTCAAATTCTTCTGTTTCTGTCCTCAACAGCAACAAACGAGATTTGGGCTAATTTGATGTCAAAAGAATGATAGTTTGGTCACTGTCTCGGAATGCGGTGAAAACCCACCTATCCACTCCATTTTTCATGAGAATTCTAGAATGTCAAATAATGTTGTCAAATTCATCTGTTTGTGTCCTCAACCGCCACGAACGTGATTTGGGCTAATTTGAGGTCAAAAGAATGATAGTTTCGTCACTGTCTCAGAATGCGGTAAAAACCCACCTATCCACTCCATTTTTCAAGAGGATTCTAGAATGTCAAATATTGGTGTCAAATTCATCTGTTTGTGTCCTCAACCGCCACGAACGAGATTTGGGCTAATTTGGGGTCAAAAGAATGAAAGTTTGGTGACTGTCTCGGTATGGGGTGAAAACCCACCTATCCACTCCATTTTTCATGAGGATTCTAGAATGTCCATTAATGTTGTCAAATTCATCTGTTTGTGTCCTAATCCGCCACGATCGAGATTTGGGCTAATTTGAGGTCAAAAGAATGAAAGTTTGGTCACTGTCTCGGAATGCGGTGAAAACCCACCTATCCACTCCATTTTTCATGAGGATTCTAGAATGTCCATTAATGTTGTCAAATTCATCTGTTTGGGTCCCCAACCGCCACGAACGAGATTTGGGCTAATTTGAGGTCAAAAGAATGAAACTTTGGTCACTGTCTCAGAATGCGGTAAAAACCCACCAATCCACTCCATTTTTCATGAGGATTCTAGAATGTCAAATATTGGTGTCAAATTCATCTGTTTGTGTCCTCAACCGGCACGAACGAGATTTGGGCTAATTTGGGGTCAAAAGAATGAAAGTTTGGTTACTGTCTCGGAATGGGGTGAAAACCCACCTATCCACTCCACTTTTCATGAGGATTCTAGAATGTCCATTAATGTTGTCAAATTCTTCTGTTTGGGTCCTCAACCGCCACGAACGAGATTTGGGCTAATTTGAGGTCAAAAGAATTAAAGTTTGTCACTGTCTCGGAATGCGGTGAAAACCCACCTATCCACTCCATTTTTCATGAGGATTCTAGAATGTCCAATAATGTTGTCAAATTCTTCTGTTTCTGTCCTCAACCGCAACAAACGAGATTTGGGCTAATTTGATGTCAAAAGAATGATAGTTTGGTCACTGTCTCGGAATGCGGTGAAAACCCACCTATCCACTCCATTTTTCATGAGCATTCTAGAATGTCAAATAATGTTGTCAAATTCATCTGTTTGTGTCCTCAACCGCCACGAACGAGATTTGGGCTAATTTCGGGTCAAAAGAATGAAAGTTTGGTTACTGTCTCGGAATGGGGTGAAAACCCACGTATCCACTCCATTTTTCATGAGGATTCTAGAATGTCCATTAATGTTGTCAAATTCATCTGTTTGGGTCCCCAACCGCCACGAACGAGATTTGGGCTAATTTGAGGTCAAAAGAATGAAACTTTGGTCACTGTCTCAGAATGCGGTAAAAACCCACCAATCCACTCCATTTTTCATGAGGATTCTAGAATGTCAAATATTGGTGTCAAATTCATCTGTTTGTGTCCTCAACCGGCACGAACGAGATTTGGGCTAATTTGGGGTCAAAAGAATGAAAGTTTGGTTACTGTCTCGGAATGGGGTGAAAACCCACCTATCCACTCCACTTTTCATGAGGATTCTAGAATGTCCATTAATGTTGTCAAATTCTTCTGTTTGGGTCCTCAACCGCCACGAACGAGATTTGGGCTAATTTGAGGTCAAAAGAATTAAAGTTTGTCACTGTCTCGGAATGCGGTGAAAACCCACCTATCCACTCCATTTTTCATGAGGATTCTAGAATGTCCAATAATGTTGTCAAATTCTTCTGTTTGGGTCCTCAACCGCCACTAACGAGATTTGGGCTAATTTGAGGTCAAACGAATTAAAGTTTGTCACTGTCTCGGAATGCGGTGAAAACCCACCTATCCACTCCATTTTTCATGAGGATTCTAGAATGTCCAATAATGTTGTCAAATTCTTCTGTTTCTGTCCTCAACCGCAACAAACGAGATTTGGGCTAATTTGATGTCAAAAGAATGATAGTTTGGTCACTGTCTCGGAATGCGGTGAAAACCCACCTATCCACTCCATTTTTCATGAGGATTCTAGAATGTCAAATAATGTTGTCAAATTCATCTGTTTGTGTCCTCAACCACCACGAACGAGATTTGGGCTAATTTGAGGTCAAAAGAATGATAGTTTCGTCACTGTGTGAGAATGAGGTGAAAACCCACCTATCCACTCCATTTTTTATGAGGATTCTAGAATGTCAAATATTGGTGTCAAATTCATCTGTTTGTGTCCTCAACCGCCACGAACGAGATTTGGGCTAATTTGAGTTCAAAAGAATGATAGTTTCGTCACTGTCTCAGAATGCGGTGAAAACCCACCTATCCACTCCATTTTTCATGAGGATTCTAGAATGTCAAATAATGCTGTCAAATTCATATGTTTGTGTCCTCAACCTCCACGAACGGGATTTGGGCTAATTTGACGTCAAAAGAATGAAAGTTTGGTCACTGTCTCGGAATACGGTGAAAACCCACCAATCCTCTCCATTTTTCATGAGGATTCTAGATTGTCAAATATTCTTGTCAAATTCATCTGTTTGTGTCCTCAACCGCCACGAACGAGATTTAGGCTAATTTGGGGTCAAAAGAATGAAAGTTTGGTTACTGTCTCGGAATGGGGTGAAAACCCACCTATCCACTCCATTTTTCATGAGGATTCTAGAATGTCCATTAATGTTGTCAAATTCATCTGTTTGTGTCCTAATCCGCCACGAACGAGATTTGGGCTAATTTGAGGTCAAAAGAATGAAAGTTTGGTCACTGTCTCGGAATACGGTGAAAACCCACCTATCCACTCCATTTTTCATAAGAATTCTAGAATGTCAACTAATGTTGTCAAATTCATCTGTTTGGGTCCTCAACCGCCACGAACGAGATTTGGGCTAATTTGAGGTCAAAAGAATGAAAGTTTGGTCACTGTCTCGGAATGCGGTGAAAACCCACCTATCCACTCCATTTTTCATGAGGATTCTAGAATGTCAAATATTGGTGTCAAATTCATCTGTTTGTGTCCTCAACCGGCACGAACGAGATTTGGGCTAATTTGGGGTCAAAAGAATGAAAGTGTGGTTACTGTCTCGGAATGGGGTGAAAACCCACCTATCCACTCCACTTTTCATGAGGATTCTAGAATGTCCATTAATGTTGTCAAATTCTTCTGTTTGGGTCCTCAACCGCCACGAACTAGATTTGGGCTAATTTGAGGTCAAAAGAATTAAAGTTTGTCACTGTCTCGGAATGCGGTGAAAACCCACCTATCCACTCCATTTTTCATGAGGATTCTAGAATGTCCAATAATGTTGTCAAATTCTTCTGTTTCTGTCCTCAACCGCAACAAACGAGATTTGGGCTAATTTGATGTCAAAAGAATGATAGTTTGGTCACTGTCTCGGAATGCGGTGAAAACCCACCTATCCACTCCATTTTTCATGAGCATTCTAGAATGTCAAATAATGTTGTCAAATTCATCTGTTTGTGTCCTCAACCGCCACGAACGAGATTTGGGCTAATTTGGGGTCAAAAGAATGAAAGTTTGGTTACTGTCTCGGAATGGGGTGAAAACCCACCTATCCACTCCATTTTTCATGAGGATTCTAGAATGTCCATTAATGTTGTCAAATTCATCTGTTTGTGTCGTAATCCGCCACGAACGAGATTTAGGCTAATTTGAGGTCAAAAGAATGAAAGTTTGGTCACTGTCTCGGAATGCGGTGAAAACCCACCGATCCACTCCATTTTTCATGTGGATTCTAAAATGTCAAATAGTGTTTTTAAAGTCGTCTGTTTGTGTCCTCGACCGCCAAGAACGAGATTTGGGCTAATTTGAGGGTAAAAGAATGAAAGTTTGGTCACTGTCTCGGAATGCGGTGAAAACCCACCTATCCACTCCATTTTTCATGAGGATTCTAGAATGTCCAATAATGTTGTAAAATTCATCTGTTTATGTCCTCAACCGCAACAAACGAGATTTGGGCTAATTTGATGTCAAAAGAATGATAGTTTGGTCACTGTCTCGGAATGCGGTGAAAACCCACCTATCCACTCCATTTTTCATGAGGATTCTAGAATGTCCAATAATGTTGTCAAATTCTTCTGTTTCTGTCCACAACCGCAACAAACGAGATTTGGGCTAATTTGATGTCAAAAGAATGATAGTTTCGTCACTGTCTCAGAATGCAGTAAAAACCCACCTATCCACTCCATTTTTCATGAGGATTCTAGAATGTCCAATAATGTTGTAAAATTCATCTGTTTATGTCCTCAACCGCAACAAACGAGATTTGGGCTAATTTGATGTCAAAAGAATGATAGTTTGGTCACTGTCTCGGAATGCGGTGAAAACCCACCTATCCACTCCATTTTTCATGAGCATTCTAGAATGTCAAATAATGTTGTCAAATTCATCTGTTTGTGTCCTCAACCGCCACGAACAAGATTTGGGCTAATTTGAGGTCAAAAGAATGATAGTTTCGTCACTGTGTTAGAATGAGGTGAAAACCCACCTATCCACTCCATTTTTTATGAGGATTCTAGAATGTCAAATATTGGTGTCAAATTCATCTGTTTGTGTCCTCAACCGCCACGAACGAGATTTGGGCTAATTTGAGTTCAAAAGAATGATAGTTTCGTCACTGTCTCAGAATGCGGTGAAAACCCACCTATCCACTCCATTTTTCATGAGGATTCTAGAATGTCAAATAATGCTGTCAAATTCATCTGTTTGTGTCCTCAACCTCCACGAACGGGATTTGGGCTAATTTGACGTCAAAAGAATGAAAGTTTGGTCACTGTCTCGGAATGCGGTGAAAACCCACCAATCCTCTCCATTTTTCATGAGGATTCTAGATTGTCAAATATTCTTGTCAAATTCATCTGTTTGTGTCCTCAACCGCCACGAACGAGATTTAGGCTAATTTGGGGTCAAAAGAATGAAAGTTTGGTTACTGTGTCGGAATGGGGTGAAAACCCACCTATCCACTCCATTTTTCATGAGGATTCTAGAATGTCCATTAATGTTGTCAAATTCATCTGTTTGTGTCCTAATCCGCCACGAACGAGATTTGGGCTAATTTGAGGTCAAAAGAATGAAAGTTTGGTCACTGTCTCGGAATACGGTGAAAACCCACCTATCCACTCCATTTTTCATAAGAATTCTAGAATGTCAACTAATGTTGTCAAATTCATCTGTTTGGGTCCTCAACCGCCACGAACGAGATTTGGGCTAATTTGAGGTCAAAAGAATGAAAGTTTGATCACTGTCTCGGAATGCGGTGAAAACCCACCTATCCACTCCATTTTTCATGAGGATTCTAGAATGTCCAATAATGTTGTCAAATTCTTCTGTTTCTGTCCACAACCGCAACAAACGAGATTTGGGCTAATTTGATGTCAAAAGAATGATAGTTTGGTCACTGTCTCGGAATGCGGTGAAAACCCACCAATCCACTCCATTTTCATGAGCATTCTAGAATGTCAAATATTCTTGTCAAATTCATCTGTTTGTGTCCTCAACCGCCACGAACGAGATTTGGGCTAATTTGGGGTCAAAAGAATGAAAGTTTGGTTACTGTCTCGGAATGGGGTGAAAACCCACGTATCCACTCCATTTTTCATGAGGATTCTAGAATGTCCATTAATGTTGTCAAATTCATCTGTTTGTGTCCTAATCCGCCACGAACGAGATTTGGGCTAATTTGAGGTCAAAAGAATGAAAGTTTGGTCACTGTCTCGGAATACGGTGAAAACCCACCTATCCACTCCATTTTTCATGAGGATTCTAGAATGTCCATTAATGTTGTCAAATTCATCTGTTTGGGTCCTCAACCGCCACGAACGAGATTTGGCCTAATTTGAGGTCAAAAGAATGAAAGTTTGGTCACTGTCTCGGAATGCGGTGAAAACCCACCTATCCACTCCATTTTTCATGAGGATTCTAGAATGTCCAATAATGTTGTCAAATTCATCTGTTTGTGTCCTCAACCGCCACGAACGAGATTTGGGCTAATTTAAGGTCAAAAGAATGAAAGTTTGGTCACTGTCTCAGAATGGGGTGAAAACCCACCTATCCACTCCATTTTTCATGATTATTCTAGAATGTCAAATAATGCTGTCAAATTCATCTGTTTGTGTCGTCAACCGCCACGAACGAGTTTTGGGCTAATTTGACGTCAAAAGAATGAAAGTTTGGTCACTGT
Organism: Inga oerstediana; assembly: GCA_963210345.1. Taxonomy (NCBI): domain Eukaryota; kingdom Viridiplantae; phylum Streptophyta; class Magnoliopsida; order Fabales; family Fabaceae; genus Inga; species Inga oerstediana. The sequence goes on along the minus strand of OY723408.1, from coordinate 36,891,067 downwards.
CTCGGATTGCGGTGAAAACACACCGATCCACTCCATTTTTCATGTGGATTCTAAAATGTCAAATAGTGTTTTTAAAGTCGTCTGTTTGTGTCCTCGACCGCCACGAACGAGATTTGGGCTAATTTGAGGGCAAAAGAATGAAAGTTTGGTCACTGTCTCGGAATGCGGTGAAAACCCACCTATCCACTCCATTTTTCATGAGGATTCTAGAATGTCCATTAATGTTGTCAAATTCATCTGTTTCTGTCCTAATCCGCCACGAATGAGATTTGGGCTAATTTGAGGTCAAAAGAATGAAAGTTTGGTCACTGTCTCGGAATGCGGTGAAAACCCACCTATCCACTCCATTTTTCATGAGCATTCTAGAATGTCAAATAATGTTGTCAAATTCATCTGTTTGTGTCCTCAACCGCCACGAACGAGATTTGGGCTAATTTGAGGTCAAAAGAATGATAGTTTCGTCACTGTCTCAGAATGCGGTAAAAACCCACCTATCCACTCCATTTTTTATGAGGATTCTAGAATGTCAAATATTGGTGTCAAATTCATCTGTTTGTGTCCTCAACCGCCACGAACGAGATTTGGGCTAATTTGGGGTCAAAAAAATGAAAGTTTGGTTACTGTCTCGGAATGGGGTGAAAACCCACCTATCCACTCCATTTTTCATGAGGATTCTAGAATGTCCATTAATGTTGTCAAATTCATCTGTTTGTGTCCTAATCCGCCACGAACGAGATTTGGGCTAATTTGAGGTCAAAAGAATGAAAGTTTGGTCACTGTCTCGGAATACGGTGAAAACCCACCTATCCACTCCATTTTTCATGAGGATTCTAGAATGTCCATTAATGTTGTCAAATTCATCTGTTTGGGTCCTAATCCGCCACGAACGAGATTTGGCCTAATATGAGGTCAAAAGAATGAAAGTTTGGTCACTGTCTCGGAATGCGGTGAAAACCCACCTATCCACTCCATTTTTCATGAGGATTCTAGAATGTCCATTAATGTTGTCAAATTCATCTGTTTGGGTCCTCAACCGCCACGAACGAGATTTGGCCTAATTTGAGGTCAAAAGAATGAAAGTTTGGTCACTGTCTCGGAATGCGGTGAAAACCCACCTATCCACTCCATTTTTCATGATTATTCTAGAATGTCAAATAATACTGTCAAATTCATCTGTTTGTGTCGTCAACCGCCACGAACGAGTTTTGGCCTAATTTGACGTCAAAAGAATGAAAGTTTGGTCACTGTCTCGGAATGCGGTGAAAGCACACCGATCCACTCCATTTTTCATGTGGATTCTAAAATGTCAAATAGTGTTTTTAAAGTCGTCTGTTTGTGTCCTCGACCGCCACGAACGAGATTTGGGCTAATTTGAGGGCAAAAGAATGATAGTTTCGTCACTGTCTCAGAATGCGGTGAAAACCCACTTATCCACTCCATTTTTCATGAGGATTCTAGAATGTCAAATAATGCTGTCAAATTCATCTGTTTGTGTCCTCCACCGCCACGAACGAGATTTGGGCTAATTTGACGTCAAAAGAATGAAAGTTTGGTCACTGTCTCGGAATGCGGTGAAAACCCACCGATCCACTCCATTTTTCATGTGGATTCTACAATGTCAAATAGTGTTTTTAAAGTCGTCTGTTTGTGTCCTCGACCGCCACGAACGAGATTTGGGCTAATTTGAGGGCAAAAGAATGAAAGTTTGGTCACTGTCTCGGAATGCGGTGAAAACCCACCTATCCACTCCATTTTTCATGAGGATTCTAGAATGTCCATTAATGTTGTCAAATTCATCTGTTTGGGTCCTCAACCGCCACGAACGAGATTTGGGCCAATTTGAGTTCAAAAGAATGATAGTTTCGTCACTGTCTCGGAATGCGGTGAAAACACACCGATCCACTCCATTTTTCATGTGGATTCTAAAATGTCAAGTAGTGTTTTTAAAGTCGTCTGTTTGTGTCCTCGACCGCCACGAACGAGATTTGGGCTAATTTGAGGGCAAAAGAATGAAAGTTTGGTCACAGTCTCGGAATGCGGTGAAAACCCACCTATCCACTCCATTTTTCATGAGGATTCTAGAATGTCCAATAATGTTGTCAAATTCTTCTGTTTCTGTCCTCAACCGCAACAAACGAGATTTGGGCTAATTTGATGTCAAAAGAATGATAGTTTGGTCACTGTCTCGGAATGCGGTGAAAACCCACCTATCCACTCCATTTTTCATGAGGATTCTAGAATGTCCATTAATGTTGTCAAATTCATCTGTTTAGGTCCTCAACCGCCACGAACGAGATTTGGGCTAAGTTGAGTTCAAAAGAATGATAGTTTCGTCACTGTCTCAGAATGCGGTGAAAACCCACCTATCCACTACATTTTTCATGAGGATTCTAGAATGTCAAATAATGCTGTCAAATTCATCTGTTTGTGTCCTCCACCGCCATGAACGAGATTTGGGCTAATTTGACGTCAAAAGAATGAAAGTTTGGTCACTGTCTCGGAATGCGGTGAAAACCCACCGATCCACTCCATTTTTCATGTGGATTCTAAAATGTCAAATAGTGTTTTTAAAGTCGTCTGTTTGTGTCCTCGACCGCCACGAACGAGATTTGGGCTAATTTGAGGGCAAAAGAATGAAAGTTTGGTCACTGTCTCGGAATGCGGTGAAAACCCACCTATCCACTCCATTTTTCATGAGGATTCTAGAATGTCCATTAATGTTGTCAAATTCATCTGTTTGGGTCCTCAACCGCCACGAACGAGATTTGGGCTAATTTGAGTTCAAAAGAATGATAGTTTCGTCACTGTCTCAGAATGCGGTGAAAACCCACCTATCCACTCCATTTTTCATGAGGATTCTAGAATGTCAAATAATGCTGTCAAATTCATCTGTTTGTGTCCTCCACCGCCACGAACGAGATTTGGGCTAATTTGACGTCAAAAGAATGAAAGTTTGGTCACTGTCTCGGAATGCGGTGAAAACCCACCGATCCACTCCATTTTTCATGTGGATTCTAAAATGTCAAATAGTGTTTTTAAAGTCGTCTGTTTGTGTCCTCGACCGCCACGAACGAGATTTGGGCTAATTTGAGGTCAAAAGAATGAAAGTTTGGTCACTGTCTCGGAATGCGGTGAAAACTCACCTATCCACTCCATTTTTCATGAGGATTCTAGAATGTCCATTAATGTTGTCAAATTCATCTGTTTGTGTCCTCAACCGCCACGAACGAGATTTGGGCTAATTTGAGGTCAAAAGAATGAAAGTTTGGTCACTGTCTCAGAATGGGGTGAAAACCCACCTATCCACTCCATTTTTCATGATTATTATAGAATGTCAAATAATGTTGTCAAATTCATCTGTTTGTGTCCTCAACCGCCACGAACGTGATTTGGGCTAATTTGAGGTCAAAAGAATGAAAGTTTGGTTACTGTCTCGGAATGGGGTGAAAACCCACCTATCCACTCCATTTTTCATGAGGATTCTAGAATGTCCATTAATGTTGTCAAATTCATCTGTTTGTGTCCTAATCCGCCACGAACGAGATTTGGGCTAATTTGAGGTCAAAAGAATGAAAGTTTGGTCACTGTCTCGGAATACGGTGAAAACCCACCTATCCACTCCATTTTTCATGAGGATTCTAGAATGTCCATTAATGTTGTCAAATTCATCTGTTTGTGTCCTCAACCGCCACGAACGAGATTTGGGCTAATTTGAGGTCAAAAGAATGAAAGTTTGGTCACTGTCTCAGAATGGGGTGAAAACCCACCTATCCACTCCATTTTTCATGATTATTCTAGAATGTCAAATAATGCTGTCAAATTCATCTGTTTGTGTCGTCAACCGCCACGAACGAGTTTTGGGCTAATTTGACGTCAAAAGAATGAAAGTTTGGTCACTGTCTCGGAATGCGGTGAAAACACACCGATCCACTCCATTTTTCATGTGGATTCTAAAATGTCAAGTAGTGTTTTTAAAGTCGTCTGTTTGTGTCCTCGACCGCCACGAACGAGATTTGGGCTAATTTGAGGGCAAAAGAATGAAAGTTTGGTCACAGTCTCGGAATGCGGTGAAAACCCACCTATCCACTCCATTTTTCATGAGGATTCTAGAATGTCCAATAATGTTGTCAAATTCTTCTGTTTCTGTCCTCAACCGCAACAAACGAGATTTGGGCTAATTTGATGTCAAAAGAATGATAGTTTGGTCACTGTCTCGGAATGCGGTGAAAACCCACCTATCCACTCCATTTTTCATGATTATTATAGAATGTCAAATAATGGTGTCAAATTCATCTGTTTGTGTCCTCAACCGCCACGAACGTGATTTGGGCTAATTTGAGGTCAAAAGAATGAAAGTTTGGTTACTGTCTCGGAATGGGGTGAAAACCCACCTATCCACTCCATTTTTCATGAGGATTCTAGAATGTCCATTAATGATGTCAAATTCATCTGTTTGTATCCTAATCCGCCACGAACGAGATTTGGGCTAATTTGAGGGCAAAAGAATGAAAGTTTGGTCACAGTCTCGGAATGCGGTGAAAACCCACCTATCCATTTTTCATGTGGATTCTAAAATGTCAAGTAGTGTTTTTAAAGTCGTCTGTTTGTGTCCTCGACCGCCACGAACGAGATTTGGGCTAATTTGAGGGCAAAAGAATGAAAGTTTGGTCACAGTCTCGGAATGCGGTGAAAACCCACCTATCCACTCCATTTTTCATGAGGATTCTAGAATGTCCAATAATGTTGTCAAATTCTTCTGTTTCTGTCCTCAACCGCAACAAACGAGATTTGGGCTAATTTGATGTCAAAAGAATGATAGTTTGGTCACAGTCTCGGAATGCGGTGAAAACCCACCTATCCACTCCATTTTTCATGAGGATTCTAGAATGTCCAATAATGTTGTCAAATTCTTCTGTTTCTGTCCTCAACCGCAACAAATGAGATTTGGGCTAATTTGATGTCAAAAGAATGATAGTTTGGTCACTGTCTCGGAATGCGGTGAAAACCCACCTATCCACTCCATTTTTCATGAGGATTCTAGAATGTCCATTAATGTTGTCAAATTCATGTGTGTGGGTCCTCAACCGCCACGAACGAGATTTGGGCTAATTTGAGTTCAAAAGAATGATAGTTTCGTCACTGTCTCCGAATGCGGTGAAAACCCACCTATCCACTCCATTTTTCATGAGGATTCTAGAATGTCAAATAATGCTGTCAAATTCATCTGTTCGTGTCCTCGACCGCCACGAACGAGATTTGGGCTAATTTGAGGGCAAAAGAATGAAAGTTTGGTCACAGTCTCGGAATGCGGTGAAAACCCACCTATCCACTCCATTTTTCATGAGGATTCTAGAATGTCCAATAATGTTGTCAAATTCTTCTGTTTCTGTCCTCAACCGCAACAAACGAGATTTGGGCTAATTTGATGTCAAAAGAATGATAGTTTGGTCACTGTCTCGGAATGCGGTGAAAACCCACCTATCCACTCCATTTTTTATGATGATTCTAGAATGTCAAATATTGGTGTCAAATTCATCTGTTTATGTCCTCAACCGCCACGAACAAGATTTGGGCTAATTTGAGTTCAAAAGAATGATAGTTTCGTCACTGTCTCAGAATGCGGTGAAAACCCACCTATCCACTCCATTTTTCATGATTATTCTAGAATGTCAAATAATGCTGTCAAATTCATCTGTTTGTGTCCTCCACCGCCACGAACGAGATTTGGGCTAATTTGACGTCAAAAGAATGAAAGTTTGGTCACTGTCTCGGAATGCGGTGAAAACCCACCGATCCACTCCATTTTTCATGTGGATTCTAAAATGTCAAATAGTGTTTTTAAAGTCGTCTGTTTGTGTCCTCGACCGCCACGAACGAGATTTGGGCTAATTTGAGGGCAAAAGAATGAAAGTTTGGTTACTGTCCCGGAATGGGGTGAAAACCCACCTATCCACTCCATTTTTCATGAGGATTCTAGAATGTCCATTAATGTTGTCAAATTCATCTGTTTGTGTCCTAATCCGCCACGAACGAGATTTGGGCTAATTTGAGGTCAAAAGAATGAAAGTTTGGTCACTGTCTCGGAATGCGGTGAAAACCCACCTATCCACTCCATTTTTCATGAGGATTCTAGAATGTCCATTAATGTTGTCAAATTCATCTGTTTGTGTCCTCAACCGCCACGAACGAGATTTGGGCTAATTTGAGGTCAAAAGAATGAAAGTTTGGTCACTGTCTCAGAATGGGGTGAAAACCCACCTATCCACTCCATTTTTCATGATTATTATAGAATGTCAAATAATGTTGTCAAATTCATCTGTTTGTGTCCTCAACCGCCACGAACGTGATTTGGGCTAATTTGAGGGCAAAAGAATGAAAGTTTGGTTACTGTCTCGGAATGGGGTGAAAACCCACCTATCCACTCCATTTTTCATGAGGATTCTAGAATGTCCATTAATGATGTCAAATTCATCTGTTTGTGTCCTAATCCGCCACGAACGAGATTTGGGCTAATTTGAGGTCAAAAGAATGAAAGTTTGGTCACTGTCTCGGAATACGGTGAAAACCCACCTATCCACTCCATTTTTCATGAGGATTCTAGAATGTCCATTAATGTTGTCAAATTCATCTGTTTGTGTCCTCAACCGCCACGAACGAGATTTGGGCTAATTTGAGGTCAAAAGAATGAAAGTTTGGTCACTGTCTCAGAATGGGGTGAAAACCCACCTATCCACTCCATTTTTCATGATTATTCTAGAATGTCAAATAATGCTGTCAAATTCATCTGTTTGTGTCGTCAACTGCCACGAACGAGTTTTGGGCTAATTTGACGTCAAAAGAATCAAAGTTTGGTCACTGTCTCGGAATGCGGTGAAAACACACCGATCCACTCCATTTTTCATGTGGATTCTAAAATGTCAAGTAGTGTTTTTAAAGTCGTCTGTTTGTGTCCTCGACCGCCACGAACGAGATTTGGGCTAATTTGAGGGCAAAAGAATGAAAGTTTGGTCACAGTCTCGGAATGCGGTGAAAACCCACCTATCCACTCCATTTTTCATGAGGATTCTAGAATGTCCAATAATGTTGTCAAATTCTTCTGTTTCTGTCCTCAACCGCAACAAACGAGATTTGGGCTAATTTGATGTCAAAAGAATGATAGTTTGGTCACAGTCTCGGAATGCGGTGAAAACCCACCTATCCACTCCATTTTTCATGAGGATTCTAGAATGTCCAATAATGTTGTCAAATTCTTCTGTTTCTGTCCTCAACCGCAACAAACGAGATTTGGGCTAATTTGATGTCAAAAGAATGATAGTTTGGTCACTGTCTCGGAATGCGGTGAAAACCCACCTATCCACTCCATTTTTCATGAGGATTCTAGAATGTCCATTAATGTTGTCAAATTCATCTGTTTGGGTCCTCAACCGCCACGAACGAGATTTGGGCTAATTTGAGTTCAAAAGAATGATAGTTTCGTCACTGTCTCCGAATGCGGTGAAAACCCACCTATCCACTCCATTTTTCATGAGGATTCTAGAATGTCCAATAATGTTGTCAAATTCATCTGTTTATGTCCTCAACCGCAACAAACGAGATTTGGGCTAATTTGATGTCAAAAGAATGATAGTTTGGACACTGTCTCGGAATGCGGTGAAAACCCACCTATCCACTCCATTTTTCATGAGCATTCTAGAATGTCAAATAATGTTGTCAAATTCATCTGTTTGTGTCCTCGACCGCCACGAACGAGATTTGGGCTAATTTGAGGGCAAAAGAATGAAAGTTTGGTCACAGTCTCGGAATGCGGTGAAAACCCACCTATCCACTCCATTTTTCATGAGGATTCTAGAATGTCCAATAATGTTGTCAAATTCTTCTGTTTCTGTCCTCAACCGCCACGAACGAGATTTGGGCTAATTTGAGGTCAAAAGAATGAAAGTTTGGTCACTGTCTCAGAATGGGGTGAAAACCCACCTATCCACTCCATTTTTCATGATTATTATAGAATGTCAAATAATGTTGTCAAATTCATCTGTTTGTGTCCTCAACCGCCACGAACGTGATTTGGGCTAATTTGAGGTCAAAAGAATGAAAGTTTGGTGACTGTCTCGGAATGGGGTGAAAACCCACCTATCCACTCCATATTTCATGAGGATTCTAGAATGTCCATTAATGTTGTCAAATTCATCTGTTTGTGTCCTAATCCACCACGAACGAGATTTGGGCTAATTTGAGGTCAAAAGAATGAAAGTTTGGTCACTGTCTCGGAATACGGTGAAAACCCACCTATCCACTCCATTTTTCATGAGGATTCTAGAATGTCCATTAATGTTGTCAAATTCATCTGTTTGTGTCCTCAACCGCCACGAACGAGATTTGGGCTAATTTGAGGTCAAAAGAATGAAAGTTTGGTCACTGTCTCAGAATGGGGTGAAAACCCACCTATCCACTCCATTTTTCATGATTATTCTAGAATGTCAAATAATGCTGTCAAATTCATCTGTTTGTGTCGTCAACCGCCACGAACGAGTTTTGGGCTAATTTGACGTCAAAAGAATGAAAGTTTGGTCACTGTCTCGGAATGCGGTGAAAACACCCCGATCCACTCCATTTTTCATGTGGATTCTAAAATGTCAAGTAGTGTTTTTAAAGTCGTCTGTTTGTGTCCTCGACCGCCACGAACGAGATTTGGGCTAATTTGAGATCAAAAGAATGAAAGTTTGGTCACAGTCTCGGAATGCGGTGAAAACCCACCTATCCACTCCATTTTTCATGAGGATTCTAGAATGTCCAATAATGTTGTCAAATTCTTCTGTTTCTGTCCTCAACCGCAACAAACGAGATTTGGGCTAATTTGATGTCAAAAGAATGATAGTTTGGTCACTGTCTCGGAATGCGGGGAAAACCCACCTATCCACTCCATTTTTCATGAGGATTCTAGAATGTCCATTAATGTTGTCAAATTCATCTGTTTGGGTCCTCAACCGCCACGAACGAGATTTGGGCTAATTTGAGTTCAAAAGAATGATAGTTTGGTCACTGTCTCCGAATGCGGTGAAAACCCACCTATCCACTCCATTTTTCATGAGGATTCTAGAATGTCAAATAATGCTGTCAAATTCATCTGTTTGTGTCCTCGACCGCCACGAACGAGATTTGGGCTAATTTGAGGGCAAAAGAATGAAAGTTTGGTCACAGTCTCGGAATGCGGTGAAAACCCACCTATCCACTCCATTTTTCATGAGGATTCTAGAATGTCCAATAATGTTGTCAAATTCTTCTGTTTCTGTCCTCAACCGCAACAAACGAGATTTGGGCTAATTTGATGTCAAAAGAATGATAGTTTGGTCACTGTCTCGGAATGCGGTGAAAACCCACCTATCCACTCCATTTTTTATGATGATTCTAGAATGTCAAATATTGGTGTCAAATTCATCTGTTTGTGTCCTCAACCGCCACGAACGAGATTTGGGCTAATTTGAGTTCAAAAGAATGATAGTTTCGTCACTGTCTCAGAATGCGGTGAAAACCCACCTATCCACTCCATTTTTCCTGAGGATTCTAGAATGTCAAATAATGCTGTCAAATTCATCTGTTTGTGTCCTCAACCGCCACGAACGAGATTTGGGCTAATTTGACGTCAAAAGAATGAAAGTTTGGTCACTGTCTCGGAATGCGGTGAAAACCCACCGATCCACTCCATTTTTCATGTGGATTCTAAAATGTCAAATAGTGTTTTTAAAGTCGTCTGTTTGTGTCCTCGACCGCCACGAACGAGATTTGGGCTAATTTGAGGGCAAAAGAATGAAAGTTTGGTTACTGTCTCGGAATGGGGTGAAAACCCACCTATCCACTCCATTTTTCATGAGGATTCTAGAATGTCCATTAATGTTGTCAAATTCATCTGTTTGTGTCCTAATCCGCCACGAATGAGATTTGGGCTAATTTGAGGTCAAAAGAATGAAAGTTTGGTCACTGTCTCGGAATGCGGTGAAAACCCACCTATCCACTCCATTTTTCATGAGGATTCTAGAATGTCCATTAATGTTGTCAAATTCATCTGTTTGTGTACTCAACCGCCACGAACGAGATTTGGGCTAATTTGAGGTCAAAAGAATGAAAGTTTGGTCACTGTCTCAGAATGGGGTGAAAACCCACCTATCCACTCCATTTTTCATGATTATTATAGAATGTCAAATAATGTTGTCAAATTCATCTGTTTGTGTCCTCAACCGCCACGAACGTGATTTGGGCTAATTTGAGGTCAAAAGAATGAAAGTTTGGTGACTGTCTCGGAATGGGGTGAAAACCCACCGATCCACTCCATTTTTCATGTGGATTCTAAAATGTCAAATAGTGTTTTTAAAGTCGTCTGTTTGTGTCCTCGACCGCCACGAACGAGATTTGGGCTAATTTGAGGGCAAAAGAATGAAAGTTTGGTTACTGTCTCGGAATGGGGTGAAAACCCACCTATCCACTCCATTTTTCATGAGGATTCTAGAATGTCCATTAATGTTGTCAAATTCATCTGTTTGTGTCCTAATCCGCCACGAATGAGATTTGGGCTAATTTGAGGTCAAAAGAATGAAAGTTTGGTCACTGTCTCGGAATGCGGTGAAAACCCACCTATCCACTCCATTTTTCATGAGGATTCTAGAATGTCCATTAATGTTGTCAAATTCATCTGTTTGTGTACTCAACCGCCACGAACGAGATTTGGGCTAATTTGAGGTCAAAAGAATGAAAGTTTGGTCACTGTCTCAGAATGGGGTGAAAACCCACCTATCCACTCCATTTTTCATGATTATTATAGAATGTCAAATAATGTTGTCAAATTCATCTGTTTGTGTCCTCAACCGCCACGAACGTGATTTGGGCTAATTTGAGGTCAAAAGAATGAAAGTTTGGTCACTGTCTCAGAATGGGGTGAAAACCCACCTATCCACTCCATTTTTCATGATTATTATAGAATGTCAAATAATGTTGTCAAATTCATCTGTTTGTGTCCTCAACCGCCACGAACGTGATTTGGGCTAATTTGAGGTCAAAAGAATGAAAGTTTGGTGACTGTCTCGGAATGGGGTGAAAACCCACCTATCCACTCCATATTTCATGAGGATTCTAGAATGTCCATTAATGTTGTCAAATTCATCTGTTTGTGTCCTAATCCGCCACGAACGAGATTTGGGCTAATTTGAGGTCAAAAGAATGAAAGTTTGGTCACTGTCTCGGAATACGGTGAAAACCCACCTATCCACTCCATTTTTCATGAGGATTCTAGAATGTCCATTAATGTTGTCAAATTCATCTGTTTGTGTCCTCAACCGCCACGAACGAGATTTGGGCTAATTTGAGGTCAAAAGAATGAAAGTTTGGTCACTGTCTCAGAATGGGGTGAAAACCCACCTATCCACTCCATTTTTCATGATTATTCTAGAATGTCAAATAATGCTGTCAAATTCATCTGTTTGTGTCGTCAACCGCCACGAACGAGTTTTGGGCTAATTTGACGTCAAAAGAATCAAAGTTTGGTCACTGTCTCGGAAAGCGGTGAAAACACCCCGATCCACTCCATTTTTCATGTGGATTCTAAAATGTCAAGTAGTGTTTTTAAAGTCGTCTGTTTGTGTCCTCGACCGCCACGAACGAGATTTGGGCTAATTTGAGATCAAAAGAATGAAAGTTTGGTCACAGTCTCGGAATGCGGTGAAAACCCACCTATCCACTCCATTTTTCATGAGGATTCTAGAATGTCCAATAATGTTGTCAAATTCTTCTGTTTCTGTCCTCAACCGCAACAAACGAGATTTGGGCTAATTTGATGTCAAAAGAATGATAGTTTGGTCACTGTCTCGGAATGCGGTGAAAACCCACCTATCCACTCCATTTTTCATGAGGATTCTAGAATGTCCATTAATGGTGTCAAATTCATCTGTTTGGGTCCTCAACCGCCACGAACGAGATTTGGGCTAATTTGAGTTCAAAAGAATGATAGTTTCGTCACTGTCTCAGAATGCGGTGAAAACCCACCTATCCACTCCATTTTTCATGAGGATTCTAGAATGTCAAATAATGCTGTCAAATTCATCTGTTTGTGTCCTCCACCGCCACGAACGAGATTTGGGCTAATTTGACGTCAAAAGAATGAAAGTTTGGTCACTGTCTCGGAATGCGGTGAAAACCCACCGATCCACTCCATTTTTCATGTGGATTCTAAAATGTCAAATAGTGTTTTTAAAGTCGTCTGTTTGTGTCCTCGACCGCCACGAACGAGATTTGGGCTAATTTGAGGGCAAAAGAATGAAAGTTTGGTTACTGTCTCGGAATGGGGTGAAAACCCACCTATCCACTCCATTTTTCATGAGGATTCTAGAATGTCCATTAATGTTGTCAAATTCATCTGTTTGTGTCCTAATCCGCCACGAATGAGATTTGGGCTAATTTGAGGTCAAAAGAATGAAAGTTTGGTCACTGTCTCGGAATGCGGTGAAAACCCACCTATCCACTCCATTTTTCATGAGGATTCTAGAATGTCCATTAATGTTGTCAAATTCATCTGTTTGTGTCCTCAACCGCCACGAACGAGATATGGGCTAATTTGAGGTCAAAAGAATGAAAGTTTGGTCTCTGTCTCAGAATGGGGTGAAAACCCACCTATCCACTCCATTTTTCATGATTATTATAGAATGTCAAATAATGTTGTCAAATTCATCTGTTTGTGTCCTCAACCGCCACGAACGTGATTTGGGCTAATTTGAGGTCAAAAGAATGAAAGTTTGGTTACTGTCTCGGAATGGGGTGAAAACCCACCTATCCACTCCATTTTTCATGAGGATTCTAGAATGTCCATTAATGTTGTCAAATTCATCTGTTTGTGTCCTAATCCGCCACGAACGAGATTTGGGCTAATTTGAGGTCAAAAGAATGAAAGTTTGGTCACTGTCTCGGAATACGGTGAAAACCCACCTATCCACTCCATTTTTCATGAGGATTCTAGAATGTCCATTAATGGTGTCAAATTCATCTGTTTGGGTCCTCAACCGCCACGAACGAGATTTGGGCTAATTTGAGTTCAAAAGAATGATAGTTTCGTCACTGTCTCAGAATGCGGTGAAAACCCACCTATCCACTCCATTTTTCATGAGGATTCTAGAATGTCAAATAATGCTGTCAAATTCATCTGTTTGTGTCCTCCACCGCCACGAACGAGATTTGGGCTAATTTGACGTCAAAAGAATGAAAGTTTGGTCACTGTCTCGGAATGCGGTGAAAACCCACCGATCCACTCCATTTTTCATGTGGATTCTAAAATGTCAAATAGTGTTTTTAAAGTCGTCTGTTTGTGTCCTCGACCGCCACGAACGAGATTTGGGCTAATTTGAGGGCAAAAGAATGAAAGTTTGGTTACTGTCTCGGAATGGGGTGAAAACCCACCTATCCACTCCATTTTTCATGAGGATTCTAGAATGTCCATTAATGTTGTCAAATTCATCTGTTTGTGTCCTAATCCGCCACGAATGAGATTTGGGCTAATTTGAGGTCAAAAGAATGAAAGTTTGGTCACTGTCTCGGAATGCGGTGAAAACCCACCTATCCACTCCATTTTTCATGAGGATTCTAGAATGTCCATTAATGTTGTCAAATTCATCTGTTTGTGTCCTCAACCGCCACGAACGAGATATGGGCTAATTTGAGGTCAAAAGAATGAAAGTTTGGTCTCTGTCTCAGAATGGGGTGAAAACCCACCTATCCACTCCATTTTTCATGATTATTATAGAATGTCAAATAATGTTGTCAAATTCATCTGTTTGTGTCCTCAACCGCCACGAACGTGATTTGGGCTAATTTGAGGTCAAAAGAATGAAAGTTTGGTTACTGTCTCGGAATGGGGTGAAAACCCACCTATCCACTCCATTTTTCATGAGGATTCTAGAATGTCCATTAATGTTGTCAAATTCATCTGTTTGTGTCCTAATCCGCCACGAACGAGATTTGGGCTAATTTGAGGTCAAAAGAATGAAAGTTTGGTCACTGTCTCGGAATACGGTGAAAACCCACCTATCCACTCCATTTTTCATGAGGATTCTAGAATGTCCATTAATGTTGTCAAATTCATCTGTTTGTGTCCTCAACCGCCACGAACGAGATTTGGGCTAATTTGAGGTCAAAAGAATGAAAGTTTGGTCACTGTCTCAGAATGGGGTGAAAACCCACCTATCCACTCCATTTTTCATGATTATTCTAGAATGTCAAATAATGCTGTCAAATTCATCTGTTTGTGTCGTCAACTGCCACGAACGAGTTTTGGGCTAATTTGACGTCAAAAGAATGAAAGTTTGGTCACTGTCTCGGAATGCGGTGAAAACACACCGATCCACTCCATTTTTCATATGGATTCTAAAATGTCAAATAGTGTTTTTAAAGTCGTCTGTTTGTGTCCTCGACCGCCACGAACGAGATTTGGGCTAATTTGAGATCAAAAGAATGAAAGTTTGGTCACAGTCTCGGAATGCGGTGAAAACCCACCTATCCACTCCATTTTTCATGAGGATTCTAGAATGTCCAATAATGTTGTCAAATTCTTCTGTTTCTGTCCTCAACCGCAACAAACGAGATTTGGGCTAATTTGATGTCAAAAGAATGATAGTTTGGTCACTGTCTCGGAATGCGGTGAAAACCCACCTATCCACTCCATTTTTCATGAGGATTCTAGAATGTCCATTAATGGTGTCAAATTCATCTGTTTGGGTCCTCAACCGCCACGAACGAGATTTGGGCTAATTTGAGTTCAAAAGAATGATAGTTTCGTCACTGTCTCAGAATGCGGTGAAAACCCACCTATCCACTCCATTTTTCATGAGGATTCTAGAATGTCAAATAATGCTGTCAAATTCATCTGTTTGTGTCCTCCACCGCCACGAACGAGATTTGGGCTAATTTGACGTCAAAAGAATGAAAGTTTGGTCACTGTCTCGGAATGCGGTGAAAACCCACCTATCCACTCCATTTTTCATGAGAATTCTAGAATGTCAAATAATGTTGTCAAATTCATCTTTTTGTGTCCTCAACCGCCACGAACGAGATTTGGGCTAATTTGAGGTCAAAAGAATGATAGTTTCGTCACTGTCTCAGAATGCGGTAAAAACCCACCTATCCACTCCATTTTTCATGAGGATTCTAGAATGTCAAATATTGGTGTCAAATTCATCTGTTTGTGTCCTCAACCGCCACGAACGAGATTTGGGCTAATTTGAGTTCAAAGGAATGAATGTTTGGTTACTGTCTCGGAATGCGGTGAAAACCCACCGATCCACTCCATTTTTCATGTGGATTCTACAATGTCAAATAGCATTTTTAAAGTCGTCTGTTTGTGTCCTCGACCGCCATGAACGAGATTTGGGCTAATTTGAGGGCAAAAGAATGAAAGTTTGGTCACTGTCTCGGAATGCGGTGAAAACCCACCGATCCACTCCTTTTTTCATGTGGATTCTACAATGTCAAATAGCGTTTTTAAAGTCGTCTGTTTGTGTCCTCGACCGCCACGAACGAGATTTGGGCTAATTTGAGGGCAAAAGAATGAAAGTTTGGTCACTGTCTCGGAATGCGGTGAAAACCCACCTATCCACTTCATTTTTCATGAGGATTCTAGAATGTCCATTAATGTTGTCAAATTCATCTGTTTGGGTCCTCAACCGCCACGAACGAGATTTGGCCTAATTTGCGGTCAAAAGAATGAAAGTTTGGTCACTGTCTCGGAATGCGGTGAAAACCCACCTATCCACTCCATTTTTCATGAGGATTCTAGAATGTCCATTAATGTTGTCAAATTCATCTGTTTGGGTCCTCAACCGCCACGAATGAGATTTGGCCTAATTTGAGGTCAAAAGAATGAAAGTTTGGTCACTGTCTCGGAATGCGGTGAAAACCCACCGATCCACTCCATTTTTCATGTGGATTCTAAAATGTCAAATAGTGTTTTTAAAGTCGTCTGTTTGTGTCCTCGACCGCCAAGAACGAGATTTGGCCTAATTTGAGGTCAAAAGAATGAAAGTTTGGTCACTGTCTCGGAATGCGGTGAAAACCCACCTATCCACTCCATTTTTCATGAGGATTCTAGAATGTCCATTAATGTTGTCAAATTCATCTGTTTGTGTCCTCAACCGCCACGAACGAGATTTGGCCTAATTTGAGGTCAAAAGAATGAAAGTTTGGTCAGTGTCTCAGAATGCGGTAAAAACCCACCTATCCACTCCATTTTTCATGAGGATTCTAGAATGTCAAATATTGGTGTCAAATTCATCTGTTTGTGTCCTCAACCGCCACGAACGAGATTTGGGCTAATTTGGGGTCAAAAGAATGAAAGTTTGGTTACTGTCTCGGAATGGGGTGAAAACCCACCTATCCACTCCATTTTTCATGAGGATTCTAGAATGTCCATTAATGTTGTCAAATTCATCTGTTTGTGTCCTAATCCGCCACGAACGAGATTTGGGCTAATTTGAGGTCAAAAGAATGAAAGTTTGGTCACTGTCTCGGAATGCGGTGAAAACCCACCTATCCACTCCATTTTTCATGAGGATTCTAGAATGTCCATTAATGTTGTCAAATTCATCTGTTTGTGTCCTCAACCGCCATGAACGAGATTTGGGCTAATTTGAGGTCAAAAGAATGAAAGTTTGGTCACTGTCTCGGAATGGGGTGAAAACCCACCTATCCACTCCATTTTTCATGATTATTACAGAATGTCAAATAATACTGTCAAATTCATCTGTTTGTGTCGTCAACCGCCACGAACGAGTTTTGGGCTAATTTGACGTCAAAAGAATGAAAGTTTGGTCACTGTCTCGGAATGTGGTGAAAACACACCGATCCACTCCATTTTTCATGTGGATTCTAGAATGTCCATTAATGTTGTCAAATTCATCTGTTTGTGTCCTCAACCGCCACGAACGAGATTTGGGCTAATTTGAGGTCAAAAGATTGAAAGTTTGGTCACTGTCTCAGAATGGGGTGAAAACACACCTATCCACTCCATTTTTCATGATTATTATAGAATGTCAAATAATGCTGTCAAATTCATCTGTTTGTGTCGTCAACCGCCACGAACGAGTTTTGGGCTAATTTGACGTCAAAAGAATGAAAGTTTGGTCACTGTCTCGGAATACGGTGAAAACACACCGATCCACTCCATTTTTCATGTGGATTCTAAAATGTCAAATAGTGTTTTTAAAGTCTTCTGTTTGTGTCCTCGACCGCCACGAACGAGATTTGGGCTAATTTGAGGGCAAAAGAATGAAAGTTTGGTCACTGTCTCGGAATGCGGGGAAAACCCACCTATCCACTCCATTTTTCATGAGGATTCTAGAATGTCCAATAATGTTGTCAAATTCTTTTGTTTCTGTCCTCAACCGCAACAAATGAGATTTGGGCTAATTTGATGTCAAAAGAATGATAGTTTGGACACTGTCTCGGAATGCGGTGAAAACCCACCTATCCACTCCATTTTTCATGAGCATTCTAGAATGTCAAATAATGTTGTCAAATTCATCTGTTTGTGTCCTCAACCGCCACGAACGAGATTTGGGCTAATTTGAGGTCAAAAGAATGAAAGTTTGGTCACTGTCTCGGAATGCGGTGAAAACCCACCGATCCACTCCATTTTTCATGTGGATTCTAAAATGTCAAATAGTGTTTTTAAAGTCGTCTGTTTGTGTCCTCGACCGCCATGAACGAGATTTGGGCTAATTTGAGGGCAAAAGAATGAAAGTTTGGTCACTGTCTCGGAATGCGGTGAAAACCCACCTATCCACTCCATTTTTCATGAGGATTCTAGAATGTCCAATAATGTTGTCAAATTCATCTGTTTATGTCCTCAACCGCAACAAACGAGATTTGGGCTAATTTGATGTCAAAAGAATGATAGTTTGGACACTGTCTCGGAATGCGGTGAAAACCCACCTATCCACTCCATTTTTCATGAGCATTCTAGAATGTCAAATAATGTTGTCAAATTCATCTGTTTGTGTCCTCAACCGCCACGAACGAGATTTGGGCTAATTTGAGGTCAAAAGAATGATAGTTTCGTCACTGTGTTAGAATGAGGTGAAAACCCACCTATCCACTCCATTTTTTATGAGGATTCTAGAATGTCAAATATTGGTGTCAAATTCATCTGTTTGTGTCCTCAACCGCCACGAACGAGATTTGGGCTAATTTGAGTTCAAAAGAATGATAGTTTCGTCACTGTCTCAGAATGCGGTGAAAACCCACCTATCCACTCCATTTTTCATGAGGATTCTAGAATGTCAAATAATGCTGTCAAATTCATCTGTTTGTGTCCTCAACCGCCACGGAAGAGATTTGGGCTAATTTGACGTCAAAAGAATGAAAGTTTGGTCACTGTCTCGGAATGCGGTGAAAACCCACCGATCCACTCCATTTTTCATGTGGATTCTAAAATGTCAAATAGTGTTTTTAAAGTCGTCTGTTTGTGTCCTCGACCGCCAAGAACGAGATTTGGCCTAATTTGAGGTCAAAAGAATGAAAGTTTGGTCACTGTCTCGGAATGCGGTGAAAACCCACCTATCCACTCCATTTTTCATGAGGATTCTAGAATGTCCATTAATGTTGTCAAATTCATCTGTTTGTGTCCTCAACCGCCACGAACGAGATTTGGGCTAATTTGAGCTCAAAAGAATGAAAGTTTGGTCACTGTCTCAGAATGGGGTGAAAACCCACCTATCCACTCCATTTTTCATGATTATTCTAGAATGTCAAATAATGCTGTCAAATTCATCTGTTTGTGTCGTCAACCGCCACGAACGAGTTTTGGGCTAATTTGACGTCAAAAGAATGAAAGTTTGGTCACTGTCTCGGAATGCGGTGAAAACACACCGATCCACTCCATTTTTCATGTGGATTCTAAAATGTCAAATAGTGTTTTTAAAGTCGTCTGTTTGTGTCCTCGACCGCCACGAACGAGATTTGGGCTAATTTGAGGGCAAAAGAATGAAAGTTTGGTCACTGTCTCGGAATGCGGTGAAAACCCACCTATCCACTCCATTTTTCATCAGGATTCTAGAATGTCCAATAATGTTGTCAAATTCTTCTGTTTCTGTCCTCAACCGCAACAAACGAGATTTGGGCTAATTTGATGTCAAAAGAATGATAGTTTGGTCA
This sequence comes from Inga oerstediana, assembly GCA_963210345.1. NCBI lineage: Eukaryota > Viridiplantae > Streptophyta > Magnoliopsida > Fabales > Fabaceae > Inga > Inga oerstediana. The sequence continues at coordinate 36,871,888 of OY723408.1, read as the reverse complement.
CTGTCTCGGAATGCGGTGAAAACCCACCTATCCACTCCGTTTTTTATGAGGATTCTAGACTGTCAAATATTGGTGTCAAATTCATCTGTTTGTGTCCTCAACCGCCACGAATGAGATTTGGGCTAATTTGAGTTCAAAAGAATGATAGTTTCGTCACTGTCTCAGAATGCGGTGAAAACCCACCTATCCACTCCATTTTTCATGAGCATTCTAGAATGTCAAATAATGTTGTCAAATTCATCTGTTTGTGTCCTCAACCGCCACGAACGAGATTTGGGCTAATTTGAGGTCAAAAGAATGAAAGTTTGGTCACTGTCTCGGAATGCGGTGAAAACCCACCGATCCACTCCATTTTTCATGTGGATTCTAAAATGTCAAATAGTGTTTTTAAAGTCGTCTGTTTGTGTCCTCGACCGCCATGAACGAGATTTTGGCTAATTTGAGGGCAAAAGAATGAAAGTTTGGTCACTGTCTCGGAATGCGGTGAAAACCCACCTATCCACTCCATTTTTCATGAGGATTCTAGAATGTCCAATAATGTTGTCAAATTCATCTGTTTATGTCCTCAACCGCAACAAACGAGATTTGGGCTAATTTGATGTCAAAAGAATGATAGTTTGGACACTGTCTCGGAATGCGGTGAAAACCCACCTATCCACTCCATTTTTCATGAGCATTCTAGAATGTCAAATAATGTTGTCAAATTCATCTGTTTGTGTCCTCAACCGCCACGAACGAGATTTGGGCTAATTTGAGGTCAAAAGAATGATAGTTTCGTCACTGTGTTAGAATGAGGTGAAAACCCACCTATCCACTCCATTTTTTATGAGGATTCTAGAATGTCAAATATTGGTGTCAAATTCATCTGTTTGTGTCCTCAACCGCCACGAACTAGATTTGGGCTAATTTGAGTTCAAAAGAATGATAGTTTCGTCACTGTCTCAGAATGCGGTGAAAACCCACCTATCCACTCCATTTTTCATGAGGATTCTAGAATGTCAAATAATGCTGTCAAATTCATCTGTTTGTGTCCTCAACCGCCACGAACGAGATTTGGGCTAATTTGACGTCAAAAGAATGAAAGTTTGGTCACTGTCTCGGAATGCGGTGAAAACCCACCGATCCACTCCATTTTTCATGTGGATTCTAAAATGTCAAATAGTGTTTTTAAAGTCGTCTGTTTGTGTCCTCGACCGCCAAGAACGAGATTTGGCCTAATTTGAGGTCAAAAGAATGAAAGTTTGGTCACTGTCTCGGAATGCGGTGAAAACCCACCTATCCACTCCATTTTTCATGAGGATTCTAGAATGTCCATTAATGTTGTCAAATTCATCTGTTTGTGTCCTCAACCGCCACGAACGAGATTTGGGCTAATTTGAGGTCAAAAGAATGAAAGTTTGGTCACTGTCTCAGAATGGGGTGAAAACCCACCTATCCACTCCATTTTTCATGATTATTCTAGAATGTCAAATAATGCTGTCAAATTCATCTGTTTGTGTCGTCAACCGCCACGAACGAGTTTTGGGCTAATTTGACGTCAAAAGAATGAAAGTTTGGTCACTGTCTCGGAATGCGGTGAAAACACACCGATCCACTCCATTTTTCATGTGGATTCTAAAATGTCAAATAGTGTTTTTAAAGTCGTCTGTTTGTGTCCTCGACCGCCACGAACGAGATTTGGGCTAATTTGAGGGCAAAAGAATGAAAGTTTGGTCACTGTCTCGTAATGCGGTGAAAACCCACCTATCCACTCCATTTTTCATGAGGATTCTAGAATGTCCAATAATGTTGTCAAATTCATCTGTTTATGACCTCAACCGCAACAAACGAGATTTGGGCTAATTTGATGTCAAAAGAATGATAGTTTGGTCACTGTCTCGGAATGCGGTGAAAACCCACCTATCCACTCCATTTTTCATGAGAATTCTAGAATCTCAAATAATGTTGTCAAATTCATCTGTTTGTGTCCTCAACCGCCACGAACGAGATTTGGGCTAATTTGACGTCAAAAGAATGAAAGTTTGGTCACTATCTCGGAATGCGGTGAAAACCCACCGATCCACTCCATTTTTCATGTGGATTCTACAATGTCAAATAGTGTTTTTAAAGTCGTCTGTTTGTGTCCTCGACCGCCATGAACGAGATTTGGGCTAATTTGAGGGCAAAAGAATGAAAGTTTGGTCACTGTCTCGGAATGCGGTGAAAACCCACCTATCCACTCCATTTTTCATGAGGATTCTAGAATGTCCAATAATGTTGTCAAATTCATCTGTTTCTGTCCTCAACCGCAACAAACGAGATTTGGGCTAATTTGATGTCAAAAGAATGATAGTTTGGACACTGTCTCGGAATGCGGTGAAAACCCACCTATCCACTCCATTTTTCATGAGCATTCTAGAATGTCAAATAATGTTGTCAAATTCATCTGTTTGTGTCCTCAACCGCCACGAACGAGATTTGGGCTAATTTGAGGTCAAAAGAATGATAGTTTCGTCACTGTGTGAGAATGAGGTGAAAACCCACCTATCCACTCCATTTTTTATGAGGATTCTAGAATGTCAAATATTGGTGTCAAATTCATCTGTTTGTGTCCTCAACCGCCACGAACGAGATTTGGGCTAATTTGAGTTCAAAAGAATGATAGTTTCGTCACTGTCTCAGAATGCGGTGAAAACCCACCTATCCACTCCATTTTTCATGAGGATTCTAGAATGTCAAATAATGCTGTCAAATTCATCTGTTTGTGTCCTCAACCGCCACGAACGAGATTTGGGCTAATTTGACGTCAAAAGAATGAAAGTTTGGTCACTGTCTCGGAATGCGGTGAAAACCCACCGATCCACTCCATTTTTCATGTGGATTCTAAAATGTCAAATAGTGTTTTTAAAGTCGTCTGTTTGTGTCCTCCACCGCCAAGAACGAGATTTGGGCTAATTTGAGGGCAAAAGAATGAAATTTTGGTCACTGTCTCGGAATGCGGTGAAAACCCACCTATCCACTCCATTTTTCATGAGGATTCTAGAATGTCCAATACTGTTGTAAAATTCATCTGTTTATGTCCTCAACCGCAACAAACGAGATTTGGGCTAATTTGATGTCAAAAGAATGATAGTTTGGTCACTGTCTCGGAATGCGGTGAAAACCCACCTATCCACTCCATTTTTCATGAGAATTCTAGAATGTCAAATATTGGTGTCAAATTCATCTGTTTGTGTCCTCAACCGCCACGAACGAGATTTGGGCTAATTTGGGGTCAAAAGAATGAAAGTTTGGTTACTGTCTCGGAATGGGGTGAAAACCCACCTATCCACTCCATTTTTCATGATGATTCTAGAATGTCCATTAATGTTGTCAAATTCATCTGTTTGTGTCGTAATCCGCCACGAACGAGATTTGGGCTAATTTGAGGTCAAAAGAATGAAAGTTTGGTCACTGTCTCGGAATACGGTGAAAACCCACCTATCCACTCCATTTTTCATGAGGATTCTAGAATGTCCATTAATGTTGTCAAATTCATCTGTTTGGGTCCTCAACCGCCACGAACGAGATTTGGCCTAATTTGAGGTCAAAAGAATGAAAGTTTGGTCACTGTCTCGGAATGCGGTGAAAACCCACCTATCCACTCCATTTTTCATGAGGATTCTAGAATGTCCATTAATGTTGTCAAATTCATCTGTTTGTGTCCTCAACCGCCAAGAACGAGATTTGGGCTAATTTGAGGTCAAAAGAATGAAAGTTTGGTCACTGTCTCAGAATGGGGTGAAAACCCACCTATCCACTCCATTTTTCATGATTATTCTAGAATGTCAAATAATGCTGTCAAATTCATCTGTTTGTGTCGTCAACCGCCACAACGAGTTTTGGGCTAATTTGACGTCAAAAGAATGAAAGTTTGGTCACTGTCTCGGAATGCGGTGAAAACACACCGATCCACTCCATTTTTCATGTGGATTCTAAAATGTCAAATAGTGTTTTTAAAGTCGTCTGTTTGTGTCCTCGACCGCCACGAACGAGATTTGGGCTAATTTGAGGGCAAAAGAATGAAAGTTTGGCCACTGTCTCGGAATGCGGTGAAAACCCACCTATCCACTCCATTTTTCATCAGGATTCTAGAATGTCCAATAATGTTGTCAAATTCTTCTGTTTCTGTCCTCAACCGCAACAAACGAGATATGGGCTAATTTGATGTCAAAAGAATGATAGTTTGGTCACTGCCTCGGAATGCGGTGAAAACCCACCTATCCACTCCATTTTTTATGAGGATTCTAGACTGTCAAATATTGGTGTCAAATTCATCTGTTTGTGTCCTCAACCGCCACGAACGAGATTTGGGCTAATTTGAGTTCAAAAGAATGATAGTTTCGTCACTGTCTCAGAATGCGGTGAAAACCCACCTATCCACTCCATTTTTCATGAGGATTCTAGAATGTCAAATAATGCTGTCAAATTCATCTGTTTGTGTCCTCAACCGCCACAAACGAGATTTGGGCTAATTTGACGTCAAAAGAATGAAAGTTTGGTCACTATCTCGGAATGCGGTGAAAACCCACCGATCCACTCCATTTTTCATGTGGATTCTAAAATGTCAAAAAGTGTTTTTAAAGTCGTCTGTTTGTGTCCTCGACCGCCATGAACGAGATTTGGGCTAATTTGAGGGCAAAAGAATGAAAGTTTGGTCACTGTCTCGGAATGCGGTGAAAACCCACCTATCCACTCCATTTTTCATGAGGATTCTAGAATGTCCAATAATGTTGTCAAATTCATCTGTTTATGTCCTCAACCGCAAGAAACGAGATTTGGGCTAATTTGATGTCAAAAGAATGATAGTTTGGTCACTGTCTCGGAATGCGGTGAAAACCCACCTATCCACTCCATTTTTCATGAGAATTCTAGAATGTCAAATAATGTTGTCAAATTCATCTTTTTGTGTCCTCAACCGCCACGAACGAGATTTGGGCTAATTTGAGGTCAAAAGAATGATAGTTTCGTCACTGTCTCAGAATGTGGTAAAAACCCACCTATCCACTCCATTTTTCATGAGGATTCTAGAATGTCAAATATTGGTGTCAAATTCATCTGTTTGTGTCCTCAACCGCCACGAACGAGATTTGGGCTAATTTGAGTTCAAAGGAATGAATGTTTGGTTACTGTCTCGGAATGCGGTGAAAACCCACCTATCCACTCCATTTTTCATGAGGATTCCAGAATATCAAATAATGTTGTCAAATTCATCTGTTTGTGTCCTCAACCGCCACAAACGAGATTTGGGCTAATTTGAGGTCAAAAGAATGATAGTTTCGTCACTGTCTCAGAATGCGGTCAAAACCCACCTATCCACTCCATTTTTCATGAGGATTCTAGAATGTCTATTAATGTTCTCAAATTCATCTGTTTGTGTCCTTATCCGCCACGAACGAGATTTGGGCTAATTTGAGGTCAAAAGAATGAAAGTTTGGTCACTGTCTCGGAATGCGGTGAAAACCCACCTATCCACTCCATTTTTCATGAGGATTCTAGAATGTCCATTAATGTTGTCAAATTCATCTGTTTGTGTCCTAATCCGCCACGAACGAGATTTGGGCTAATTTGAGGTCAAAAGAATGAAAGTTTGGTCACTGTCTCGGAATGCGGTGAAAACCCACCTATCCACTCCATTTTTCATGAGGATTCTAGAATGTCCATTAATGTTGTCAAATTCATCTGTTTGTGTCCTAATCCGCCACGAACGAGATTTGGGCTAATTTGAGGTCAAAAGAATGAAAGTTTGGTCACTGTCTCGGAATACGGTGAAAACCCACCTATCCACTCCATTTTTCTTGAGGATTCTAGAATGTCCATAAATGTTGTCAAATTCATCTGTTTGGGTCCTCAACCGCCACGAACGAGATTTGGCCTAATTTGAGGTCAAAAGAATGAAAGTTTGGTCACTGTCTCGGAATGCGGTGAAAACCCACCTATCCACTCCATTTTTCATGAGGATTCTAGAATGTCCATTAATGTTGTCAAATTCATCTGTTTGTGTCCTCAACCGCCACGAACGAGATTTGGGCTAATTTGAGTTCAAAAGAATGAAAGTTTGGTCACTGTCTCAGAATGGGGTGAAAACCCACCTATCCACTCCATTTTTCATGAGGATTCTAGAATGTCAAATAATGCTGTCAAATTCATCTGTTTGTGTCGTCAACCGCCACGAACGAGATTTGGGCTAATTTGAGTTCAAAAGAATGAATGTTTGGTTACTGTCTCGGAATGCGGTGAAAACCCACCTATCCACTCCATTTTTCATGAGAATTCTAGAATGTCAAATAATGTTCTCAAATTCATCTGTTTGTGTCCTCAACCGCCACGAACGAGATTTGGGCTAATTTGAGGTCAAAAGAATGATAGTTTCGTCACTGTGTTAGAATGAGGTGAAAACCCACCTATCCACTCCATTTTTAATGAGGATTCTAGAATGTCAAATATTGGTGTCAAATTCATCTGTTTGTGTCCTCAACCGCCACGAACGAGATTTGGGCTAATTTGAGTTCAAAAGAATGATAGTTTCGTCACTGTCTCAGAATGCGGTGAAAACCCACCTATCCACTCCATTTTTCATGAGGATTCTAGAATGTCAAATAATGCTGTCAAATTCATCTGTTTGTGTCCTCAACCGCCACGAACGAGATTTGGGCTAATTTGACGTCAAAAGAATGAAAGTTTGGTCACTGTCTCGGAATGCGGTGAAAACCCACCGATCCACTCCATTTTTCATGTGGATTCTAAAATGTCAAATAGTGTTTTTAAAGTCGTCTGTTTGTGTCCTCGACCGCCAAGAACGAGATTTGGCCTAATTTGAGGTCAAAAGAATGAAAGTTTGGTCACTGTCTCGGAATGCGGTGAAAACCCACCTATCCACTCCATTTTTCATGAGGATTCTAGAATGTCCATTAATGTTGTCAAATTCATCTGTTTGTGTACTCAACCGCCACGAACGAGATTTGGGCTAATTTGAGGTCAAAAGAATGAAAGTTTGGTCACTATCTCAGAATGGGGTGAAAACCCACCTATCCACTCCATTTTTCATGATTATTCTAGAATGTCAAATAATGCTGTCAAATTCATCTGTTTGTGTCGTCAACCGCCACGAACGAGTTTTGGGCTAATTTGACGTCAAAAGAATGAAAGTTTGGTCACTGTCTCGGAATGCGGTGAAAACACACCGATCCACTCCATTTTTCATGTGGATTCTAAAATGTCAAATAGTGTTTTTAAAGTCGTCTGTTTGTGTCCTCGACCGCCACGAACGAGATTTGGGCTAATTTGAGGGCAAAAGAATGAAAGTTTGGTCACTGTCTCGGAATGCGGTGAAAACCCACCTATCCACTCCATTTTTCATGAGGATTCTAGAATGTCCAATAATGTTGTCAAATTCTTCTGTTTCTGTCCTCAACCGCAACAAACGAGATTTGGGCTAATTTGATGTCAAAAGAATGATAGTTTGGTCACTGTCTCAGAATGCGGTGAAAACCCACCTATCCACTCCGTTTTTTATGAGGATTCTAGACTGTCAAATATTGGTGTCAAATTCATCTGTTTGTGTCCTCAACCGCCACGAACGAGATTTGGGCTAATTTGACGTCAAAAGAATGAAAGTTTGGTCACTGTCTCGGAATGCGGTGAAAACCCACCGATCCACTCCATTTTTCATGTGGATTCTAAAATGTCAAATAGTGTTTTTAAAGTCGTCTGTTTGTGTCCTCGACCGCCAAGAACGAGATTTGGCCTAATTTGAGGTCAAAAGAATGAAAGTTTGGTCACTGTCTCGGAATGCGGTGAAAACCCACCTATCCACTCCATTTTTCATGAGGATTCTAGAATGTCCATTAATGTTGTCAAATTCATCTGTTTGTGTCCTCAACCGCCACGAACGAGATTTGGGCTAATTTGAGGGCAAAAGAATGAAAGTTTGGTCACTGTCTCGGAATGCGGTGAAAATCCACCTATCCACTCCATTTTTCATGAGGATTCTAGAATGTCCAATAATATTGTCAAATTCATCTGTTTATGTCCTCAACCGCAAGAAACGAGATTTGGGCTAATTTGATGTCAAAAGAATGATAGTTTGGTCACTGTCTCGGAATGCGGTGAAAACCCACCTATCCACTCCATTTTTCATGAGAATTCTAGAATGTCAAATAATGTTGTCAAATTCATCTTTTTGTGTCCTCAACCGCCACGAACGAGATTTGGGCTAATTTGAGGTCAAAAGAATGATAGTTTCGTCACTGTCTCAGAATGCGGTAAAAACCCACCTATCCACTCCATTTTTCATGAGGATTCTAGAATGTCAAATATTGGTGTCAAATTCATCTGTTTGTGTCCTCAACCGCCACGAACGAGATTTGGGCTAATTTGAGTTCAAAGGAATGAATGTTTGGTTACTGTCTCGGAATGCGGTGAAAACCCACCTATCCACTCCATTTTTCATGAGGATTCCAGAATGTCAAATAATGTTGTCAAATTCATCTGTTTGTGTCCTCAACCGCCACGAACGAGATTTGGGCTAATTTGGGGTCAAATGAATGAAAGTTTGGTTACTGTCTCGGAATGGGGTGAAAACCCACCTATCCACTCCATTTTTCATGAGGATTCTAGAATGTCTATTAATGTTCTCAAATTCATCTGTTTGTGTCCTAATCCGCCACGAACGAGATTTGGGCTAATTTGAGGTCAAAAGAATGAAAGTTTGGTCACTGTCTCGGAATGCGGTGAAAACCCACCTATCCACTCCATTTTTCATGAGGATTCTAGAATGTCCATTAATGTTGTCAAATTCATCTGTTTGTGTCCTAATCCGCCACGAACGAGATTTGGGCTAATTTGAGGTCAAAAGAATGAAAGTTTGGTCACTGTCTCGGAATACAGTGAAAACCCACCTATCCACTCCATTTTTCATGAGGATTCTAGAATGTCCATTAATGTTGTCAAATTCATCTGTTTGGGTCCTCAACCGCCACGAACGAGATTTGGCCTAATTTGAGGTCAAAAGAATGAAAGTTTGGTCACTGTCTCGGAATGCGGTGAAAACCCACCTATCCACTCCATTTTTCATGAGGATTCTAGAATGTCCAATAATGTTGTCAAATTCATCTGTTTATGTCCTCAACCGCAAGAAACGAGATTTGGGCTAATTTGATGTCAAAAGAAAGATAGTTTGGTCACTGTCTCGGAATGCGGTGAAAACCCACCTATCCACTCCATTTTTCATGAGAATTCTAGAATGTCAAATAATGTTGTCAAATTCATCTTTTTGTGTCCTCAACCGCCACGAACGAGATTTGGGCTAATTTGAGGTCAAAAGAATGATAGTTTCGTCACTGTCTCAGAATGCGGTAAAAACCCACCTATCCACTCCATTTTTCATGAGGATTCTAGAATGTCAAATATTGGTGTCAAATTCATCTGTTTGTGTCCTCAACCGCCACGAACGAGATTTGGGCTAATTTGAGTTCAAAGGAATGAATGTTTGGTTACTGTCTCGGAATGCGGTGAAAACCCACCTATCCACTCCATTTTTCATGAGGATTCCAGAATGTCAAATAATGTTGTCAAATTCATCTGTTTGTGTCCTCAACCGCCACGAACGAGATTTGGGCTAATTTGGGGTCAAATGAATGAAAGTTTGGTTACTGTCTCGGAATGGGGTGAAAACCCACCTATCCACTCCATTTTTCATGAGGATTCTAGAATGTCTATTAATGTTCTCAAATTCATCTGTTTGTGTCCTAATCCGCCACGAACGAGATTTGGGCTAATTTGAGGTCAAAAGAATGAAAGTTTGGTCACTGTCTCGGAATGCGGTGAAAACCCACCTATCCACTCCATTTTTCATGAGGATTCTAGAATGTCCATTAATGTTGTCAAATTCATCTGTTTGTGTCCTAATCCGCTACGAACGAGATTTGGGCTAATTTGAGGTCAAAAGAATGAAAGTTTGGTCACTGTCTCGGAATACGGTGAAAACCCACCTATCCACTCCATTTTTCATGAGGATTCTAGAATGTCCATTAATGTTGTCAAATTCATCTGTTTGGGTCCTCAACCGCCACGAACGAGATTTGGCCTAATTTGAGGTCAAAAGAATGAAAGTTTGGTCACTGTCTCGGAATGCGGTGAAAACCCACCTATCCACTCCATTTTTCATGAGGATTCTAGAATGTCCATTAATGTTGTCAAATTCATCTGTTGGGGTCCTCAACCGCCACAAACGAGATTTGGGCTAATTTGAGTTCAAAGGAATGAATGTTTGGTTACTGTCTCGGAATGCGGTGAAAACCCACCTATCCACTCCATTTTTCATGAGGATTCCAGAATGTCAAATAATGTTGTCAAATTCATCTGTTTGTGTCCTCAACCGCCACGAACGAGATTTGGGCTAATTTGGGGTCAAATGAATGAAAGTTTGGTTACTGTCTCGGAATGGGGTGAAAACCCACCTATCCACTCCATTTTTCATGAGGATTCTAGAATGTCTATTAATGTTCTCAAATTCATCTGTTTGTGTCCTAATCCGCCACGAACGAGATTTGGGCTAATTTGAGGTCAAAAGAATGAAAGTTTGGTCACTGTCTCGGAATGCGGTGAAAACCCACCTATCCACTCCATTTTTCATGAGGATTCTAGAATGTCCATTAATGTTGTCAAATTCATCTGTTTGTGTCCTCAACCGCCACGAACGAGATTTGGCCTAATTTGAGGTCAAAAGAATGAAAGTTTGGTCACTGTCTCGGAATGCGGTGAAAACCCACCTATCCACTCCATTTTTCATGAGGATTCTAGAATGTCCAATAATGTTGTCAAATTCATCTGTTTATGTCCTCAACCGCAAGAAACGAGATTTGGGCTAATTTGATGTCAAAAGAATGATAGTTTGGTCACTGTCTCGGAATGCGGTGAAAACCCACCTATCCACTCCATTTTTCATGAGAATTCTAGAATGTCAAATAATGTTGTCAAATTCATCTTTTTGTGTCCTCAACCGCCACGAACGAGATTTGGGCTAATTTGAGGTCAAAAGAATGATAGTTTCGTCACTGTCTCAGAATGCGGTAAAAACCCACCTATCCACTCCATTTTTCATGTGGATTCTAGAATGTCAAATATTGGTGTCAAATTCATCTGTTTGTGTCCTCAACCGCCACGAACGAGATTTGGGCTAATTTGAGTTCAAAGGAATGAATGTTTGGTTACTGTCTCGGAATGCGGTGAAAACCCACCTATCCACTCCATTTTTCATGAGGATTCCAGAATGTCAAATAATGTTGTCAAATTCATCTGTTTGTGTCCTCAACCGCCACGAACGAGATTTGGGCTAATTTGGGGTCAAATGAATGAAAGTTTGGTTACTGTCTCGGAATGGGGTGAAAACCCACCTATCCACTCCATTTTTCATGAGGATTCTAGAATGTCTATTAATGTTCTCAAATTCATCTGTTTGTGTCCTGATCCGCCACGAACGAGATTTGGGCTAATTTGAGGTCAAAAGAATGAAAGTTTGGTCACTGTCTCGGAATGCGGTGAAAACCCACCTATCCACTCCATTTTTCATGAGGATTCTAGAATGTCCATTAATGTTGTCAAATTCATCTGTTTGTGTCCTAATCCGCCACGAACAAGATTTGGGCTAATTTGAGGTCAAAAGAATGAAAGTTTGGTCACTGTCTCGGAATACGGTGAAAACCCACCTATCCACTCCATTTTTCATGAGGATTCTAGAATGTCCATTAATGTTGTCAAATTCATCTGTTTGGGTCCTCAACCGCCACGAACGAGATTTGGCCTAATTTGAGGTCAAAAGAATGAAAGTTTGGTCACTGTCTCGGAATGCGGTGAAAACCCACCTATCCACTCCATTTTTCATGAGGATTCTAGAATGTCCAATAATGTTGTCAAATTCATCTGTTTATGTCCTCAACCGCAAGAAACGAGATTTGGGCTAATTTGATGTCAAAAGAATGATAGTTTGGTCACTGTCTCGGAATGCGGTGAAAACCCACCTATCCACTCCATTTTTCATGAGGATTCTAGAATGTCCAATAATGTTGTCAAATTCATCTGTTTATGTCCTCAACCGCAAGAAACGAGATTTGGGCTAATTTGATGTCAAAAGAATGATAGTTTGGTCACTGTCTCGGAATGCGGTGAAAACCCACCTATCCACTCCATTTTTCATGAGGATTCTAGAATGTCCATTAATGTTGTCAAATTCATCTGTTTGGGTCCTCAACCGCCACGAACGAGATTTGGCCTAATTTGAGGTCAAAAGAATGAAAGTTTGGTCACTGTCTCGGAATGCGGTGAAAACCCACCTATCCACTCCATTTTTCATGAGGATTCTAGAATGTCCATTAATGTTGTCAAATTCATCTGTTTGGGTCCTCAACCGCCACGAACGAGATTTGGGCTAATTTGAGTTCAAAGGAATGAATGTTTGGTTACTGTCTCGGAATGCGGTGAAAACCCACCTATCCACTCCATTTTTCATGAGGATTCCAGAATGTCAAATAATGTTGTCAAATTCATCTGTTTGTGTCCTCAACCGCCACGAACGAGATTTGGGCTAATTTGGGGTCAAATGAATGAAAGTTTGGTTACTGTCTCGGAATGGGGTGAAAACCCACCTATCCACTCCATTTTTCATGAGGATTCTAGAATGTCTATTAATGTTCTCAAATTCATCTGTTTGTGTCCTAATCCGCCACGAACGAGATTTGGGCTAATTTGAGGTCAAAAGAATGAAAGTTTGGTCACTGTCTCGGAATGCGGTGAAAACCCACCTATCCACTCCATTTTTCATGAGGATTCTAGAATGTCCATTAATGTTGTCAAATTCATCTGTTTGTGTCCTAATCCGCCACGAACGAGATTTGGGCTAATTTGAGGTCAAAAGAATGAAAGTTTGGTCACTGTCTCGGAATACGGTGAAAACCCACCTATCCACTCCATTTTTCATGAGGATTCTAGAATGTCCATTAATGTTGTCAAATTCATCTGTTTGGGTCCTCAACCGCCACGAACGAGATTTGGCCTAATTTGAGGTCAAAAGAATGAAAGTTTGGTCACTGTCTCGGAATGCGGTGAAAACCCACCTATCCACTCCATTTTTCATGAGGATTCTAGAATGTCCAATAATGTTGTCAAATTCATCTGTTTATGTCCTCAACCGCAAGAAACGAGATTTGGGCTAATTTGATGTCAAAAGAATGATAGTTTGGTCACTGTCTCGGAATGCGGTGAAAACCCACCTATCCACTCCATTTTTCATGAGAATTCTAGAATGTCAAATAATGTTGTCAAATTCATCTTTTTGTGTCCTCAACCGCCACGAACGAGATTTGGGCTAATTTGAGGTGAAAAGAATGATAGTTTCGTCACTGTCTCAGAATGCGGTAAAAACCCACCTATCCACTCCATTTTTCATGAGGATTCTAGAATGTCAAATATTGGTGTCAAATTCATCTGTTTGTGTCCTCAACCGCCACGAACGAGATTTGGGCTAATTTGAGTTCAAAGGAATGAATGTTTGGTTACTGTCTCGGAATGCGGTGAAAACCCACCTATCCACTCCATTTTTCATGAGGATTCCAGAATGTCAAATAATGTTGTCAAATTCATCTGTTTGTGTCCTCAACCGCCACGAACAAGATTTGGGCTAATTTGAGGTCAAAAGAATGAAAGTTTGGTCACTGTCTCGGAATACGGTGAAAACCCACCTATCCACTCCATTTTTCATGAGGATTCTAGAATGTCCATTAATGTTGTCAAATTCATCTGTTTGGGTCCTCAACCGCCACGAACGAGATTTGGCCTAATTTGAGGTCAAAAGAATGAAAGTTTGGTCACTGTCTCGGAATGCGGTGAAAACCCACCTATCCACTCCATTTTTCATGAGGATTCTAGAATGTCCAATAATGTTGTCAAATTCATCTGTTTATGTCCTCAACCGCAAGAAACGAGATTTGGGCTAATTTGATGTCAAAAGAATGATAGTTTGGTCACTGTCTCGGAATGCGGTGAAAACCCACCTATCCACTCCATTTTTCATGAGGATTCTAGAATGTCCAATAATGTTGTCAAATTCATCTGTTTATGTCCTCAACCGCAAGAAACGAGATTTGGGCTAATTTGATGTCAAAAGAATGATAGTTTGGTCACTGTCTCGGAATGCGGTGAAAACCCACCTATCCACTCCATTTTTCATGAGGATTCTAGAATGTCCATTAATGTTGTCAAATTCATCTGTTTGGGTCCTCAACCGCCACGAACGAGATTTGGCCTAATTTGAGGTCAAAAGAATGAAAGTTTGGTCACTGTCTCGGAATGCGGTGAAAACCCACCTATCCACTCCATTTTTCATGAGGATTCTAGAATGTCCATTAATGTTGTCAAATTCATCTGTTTGGGTCCTCAACCGCCACGAACGAGATTTGGGCTAATTTGAGTTCAAAGGAATGAATGTTTGGTGACTGTCTCGGAATGCGGTGAAAACCCACCTATCCACTCCATTTTTCATGAGGATTCCAGAATGTCAAATAATGTTGTCAAATTCATCTGTTTGTGTCCTCAACCGCCACGAACGAGATTTGGGCTAATTTGGGGTCAAATGAATGAAAGTTTGGTTACTGTCTCGGAATGGGGTGAAAACCCACCTATCCACTCCATTTTTCATGAGGATTCTAGAATGTCTATTAATGTTCTCAAATTCATCTGTTTGTGTCCTAATCCGCCACGAACGAGATTTGGGCTAATTTGAGGTCAAAAGAATGAAAGTTTGGTCACTGTCTCGGAATGCGGTGAAAACCCACCTATCCACTCCATTTTTCATGAGGATTCTAGAATGTCCATTAATGTTGTCAAATTCATCTGTTTGTGTCCTAATCCGCCACGAACGAGATTTGGGCTAATTTGAGGTCAAAAGAATGAAAGTTTGGTCACTGTCTCGGAATACGGTGAAAACCCACCTATCCACTCCATTTTTCATGAGGATTCTAGAATGTCCATTAATGTTGTCAAATTCATCTGTTTGGGTCCTCAACCGCCACGAACGAGATTTGGCCTAATTTGAGGTCAAAAGAATGAAAGTTTGGTCACTGTCTCGGAATGCGGTGAAAACCCACCTATCCACTCCATTTTTCATGAGGATTCTAGAATGTCCAATAATGTTGTCAAATTCATCTGTTTATGTCCTCAACCGCAAGAAACGAGATTTGGGCTAATTTGATGTCAAAAGAATGATAGTTTGGTCACTGTCTCGGAATGCGGTGAAAACCCACCTATCCACTCCATTTTTCATGAGAATTCTAGAATGTCAAATAATGTTGTCAAATTCATCTTTTTGTGTCCTCAACCGCCACGAACGAGATTTGGGCTAATTTGAGGTGAAAAGAATGATAGTTTCGTCACTGTCTCAGAATGCGGTAAAAACCCACCTATCCACTCCATTTTTCATGAGGATTCTAGAATGTCAAATATTGGTGTCAAATTCATCTGTTTGTGTCCTCAACCGCCACGAACGAGATTTGGGCTAATTTGAGTTCAAAGGAATGAATGTTTGGTTACTGTCTCGGAATGCGGTGAAAACCCACCTATCCACTCCATTTTTCATGAGGATTCCAGAATGTCAAATAATGTTGTCAAATTCATCTGTTTGTGTCCTCAACCGCCACGAACGAGATTTGGGCTAATTTGGGGTCAAATGAATGAAAGTTTGGTTACTGTCTCGGAATGGGGTGAAAACCCACCTATCCACTCCATTTTTCATGAGGATTCTAGAATGTCTATTAATGTTCTCAAATTCATCTGTTTGTGTCCTAATCCGCCACGAACGAGATTTGGGCTAATTTGAGGTCAAAAGAATGAAAGTTTGGTCACTGTCTCGGAATGCGGTGAAAACCCACCTATCCACTCCATTTTTCATGAGGATTCTAGAATGTCCATTAATGTTGTCAAATTCATCTTTTTGTGTCCTAATCCGCCACGAACGAGATTTGGGCTAATTTGAGGTCAAAAGAATGAAAGTTTGGTCACTGTCTTGGAATACGGTGAAAACCCACCTATCCACTCCATTTTTCATGAGGATTCTAGAATGTCCATTAATGTTGTCAAATTCATCTGTTTGTGTCCTAATCCGCCACGAACGAGATTTGGGCTAATTTGAGGTCAAAAGAATGAAAGTTTGGTCACTGTCTCGGAATACGGTGAAAACCCACCTATCCACTCCATTTTTCATGAGGATTCTAGAATGTCCATTAATGTTGTCAAATTCATCTGTTTGGGTCCTCAACCGCCACGAACGAGATTTGGCCTAATTTGAGGTCAAAAGAATGAAAGTTTGGTCACTGTCTCGGAATGCGGTGAAAACCCACCTATCCACTCCATTTTTCATGAGGATTCTAGAATGTCCAATAATGTTGTCAAATTCATCTGTTTATGTCCTCAACCGCAAGAAACGAGATTTGGGCTAATTTGATGTCAAAAGAATGATAGTTTGGTCACTGTCTCGGAATGCGGTGAAAACCCACCTATCCACTCCATTTTTCATGAGAATTCTAGAATGTCAAATAATGTTGTCAAATTCATCTTTTTGTGTCCTCAACCGCCACGAACGAGATTTGGGCTAATTTGAGGTGAAAAGAATGATAGTTTCGTCACTGTCTCAGAATGCGGTAAAAACCCACCTATCCACTCCATTTTTCATGAGGATTCTAGAATGTCAAATATTGGTGTCAAATTCATCTGTTTGTGTCCTCAACCGCCACGAACGAGATTTGGGCTAATTTGAGTTCAAAGGAATGAATGTTTGGTTACTGTCTCGGAATGCGGTGAAAACCCACCTATCCACTCCATTTTTCATGAGGATTCCAGAATGTCAAATAATGTTGTCAAATTCATCTGTTTGTGTCCTCAACCGCCACGAACAAGATTTGGGCTAATTTGAGGTCAAAAGAATGAAAGTTTGGTCACTGTCTCGGAATACGGTGAAAACCCACCTATCCACTCCATTTTTCATGAGGATTCTAGAATGTCCATTAATGTTGTCAAATTCATCTGTTTGGGTCCTCAACCGCCACGAACGAGATTTGGCCTAATTTGAGGTCAAAAGAATGAAAGTTTGGTCACTGTCTCGGAATGCGGTGAAAACCCACCTATCCACTCCATTTTTCATGAGGATTCTAGAATGTCCATTAATGTTGTCAAATTCATCTGTTTGGGTCCTCAACCGCCACGAACGAGATTTGGCCTAATTTGAGGTCAAAAGAATGAAAGTTTGGTCACTGTCTCGGAATGCGGTGAAAACCCACCTATCCACTCCATTTTTCATGAGGATTCTAGAATGTCCAATAATGTTGTCAAATTCATCTGTTTATGTCCTCAACCGCAAGAAACGAGATTTGGGCTAATTTGATGTCAAAAGAATGATAGTTTGGTCACTGTCTCGGAATGCGGTGAAAACCCACCTATCCACTCCATTTTTCATGAGAATTCTAGAATGTCAAATAATGTTGTCAAATTCATCTTTTTGTGTCCTCAACCGCCACGAACGAGATTTGGGCTAATTTGAGGTGAAAAGAATGATAGTTTCGTCACTGTCTCAGAATGCGGTAAAAACCCACCTATCCACTCCATTTTTCATGAGGATTCTAGAATGTCAAATATTGGTGTCAAATTCATCTGTTTGTGTCCTCAACCGCCACGAACGAGATTTGGGCTAATTTGAGTTCAAAGGAATGAATGTTTGGTTACTGTCTCGGAATGCGGTGAAAACCCACCTATCCACTCCATTTTTCATGAGGATTCCAGAATGTCAAATAATGTTGTCAAATTCATCTGTTTGTGTCCTCAACCGCCACGAACAAGATTTGGGCTAATTTGAGGTCAAAAGAATGAAAGTTTGGTCACTGTCTCGGAATACGGTGAAAACCCACCTATCCACTCCATTTTTCATGAGGATTCTAGAATGTCCATTAATGTTGTCAAATTCATCTGTTTGGGTCCTCAACCGCCACGAACGAGATTTGGCCTAATTTGAGGTCAAAAGAATGAAAGTTTGGTCACTGTCTCGGAATGCGGTGAAAACCCACCTATCCACTCCATTTTTCATGAGGATTCTAGAATGTCCAATAATGTTGTCAAATTCATCTGTTTATGTCCTCAACCGCAAGAAACGAGATTTGGGCTAATTTGATGTCAAAAGAATGATAGTTTGGTCACTGTCTCGGAATGCGGTGAAAACCCACCTATCCACTCCATTTTTCATGAGGATTCTAGAATGTCCAATAATGTTGTCAAATTCATCTGTTTATGTCCTCAACCGCAAGAAACGAGATTTGGGCTAATTTGATGTCAAAAGAATGATAGTTTGGTCACTGTCTCGGAATGCGGTGAAAACCCACCTATCCACTCCATTTTTCATGAGGATTCTAGAATGTCCATTAATGTTGTCAAATTCATCTGTTTGGGTCCTCAACCGCCACGAACGAGATTTGGCCTAATTTGAGGTCAAAAGAATGAAAGTTTGGTCACTGTCTCGGAATGCGGTGAAAACCCACCTATCCACTCCATTTTTCATGAGGATTCTAGAATGTCCATTAATGTTGTCAAATTCATCTGTTTGGGTCCTCAACCGCCACGAACGAGATTTGGGCTAATTTGAGTTCAAAGGAATGAATGTTTGGTTACTGTCTCGGAATGCGGTGAAAACCCACCTATCCACTCCATTTTTCATGAGGATTCCAGAATGTCAAATAATGTTGTCAAATTCATCTGTTTGTGTCCTCAACCGCCACGAACGAGATTTGGGCTAATTTGGGGTCAAATGAATGAAAGTTTGGTTACTGTCTCGGAATGGGGTGAAAACCCACCTATCCACTCCATTTTTCATGAGGATTCTAGAATGTCTATTAATGTTCTCAAATTCATCTGTTTGTGTCCTAATCCGCCACGAACGAGATTTGGGCTAATTTGAGGTCAAAAGAATGAAAGTTTGGTCACTGTCTCGGAATGCGGTGAAAACCCACCTATCCACTCCATTTTTCATGAGGATTCTAGAATGTCCATTAATGTTGTCAAATTCATCTGTTTGTGTCCTAATCCGCCACGAACGAGATTTGGGCTAATTTGAGGTCAAAAGAATGAAAGTTTGGTCACTGTCTCGGAATACGGTGAAAACCCACCTATCCACTCCATTTTTCATGAGGATTCTAGAATGTCCATTAATGTTGTCAAATTCATCTGTTTGGGTCCTCAACCGCCACGAACGAGATTTGGCCTAATTTGAGGTCAAAAGAATGAAAGTTTGGTCACTGTCTCGGAATGCGGTGAAAACCCACCTATCCACTCCATTTTTCATGAGGATTCTAGAATGTCCAATAATGTTGTCAAATTCATCTGTTTATGTCCTCAACCGCAAGAAACGAGATTTGGGCTAATTTGATGTCAAAAGAATGATAGTTTGGTCACTGTCTCGGAATGCGGTGAAAACCCACCTATCCACTCCATTTTTCATGAGAATTCTAGAATGTCAAATAATGTTGTCAAATTCATCTTTTTGTGTCCTCAACCGCCACGAACGAGATTTGGGCTAATTTGAGGTGAAAAGAATGATAGTTTCGTCACTGTCTCAGAATGCGGTAAAAACCCACCTATCCACTCCATTTTTCATGAGGATTCTAGAATGTCAAATATTGGTGTCAAATTCATCTGTTTGTGTCCTCAACCGCCACGAACGAGATTTGGGCTAATTTGAGTTCAAAGGAATGAATGTTTGGTTACTGTCTCGGAATGCGGTGAAAACCCACCTATCCACTCCATTTTTCATGAGGATTCCAGAATGTCAAATAATGTTGTCAAATTCATCTGTTTGTGTCCTCAACCGCCACGAACGAGATTTGGGCTAATTTGGGGTCAAATGAATGAAAGTTTGGTTACTGTCTCGGAATGGGGTGAAAACCCACCTATCCACTCCATTTTTCATGAGGATTCTAGAATGTCTATTAATGTTCTCAAATTCATCTGTTTGTGTCCTAATCCGCCACGAACGAGATTTGGGCTAATTTGAGGTCAAAAGAATGAAAGTTTGGTCACTGTCTCGGAATGCGGTGAAAACCCACCTATCCACTCCATTTTTCATGAGGATTCTAGAATGTCCATTAATGTTGTCAAATTCATCTTTTTGTGTCCTAATCCGCCACGAACGAGATTTGGGCTAATTTGAGGTCAAAAGAATGAAAGTTTGGTCACTGTCTTGGAATACGGTGAAAACCCACCTATCCACTCCATTTTTCATGAGGATTCTAGAATGTCCATTAATGTTGTCAAATTCATCTGTTTGGGTCCTCAACCGCCACGAACGAGATTTGGCCTAATTTGAGGTCAAAAGAATGAAAGTTTGGTCACTGTCTCGGAATGCGGTGAAAACCCACCTATCCACTCCATTTTTCATGAGGATTCTAGAATGTCCAATAATGTTGTCAAATTCATCTGTTTATGTCCTCAACCGCAAGAAACGAGATTTGGGCTAATTTGATGTCAAAAGAATGATAGTTTGGTCACTGTCTCGGAATGCGGTGAAAACCCACCTATCCACTCCATTTTTCATGATTATTCTAGAATGTCAAATAATGCTGTCAAATTCATCTGTTTGTGTCGTCAACCGCCACGAACGAGTTTTGGGCTAATTTGACGTCAAAAGAATGAAAGTTTGGTCACTGTCTCGGAATGCGGTGAAAACACACCGATCCACTCCATTTTTCATGTGGATTCTAAAATGTCAAATAGTGTTTTTAAAGTCGTCTGTTTGTGTCCTCGACCGCCACGAACGAGATTTGGGCTAATTTGAGGGCAAAAGAATGAAAGTTTGGTCACTGTCTCGGAATGCGGTGAAAACCCACCTATCCACTCCATTTTTCATGAGGATTCTAGAATGTCCAATAATGTTGTCAAATTCTTCTGTTTCTGTCCTCAACCGCAACAAACGAGATTTGGGCTAATTTGATGTCAAAAGAATGATAGTTTGGTCACTGTCTCGGAATGCGGTGAAAACCCACCTATCCACTCCGTTTTTTATGAGGATTCTAGACTGTCAAATATTGGTGTCAAATTCATCTGTTTGGGTCCTCAACCGCCACGAACGAGATTTGGCCTAATTTGAGGTCAAAAGAATGAAAGTTTGGTCACTGTCTCGGAATGCGGTGAAAACCCACCTATCCACTCCATTTTTCATGAGGATTCTAGAATGTCCAATAATGTTGTCAAATTCATCTGTTTCTGTCCTCAACCGCAAGAAACGAGATTTGGGCTAATTTGATGTCAAAAGAATGATAGTTTGGTCACTGTCTCGGAATGCGGTGAAAACCCACCTATCCACTCCATTTTTCATGAGAATTCTAGAATGTCAAATAATGTTGTCAAATTCATCTTTTTGTGTCCTCAACCGCCACGAACGAGATTTGGGCTAATTTGAGGTGAAAAGAATGATAGTTTCGTCACTGTCTCAGAATGCGGTAAAAACCCACCTATCCACTCCATTTTTCATGAGGATTCTAGAATGTCAAATATTGGTGTCAAATTCATCTGTTTGTGTCCTCAACCGCCACGAACGAGATTTGGGCTAATTTGAGTTCAAAGGAATGAATGTTTGGTTACTGTCTCGGAATGCGGTGAAAACCCACCTATCCACTCCATTTTTCATGAGGATTCCAGAATGTCAAATAATGTTGTCAAATTCATCTGTTTGTGTCCTCAACCGCCACGAACGAGATTTGGGCTAATTTGGGGTCAAATGAATGAAAGTTTGGTTACTGTCTCGGAATGGGGTGAAAACCCACCTATCCACTCCATTTTTCATGAGGATTCTAGAATGTCTATTAATGTTCTCAAATTCATCTGTTTGTGTCCTAATCCACCACGAACGAGATTTGGGCTAATTTGAGGTCAAAAGAATGAAAGTTTGGTCACTGTCTCGGAATGCGGTGAAAACCCACCTATCCACTCCATTTTTCATGAGGATTCTAGAATGTCCATTAATGTTGTCAAATTCATCTGTTTGTGTCCTAATCCGCCACGAACGAGATTTGGGCTAATTTGAGGTCAAAAGAATGAAAGTTTGGTCACTGTCTCGGAATACGGTGAAAACCCACCTATCCACTCCATTTTTCATGAGGATTCTAGAATGTCCATTAATGTTGTCAAATTCATCTGTTTGGGTCCTCAACCGCCACGAACGAGATTTGGCCTAATTTGAGGTCAAAAGAATGAAAGTTTGGTCACTGTCTCGGAATACGGTGAAAACCCACCTATCCACTCCATTTCTCATGAGGATTCTAGAATGTCTATTAATGTTCTCAAATTCATCTGTTTGTGTCCTAATCCGCCACGAACGAGATTTGGGCTAATTTGAGGTCAAAAGAATGAAAGTTTGGTCACTGTCTCGGAATGCGGTGAAAACCCACCTATCCACTCCATTTTTCATGAGAATTCTAGAATGTCAAATAATGTTGTCAAATTCATCTTTTTGTGTCCTCAACCGCCACGAACGAGATTTGGGCTAATTAAGGGTCAAAAGAATGAAAGTTTGGTCACTGTCTCGGAATGCGGTGAAAACCCACCTATCCACTCCATTTTTCATGAGGATTCTAGAATGTCCATTAATGTTGTCAAATTCATCTGTTTGTGTCCTCAACCGCCACGAACGAGATTTGGGCTAATTTGGGGTCAAATGAATGAAAGTTTGGTTACTGTCTCGGAATGGGGTGAAAACCCACCTATCCACTCCATTTTTCATGAGGATTCTAGAATGTCTATTAATGTTCTCAAATTCTTCTGTTTGTGTCCTAATCCGCCACGAACGAGATTTGGGCTAATTTGAGGTCAAAAGAATGATAGTTTCGTCACTGTCTCAGAATGCGGTGAAAACCCACCTATCCACTCCATTTTTCATGAGCATTCTAGAATGTCAAATAATGTTCTCAAATTCATCTGTTTGTGTCCTCAACCGCCACGAACGAGATTTGGGCTAATTTGGGGTCAAAGGAATGAATGTTTGGTTACTGTCTCGGAATGCGGTGAAAACCCACCTATCCACTCCATTTTTCATGAGGATTCCAGAATGTCAAATAATGTTGTCAAATTCATCTGTTTGTGTCCTCAACCGCCACGAACGAGATTTGGGCTAATTTGGGGTCAAATGAATGAAAGTTTGGTTACTGTCTCGGAATGGGGTGAAAACCCACCTATCCACTCCATTTTTGATGAGGATTCTAGAATGTCTATTAATGTTCTCAAATTCATCTGTTTGTGTCCTAATCCGCCACGAACGAGATTTGGGCTAATTTGAGGTCAAAAGAATGAAAGTTTGGTCACTGTCTCGGAATGCGGTGAAAACCCACCTATCCACTCCATTTTTCATGAGGATTCTAGAATGTCCATTAATGTTGTCAAATTCATCTGTTTGTGTCCTAATCCGGCACGAACGAGATTTGGGCTAATTTGAGGTCAAAAGAATGAAAGTTTGGTCACTGTCTCGGAATACGGTGAAAACCCACCTATCCACTCCATTTTTCATGAGGATTCTAGAATGTCCATTAATGTTGTCAAATTCATCTGTTTGGGTCCTCAACCGCCACGAACGAGATTTGGCCTAATTTGAGGTCAAAAGAATGAAAGTTTGGTCACTGTCTCGGAATACGGTGAAAACCCACCTATCCACTCCATTTTTCATGAGGATTCTAGAATGTCTATTAATGTTCTCAAATTCATCTGTTTGTGTCCTAATCCGCCACGAACGAGATTTGGGCTAATTTGAGGTCAAAAGAATGAAAGTTTGGTCACTGTCTCGGAATGCGGTGAAAACCCACCTATCCACTCCATTTTTCATGAGAATTCTAGAATGTCAAATAATGTTGTCAAATTCATCTTTTTGTGTCCTCAACCGCCACGAACGAGATTTGGGCTAATTTGAGGTCAAAAGAATGATAGTTTCGTCACTGTCTCAGAATGCGGTAAAAACCCACCTATCCACTCCATTTTTCATGAGGATTCTAGAATGTCAAATATTGGTGTCAAATTCATCTGTTTGTGTCCTCAACCGCCACGAACGAGATTTGGGCTAATTTGAGTTCAAAGGAATGAATGTTTGGTTACTGTCTCGGAATGCGGTGAAAACCCACCTATCCACTCCATTTTTCATGAGGATTCCAGAATGTCAAATAATGTTGTCAAATTCATCTGTTTGTGTCCTCAACCGCCACGAACAAGATTTGGGCTAATTTGAGGTCAAAAGAATGAAAGTTTGGTCACTGTCTCGGAATACGGTGAAAACCCACCTATCCACTCCATTTTTCATGAGGATTCTAGAATGTCCATTAATGTTGTCAAATTCATCTGTTTGTGTCCTAATCCGCCAAGAACGAGATTTGGGCTAATTTGAGGTCAAAAGAATGAAAGTTTGGTCACTGGCTCGGAATGCGGTGAAAACCCACCTATCCACTCCATTTTTCATGAGGATTCTAGAATGTCCATTAATGTTGTCAAATTCATCTGTTTGTGTCCTAATCCGCCACGAACGAGATTTGGGCTAATTTGAGGTCAAAAGAATGAAAGTTTGGTCACTGTCTCGGAATACGGTGAAAACCCACCTATCCACTCCATTTTTCATGAGGATTCTAGAATGTCCATTAATGTTGTCAAATTCATCTGTTTGGGTCCTCAACCGCCACGAACGAGATTTGGCCTAATTTGAGGTCAAAAGAATGAAAGTTTGGTCACTGTCTCGGAATACGGTGAAAACCCACCTATCCACTCCATTTCTCATGAGGATTCTAGAATGTCTATTAATGTTCTCAAATTCATCTGTTTGTGTCCTAATCCGCCACGAACGAGATTTGGGCTAATTTGAGGTCAAAAGAATGAAAGTTTGGTCACTGTCTCGGAATGCGGTGAAAACCCACCTATCCACTCCATTTTTCATGAGAATTCTAGAATGTCAAATAATGTTGTCAAATTCATCTTTTTGTGTCCTCAACCGCCACGAACGAGATTTGGGCTAATTAAGGGTCAAAAGAATGAAAGTTTGGTCACTGTCTCGGAATGCGGTGAAAACCCACCTATCCACTCCATTTTTCATGAGGATTCTAGAATGTCCATTAATGTTGTCAAATTCATCTGTTTGTGTCCTCAACCGCCACGAACGAGATTTGGGCTAATTTGGGGTCAAATGAATGAAAGTTTGGTTACTGTCTCGGAATGGGGTGAAAACCCACCTATCCACTCCATTTTTCATGAGGATTCTAGAATGTCTATTAATGTTCTCAAATTCTTCTGTTTGTGTCCTAATCCGCCACGAACGAGATTTGGGCTAATTTGAGGTCAAAAGAATGATAGTTTCGTCACTGTCTCAGAATGCGGTGAAAACCCACCTATCCACTCCATTTTTCATGAGCATTCTAGAATGTCAAATAATGTTCTCAAATTCATCTGTTTGTGTCCTCAACCGCCACGAACGAGATTTGGGCTAATTTGGGGTCAAAGGAATGAATGTTTGGTTACTGTCTCGGAATGCGGTGAAAACCCACCTATCCACTCCATTTTTCATGAGGATTCCAGAATGTCAAATAATGTTGTCAAATTCATCTGTTTGTGTCCTCAACCGCCACGAACGAGATTTGGGCTAATTTGGGGTCAAATGAATGAAAGTTTGGTTACTGTCTCGGAATGGGGTGAAAACCCACCTATCCACTCCATTTTTGATGAGGATTCTAGAATGTCTATTAATGTTCTCAAATTCATCTGTTTGTGTCCTAATCCGCCACGAACGAGATTTGGGCTAATTTGAGGTCAAAAGAATGAAAGTTTGGTCACTGTCTCGGAATGCGGTGAAAACCCACCTATCCACTCCATTTTTCATGAGGATTCTAGAATGTCCATTAATGTTGTCAAATTCATCTGTTTGTGTCCTAATCCGGCACGAACGAGATTTGGGCTAATTTGAGGTCAAAAGAATGAAAGTTTGGTCACTGTCTCGGAATACGGTGAAAACCCACCTATCCACTCCATTTTTCATGAGGATTCTAGAATGTCCATTAATGTTGTCAAATTCATCTGTTTGGGTCCTCAACCGCCACGAACGAGATTTGGCCTAATTTGAGGTCAAAAGAATGAAAGTTTGGTCACTGTCTCGGAATACGGTGAAAACCCACCTATCCACTCCATTTTTCATGAGGATTCTAGAATGTCTATTAATGTTCTCAAATTCATCTGTTTGTGTCCTAATCCGCCACGAACGAGATTTGGGCTAATTTGAGGTCAAAAGAATGAAAGTTTGGTCACTGTCTCGGAATGCGGTGAAAACCCACCTATCCACTCCATTTTTCATGAGAATTCTAGAATGTCAAATAATGTTGTCAAATTCATCTTTTTGTGTCCTCAACCGCCACGAACGAGATTTGGGCTAATTTGAGGTCAAAAGAATGATAGTTTCGTCACTGTCTCAGAATGCGGTAAAAACCCACCTATCCACTCCATTTTTCATGAGGATTCTAGAATGTCAAATATTGGTGTCAAATTCATCTGTTTGTGTCCTCAACCGCCACGAACGAGATTTGGGCTAATTTGAGTTCAAAGGAATGAATGTTTGGTTACTGTCTCGGAATGCGGTGAAAACCCACCTATCCACTCCATTTTTCATGAGGATTCCAGAATGTCAAATAATGTTGTCAAATTCATCTGTTTGTGTCCTCAACCGCCACGAACGAGATTTGGGCTAATTTGGGGTCAAATGAATGAAAGTTTGGTTACTGTCTCGGAATGGGGTGAAAACCCACCTATCCACTCCATTTTTCATGAGGATTCTAGAATGTCTATTAATGTTCTCAAATTCATCTGTTTGTGTCCTAATCCGCCAAGAACGAGATTTGGGCTAATTTGAGGTCAAAAGAATGAAAGTTTGGTCACTGGCTCGGAATGCGGTGAAAACCCACCTATCCACTCCATTTTTCATGAGGATTCTAGAATGTCCATTAATGTTGTCAAATTCATCTGTTTGTGTCCTAATCCGCCACGAACGAGATTTGGGCTAATTTGAGGTCAAAAGAATGAAAGTTTGGTCACTGTCTCGGAATACGGTGAAAACCCACCTATCCACTCCATTTTTCATGAGGATTCTAGAATGTCCATTAATGTTGTCAAATTCATCTGTTTGGGTCCTCAACCGCCACGAACGAGATTTGGCCTAATTTGAGGTCAAAAGAATGAAAGTTTGGTCACTGTCTCGGATTGCGGTGAAAACCCACCTATCCACTCCATTTTTCATGAGGATTCTAGAATGTCCATTAATGTTGTCAAATTCATCTGTTTGTGTCCTCAACCGCCACGAACGAGATTTGGGCTAATTTGGGGTCAAATGAATGAAAGTTTGGTTACTGTCTCGGAATGGGGTGAAAACCCACCTATCCACTCCATTTTTCATGAGGATTCTAGAATGTCTATTAATGTTCTCAAATTCTTCTGTTTGTGTCCTAATCCGCCACGAACGAGATTTGGGCTAATTTGAGGTCAAAAGAATGATAGTTTCGTCACTGTCTCGGAATGCGGTGAAAACCCACCTATCCACTCCATTTTTCATGAGGATTCTAGAATGTCCATTAATGTTGTCAAATTCATCTGTTTGTGTCCTAATCCGCCACGAACGAGATTTGGGCTAATTTGAGGTCAAAAGAATGAAAGTTTGGTCACTGTCTCGGAATACGGTGAAAACCCACCTATCCACTCCATTTTTCATGAGGATTCTAGAATGTCCATTAATGTTGTCAAATTCATCTGTTTGGGTCCTCAACCGCCACGAACGAGATTTGGCCTAATTTGAGGTCAAAAGAATGAAAGTTTGGTCACTGTCTCGGAATACGGTGAAAACCCACCTATCCACTCCATTTTTCATGAGGATTCTAGAATGTCTATTAATGTTCTCAAATTCATCTGTTTGTGTCCTAATCCGCCACGAACGAGATTTGGGCTAATTTGAGGTCAAAAGAATGAAAGTTTGGTCACTGTCTCGGAATGCGGTGAAAACCCACCTATCCACTCCATTTTTCATGAGAATTCTAGAATGTCAAATAATGTTGTCAAATTCATCTTTTTGTGTCCTCAACCGCCACGAACGAGATTTGGGCTAATTTGAGGTGAAAAGAATGATAGTTTCGTCACTGTCTCAGAATGTGGTAAAAACCCACCTATCCACTCCATTTTTCATGAGGATTCTAGAATGTCAAATATTGGTGTCAAATTCATCTGTTTGTGTCCTCAACCGCCACGAACGAGATTTGGGCTAATTTGAGTTCAAAGGAATGAATGTTTGGTTACTGTCTCGGAATGCGGTGAAAACCCACCTATCCACTCCATTTTTCATGAGGATTCCAGAATGTCAAATAAAGTTGTCAAATTCATCTGTTTGTGTCCTCAACCGCCACGAACGAGATTTGGGCTAATTTGGGGTCAAATGAATGAAAGTTTGGTTACTGTCTCGGAATGGGGTGAAAACCCACCTATCCACTCCATTTTTCATGAGGATTCTAGAATGTCTATTAATGTTCTCAAATTCATCTGTTTGTGTCCTAATCCGCCACGAACGAGATTTGGGCTAATTTGAGGTCAAAAGAATGAAAGTTTGGTCACTGTCTCGGAATGCGGTGAAAACCCACCTATCCACTCCATTTTTCATGAGGATTCTAGAATGTCCATTAATGTTGTCAAATTCATCTGTTTGTGTCCTAATCCGCCACGAACGAGATTTGGGCTAATTTGAGGTCAAAAGAATGAAAGTTTGGTCACTGTCTCGGAATACGGTGAAAACCCACCTATCCACTCCATTTTTCATGAGGATTCTAGAATGTCCATTAATGTTGTCAAATTCATCTGTTTGTGTCCTAATCCGGCACGAACGAGATTTGGGCTAATTTGAGGTCAAAAGAATGAAAGTTTGGTCACTGTCTCGGAATACGGTGAAAACCCACCTATCCACTCCATTTTTCATGAGGATTCTAGAATGTCCATTAATGTTGTCAAATTCATCTGTTTGGGTCCTCAACCGCCACGAACGAGATTTGGCCTAATTTGAGGTCAAAAGAATGAAAGTTTGGTCACTGTCTCGGAATACGGTGAAAACCCACCTATCCACTCCATTTTTCATGAGGATTCTAGAATGTCTATTAATGTTCTCAAATTCATCTGTTTGTGTCCTAATCCGCCACGAACGAGATTTGGGCTAATTTGAGGTCAAAAGAATGAAAGTTTGGTCACTGTCTCGGAATGCGGTGAAAACCCACCTATCCACTCCATTTTTCATGAGAATTCTAGAATGTCAAATAATGTTGTCAAATTCATCTTTTTGTGTCCTCAACCGCCACGAACGAGATTTGGGCTAATTTGAGGTCAAAAGAATGATAGTTTCGTCACTGTCTCAGAATGCGGTAAAAACCCACCTATCCACTCCATTTTTCATGAGGATTCTAGAATGTCAAATATTGGTGTCAAATTCATCTGTTTGTGTCCTCAACCGCCACGAACGAGATTTGGGCTAATTTGAGTTCAAAGGAATGAATGTTTGGTTACTGTCTCGGAATGCGGTGAAAACCCACCTATCCACTCCATTTTTCATGAGGATTCCAGAATGTCAAATAATGTTGTCAAATTCATCTGTTTGTGTCCTCAACCGCCACGAACGAGATTTGGGCTAATTTGGGGTCAAATGAATGAAAGTTTGGTTACTGTCTCGGAATGGGGTGAAAACCCACCTATCCACTCCATTTTTCATGAGGATTCTAGAATGTCTATTAATGTTCTCAAATTCATCTGTTTGTGTCCTAATCCGCCAAGAACGAGATTTGGGCTAATTTGAGGTCAAAAGAATGAAAGTTTGGTCACTGGCTCGGAATGCGGTGAAAACCCACCTATCCACTCCATTTTTCATGAGGATTCTAGAATGTCCATTAATGTTGTCAAATTCATCTGTTTGTGTCCTAATCCGCCACGAACGAGATTTGGGCTAATTTGAGGTCAAAAGAATGAAAGTTTGGTCACTGTCTCGGAATACGGTGAAAACCCACCTATCCACTCCATTTTTCATGAGGATTCTAGAATGTCCATTAATGTTGTCAAATTCATCTGTTTGGGTCCTCAACCGCCACGAACGAGATTTGGCCTAATTTGAGGTCAAAAGAATGAAAGTTTGGTCACTGTCTCGGAATGCGGTGAAAACCCACCTATCCACTCCATTTTTCATGAGGATTCTAGAATGTCCATTAATGTTGTCAAATTCATCTGTTTGTGTCCTCAACCGCCACGAACGAGATTTGGGCTAATTTGGGGTCAAATGAATGAAAGTTTGGTTACTGTCTCGGAATGGGGTGAAAACCCACCTATCCACTCCATTTTTCATGAGGATTCTAGAATGTCTATTAATGTTCTCAAATTCTTCTGTTTGTGTCCTAATCCGCCACGAACGAGATTTGGGCTAATTTGAGGTCAAAAGAATGATAGTTTCGTCACTGTCTCGGAATGCGGTGAAAACCCACCTATCCACTCCATTTTTCATGAGGATTCTAGAATGTCCATTAATGTTGTCAAATTCATCTGTTTGTGTCCTAATCCGCCACGAACGAGATTTGGGCTAATTTGAGGTCAAAAGAATGAAAGTTTGGTCACTGTCTCGGAATACGGTGAAAACCCACCTATCCACTCCATTTTTCATGAGGATTCTAGAATGTCCATTAATGTTGTCAAATTCATCTGTTTGGGTCCTCAACCGCCACGAACGAGATTTGGCCTAATTTGAGGTCAAAAGAATGAAAGTTTGGTCACTGTCTCGGAATACGGTGAAAACCCACCTATCCACTCCATTTTTCATGAGGATTCTAGAATGTCTATTAATGTTCTCAAATTCATCTGTTTGTGTCCTAATCCGCCACGAACGAGATTTGGGCTAATTTGAGGTCAAAAGAATGAAAGTTTGGTCACTGTCTCGGAATGCGGTGAAAACCCACCTATCCACTCCATTTTTCATGAGAATTCTAGAATGTCAAATAATGTTGTCAAATTCATCTTTTTGTGTCCTCAACCGCCACGAACGAGATTTGGGCTAATTTGAGGTGAAAAGAATGATAGTTTCGTCACTGTCTCAGAATGTGGTAAAAACCCACCTATCCACTCCATTTTTCATGAGGATTCTAGAATGTCAAATATTGGTGTCAAATTCATCTGTTTGTGTCCTCAACCGCCACGAACGAGATTTGGGCTAATTTGAGTTCAAAGGAATGAATGTTTGGTTACTGTCTCGGAATGCGGTGAAAACCCACCTATCCACTCCATTTTTCATGAGGATTCCAGAATGTCAAATAAAGTTGTCAAATTCATCTGTTTGTGTCCTCAACCGCCACGAACGAGATTTGGGCTAATTTGGGGTCAAATGAATGAAAGTTTGGTTACTGTCTCGGAATGGGGTGAAAACCCACCTATCCACTCCATTTTTCATGAGGATTCTAGAATGTCTATTAATGTTCTCAAATTCATCTGTTTGTGTCCTAATCCGCCACGAACGAGATTTGGGCTAATTTGAGGTCAAAAGAATGAAAGTTTGGTCACTGTCTCGGAATGCGGTGAAAACCCACCTATCCACTCCATTTTTCATGAGGATTCTAGAATGTCCATTAATGTTGTCAAATTCATCTGTTTGTGTCCTAATCCGCCACGAACGAGATTTGGGCTAATTTGAGGTCAAAAGAATGAAAGTTTGGTCACTGTCTCGGAATACGGTGAAAACCCACCTATCCACTCCATTTTTCATGAGGATTCTAGAATGTCCATTAATGTTGTCAAATTCATCTGTTTGGGTCCTCAACCGCCACGAACGAGATTTGGCCTAATTTGAGGTCAAAAGAATGAAAGTTTGGTCACTGTCTCGGAATGCGGTGAAAACCCACCTATCCACTCCATTTTTCATGAGGATTCTAGAATGTCCATTAATGTTGTCAAATTCATCTGTTTGTGTCCTCAACCGCCACGAACGAGATTTGGGCTAATTTGGGGTCAAATGAATGAAAGTTTGGTTACTGTCTCGGAATGGGGTGAAAACCCACCTATCCACTCCATTTTTCATGAGGATTCTAGAATGTCTATTAATGTTCTCAAATTCTTCTGTTTGTGTCCTAATCCGCCACGAACGAGATTTGGGCTAATTTGAGGTCAAAAGAATGATAGTTTCGTCACTGTCTCAGAATGCGGTGAAAACCCACCTATCCACTCCATTTTTCATGAGCATTCTAGAATGTCAAATAATGTTCTCAAATTCATCTGTTTGTGTCCTCAACCGCCACGAACGAGATTTGGGCTAATTTGGGGTCAAAGGAATGAATGTTTGGTTACTGTCTCGGAATGCGGTGAAAACCCCCCTATCCACTCCATTTTTCATGAGGATTCCAGAATGTCAAATAATGTTGTCAAATTCATCTGTTTGTGTCCTCAACCGCCACGAACGAGATTTGGGCTAATTTGGGGTCAAATGAATGAAAGTTTGGTTACTGTCTCGGAATGGGGTGAAAACCCACCTATCCACTCCATTTTTGATGAGGATTCTAGAATGTCTATTAATGTTCTCAAATTCATCTGTTTGTGTCCTAATCCGCCACGAACGAGATTTGGGCTAATTTGAGGTCAAAAGAATGAAAGTTTGGTCACTGTCTCGGAATGCGGTGAAAACCCACCTATCCACTCCATTTTTCATGAGGATTCTAGAATGTCCATTAATGTTGTCAAATTCATCTGTTTGTGTCCTAATCCGCCATTAACGAGATTTGGGCTAATTTGAGGTCAAAAGAATGAAAGTTTGGTCACTGTCTCGGAATGCGGTGAAAACCCACCTATCCACTCCATTTTTCATGAGGATTCTAGAATGTCCATTAATGTTGTCAAATTCATCTGTTTGGGTCCTCAACCGCCACGAACGAGATTTGGCCTAATTTGAGGTCAAAAGAATGAAAGTTTGGTCACTGTCTCGGAATACGGTGAAAACCCACCTATCCACTCCATTTTTCATGAGGATTCTAGAATGTCTATTAATGTTCTCAAATTCATCTGTTTGTGTCCTAATCCGCCACGAACGAGATTTGGGCTAATTTGAGGTCAAAAGAATGAAAGTTTGGTCACTGTCTCGGAATGCGGTGAAAACCCACCTATCCACTCCATTTTTCATGAGAATTCTAGAATGTCAAATAATGTTGTCAAATTCATCTTTTTGTGTCCTCAACCGCCACGAACGAGATTTGGGCTAATTTGAGGTCAAAAGAATGATAGTTTCGTCACTGTTTCAGAATGCGGTAAAAACCCACCTATCCACTCCATTTTTCATGAGGATTCTAGAATGTCAAATATTGGTGTGAAATTCATCTGTTTGTGTCCTCAACCGCCACGAACGAGATTTGGGCTAATTTGAGTTCAAAGGAATGAATGTTTGGTTACTGTCTCGGAATGGGGTGAAAACCCACCTATCCACTCCATTTTTCATGAGGATTCCAGAATGTCAAATAATGTTGTCAAATTCATCTGTTTGTGTCCTCAACCGCCACGAACGAGATTTGGGCTAATTTGGGGTCAAATGAATGAAAGTTTGGTTACTGTCTCGGAATGGGGTGAAAACCCACCTATCCACTCCATTTTTCATGAGGATTCTAGAATGTCTATTAATGTTCTCAAATTCATCTGTTTGTGTCCTAATCCGCCAAGAACGAGATTTGGGCTAATTTGAGGTCAAAAGAATGAAAGTTTGGTCACTGTCTCGGAATGCGGTGAAAACCCACCTATCCACTCCATTTTTCATGAGGATTCTAGAATGTCCATTAATGTTGTCAAATTCATCTGTTTGTGTCCTAATCCGCCACGAACGAGATTTGGGCTAATTTGAGGTCAAAAGAATGAAAGTTTGGTCACTGTCTCGGAATACGGTGAAAACCCACCTATCCACTCCATTTTTCATGAGGATTCTAGAATGTCCATTAATGTTGTCAAATTCATCTGTTTGGGTCCTCAACCGCCACGAACGAGATTTGGGCTAATTTGGGGTCAAATGAATGAAAGTTTGGTTACTGTCTCGGAATGGGGTGAAAACCCACCTATCCACTCCATTTTTCATGAGGATTCTAGAATGTCTATTAATGTTCTCAAATTCTTCTGTTTGTGTCCTAATCCGCCACGAACGAGATTTGGGCTAATTTGAGGTCAAAAGAATGATAGTTTCGTCACTGTCTCAGAATGCGGTGAAAACCCACCTATCCACTCCATTTTTCATGAGCATTCTAGAATGTCAAATAATGTTCTCAAATTCATCTGTTTGTGTCCTCAACCGCCACGAATGAGATTTGGGCTAATTTGGGGTCAAAGGAATGAATGTTTGGTTACTGTCTCGGAATGCGGTGAAAACCCACCTATCCACTCCATTTTTCATGAGGATTCCAGAATGTCAAATAATGTTGTCAAATTCATCTGTTTGTGTCCTCAACCGCCACGAACGAGATTTGGGCTAATTTGGGGTCAAATGAATGAAAGTTTGGTTACTGTCTCGGAATGGGGTGAAAACCCACCTATCCACTCCATTTTTCATGAGGATTCTAGAATGTCTATTAATGTTCTCAAATTCATCTGTTTGTGTCCTAATCCGCCACGAACGAGATTTGGGCTAATTTGAGGTCAAAAGAATGAAAGTTTGGTCACTGTCTCGGAATGCGGTGAAAACCCACCTATCCACTCCATTTTTCATGAGGATTCTAGAATGTCCATTAATGTTGTCAAATTCATCTGTTTGTGTCCTAATCCGCCACGAACGAGATTTGGGCTAATTTGAGGTCAAAAGAATGAAAGTTTGGTCACTGTCTCGGAATACGGTGAAAACCCACCTATCCACTCCATTTTTCATGAGGATTCTAGAATGTCCATTAATGTTGTCAAATTCATCTGTTTGGGTCCTCAACCGCCACGAACGAGATTTGGCCTAATTTGAGGTCAAAAGAATGAAAGTTTGGTCACTGTCTCGGAATGCGGTGAAAACCCACCTATCCACTCCATTTTTCATGAGGATTCTAGAATGTCCATTAATGTTGTCAAATTCATCTGTTTGTGTCCTCAACCGCCACGAACGAGATTTGGGCTAATTTGGGGTCAAATGAATGAAAGTTTGGTTACTGTCTCGGAATGGGGTGAAAACCCACCTATCCACTCCATTTTTCATGAGGATTCTAGAATGTCTATTAATGTTCTCAAATTCTTCTGTTTGTGTCCTAATCCGCCACGAACGAGATTTGGGCTAATTTGAGGTCAAAAGAATGATAGTTTCGTCACTGTCTCAGAATGCGGTGAAAACCCACCTATCCACTCCATTTTTCATGAGCATTCTAGAATGTCAAATAATGTTCTCAAATTCATCTGTTTGTGTCCTCAACCGCCACGAACGAGATTTGGGCTAATTTGGGGTCAAAGGAATGAATGTTTGGTTACTGTCTCGGAATGCGGTGAAAACCCACCTATCCACTCCATTTTTCATGAGGATTCCAGAATGTCAAATAATGTTGTCAAATTCATCTGTTTGTGTCCTCAACCGCCACGAACGAGATTTGGGCTAATTTGGGGTCAAATGAATGAAAGTTTGGTTACTGTCTCGGAATGGGGTGAAAACCCACCTATCCACTCCATTTTTCATGAGGATTCTAGAATGTCTATTAATGTTCTCAAATTCATCTGTTTGTGTCCTAATCCGCCACGAACGAGATTTGGGCTAATTTGAGGTCAAAAGAATGAAAGTTTGGTCACTGTCTCGGAATGCGGTGAAAACCCACCTATCCACTCCATTTTTCATGAGGATTCTAGAATGTCCATTAATGTTGTCAAATTCATCTGTTTGTGTCCTAATCCGCCACGAACGAGATTTGGGCTAATTTGAGGTCAAAAGAATGAAAGTTTGGTCACTGTCTCGGAATACGGTGAAAACCCACCTATCCACTCCATTTTTCATGAGGATTCTAGAATGTCCATTAATGTTGTCAAATTCATCTGTTTGGGTCCTCAACCGCCACGAACGAGATTTGGCCTAATTTGAGGTCAAAAGAATGAAAGTTTGGTCACTGTCTCGGAATGCGGTGAAAACCCACCTATCCACTCCATTTTTCATGAGGATTCTAGAATGTCCATTAATGTTGTCAAATTCATCTGTTTGTGTCCTCAACCGCCACGAACGAGATTTGGGCTAATTTGGGGTCAAATGAATGAAAGTTTGGTTACTGTCTCGGAATGGGGTGAAAACCCACCTATCCACTCCATTTTTCATGAGGATTCTAGAATGTCTATTAATGTTCTCAAATTCTTCTGTTTGTGTCCTAATCCGCCACGAACGAGATTTGGGCTAATTTGAGGTCAAAAGAATGATAGTTTCGTCACTGTCTCAGAATGCGGTGAAAACCCACCTATCCACTCCATTTTTCATGAGCATTCTAGAATGTCAAATAATGTTCTCAAATTCATCTGTTTGTGTCCTCAACCGCCACGAACGAGATTTGGGCTAATTTGGGGTCAAAGGAATGAATGTTTGGTTACTGTCTCGGAATGCGGTGAAAACCCACCTATCCACTCCATTTTTCATGAGGATTCCAGAATGTCAAATAATGTTGTCAAATTCATCTGTTTGTGTCCTCAACCGCCACGAACGAGATTTGGGCTAATTTGGGGTCAAATGAATGAAAGTTTGGTTACTGTCTCGGAATGGGGTGAAAACCCACCTATCCACTCCATTTTTCATGAGGATTCTAGAATGTCAAATAATGCTGTCAAATTCATCTGTTTGTGTCCTCAACCGCCACGAACGAGATTTGGGCTAATTTGACGTCAAAAGAATGAAAGTTTGGTCACTGTCTCGGAATGCGGTGAAAACCCACCGATCCACTCCATTTTTCATGTGGATTCTAAAATGTCAAATAGTGTTTTTAAAGTCGTCTGTTTGTGTCCTTGACCGCCACGAACGAGATTTGGCCTAATTTGAGGTCAAAAGAATGAAAGTTTGGTCACTGTCTCGGAATGCGGTGAAAACCCACCTATCCACTCCATTTTTCATGAGGATTCTAGAATGTCCATTAATGTTGTCAAATTCATCTGTTTGTGTCCTCAACCGCCACGAACGAGATTTGGGCTAATTTGAGGTCAAAAGAATGAAAGTTTGGTCACTGTCTCAGAATGGGGTGAAAACCCACCTATCCACTCCATTTTTCATGATTATTCTAGAATGTCAAATAATGCTGTCAAATTCATCTGTTTGTGTCGTCAACCGCCACGAACGAGTTTTGGGCTAATTTGACGTCAAAAGAATGAAAGTTTGGTCACTGTCTCGGAATGCGGTGAAAACACACCGATCCACTCCATTTTTCATGTGGATTCTAAAATGTCAAATAGTGTTTTTAAAGTCGTCTGTTTGTGTCCTTGACCGCCACGAACGAGATTTGGGCTAATTTGAGGGCAAAAGAATGAAAGTTTGGTCACTGTCTCGGAATGCGGTGAAAACCCACCTATCCACTCCATTTTTCATGAGG
Organism: Inga oerstediana; assembly: GCA_963210345.1. Classification (NCBI taxonomy): domain Eukaryota; kingdom Viridiplantae; phylum Streptophyta; class Magnoliopsida; order Fabales; family Fabaceae; genus Inga; species Inga oerstediana. The sequence goes on along the minus strand of OY723408.1, from coordinate 36,834,242 downwards.
ATTCTAGAATGTCCAATAATGTTGTCAAATTCTTCTGTTTCTGTCCTCAACCGCAACAAACGAGATTTGGGCTAATTTGATGTCAAAAGAATGATAGTTTGGTCACTGTCTCGGAATGCGGTGAAAACCCACCTATCCACTCCGTTTTTTATGAGGATTCTAGACTGTCAAATATTGGTGTCAAATTCATCTGTTTGTGTCCTCAACCGCCACGAACGAGATTTGGGCTAATTTGACGTCAAAAGAATGAAAGTTTGGTCACTGTCTCGGAATGCGGTGAAAACCCACCGATCCACTCCATTTTTCATGTGGATTCTAAAATGTCAAATAGTGTTTTTAAAGTCGTCTGTTTGTGTCCTCGACCGCCAAGAACGAGATTTGGCGTAATTTGAGGTCAAAAGAATGAAAGTTTGGTCACTGTCTCGGAATGCGGTGAAAACCCACCTATCCACTCCATTTTTCATGAGGATTCTAGAATGTCCATTAATGTTGTCAAATTCATCTGTTTGTGTCCTCAACCGCCACGAACGAGATTTGGGCTAATTTGAGGGCAAAAGAATGAAAGTTTGGTCATTGTCTCGGAATGCGGTGAAAACCCACCTATCCACTCCATTTTTCATGAGGATTCTAGAATGTCCAATAATGTTGTCAAATTCATCTGTTTATGTCCTCAACCGCAAGAAACGAGATTTGGGCTAATTTGATGTCAAAAGAATGATAGTTTGGTCACTGTCTCGGAATGCGGTGAAAACCCACCTATCCACTCCATTTTTCATGAGGATTCCAGAATGTCAAATAATGTTGTCAAATTCATCTGTTTGTGTCCTCAACCGCCACGAACGAGATTTGGGCTAATTTGAGGTCAAATGAATGAAAGTTTGGTTACTGTCTCGGAATGGGGTGAAAACCCACCTATCCACTCCATTTTTCATGAGGATTCTAGAATGTCCATTAATGTTGTCAAATTCATCTGTTTGTGTCCTCAACCGGCACGAACGAGATTTTGGCTAATTTGAGGTCAAAAGAATGAATGTTTGGTCACTGTCTCGGAATGCGGTGAAAACCCACCTATCCACTCCATTTTTCATGAGGATTGTAGAATGTCCATTAATGTTGTCAAATTCATCTGTTTGGGTCCTCAACCGCCACGAACGAGATTTGGGCTAATTTGAGGTCAAAACAATGAAAGTTTGGTCACTGTCTCGGAATGCGGTGAAAACCCACCTATCCACTCCATTTTTCATGAGGATTCTAGAATGTCCATTAATGTTGTCAAATTCATCTGTTTGTGTCCTCAACCGCCACGAATGAGATTTGGGCTAATTTGAGGTCAAAACAATGAAAGTTTGGTCACTGTCTCAGAATGGGGTGAAAACCCACCTATCCACTCCATTTTTCATGATTATTCTAGAATGTCAAATAATGCTGTCAAATTCATCTGTTTGTGTCGTCAACCGCCACGAACGAGTTTTGGGCTAATTTGACGTCAAAAGAATGAAAGTTTGGTCACTGTCTCGGAATGCGGTGAAAACCCACCGATCCACTCCATTTTTCATGTGGATTCTAAAATGTCAAATAGTGTTTTTAAAGTCGTCTGTTATGTCCTCGACCGCCACGAATGAGATTTGGGCTAATTTGAGGGCAAAAGAATGAAAGTTTGGTCACTGTCTCGGAATGCGGTGAAAACCCACCTATCCACTCCATTTTTCATGAGGATTCTAGAATGTCTAATAATGTTGTCAAATTCTTCTGTTTCTGTCCTCAACCGCAACAAACGAGATTTGGGCTAATTTGATGTCAAAAGAATGATAGTTTGGTCACTGTCTCGGAATGCGATGAAAACCCACCTATCCACTCCATTTTTTATGAGGATTCTAGAATGTCAAATATTGGTGTCAAATACATCTGTTTGTGTCCTCAACCGCCACGAACGAGATTTGGGCTAATTTGAGTTCAAAAGAATGATAGTTTCGTCACTGTCTCAGAATGCGGTGAAAACCCACCTATCCACTCCATTTTTCATGAGGATTCTAGAATGTCAAATAATACTGTCAAATTCATCTATTTGTGTCCTCAACCGCCACGAATGAGATTTGGGCTAATTTGACGTCAAAAGAATGAAAGTTTGGTCACTGTCTCGGAATGCGGTGAAAACCCACCGATCCACTCCATTTTTCATGTGGATTCCAGAATGTCAAATAATGTTGTCAAATTCATCTGTTTGTGTCCTCAACCGCCACGAACGAGATTTGGGCTAATTTGGGGTCAAATGAATGAAAGTTTGGTTACTGTCTCGGAATGGGGTGAAAACCCACCTATCCACTCCATTTTTCATGAGGATTCTAGAATGTCAAATAATGTTCTCAAATTCATCTGTTTGTGACCTCAACCGCCACGAACGAGATTTGGGCTAATTTGAGTTCAAAAGAATGATAGTTTCGTCACTGTCTCAGAATGCGGTGAAAACCCACCTATCCACTCCATTTTTCATGAGGATTCTAGAATGTCCAACAATGTTGAGAAATTCATCTGTTTGGGTCTTAAACAGCCACGAACAAGATTTGGGCTAATTTGAGTTCAAAAGAATGAATGTTTGGTCACTGTCTCGGAATGGGGTGAAAACCCACCTATCCACTCCATTTTTCATGAGGATTCTAGAATGTCTATTAATGTTGTCAAATTCATCTGTTTGTGTCCTAATCCGCCACGAACGAGATTTAAGCTAATTTGAGGTCAAAAGAATGAAAGTTTGGTCACTGTCTCGGAATGCGGTGAAAACCCACCTATCCACTCCATTTTTCATGAGAATTCTAGAATGTCAAACATTGGTGTCAAATTCATCTGTTTGTGTCCTCAACCACCACAAACGAGATTTGGGCTAATTTGAGTTCAAAAGAATGATAGTTTCGTCACTGTCTCAGAATGCGGTGAAAACCCACCTATCCACTCCATTTTTCATGAGGATTCTAGAATGTCAAATAATGCTGTCAAATTCATCTGTTTGTGTCCTCCACTGCCATGAACGAGATTTGGGCTAATTTGACGTCAAAAGAATGAAAGTTTGGTCACTGTCTCGGAATGCGGTGAAAACCCACCTATCCACTCCATTTTTCATGAGGATTCTAGAATGTCCAACAATGTTGAGAAATTCATCTGTTTGGGTCTTAAACAGCCACGAACAAGATTTGGGCTAATTTGAGTTCAAAAGAATGAATGTTTGGTCACTGTCTCGGAATGCGGTGAAAACCCACCTATCCACTCCATTTTTCATGAGGATTGTAGAATGTCCATTAATGTTGTCAAATTCATCTGTTTGGGTCCTCAACCGCCACGAACGAGATTTGGGCTAATTTGAGGTCAAAACAATGAAAGTTTGGTCACTGTCTCGGAATGCGGTGAAAACCCACCTATCCACTCCATTTTTCATGAGGATTCTAGAATGTCCATTAATGTTGTCAAATTCATCTGTTTGTGTCCTCAACCGCCACGAATGAGATTTGGGCTAATTTGAGGTCAAAACAATGAAAGTTTGGTCACTGTCTCAGAATGGGGTGAAAACCCACCTATCCACTCCATTTTTCATGATTATTCTAGAATGTCAAATAATGCTGTCAAATTCATCTGTTTGTGTCGTCAACCGCCACGAACGAGTTTTGGGCTAATTTGACGTCAAAAGAATGAAAGTTTGGTCACTGTCTCGGAATGCGGTGAAAACCCACCGATCCACTCCATTTTTCATGTGGATTCTAAAATGTCAAATAGTGTTTTTAAAGTCGTCTGTTATGTCCTCGACCGCCACGAATGAGATTTGGGCTAATTTGAGGGCAAAAGAATGAAAGTTTGGTCACTGTCTCGGAATGCGGTGAAAACCCACCTATCCACTCCATTTTTCATGAGGATTCTAGAATGTCTAATAATGTTGTCAAATTCTTATGTTTCTGTCCTCAACCGCAACAAACGAGATTTGGGCTAATTTGATGTCAAAAGAATGATAGTTTGGTCACTGTCTCGGAATGCGATGAAAACCCACCTATCCACTCCATTTTTTATGAGGATTCTAGAATGTCAAATATTGGTGTCAAATACATCTGTTTGTGTCCTCAACCGCCACGAACGAGATTTGGGCTAATTTGAGTTCAAAAGAATGATAGTTTCGTCACTGTCTCAGAATGCGGTGAAAACCCACCTATCCACTCCATTTTTCATGAGGATTCTAGAATGTCAAATAATACTGTCAAATTCATCTATTTGTGTCCTCAACCGCCACGAACGAGATTTGGGCTAATTTGACGTCAAAAGAATGAAAGTTTGGTCACTGTCTCGGAATGCGGTGAAAACCCACCGATCCACTCCATTTTTCATGTGGATTCCAGAATGTCAAATAATGTTGTCAAATTCATCTGTTTGTGTCCTCAACCGCCACGAACGAGATTTGGGCTAATTTGGGGTCAAATGAATGAAAGTTTGGTTACTGTCTCGGAATGGGGTGAAAACCCACCTATCCACTCCATTTTTCATGAGGATTCTAGAATGTCAAATAATGTTCTCAAATTCATCTGTTTGTGTCCTCAACCGCCACGAACGAGATTTGGGCTAATTTGAGTTCAAAAGAATGATAGTTTCGTCACTGTCTCAGAATGCGGTGAAAACCCACCTATCCACTCCATTTTTCATGAGGATTCTAGAATGTCCAACAATGTTGAGAAATTCATCTGTTTGGGTCTTAAACAGCCACGAACAAGATTTGGGCTAATTTGAGTTCAAAAGAATGAATGTTTGGTCACTGTCTCGGAATGGGGTGAAAACCCACCTATCCACTCCATTTTTCATGAGGATTCTAGAATGTCTATTAATGTTGTCAAATTCATCTGTTTGTGTCCTAATCCGCCACGAACGAGATTTAAGCTAATTTGAGGTCAAAAGAATGAAAGTTTGGTCACTGTCTCGGAATGCGGTGAAAACCCACCTATCCACTCCATTTTTCATGAGGATTCTAGAATGTCCATTAATGTTGTCAAATTCATCTGTTTGTGTCCTAATCCGCCACGAACGAGATTTGGGCTAATTTGAGGTCAAAAGAATGAAAGTTTGGTCACTGTCTCGGAATACGGTGAAAACCCACCTATCCACTCCATTTTTCATGAGGATTCCAGAATGTCAAATAATGTTGTCAAATTCATCTGTTTGTGTCCTCAACCGCCACGAACGAGATTTGGGCTAATTTGGGGTCAAATGAATGAAAGTTTGGTTACTGTCTCGGAATGGGGTGAAAACCCACCTATCCACTCCATTTTTCATGAGGATTCTAGAATGTCCATTAATGTTGTCAAATTCATCTGTTTGTGTCCTAATCCGCCACGAACGAGATTTGGGCTAATTTGAGGTCAAAAGAATGAAAGTTTGGTCACTGTCTCCGAATGCGGTGAAAACCCACCTATCCACTCCATTTTTCATGAGGATTCTAGAATGTCCAATAATGTTGAGAAATTCATCTGTTTGGGTCTTAAACAGATACGAACAAGATTTGGGCTAATTTGAGTTCAAAAGAATGAATGTTTGGTCACTGTCTCGGAATGCGGTGAAAACCCACCTATCCACTCCATTTTTCATGAGGATTCTAAAATGTCCAATAATGTTGAGAAATTCATCTTTTTGGGTCTTAAACAGCCACGAACAAGATATGGGCTAATTTGTGTTCAAAAGAATTAATGTTTGGTCACTGTCTCGGAATGGGGTGAAAACCCACCTATCCACTCCATTTTTCATGAGGATTCTAGAATATCCATTAATGTTGTCAAATTCATCTGTTTGTGTCCTCAACCGGCACGAACGAGATTTTGGCTAATTTGAGGTCAAAAGAATGAATGTTTGGTCACTGTCTCGGAATGCGGTGAAAACCCACCTATCCACTCCATTTTTCATGAGGATTGTAGAATGTCCATTAATGTTGTCAAATTCATCTGTTTGGGTCCTCAACCGCCACGAACGAGATTTGGGCTAATTTGAGGTCAAAACAATGAAAGTTTGGTCACTGTCTCGGAATGCGGTGAAAACCCACCTATCCACTCCATTTTTCAAGAGGATTCTAGAATGTCCATTAATGTTGTCAAATTCATCTGTTTGTGTCCTCAACCGCCACGAATGAGATTTGGGCTAATTTGAGGTCAAAACAATGAAAGTTTGGTCACTGTCTCAGAATGGGGTGAAAACCCACCTATCCACTCCATTTTTCATGATTATTCTAGAATGTCAAATAATGCTGTCAAATTCATCTGTTTGTGTGGTCAACCGCCACGAACGAGTTTTGGGCTAATTTGACGTCAAAAGAATGAAAGTTTGGTCACTGTCTCGGAATGCGGTGAAAACCCACCGATCCACTCCATTTTTCATGTGGATTCTAAAATGTCAAATAGTGTTTTTAAAGTCGTCTGTTTGTGTCCTCGACCGCAACGAACGAGATTTGGGCTAATTTGAGGGTAAAAGAATGAAAGTTTGGTCACTGTCTCGGAATGCAGTGAAAACCCACCTATCCACTCCATTTTTCATGAGGATTCTAGAATGTCCAATAATGGTGTCAAATTCATCTGTTTCTGTCCTCAACCGCAACAAACGAGATTTGGGCTAATTTGATGTCAAAATAATGATAGTTTGGTCAATGTCTCGGAATGCGGTGAAAACCCACCTATCCACTCCATTTTTCATGACAATTCTAGAATGTCAAATAATATTGTCAAATTCTTCTGTTTGTGTCCTCAACCGCCACGAACGAGATTTGGGCTAATTTGAGGTCAAAAGAATGATAGTTTCGTCACTGTCTCAGAATGCGGTGAAAACCCACCTATCCACTCCATTTTTCATGAGGATTCTAGAATGTCAAATATTGGTGTCAAATTCATCTGTTTGTGTCCTCAACCGCCACGAACGAGATTTGGGCTAATTTGAGTTCAAAAGAATGATAGTTTCGTCACTGTCTCAGAATGCGGTGAAAACCCACCTATCCACTCCATTTTTCATGAGGATTCTAGAATGTCAAATAATGTTGTCAAATTCATCTGTTTGTGTCTTCAACCGCCACGAACGAGATTTGGGCTAATTTGAGGTCAAAAGAATGATAGTTTCGTCACTGTCTCAGAATGCGGTAAAAACCCACCTATCAACTCCATTTTTCATGAGGATTCTAGAATGTCAAATATTGGTGTCAAATTCATCTGTTTGTGTCCTCAACCGCCACGAACGAGATTTGGGCTAATTTGAGGTCAAAAGAATGAAAGTTTGGTCACTGTCTCGGAATGCGGTGAAAACCCACCTATCCACTCCATTTTTCATGAGGATTCTAGAATGTCCAACAATGTTGAGAAATTCATCTGTTTGGGTTTTAAACAGCCACGAACAAGATTTGGGCTAATTTGAGTTCAAAAGAATGAATGTTTGGTCACTGTCTCGGAATGCGGTGAAAACCAACCTATCCACTCCATTTTTCATGAGGATTCCAGAATGTCAAATAATGTTGTCAAATTCTTCTGTTTGTGTCCTCAACCGCCACGAACGAGATTTGGGCTAATTTGAGGTCAAAAAAATGATAGTTTCGTCACTGTCTCAGAATGCGGTGAAAACCCACCTATCCACTCCATTTTTCATGAGGATTCTAGAATGTCAAATATTGTTGTCAAATTCATCTGTTTGTGTCCTCAACCGCCACGAACGAGATTTGGGCTAATTTGAGTTCAAAAGAATGATAGTTTCGTCACTGTCTCAGAATGCGGTGAAAACCCACCTATCCACTCCATTTTTCATGAGGATTCCAGAATGTCAAATAATGTTGTCAAATTCATCTGTTTGTGTCTTCAACCGCCACGAACGAGATTTGGGTTAATTTGAGGTCAAAAGAATGATAGTTTCGTCACTGTCTCAGAATGCGGTAAAAACCCACCTATCCACTCCATTTTTCATGAGGATTCTAGAATGTCAAATATTGGTGTCAAATTCATCTGTTTGTGTCCTCCACTGCCATGAACGAGATTTGGGCTAATTTGACGTCAAAAGAATGAAAGTTTGGTCACTGTCTCGGAATGCGGTGAAAATCCACCTATCCACTCCATTTTTCATGAGGATTCTAGAATGTCCAACAATGTTGAGAAATTCATCTGTTTGGGTTTTAAACAGCCACGAACAAGATTTGGGCTAATTTGAGTTCAAAAGAATGAATGTTTGGTCACTGTCTCGGAATGCGGTGAAAACCAACCTATCCACTCCATTTTTCATGAGGATTCCAGAATGTCAAATAATGTTGTCAAATTCATCTGTTTGTGTCCTCAACCGCCACGAACGAGATTTGGGCTAATTTGGGGTCAAATGAATGAAAGTTTGGTTACTGTCTCGGAATGGGGTGAAAACCCACCTATCCACTCCATTTTTCATGAGGATTCTAGAATGTCCATTAATGTTGTCAAATTCATCTGTTTGTGTCCTAATCCGCCACGAACGAAATTTGGGCTAATTTGAGGTAAAAAGAATGAAAGTTTGGTCACTGTCTCCGAATGCGGTGAAAACCCACCTATCCACTCCATTTTTCATGAGGATTCTAGAATGTCAAATAATGTTGTCAAATTCTTCTGTTTGTGTCCTCAACCGCCACGAACGAGATTTGGGCTAATTTGAGGTCAAAAGAATGATAGTTTCGTCACTGTCTCAGAATGCGGTGAAAACCAACCTATCCACTCCATTTTTCATGAGGATTCCAGAATGTCAAATAATGTTGTCAAATTCTTCTGTTTGTGTCCTCAACCGCCACGAACGAGATTTGGGCTAATTTGAGGTCAAAAGAATGATAGTTTCGTCACTGTCTCAGAATGCGGTGAAAACCCACCTATCCACTCCATTTTTCATGAGGATTCTAGAATGTCAAATATTGGTGTCAAATTCATCTGTTTGTGTCCTCAACCGCCACGAACGAGATTTGGGCTAATTTGAGTTCAAAAGAATGATAGTTTCGTCACTGTCTCAGAATGCGGTGAAAACCCACCTATCCACTCCATTTTTCATGAGGATTCTAGAATGTCAAATAATGTTGTCAAATTCATCTGTTTGTGTCTTCAACCGCCACGAACGAGATTTGGGCTAATTTGAGGTCAAAAGAATGATAGTTTCGTCACTGTCTCAGAATGCGGTAAAAACCCACCTATCCACTCCATTTTTCATGAGGATTCTAGAATGTCAAATATTGGTGTCAAATTCATCTGTTTGTGTCCTCCACTGCCATGAACGAGATTTGGGCTAATTTGACGTCAAAAGAATGAAAGTTTGGTCACTGTCTCGGAATGCGGTGAAAACCCACCCTTCCACTCCATTTTTCATGAGGATTCTAGAATGTCCAACAATGTTGAGAAATTCATCTGTTTGGGTTTTAAACAGCCACGAACAAGATTTAGGCTAATTTGAGTTCAAAAGAATGAATGTTTGGTCACTGTCTCGGAATGCGGTGAAAACCAACCTATCCACTCCATTTTTCATGAGGATTCCAGAATGTCAAATAATGTTGTCAAATTCATCTGTTTGTGTCCTCAACCGCCACGAACGAGATTTGGGCTAATTTGGGGTCAAATGAATGAAAGTTTGGTTACTGTCTCGGAATGGGGTGAAAACCCACCTATCCACTCCATTTTTCATGAGGATTCTAGAATGTCCATTAATGTTGTCAAATTCATCTGTTTGTGTCCTAATCCGCCACGAACGAGATTTGGGCTAATTTGAGGTCAAAAGAATGAAAGTTTGGTCACTGTCTCCGAATGCGGTGAAAACCCACCTATCCACTCCATTTTTCATGAGGATTCTAGAATGTCCATTAATGTTGTCAAATTCATCTGTTTGTGTCCTAATCCGCCACGAACGAGATTTGGGCTAATTTGAGGTCAAAAGAATGAAAGTTTGGTCACTGTCTCCGAATGCGGTGAAAACCCACCTATCCACTCCATTTTTCATGAGGATTCTAGAATGTCCAATAATGTTGAGAAATTCATCTGTTTGGGTCTTAAACAGATACGAACAAGATTTGGGCTAATTTGAGTTCAAAAGAATGAATGTTTGGTCACTGTCTCGGAATGCGGTGAAAACCCACCTATCCACTCCATTTTTCATGAGGATTCTAGAATGTCCAATAATGTTGAGAAATTCATCTTTTTGGGTCTTAAACAGCCACGAACAAGATATGGGCTAATTTGTGTTTAAAAGAATGAATGTTTGGTCACTGTCTCGGAATGGGGTGAAAACCCACCTATCCACTCCATTTTTCATGAGGATTCTAGAATGTCCATTAATGTTGTCAAATTCATCTGTTTGTGTCCTAATCCGCCACGAACGAGATTTGGGCTAATTTGAGGTCAAAAGAATGAAAGTTTGGTCACTGTCTCCGAATGCGGTGAAAACCCACTTATCCACTCCATTTTTCATGAGGATTCTAGAATGTCCAATAATGTTGAGAAATTCATCTTTTTGGGTCTTAAACAGCCACGAACAAGATATGGGCTAATTTGAGTTCAAAAGAATGAATGTTTGGTCACTGTCTCGGAATGCGGTGAAAACCCACCTATCCACTCCATTTTTCATGAGGATTCTAGAATGTCCAATAATGTTGAGAAATTCATCTTTTTGGGTCTTAAACAGCCACGAACAAGATATGGGCTAATTTGTGTTCAAAAGAATGAATGTTTGGTCACTGTCTCGGAATGGGGTGAAAACCAACCTATCCACTCCATTTTTCATGAGGATTCCAGAATGTCAAATAATGTTGTCAAATTCTTCTGTTTGTGTCCTCAACCGCCACGAACGAGATTTGGGCTAATTTGAGGTCAAAAGAATGATAGTTTCGTCACTGTCTCAGAATGCGGTGAAAACCCACCTATCAACTCCATTTTTCATGAGGATTCTAGAATGTCAAATATTGGTGTCAAATTCATCTGTTTGTGTCCTCAACCGCCACGAACGAGATTTGGGCTAATTTGAGTTCAAAAGAATGATAGTTTCGTCACTGTCTCAGAATGCGGTGAAAACCCACCTATCCACTCCATTTTTCATGAGGATTCTAGAATGTCAAATAATGTTGTCAAATTCATCTGTTTGTGTCTTCAACCGCCACGAACGAGATTTGGGCTAATTTGAGGTCAAAAGAATGATAGTTTCGTCACTGTCTCAGAATGCGGTAAAAACCCACCTATCCACTCCATTTTTCATGAGGATTCTAGAATGTCAAATATTGGTGTCAAATTCATCTGTTTGTGTCCTCCACTGCCATGAACGAGATTTGGGCTAATTTGACGTCAAAAGAATGAAAGTTTGGTCACTGTCTCGGAATGCGGTGAAAACCCACCTATCCACTCCATTTTTCATGAGGATTCTAGAATGTCCAACAATGTTGAGAAATTCATCTGTTTGGGTTTTAAACAGCCACGAACAAGATTTGGGCTAATTTGAGTTCAAAAGAATGAATGTTTGGTCACTGTCTCGGAATGCGGTGAAAACCAACCTATCCACTCCATTTTTCATGAGGATTCCAGAATGTCAAATAATGTTGTCAAATTCATCTGTTTGTGTCCTCAACCGCCACGAACGAGATTTGGGCTAATTTGGGGTCAAATGAATGAAAGTTTGGTTACTGTCTCGGAATGGGGTGAAAACCCACCTATCCACTCCATTTTTCATGAGGATTCTAGAATGTCCATTAATGTTGTCAAATTCATCTGTTTGTGTCCTAATCCGCCACGAACGAGATTTGGGCTAATTTGAGGTCAAAAGAATGAAAGTTTGGTCACTGTCTCGGAATGGGGTGAAAACCCACCTATCCACTCCATTTTTCATGAGGATTCTAGAATGTCCAATAATGTTGAGAAATTCATCTGTTTGGGTCTTAAACAGATACGAACAAGATTTGGGCTAATTTGAGTTCAAAAGAATGAATGTTTGGTCACTGTCTCGGAATGCGGTGAAAACCCACCTATCCACTCCATTTTTCATGAGGATTCTAGAATGTCCAATAATGTTGAGAAATTCATCTTTTTGGGTCTTAAACAGCCACGAACAAGATATGGGCTAATTTGTGTTTAAAAGAATGAATGTTTGGTCACTGTCTCGGAATGGGGTGAAAACCCACCTATCCACTCCATTTTTCATGAGGATTCTAGAATGTCCATTAATGTTGTCAAATTCATCTGTTTGTGTCCTAATCCGCCACGAACGAGATTTGGGCTAATTTGAGGTCAAAAGAATGAAAGTTTGGTCACTGTCTCCGAATGCGGTGAAAACCCACTTATCCACTCCATTTTTCATGAGGATTCTAGAATGTCCAATAATGTTGAGAAATTCATCTTTTTGGGTCTTAAACAGCCACGAACAAGATATGGGCTAATTTGAGTTCAAAAGAATGAATGTTTGGTCACTGTCTCGGAATGCGGTGAAAACCCACCTATCCACTCCATTTTTCATGAGGATTCTAGAATGTCCAATAATGTTGAGAAATTCATCTTTTTGGGTCTTAAACAGCCACGAACAAGATATGGGCTAATTTGTGTTCAAAAGAATGAATGTTTGGTCACTGTCTCGGAATGGGGTGAAAACCAACCTATCCACTCCATTTTTCATGAGGATTCCAGAATGTCAAATAATGTTGTCAAATTCTTCTGTTTGTGTCCTCAACCGCCACGAACGAGATTTGGGCTAATTTGAGGTCAAAAGAATGATAGTTTCGTCACTGTCTCAGAATGCGGTGAAAACCCACCTATCCACTCCATTTTTCATGAGGATTCTATAATGTCAAATATTGGTGTCAAATTCATCTGTTTGTGTCCTCAACCGCCACGAACGAGATTTGGGCTAATTTGAGTTCAAAAGAATGATAGTTTCGTCACTGTCTCAGAATGCGGTGAAAACCCACCTATCCACTCCATTTTTCATGAGGATTCTAGAATGTCAAATAATGTTGTCAAATTCATCTGTTTGTGTCTTCAACCGCCACGAACGAGATTTGGGCTAATTTGAGGTCAAAAGAATGATAGTTTCGTCACTGTCTCAGAATGCGGTAAAAACCCACCTATCCACTCCATTTTTCATGAGGATTCTAGAATGTCAAATATTGGTGTCAAATTCATCTGTTTGTGTGCTCCACTGCCATGAACGAGATTTGGGCTAATTTGACGTCAAAAGAATGAAAGTTTGGTCACTGTCTCGGAATGCGGTGAAAACCCACCTATCCACTCCATTTTTCATGAGGATTCTAGAATGTCCAACAATGTTGAGAAATTCATCTGTTTGGGTTTTAAACAGCCACGAACAAGATTTGGGCTAATTTGAGTTCAAAAGAATGAATGTTTGGTCACTGTCTCGGAATGCGGTGAAAACCAACCTATCCACTCCATTTTTCATGAGGATTCCAGAATGTCAAATAATGTTGTCAAATTCATCTGTTTGTGTCCTCAACCGCCACGAACGAGATTTGGGCTAATTTGGGGTCAAATGAATGAAAGTTTGGTTACTGTCTCGGAATGGGGTGAAAACCCACCTATCCACTCCATTTTTCATGAGGATTCTAGAATGTCCATTAATGTTGTCAAATTCATCTGTTTGTGTCCTAATCCGCCACGAACGAGATTTGGGCTAATTTGAGGTCAAAAGAATGAAAGTTTGGTCACTGTCTCCGAATGCGGTGAAAACCCACCTATCCACTCCATTTTTCATGAGGATTCTAGAATGTCCAATAATGTTGAGAAATTCATCTGTTTGGGTCTTAAACAGATACGAACAAGATTTGGGCTAATTTGAGTTCAAAAGAATGAATGTTTGGTCACTGTCTCGGAATGCGGTGAAAACCCACCTATCCACTCCATTTTTCATGAGGATTCTAGAATGTCCAATAATGTTGAGAAATTCATCTTTTTGGGTCTTAAACAGCCACGAACAAGATATGGGCTAATTTGTGTTTAAAAGAATGAATGTTTGGTCACTGTCTCGGAATGGGGTGAAAACCCACCTATCCACTCCATTTTTCATGAGGATTCTAGAATGTCCATTAATGTTGTCAAATTCATCTGTTTGTGTCCTCAACCGCCACGAACGAGATTTTGGCTAATTTGAGGTCAAAAGAATGAATGTTTGGTCACTGTCTCGGAATGCGGTGAAAACCCACCTATCCACTCCATTTTTCATGAGGATTCTAGAATGTCCATTAATGTTGTCAAATTCATCTGTTTGTGTCCTCAACCGCCACGAACGAGATTTGGGCTAATTTGAGGTCAAAACAATGAAAGTTTGGTCACTGTCTCGGAATGCGGTGAAAACCCACCTATCCACTCCATTTTTCATGAGGATTCTAGAATGTCCATTAATGTTTTCAAATTCATCTGTTTGTGTCCTCAACCGCCACGAATGAGATTTGGGCTAATTTGAGGTCAAAACAATGAAAGTTTGGTCACTGTCTCAGAATGGGGTGAAAACCCACCTATCCACTCCATTTTTCATGATTATTCTAGAATGTCAAATAATGCTGTCAAATTCATCTGTTTGTGTCGTCAACCGCCACGAACGAGTTTTGGGCTAATTTGACGTCAAAAGAATGAAAGTTTGGTCACTGTCTCGGAATGCGGTGAAAACCCACCGATCCACTCCATTTTTCATGTGGATTCTAAAATGTCAAATAGTGTTTTTAAAGTCGTCTGTTTGTGTCCTCGACCGCCACGAACGAGATTTGGGCTAATTTGAGGGCAAAAGAATGAAAGTTTGGTCACTGTCTCGGAATGCAGTGAAAACCCACCTATCCACTCCATTTTTCATGAGGATTCTAGAATGTCCAATAATGTTGTCAAATTCATCTGTTTCTGTCCTCAACCGCAACAAACGAAATTTGGGCTAATTTGATGTCAAAAGAATGATGGTTTGGTCAATGTCTCGGAATGCGGTGAAAACCCACCTATCCACTCCATTTTTCATGAGAATTCTAGAATGTTCAATAATGTTGGCAAATTCATCTCTTTGGGTCTTAAACGGCCACGAACGATATTTGCGCTAATTTGAGTTCAAAAGAATGAAAGTTTGGTCACTGTCTCGGAATTGGGTGAAAACCCACCTATCCACTCCATTTTTCATGAGGATTCTAGAATGTCCAATAATGTTGTCAAATTCATCTGTTTGGGTCTTAAACGGCCACGAACGATATTTGCACTAATTTGATTTCAAAAGAATGAAAGTTTGGTCACTGTCTCGGAATGGGGTGAAAACCCACCGATCCTCTCCATTTTTCATGAGGATTCTGAAATATCAAATAGTGTTGTCAAATTATTCTGTTTGTGTCCTCAACCACCACGAACCATATTTGGGCTAATTTGAGGTCAAAAGAATGAAAGTTTGGTCACTGTCTCGGAATGCGGTGAAAACCCACCTATCCACTCCATTTTTCATGAGGATTCTAGAATGTTCAATAATGTTGGCAAATTCATCTGTTTGGGTCGTAACCGTCCACGAACGATATTTGCGCTAATTTGAGTTCAAAAGAATGAAAGTTTGGTCACTGTCTCGGAATGGGGTGAAAACCCACCGATCCACTCCATTTTTCATGAGGATTCTGAAATATCAAATAGTGTTCTCAAATTCATCTGTTTGTGTCCTCAACCACCACGAACAATATTTGGGCTAATTTGAGGTCAAAAGAATGAAAGTTTGGTCACTGTCTCGGAATGCGGTGAAAACCCACCTATCCACTCCATTTTTCATGAGGATTCTAGAATGTCCAATTATGTTGTCAACTTCATCTTTTTGTGTCCTCAACCGCCACGAACGAGATTTGGGCTAATTTGAGGTCAAAAGAATGAAAGTTTGGTCACTGTCTCGGAATGGGGTGAAAACCCACCTATCCACTCCATTTTTCATGAGGATTCTGGAATGTCCAATAATGTTGTCAAATTCATCTGTTTGTGTCCTCAACGGCCACGAACGATATTTGGGCTAATGTGAGGTCAAAAGAATGAAAGTTTGGTCACTGTCTCGGAATGGGGTGAAAACCCACCTATCGACTCCATTTTTAGTGAGGATTCTAGAATGTTCAATAATGTTGGCAAATTCATCTCTTTGGGTGTTAAACGGCCACGAACGATATTTGCACTAATTTGAGTTCAAAAGAATGAAAGTTTGATCACTGTCTCGGAATGGGGTGAAAACCCACCGATCCACTCCATTTTTCATGAGGATTCTGAAATATCAAATAGTGTTGTCAAATTCATCTCTTTGTGTCCTCAACCACCACGAACAATATTTGGCTAATTTAAGGTCAAAAGAATGAAAGTTTGGTCACTGTCTCGGAATGCGGTGAAAACCCACCTATCCACTCCATTTTTCATGAGGATTCTCGAATGTTCAATAATGTTGGCAAATTCATCTGTTTGGGTCGTAAACGTCCACGAACGATATTTGCGCTAATTTGAGTTCAAAAGAATGAAAGTTTGGTCACTGTCTCGGAATGGGGTGAAAACCCGCCGATCCACTCCATTTTTCATGAGGATTCTGAAATATCAAATAGTGTTGTCAAATTCATCTGTTTGTGTCCTCAACCACGACGACCAATATTTAGGCTATTTTGAGGTCAAAAGAATGAAAGTTTGGTCACTGTCTCCGAATGCGCTGAAAACCCACCTATCCACTCCATTTTTCAATACTATTCTAGAATGTCCAATAATGTTGTCAACTTCATCTTTTTGTGTCCTCAACCGCCACGAACGAGATTTGGGCTAATTTGAGGTCAAAAGAATGAAAGTCTGGTCACTGTCTCGGAATGGAGTGAAAACCCACCTATCCACTCCATTTTTCATGAGGATTCTAGAATGTCAAATAATGTTGTCAAATTCATCTGTTTGTGTCCTCAACCGCCACGAACGATATTTGAGCTAATGTGAGGTCAAAAGAATGAAAGTTTGGTCACTGTCTCGGAATGGACTGAAAACCCACCTATCGACTCCATTTTTAGTGAGGATTCTAGAATGTTCAATAATGTTGGCAAATTCATCTGTTTGGGTCGTAAACGGCCACGAACGATATTTGCGCTAATTTGAGTTCAAAAGAATGAAAGTTTGGTCACTGTCTCGGAATGGGGTGAAAACCCACCGATCCACTCCATTTTTCATGAGGATTCTGAAATATCAAATAGTATTGTCAAATTCATCTGTTTGTGTCCTCAACCACCACGAACCATATTTGGGCTAATTTGAGGTCAAAAGAATGAAAGTTTGGTCACTGTCTCGGAATGCGGTGAAAACCCACCTATCCACTCCATATTTCATGAGGATTCTAGAATGTTCAATAATGTTGGCAAATTCATTTGTTTGGGTCGTAAACGTCCACGAACGATATTTGCGCTAATTTGAGGTCAAAAGAATGAAAGTTTGGTCACTGTCTCGGAATGGGCTTAAAACCCACCTATCCACTCCATTTTTCATGAGGATTCTAGAATGTCCAATAATGTTGTCAAATTCATCTGTTTGTGTCCTCAACCGCCAAGAACGATATTTGGGCTAATGTGAGGTCAAAAGAATGAAAGTTTGGTCACTGTCTCGGAATGGGGTGAAAACCCACCGATCCACTCCATTTTTCATGAGGATTCTGAAATATCAAATAGTGTTCTCAAATTCATCTGTTTGTGTCCTCAACCACCACGAACAATATTTGGGCTAATTTGAGGTCAAAAGAATGAAAGTTTGGTCACTGTCTCGGAATGCGGTGAAAACCCACCTATCCACTCCATTTTTCATGAGGATTCTAGAATGTCCAATTATGTTGTCAACTTCATCTTTTTGTGTCCTCAACCGCCACGAACGAGATTTGGGCTAATTTGAGGTCAAAAGAATGAAAGTTTGGTCACTGTCTCGGAATGGGGTGAAAACCCACCTATCCACTCCATTTTTCATGAGGATTCTGGAATGTCCAATAATGTTGTCAAATTCATCTGTTTGTGTCCTCAACCACCACGAACCATATTTGGGCTAATTTGAGGTCAAAAGAATGAAAGTTTGGTCACTGTCTCGGAATGCGGTGAAAACCCACCTATCCACTCCATTTTTCATGAGGATTCTAGAATGTTCAATAATGTTGGCAAATTCATCTGTTTGGGTCGTAAACGTCCACGAACGATATTTGCGCTAATTTGAGGTCAAAAGAATGAAAGTTTGGTCACTGTCTCGGAATGGGCTTAAAACCCACCTATCCACTCCATTTTTCATGAGGATTCTAGAATGTCCAATAATGTTGTCAAATTCATCTGTTTGTGTCCTCAACCGCCAAGAACGATATTTGGGCTAATGTGAGGTCAAAAGAATGAAAGTTTGGTCACTGTCTCGGAATGGGGTGAAAACCCACCGATCCACTCCATTTTTCATGAGGATTCTGAAATATCAAATAGTGTTGTCAAATTCATCTGTTTGTGTCCTCAACCACGACGACCAATATTTAGGCTATTTTGAGGTCAAAAGAATGAAAGTTTGGTCACTGTCTCCGAATGCGCTGAAAACCCACCTATCCACTCCATTTTTCATGAGGATTCTAGAATGTTCAATAATGTTGGCAAATTCATCTGTTTGGGTCGTAAACATCCACGAACGATATTTGCGCTAATTTGAGTTCAAAAGAATGAAAGTTTGGTCACTGTCTCGGAATGGGGTGAAAACCCACTGATCCACTCCATTTTTCATGAGGAATCTGAAATATCAAATAGTGTTGTCAAATTCATCTGTTTGTGTCCTCAACCACCACGAACAATATTTGGGCTAATTTGAGGTCGAAAGAATGAAAGTTTGGTCACTGTCTCGGAATGCGGTGAAAACCCACCTATCCACTCCATTTTTCATGAGGATTCTAGAATGTTCAATAATGTTGGCAAATTCATCTGTTTGGGTCGTAAACGTCCACGAACGATATTTGCGCTAATTTGAGTTCAAAAGAATGAAAGTTTGGTCACTGTCTCGGAATGGGGTGAAAACCCGCCGATCCACTCCATTTTTCATGAGGATTCTGAAATATCAAATAGTGTTGTCAAATTCATCTGTTTGTGTCCTCAACCACCACGAACAATATTTAGGCTATTTTGAGGTCAAAAGAATGAAAGTTTGGTCACTGTCTCCGAATGCGGTGAAAACCCACCTATCCACTCCATTTTTCAAGACGATTCTAGAATGTCCAATAATGTTGTCAACTTCATCTTTTTGTGTCCTCAACCGCCACGAACGAGATTTGGGCTAATTTGAGGTCAAAAGAATGAAAGTCTGGTCACTGTCTCGGAATGGAGTGAAAACCCACCTATCCACTCCATTTTTCATGAGGAATCTGAAATATCAAATAGTGTTGTCAAATTCATCTGTTTGTGTCCTCAACCACCACGAACCATATTTGGGCTAATTTGAGGTCAAAAGAATGAAAGTTTGGTCACTGTCTCGGAATGCGGTGAAAACCCACCTATCCACTCCATTTTTAGTGAGGATTCTAGAATGTTCAATAATGTTGGCAAATTCATCTGTTTGGGTCGTAAACGGCCACGAACGATATTTGCGCTAATTTGAGTTCAAAAGAATGAAAGTTTGGTCACTGTCTCGGAATGGGGTGAAAACCCACCGATCCACTCCATTTTTCATGAGGATTCTGAAATATCAAATAGTGTTGTCAAATTCATCTGTTTGTGTCCTCAACCACCACGAACCATATTTGGGCTAATTTGAGGTCAAAAGAATGAAAGTTTGGTCACTGTCTCGGAATGCGGTGAAAACCCACCTATCCACTCCATTTTTCATGAGGATTCTAGAATGTTCAATAATGTTGGCAAATTCATCTGTTTGGGTCGTAAACGTCCACGAACGATATTTGCGCTAATTTGAGGTCAAAAGAATGAAAGTTTGGTCACTGTCTCGGAATGGGCTTAAAACCCACCTATCCACTCCATTTTTCATGAGGATTCTAGAATGTCCAATAATGTTGTCAAATTCATCTGTTTGTGTCCTCAACCGCCAAGAACGATATTTGGGCTAATGTGAGGTCAAAAGAATGAAAGTTTGGTCACTGTCTCGGAATGGGGTGAAAACCCACCGATCCACTCCATTTTTCATGAGGATTCTGAACTATCAAATAGTGTTGTCAAATTCATCTGTTTGTGTCCTCAACCACCACGAACCATATTTGGGCTAATTTGAGGTCAAAAGAATGAAAGTTTGGTCACTGTCTCGGAATGCGGTGAAAACCCACCTATCCACTCCATTTTTCATGAGGATTCTAGAATGTTCAATAATGTTGGCAAATTCATCTGTTTGGGTCGTAAACGTCCACGAACGATATTTGCGCTAATTTGAGGTCAAAAGAATGAAAGTTTGGTCACTGTCTCGGAATGGGCTTAAAACCCACCTATCCACTCCATTTTTCATGAGGATTCTAGAATGTCCAATAATGTTGTCAAATTCATCTGTTTGTGTCCTCAACCGCCAAGAACGATATTTGGGCTAATGTGAGGTCAAAAGAATGAAAGTTTGGTCACTGTCTCGGAATGGGGTGAAAACCCACCGATCCACTCCATTTTTCATGAGGATTCTGAAATATCAAATAGTGTTGTCAAATTCATCTGTTTGTGTCCTCAACCACCACGAACCATATTTGGGCTAATTTGAGGTCAAAAGAATGAAAGTTTGGTCACTGTCTCGGAATGCGGTGAAAACCCACCTATCCACTCCATTTTTCATGAGGATTCTAGAATGTTCAATAATGTTGGCAAATTCATCTATTTGGGTCGTAAACGTCCACGAACGATATTTGCGCTAATTTGAGGTCAAAAGAATGAAAGTTTGGTCACTGTCTCGGAATGGGCTTAAAACCCACCTATCCACTCCATTTTTCATGAGGATTCTAGAATGTCCAATAATGTTGTCAAATTCATCTGTTTGTGTCCTCAACCGCCAAGAACGATATTTGGGCTAATGTGAGGTCAAAAGAATGAAAGTTTGGTCACTGTCTCGGAATGGACTGAAAACCCACCTATCGACTCCATTTTTAGTGAGGATTCTAGAATGTTCAATAATGTTCGCAAATTCATCTGTTTGGGTCGTAAACGGCCACGAACGATATTTGCGCTAATTTGAGTTCAAAAGAATGAAAGTTTGGTCACTGTCTCGGAATGGGGTGAAAACCCACCGATCCACTCCATTTTTCATGAGGATTCTGAAATATCAAATAGTGTTGTCAAATTCATCTCTTTGTGTCCTCAACCACCACGAACAATATTTGGCTAATTTAAGGTCAAAAGAATGAAAGTTTGGTCACTGTCTCGGAATGCGGTGAAAACCCACCTATCCACTCCATTTTTCATGAGGATTCTCGAATGTTCAATAATGTTGGCAAATTCATCTGTTTGGGTCGTAAACGTCCACGAACGATATTTGCGCTAATTTGAGTTCAAAAGAATGAAAGTTTGGTCACTGTCTCGGAATGGGGTGAAAACCCGCCGATCCACTCCATTTTTCATGAGGATTCTGAAATATCAAATAGTGTTGTCAAATTCATCTGTTTGTGTCCTCAACCACGACGACCAATATTTAGGCTATTTTGAGGTCAAAAGAATGAAAGTTTGGTCACTGTCTCCGAATGCGCTGAAAACCCACCTATCCACTCCATTTTTCAAGACTATTCTAGAATGTCCAATAATGTTGTCAACTTCATCTTTTTGTGTCCTCAACCGCCACGAACGAGATTTGGGCTAATTTGAGGTCAAAAGAATGAAAGTCTGGTCACTGTCTCGGAATGGAGTGAAAACCCACCTATCCACTCCATTTTTCATGAGGATTCTAGAATGTCAAATAATGTTGTCAAATTCATCTGTTTGTGTCCTCAACCGCCACGAACGATATTTGAGCTAATGTGAGGTCAAAAGAATGAAAGTTTGGTCACTGTCTCGGAATGGACTGAAAACCCACCTATCGACTCCATTTTTAGTGAGGATTCTAGAATGTTCAATAATGTTGGCAAATTCATCTGTTTGGGTCGTAAACGGCCACGAACGATATTTGCGCTAATTTGAGTTCAAAAGAATGAAAGTTTGGTCACTGTCTCGGAATGGGGTGAAAACCCACCGATCCACTCCATTTTTCATGAGGATTCTGAAATATCAAATAGTATTGTCAAATTCATCTGTTTGTGTCCTCAACCACCACGAACCATATTTGGGCTAATTTGAGGTCAAAAGAATGAAAGTTTGGTCACTGTCTCGGAATGCGGTGAAAACCCACCTATCCACTCCATATTTCATGAGGATTCTAGAATGTTCAATAATGTTGGCAAATTCATTTGTTTGGGTCGTAAACGTCCACGAACGATATTTGCGCTAATTTGAGGTCAAAAGAATGAAAGTTTGGTCACTGTCTCGGAATGGGCTTAAAACCCACCTATCCACTCCATTTTTCATGAGGATTCTAGAATGTCCAATAATGTTGTCAAATTCATCTGTTTGTGTCCTCAACCGCCAAGAACGATATTTGGGCTAATGTGAGGTCAAAAGAATGAAAGTTTGGTCACTGTCTCGGAATGGGGTGAAAACCCACCGATCCACTCCATTTTTCATGAGGATTCTGAAATATCAAATAGTGTTGTCAAATTCATCTGTTTGTGTCCTCAACCACCACGAACCATATTTGGGCTAATTTGAGGTCAAAAGAATGAAAGTTTGGTCACTGTCTCGGAATGCGGTGAAAACCCACCTATCCACTCCATTTTTCATGAGGATTCTAGAATGTTCAATAATGTTGGCAAATTCATCTGTTTGGGTCGTAAACGTCCACGAACGATATTTGCGCTAATTTGAGGTCAAAAGAATGAAAGTTTGGTCACTGTCTCGGAATGGGCTTAAAACCCACCTATCCACTCCATTTTTCATGAGGATTCTAGAATGTCCAATAATGTTGTCAAATTCATCTGTTTGTGTCCTCAACCGCCAAGAACGATATTTGGGCTAATGTGAGGTCAAAAGAATGAAAGTTTGGTCACTGTCTCGGAATGGACTGAAAACCCACCTATCGACTCCATTTTTAGTGAGGATTCTAGAATGTTCAATAATGTTCGCAAATTCATCTGTTTGGGTCGTAAACGGCCACGAACGATATTTGCGCTAATTTGAGTTCAAAAGAATGAAAGTTTGGTCATTGTCTCGGAATGGGGTGAAAAACCACCGATCCACTCCATTTTTCATGAGGATTCTGAAATATCAAATAGTGTTGTCAAATTCATCTGTTTGTGTCCTCAACCACCACGAACCATATTTGGGCTAATTTGAGGTCAAAAGAATGAAAGTTTGGTCACTGTCTCGGAATGTGGTGAAAACCCACCTATCCACTCCATTTTTCATGAGGATTCTAGAATGTTCAATAATGTTGGCAAATTCATCTATTTGGGTCGTAAACATCCACGAACGATATTTGCGCTAATTTGAGTTCAAAAGAATGAAAGTTTGGTCACTGTCTCGGAATGGGGTGAAAACCCACTGATCCACTCCATTTTTCATGAGGAATCTGAAATATCAAATAGTGTTGTCAAATTCATCTGTTTGTGTCCTCAACCACCACGAACAATATTTGGGCTAATTTGAGGTCAAAAGAATGAAAGTTTGGTCACTGTCTCGGAATGGGGTGAAAACCCACCTATCCACTCCATTTTTCATGAGGATTCTAGAATGTTAAATAATGTTGGCAAATTCATCAGTTTGGGTCGTAAACGTCCACGAACGATATTTGCGCTAATTTGAGTTCAAAAGAATGAAAGTTTGGTTACTGTCTCGGATTGGGGTGAAAACCCACCGATCCACTCCATTTTTCATGAGGATTCTGAAATATCAAATAGTGTTGTCAAATTCATCTGTTTGTGTCCTCAACCACCACGAACAACATTTGGGCTAATTTGAGGTCGAAAGAATGAAAGTTTGGTCACTGTCTCGGAATGCGGTGAAAACCCACCTATCCACTCCATTTTTCATGAGGATTCTAGAATGTCCAATAATGTTGTCAACTTCATCTATTTGTGTCCTCAACCGCCACGAACGAGATTTGGGCTAATTTGAGGTCAAAAGAATGAAAGTTTGGTCACTGTCTCGGAATGCGGTGAAAACCCACCTATCCACTCCAATTTTCATGAGGATTCTAGAATGTCCAATAATGTTGTCAAATTCATCTGTTTGTGTCCTCAACCGCCACGAACGATATTTGCGCTAATGTGAGGTCAAAAGAATGAAAGTTTGGTCACTGTCTCGGAATGGACTGAAAACCCACCTATCGACTCCATTTTTAGTGAGGATTCTAGAATGTTCAATAATGTTAGCAAATTCATCTGTTTGGGTCGTAAACGGCCACGAACGATATTTGCGCTAATTTGAGTTCAAAAGAATGAAAGTTTGGTCACTGTCTCGGAATGGGGTGAAAACCCACCGATCCACTCCATTTTTCATGAGGATTCTGACATATCAAATAGTGTTGTCAAATTCATCTGTTTGTGTCCTCAACCACCACGAACCATATTTAGGCTAATTTGAGGTCAAAAGAATGAAAGTTTAGTCACTATCTCGGAATGGGGTGAAAACCCACCTATCCACTCCATTTTTCATGAGGATTCTAGAATGTCCAATAATGTTGTCAACTTCATCTTTTTGTGTCCTCAACCGCCACGAACGAGATTTGGGCTAATTTGAGGTCAAAAGAATGAAAGTTTGGTCACTGTCTCGGAATGGGGTGAAAACCCACCTATCCACTCCATTTTTCATGAGGATTCTAGAATGTCCAATAATGTTGTCAAATTCATCTGTTTGTGTCCTCAACCGCCACGAACGGTATTTGGGCTAATGTGAGGTCAAAAGAATGAAAGTTTGGTCACTGTATTGGAATGGGCTGAAAACCCACCTATCGACCCCATTTTTAGTGAGGATTCTAGAATGTTCAATAATGTTGGCAAATTCATCTGTTTGGGTCTTAAACGGCCAAGAACGATATTTGCGCTAATTTGAGTTCAAAAGAATGAAAGTTTGGTCACTGTCTCGGAATGGGGTGAAAACCCGCCGATCCACTCCATTTTTCATGAGGATTCTGAAATATCAAATAGTGTTGTCAAATTCATCTGTTTGTGTCCTCAACCACCACGAACAATATTTAGGCTATTTTGAGGTCAAAAGAATGAAAGTTTGGTCACTGTCTCCGAATGCGGTGAAAACCCACCTATCCACTCCATTTTTCAAGACGATTCTAGAATGTCCAATAATGTTGTCAACTTCATCTTTTTGTGTCCTCAACCGCCACGAACGAGATTTGGGCTAATTTGAGGTCAAAAGAATGAAAGTCTGGTCACTGTCTCGGAATGGAGTGAAAACCCACCTATCCACTCCATTTTTCATGAGGATTCTGAAATATCAAATAGTGTTGTCAAATTCATCTGTTTGTGTCCTCAACCGCCACGAACGGTATTTGGGCTAATGTGAGGTCAAAAGAATGGAAGTTTGGTCACTGTATTGGAATGGGCTGAAAACCCACCTATCGACCCCATTTTTAGTGAGGATTCTAGAATGTTCAATAATGTTGGCAAATTCATCTGTTTGGGTCTTAAACGGCAAAGAACGATATTTGCGCTAATTTGAGTTCAAAAGAATGAAAGTTTGGTCACTGTCTCGGAATGGGGTGAAAACCCACCGATCCACTCCATTTTTCATGAGGATTCTGAAATATCAAATAGTGTTGTCAAATTCATCTGTTTGTGTCCTCAACCACCACGAACCATATTTGGGCTAATTTGAGGTCAAAAGAATGAAAGTTTGGTCACTGTCTCGGAATGCGGTGAAAACCCACCTATCCACTCCATTTTTCATGAGGATTCTAGAATGTTCAATAATGTTGGCAAATTCATCTGTTTGGGTCGTAAACGTCCACGAACGATATTTGCGCTAATTTGAGGTCAAAAGAATGAAAGTTTGGTCACTGTCTCGGAATGGGCTTAAAACCCACCTATCCACTCCATTTTTCATGAGGATTCTAGAATGTCCAATAATGTTGTCAAATTCATCTGTTTGTGTCCTCAACCGCCAAGAACGATATTTGGGCTAATGTGAGGTCAAAAGAATGAAAGTTTGGTCACTGTCTCGGAATGGGGTGAAAACCCACCGATCCACTCCATTTTTCATGAGGATTCTGAAATATCAAATAGTGTTGTCAAATTCATCTGTTTGTGTCCTCAACCACCACGAACCATATTTGGGCTAATTTGAGGTCAAAAGAATGAAAGTTTGGTCACTGTCTCGGAATGCGGTGAAAACCCACCTATCCACTCCATTTTTCATGAGGATTCTAGAATGTTCAATAATGTTGGCAAATTCATCTGTTTGGGTCGTAAACGTCCACGAACGATATTTGCGCTAATTTGAGGTCAAAAGAATGAAAGTTTGGTCACTGTCTCGGAATGGGCTTAAAACCCACCTATCCACTCCATTTTTCATGAGGATTCTAGAATGTCCAATAATGTTGTCAAATTCATCTGTTTGTGTCCTCAACCGCCAAGAACGATATTTGGGCTAATGTGAGGTCAAAAGAATGAAAGTTTGGTCACTGTCTCGGAATGGACTGAAAACCCACCTATCGACTCCATTTTTAGTGAGGATTCTAGAATGTTCAATAATATTCGCAAATTCATCTGTTTGGGTCGTAAACGGCCACGAACGATATTTGCGCTAATTTGAGTTCAAAAGAATGAAAGTTTGGTCATTGTCTCGGAATGGGGTGAAAAACCACCGATCCACTCCATTTTTCATGAGGATTCTGAAATATCAAATAGTGTTGTCAAATTCATCTGTTTGTGTCCTCAACCACCACGAACCATATTTGGGCTAATTTGAGGTCAAAAGAATGAAAGTTTGGTCACTGTCTCGGAATGCGGTGAAAACCCACCTATCCACTCCATTTTTCATGAGGATTCTAGAATGTTCAATAATGTTGGCAAATTCATCTATTTGGGTCGTAAACATCCACGAACGATATTTGCGCTAATTTGAGTTCAAAAGAATGAAAGTTTGGTCACTGTCTCGGAATGGGGTGAAAACCCACGGATCCACTCCATTTTTCATGAGGAATCTGAAATATCAAATAGTGTTGTCAAATTCATCTGTTTGTGTCCTCAACCACCACGAACAATATTTGGGCTAATTTGAGGTCAAAAGAATGAAAGTTTGGTCACTGTCTCGGAATGGGGTGAAAACCCACCTATCCACTCCATTTTTCATGAGGATTCTAGAATGTTAAATAATGTTGGCAAATTCATCAGTTTGGGTCGTAAACGTCCACGAACGATATTTGCGCTAATTTGAGTTCAAAAGAATGAAAGTTTGGTTACTGTCTCGGATTGGGGTGAAAACCCACCGATCCACTCCATTTTTCATGAAGATTCTGAAATATCAAATAGTGTTGTCAAATCCATCTGTTTGTGTCCTCAACCACCACGAACAACATTTGGGCTAATTTGAGGTCGAAAGAATGAAAGTTTGGTCACTGTCTCGGAATGCGGTGAAAACCCACCTATCCACTCCATTTTTCATGAGGATTCTAGAATGTCCAATAATGTTGTCAACTTCATCTATTTGTGTCCTCAACCGCCACGAACGAGATTTGGGCTAATTTGAGGTCAAAAGAATGAAAGTTTGGTCACTGTCTCGGAATGCGGTGAAAACCCACCTATCCACTCCAATTTTCATGAGGATTCTAGAATGTCCAATAATGTTGTCAAATTCATCTGTTTGTGTCCTCAACCGCCACGAACGATATTTACGCTAATGTGAGGTCAAAAGAATGAAAGTTTGGTCACTGTCTCGGAATGGACTGAAAACCCACCTATCGACTCCATTTTTAGTGAGGATTCTAGAATGTTCAATAATGTTGGCAAATCCATCTGTTTGGGTCGTAAACGGCCACGAACGATATTTGCGCTAATTTGAGTTCAAAAGAATGAAAGTTTGGTCACTGTCTCGGAATGGGGTGAAAACCCACCGATCCACTCCATTTTTCATGAGGATTCTGACATATCAAATAGTGTTGTCAAATTCATCTGTTTGTGTCCTCAACCACCACGAACCATATTTAGGCTAATTTGAGGTCAAAAGAATGAAAGTTTAGTCACTCTCTCGGAATGGGGTGAAAACCCACCTATCCACTCCATTTTTCATGAGGATTCTAGAATGTCCAATAATGTTGTCAACTTCATCTTTTTGTGTCCTCAACCGCCACGAACGAGATTTGGGCTAATTTGAGGTCAAAAGAATGAAAGTGTGGTCACTGTCTCGGAATGGGGTGAAAACCCACCTATCCACTCCATTTTTCATGAAGATTCTAGAATGTCCAATAATGTTGTCAAATTCATCTGTTTGTGTCCTCAACCGCCACGAACGGTATTTGGGCTAATGTGAGGTCAAAAGAATGGAAGTTTGGTCACTGTATTGGAATGGGCTGAAAACCCACCTATCGACCCCATTTTTAGTGAGGATTCTAGAATGTTCAATAATGTTGGCAAATTCATCTGTTTGGGTCTTAAACGGCAAAGAACGATATTTGCGCTAATTTGAGTTCAAAAGAATGAAAGTTTGGTCACTGTCTCGGAATGGGGTGAAAACCCACCGATCCACTCCATTTTTCATGAGGATTCTGAAATATCAAATAGTGTTGTCAAATTCATCTGTTTGTGTCCTCAACCACCACGAACCATATTTGGGCTAATTTGAGGTCAAAAGAATGAAAGTTTGGTCACTGTCTCGGAATGCGGTGAAAACCCACCTATCCACTCCATTTTTCATGAGGATTCTAGAATGTTCAATAATGTTGGCAAATTCATCTGTTTGGGTCGTAAACGTCCACGAACGATATTTGCGCTAATTTGAGGTCAAAAGAATGAAAGTTTGGTCACTGTCTCGGAATGGGCTTAAAACCCACCTATCCACTCCATTTTTCATGAGGATTCTAGAATGTCCAATAATGTTGTCAAATTCATCTGTTTGTGTCCTCAACCGCCAAGAACGATATTTGGGCTAATGTGAGGTCAAAAGAATGAAAGTTTGGTCACTGTCTCGGAATGGGGTGAAAACCCACCGATCCACTCCATTTTTCATGAGGATTCTGAAATATCAAATAGTGTTGTCAAATTCATCTGTTTGTGTCCTCAACCACCACGAACCATATTTGGGCTAATTTGAGGTCAAAAGAATGAAAGTTTGGTCACTGTCTCGGAATGCGGTGAAAACCCACCTATCCACTCCATTTTTCATGAGGATTCTAGAATGTTCAATAATGTTGGCAAATTCATCTGTTTGGGTCGTAAACGTCCACGAACGATATTTGCGCTAATTTGAGTTCAAAAGAATGAAAGTTTGGTCACTGTCTCGGAATGGGGTGAAAACCCACCGATCCACTCCATTTTTCATGAGGATTCTGACATATCAAATAGTGTTGTCAAATTCATCTGTTTGTGTCCTCAACCACCACGAACCATATTTAGGCTAATTTGAGGTCAAAAGAATGAAAGTTTAGTCACTCTCTCGGAATGGGGTGAAAACCCACCTATCCACTCCATTTTTCATGAGGATTCTAGAATGTCCAATAATGTTGTCAACTTCATCTTTTTGTGTCCTCAACCGCCACGAACGAGATTTGGGCTAATTTGAGGTCAAAAGAATGAAAGTGTGGTCACTGTCTCGGAATGGGGTGAAAACCCACCTATCCACTCCATTTTTCATGAAGATTCTAGAATGTCCAATAATGTTGTCAAATTCATCTGTTTGTGTCCTCAACCGCCACGAACGGTATTTGGGCTAATGTGAGGTCAAAAGAATGGAAGTTTGGTCACTGTATTGGAATGGGCTGAAAACCCACCTATCGACCCCATTTTTAGTGAGGATTCTAGAATGTTCAATAATGTTGGCAAATTCATCTGTTTGGGTCTTAAACGGCAAAGAACGATATTTGCGCTAATTTGAGTTCAAAAGAATGAAAGTTTGGTCACTGTCTCGGAATGGGGTGAAAACCCACCGATCCACTCCATTTTTCATGAGGATTCTGAAATATCAAATAGTGTTGTCAAATTCATCTGTTTGTGTCCTCAACCACCACGAACCATATTTGGGCTAATTTGAGGTCAAAAGAATGAAAGTTTGGTCACTGTCTCGGAATGCGGTGAAAACCCACCTATCCACTCCATTTTTCATGAGGATTCTAGAATGTTCAATAATGTTGGCAAATTCATCTGTTTGGGTCGTAAACGTCCACGAACGATATTTGCGCTAATTTGAGGTCAAAAGAATGAAAGTTTGGTCACTGTCTCGGAATGGGCTTAAAACCCACCTATCCACTCCATTTTTCATGAGGATTCTAGAATGTCCAATAATGTTGTCAAATTCATCTGTTTGTGTCCTCAACCGCCAAGAACGATATTTGGGCTAATGTGAGGTCAAAAGAATGAAAGTTTGGTCACTGTCTCGGAATGGGGTGAAAACCCACCGATCCACTCCATTTTTCATGAGGATTCTGAAATATCAAATAGTGTTGTCAAATTCATCTGTTTGTGTCCTCAACCACCACGAACCATATTTGGGCTAATTTGAGGTCAAAAGAATGAAAGTTTGGTCACTGTCTCGGAATGCGGTGAAAACCCACCTATCCACTCCATTTTTCATGAGGATTCTAGAATGTTCAATAATGTTGGCAAATTCATCTGTTTGGGTCGTAAACGTCCACGAACGATATTTGCGCTAATTTGAGGTCAAAAGAATGAAAGTTTGGTCACTGTCTCGGAATGGGCTTAAAACCCACCTATCCACTCCATTTTTTATGAGGATTCTAGAATGTCCAATAATGTTGTCAAATTCATCTGTTTGTGTCCTCAACCGCCAAGAACGATATTTGGGCTAATGTGAGGTCAAAAGAATGAAAGTTTGGTCACTGTCTCGGAATGGACTGAAAACCCACCTATCGACTCCATTTTTAGTGAGGATTCTAGAATGTTCAATAATATTCGCAAATTCATCTGTTTGGGTCGTAAACGGCCACGAACGATATTTGCGCTAATTTGAGTTCAAAAGAATGAAAGTTTGGTCATTGTCTCGGAATGGGGTGAAAAACCACCGATCCACTCCATTTTTCATGAGGATTCTGAAATATCAAATAGTGTTGTCAAATTCATCTGTTTGTGTCCTCAACCACCACGAACCATATTTGGGCTAATTTGAGGTCAAAAGAATGAAAGTTTGGTCACTGTCTCGGAATGCGGTGAAAACCCACCTATCCACTCCATTTTTCATGAGGATTCTAGAATGTTCAATAATGTTGGCAAATTCATCTATTTGGGTCGTAAACATCCACGAACGATATTTGCGCTAATTTGAGTTCAAAAGAATGAAAGTTTGGTCACTGTCTCGGAATGGGGTGAAAACCCACGGATCCACTCCATTTTTCATGAGGAATCTGAAATATCAAATAGTGTTGTCAAATTCATCTGTTTGTGTCCTCAACCACCACGAACAATATTTGGGCTAATTTGAGGTCAAAAGAATGAAAGTTTGGTCACTGTCTCGGAATGGGGTGAAAACCCACCTATCCACTCCATTTTTCATGAGGATTCTAGAATGTTAAATAATGTTGGCAAATTCATCAGTTTGGGTCGTAAACGTCCACGAACGATATTTGCGCTAATTTGAGTTCAAAAGAATGAAAGTTTGGTTACTGTCTCGGATTGGGGTGAAAACCCACCGATCCACTCCATTTTTCATGAGGATTCTGAAATATCAAATAGTGTTGTCAAATTCATCTGTTTGTGTCCTCAACCACCACGAACAACATTTGGGCTAATTTGAGGTCGAAAGAATGAAAGTTTGGTCACTGTCTCGGAATGCGGTGAAAACCCACCTATCCACTCCATTTTTCATGAGGATTCTAGAATGTCCAATAATGTTGTCAACTTCATCTATTTGTGTCCTCAACCGCCACGAACGAGATTTGGGCTAATTTGAGGTCAAAAGAATGAAAGTTTGGTCACTGTCTCGGAATGCGGTGAAAACCCACCTATCCACTCCAATTTTCATGAGGATTCTAGAATGTCCAATAATGTTGTCAAATTCATCTGTTTGTGTCCTCAACCGCCACGAACGATATTTGCGCTAATGTGAGGTCAAAAGAATGAAAGTTTGGTCACTGTCTCGGAATGGACTGAAAACCCACCTATCGACTCCATTTTTAGTGAGGATTCTAGAATGTTCAATAATGTTGGCAAATTCATCTGTTTGGGTCGTAAACGGCCACGAACGATATTTGCGCTAATTTGAGTTCAAAAGAATGAAAGTTTGGTCACTGTCTCGGAATGGGGTGAAAACCCACCGATCCACTCCATTTTTCATGAGGATTCTGACATATCAAATAGTGTTGTCAAATTCATCTGTTTGTGTCCTCAACCACCACGAACCATATTTAGGCTAATTTGAGGTCAAAAGAATGAAAGTTTAGTCACTATCTCGGAATGGGGTGAAAACCCACCTATCCACTCCATTTTTCATGAGGATTCTAGAATGTCCAATAATGTTGTCAACTTCATCTTTTTGTGTCCTCAACCGCCACGAACGAGATTTGGGCTAATTTGAGGTCAAAAGAATGAAAGTTTGGTCACTGTCTCGGAATGGGGTGAAAACCCACCTATCCACTCCATTTTTCATGAGGATTCTAGAATGTCCAATAATGTTGTCAAATTCATCTGTTTGTGTCCTCAACCGCCACGTACGGTATTTGGGCTAATGTGAGGTCAAAAGAATGGAAGTTTGGTCACTGTATTGGAATGGGCTGAAAACCCACCTATCGACCCCATTTTTAGTGAGGATTCTAGAATGTTCAATAATGTTGGCAAATTCATCTGTTTGGGTCTTAAACGGCCAAGAACGATATTTGCGCTAATTTGAGTTCAAAAGAATGAAAGTTTGGTCACTGTCTCGGAATGGTGTGAAAACCCACCGATCCTCACCATTTTTCAAGAGGATTCTAAAATGTCAAATCGTGTTGTCAAATTCATCTGTTTGTGTCCTCAACCGCCACGAACGATATTTGCGCTAATTTGAGGTCAAAAGAATGAAAGTTTGGTCACTGTCTCGGAATGCGGTGAAAACCCACCTATCCACTCCAATTTTCATGAGGATTCTAGAATGTCCAATAATGTTGTCAAATTCATCTGTTTGTGTCCTCAACCACCACGAACCATATTTAGGCTAATTTGAGGTCAAAAGAATGAAAGTTTGGTCACTGTCTCGGAATGCGGTGAAAACCCACCTATCCACTCCATTTTTCATGAGGATTCTAGAGTGTTCAATAATGTTGGCAAATTCATCTGTTTGGGTCGTAAACGTCCACGAACGATATTTGCGCTAATTTGAGTTCAAAAG
The DNA here is from genome assembly GCA_963210345.1 of Inga oerstediana. Lineage (NCBI taxonomy): Eukaryota > Viridiplantae > Streptophyta > Magnoliopsida > Fabales > Fabaceae > Inga > Inga oerstediana. The sequence goes on along the minus strand of OY723408.1, from coordinate 36,800,773 downwards.
AATGAAAGTTTGGTCACTGTCTCGGAATGGGGTGAGAACCCACCGATCCACTCCATTTTTCATGAGGATTCTGAAATATCAAATAGTGTTGTCAAATTCATCTGTTTGTGTCCTCAACCACCACGAACCATATTTAGGCTAATTTGAGGTCAAAAGAATGAAAGTTTGGTCACTGTCTCGGAATGCGGTGAAAACCCACCTATCCACTCCATTTTTCATGAGGATTCTAGAATGTCCAATAATGTTGTCAACTTCATCTTTTTGTGTCCTCAACCGCCTCGAACGAGATTTGGGCTAATTTGAGGTCAAAAGAATGAAAGTTTGGTCACTGTCTCGGAATGGGGTGAAAACCCACCTATCCACTCCATTTTTCATGAGGATTCTAGACTGTCCAATAATGTTGTCAAATTCATCTGTTTGTGTCCTCAACCACCACGAACGATATTTGGGCTAATGTGAGGTCAAAAGAATGAAAGTTTGGTCACTGTATTGGAATGGGCTGAAAACCCACCTATCGACCCCATTTTTAGTGAGGATTCTAGAATGTTCAATAATGTTGGCAAATTCATCTGTTTGGGTCTTAAACGGCCAAGAACGATATTTGCGCTAATTTGAGTTCAAAAGAATGAAAGTTTGGTCACTGTCTCGGAATGGGGTGAAAACCCACCGATCCTCACCATTTTTCAAGAGGATTCTAAAATGTCAAATCGTGTTGTCAAATTCATCTGTTTGTGTCCTCAACCGCCACGAACGATATTTGGGCTAATTTGAGGTCAAAAGAATGAATGTTTGGTCACTCTCTCGGAATGGGCTGAAAACCCACCTAACGACTCCATTTTTTATGAGGATTCTAGAATGTCCAATAATGTTGAGAAATTCATCTGTTTGGGTCTTACACGGCCACGAACAAGATTTGGGCTAATTTGAGGTCAAAAGATTGAAAGCTTGGTCACTGTCTCGGAATGGGCTGAAAACCCACCTATCGACTCCATTTTTAGTGAGGATTCTAGAATGTTCAATAATGTTGGCAAATTCATCTCTTTGGGTCTTAAACGGCCACGAACGATATTTGCGCTAATTTGAGTTCGAAAGAATGAAAGTTTGGTCACTATCTCGGAATTGGGTGAAAACCCACCTATCCACTCCATTTTTCATGAGGATTCTAGAATGTCCAATAATGTTGTCAAATTCATCTGTTTGTGTCCTCAACCGCCACGAATGATATTTGGGCTAATGTGAGGTCAAAAGAATGAAAGTTTGGTCACTGTCTCGGAATGGACTGAAAACCCACCTATCGACTCCATTTTTAGTGAGGATTCTAGAATGTTCAATAATGTTCGCAAATTCATCTGTTTGGGTCGTAAACGGCCACGAACGATATTTGCGCTAATTTGAGTTCAAAAGAATGAAAGTTTGGTCACTGTCTCGGAATGGGGTGACAACCCACCGATCCGCTCCATTTTTCATGAGGATTCTGAAATATCAAATAGTGTTGTCAAATTCATCTGTTTGTGTCCTCAACCACCACGAACCATATTTAGGCTAATTTGAGGTCAAAAGAATGAATGTTTGGTCACTGTCTCGGAATGCGGTGAAAACCCACCTATCCACTCCATTTTTAATTAGGATTCTAGAATGTTCAATAATGTTGGCAAATTCATCTGTTTGGGTCGTAAACGTCCACGAACGATATTTGCGCTAATTTGAGTTCAAAAGAATGAAAGTTTGGTCACTGTCTCGGATTGGGGTGAAAACCCACCGATCCACTCCATTTTTCATGAGGATTCTGAAATATCAAATAGTGTTGTCAAATTCATCTGTTTGTGTCCTCAACCACCACGAACAACATTTGGGCTAATTTGAGGTCAAAAGAATGAAAGTTTGGTCACTGTCTCGGAATGCGGTGAAAACCCACCTATCCACTCCATTTTTCATGAGGATTCTAGAATGTCCAATAATGTTGTCAACTTCATCTATTTGTGTCCTCAACCGCCACGAACGATATTTGGGCTAATGTGAGGTCAAAAGAATGAAAGTTTGGTCACTGTATTGGAATGGGCTGAAAACCCACCTATCGACCCCATTTTTAGTGAGGATTCTAGAATGTTCAATAATGTTGGCAAATTCATCTGTTTGGGTCGTAAACGGCCACGAACGATATTTGCGCTAATTTGAGTTCAAAAGAATGAAAGTTTGGTCACTGTCTCAGAATGGGGTGAAAACCCACCGATCCACTCCATTTTTCATGAGGATTCTGAAATATCAAATAGTGTTGTCAAATTCATCTGTTTGTGTCCTCAACCACCACGAACCATATTTAGGCTAATTTGAGGTCAAAAGAATGAAAGTTTGGTCACTGTCTCGGAATGCGGTGAAAACCCACCTATCCACTCCATTTTTCATGAGGATTCTAGAGTGTTCAATAATGTTGGCAAATTCATCTGTTTGGGTCGTAAACGTCCACGAACAATATTTGCGCTAATTTGAGTTCAAAAGAATGAAAGTTTGGTCACTGTCTCGGAATGGGGTGAGAACCCACCGATCCACTCCATTTTTCATGAGGATTCTGAAATATCAAATAGTGTTGTCAAATTCATCTGTTTGTGGCCTCAACCACTACGAACAATATTCGGGCTAATTTGAGGTCAAAAGAATGAAAGTTTGGTCACTGTCTCGGAATGGACTGAAAACCCACCTATCGACTCCATTTTTAGTGAGGATTCTAGAATGTTCAATAATGTTGGCAAATTCATCTCTTTGGGTCGTAAACGGCCACGAACGATATTTGCGCTAATTTGAGTTCAAAAGAATGAAAGTTTGGTCACTGTCTCGGAATGCGGTGAAAACCCACCGATCCTCACCATTTTTCATGAGGATTCTGAAATATCAAATAGTGTTGTCAAATTCATCTGTTTGTGTCCTCAACCACCACGAACCATATTTAGGCTAATTTGAGGTCAAAAGAATGAAAGTTTGGTCACTGTCTCGGAACGCGGTGAAAACCCACCTATCCACTCCATTTTTCATGAGGATTCTAGAGTGTTCAATAATGTTGGCAAATTCATCTGTTTGGGTCGTAAACGTCCACGAACGATATTTGCGCTAATTTGAGTTCAAAAGAATGAAAGTTTGGTCACTGTCTCGGAATGGGGTGAGAACCCACCGATCCACTCCATTTTTCATGAGGATTCTGAAATATCAAATAGTGTTGTCAAATTCATCTGTTTGTGGCCTCAACCACTACGAACAATATTCGGGTTAATTTGAGGTCAAAAGAATGAAAGTTTGGTCACTGTCTCGGAATGGACTGAAAACCCACCTATCGACTCCATTTTTAGTGAGGATTCTAGAATGTTCAATAATGTTGGCAAATTCATCTCTTTGGGTCGTAAACGGCCACGAACGATATTTGCGCTAATTTGAGTTCAAAAGAATGAAAGTTTGGTCACTGTCTCGGAATGGGGTGAAAACCCACCGATCCACTCCATTTTTCATGAGGATTCTGAAATATCAAATAGTGTTGTCAAATTCATCTGTTTGTGTCCTCAACCACCACGAACCATATTTAGGCTAATTTGAGGTCAAAAGAATGAAAGTTTGGTCACTGTATTGGAATGGGCTGAAAACCCACCTATCGACCCCATTTTTAGTGAGGATTCTAGAATGTTCAATAATGTTGGCAAATTCATCTGTTTGGGTCTTAAACGGCCACGAACGATATTTGCGCTAATTTGAGTTCAAAAGAATGAAAGTTTGGTCACTGTCTCGGAATGCGGTGAAAACCCACCGATCCTCACCATTTTTCATGAGGATTCTGAAATATCAAATAGTGTTGTCAAATTCATCTGTTTGTGTCCTCAACCACCACGAACCATATTTAGGCTAATTTGAGGTCAAAAGAATGAAAGTTTGGTCACTGTCTCGGAATGCGGTGAAAACCCACCTATCCACTCCATTTTTCATGAGGATTCTAGAGTGTTCAATAATGTTGGCAAATTCATCTGTTTGGGTCGTAAACGTCCACGAACGATATTTGCGCTAATTTGAGTTCAAAAGAATGAAAGTTTGGTCACTGTCTCGGAATGGGGTGAGAACCCACCGATCCACTCCATTTTTCATGAGGATTCTGAAATATCAAATAGTGTTGTCAAATTCATCTGTTTGTGTCCTCAACCACCACGAACCATATTTAGGCTAATTTGAGGTCAAAAGAATGAAAGTTTGGTCACTGTCTCGGAATGCGGTGAAAACCCACCGATCCACTCCATTTTTCATGAGGATTCTAGAATGTCCAATAATGTTGTCAACTTCATCTTTTTGTGTCCTCAACCGCCACGAACGAGATTTGGGCTAATTTGAGGTCAAAAGAATGAAAGTTTGGTCACTGTCTCGGAATGGGGTGAAAACCCACCTATCCACTCCATTTTTCATGAGGATTCTAGAATGTCCAATAATGTTGTCAAATTCATCTGTTTGTGTCCTCAACCGCCACGAACGATATTTGGGCTAATGTGAGGTCAAAAGAATGAAAGTTTGGTCACTGCATTGGAATGGGCTGAAAACCCACCTATCGACCCCATTTTTAGTGAGGATTCTAGAATGTTCAATAATGTTGGCAAATTCATCTGTTTGGGTCTTAAACGGCAAAGAACGATATTTGCGCTAATTTGAGTTCAAAAGAATGAAAGTTTGGTCACTGTCTCGGAATGGGGTGAAAACCCACCGATCCTCACCATTTTTCAAGAGGATTCTAAAATGTCAAATCGTGTTGTCAAATTCATCTGTTTGTGTCCTCAACCGCCACGAACGATATTTAGGCTAATTTGAGGTCAAAAGAATGAATGTTTGGTCACTCTCTCGGAATGGGCTGAAAACCCACCTAACGACTCCATTTTTTATGAGGATTCTAGAATGTCCAATAATGTTGAGAAATTCATCTGTTTGGGTCTTACACGGCCACGAACAAGATTTGGGCTAATTTGAGGTCAAAAGATTGAAAGCTTGGTCACTGTCTCGGAATGGGCTGAAAACCCACCTATCGACTCCATTTTTAGTGAGGATTCTAGAATGTTCAATAATGTTGGCAAATTCATCTCTTTGGGTCTTAAACGGCCACGAACGATATTTGCGCTAATTTGAGTTCGAAAGAATGAAAGTTTGGTCACTATCTCGGAATTGGGTGAAAACCCACCTATCCACTCCATTTTTCATGAGGATTCTAGAATGTCCAATAATGTTGTCAAATTCATCTGTTTGTGTCCTCAACCGCCACGAATGATATTTGGGCTAACGTGAGGTCAAAAGAATGAAAGTTTGGTCACTGTCTCGGAATGGACTGAAAACCCACCTATCGACTCCATTTTTAGTGAGGATTCTAGAATGTTCAATAATGTTGGCAAATTCATCTGTTTGGGTCGTAAACGGCCACGAACGATATTTGCGCTAATTTGAGTTCAAAAGAATGAAAGTTTGGTCACTGTCTCGGAATGGGGTGAAAACCCACCGATCCACTCCATTTTTCATGAGGATTCTGAAATATCAAATAGTGTTGTCAAATTCATCTGTTTGTGTCCTCAACCACCACGAACCATATTTAGGCTAATTTGAGGTCAAAAGAATGAAAGTTTGGTCACTGTCTCGGAATGCGGTGAAAACCCACCTATCCACTCCATTTTTCATGAGGATTCTAGAGTGTTCAATAATGTTGGCAAATTCATCTGTTTGGGTCGTAAACGTCCACGAACGATATTTGCGCTAATTTGAGTTCAAAAGAATGAAAGTTTGGTCACTGTCTCGGAATGGGGTGAGAACCCACCGATCCACTCCATTTTTCATGAGGATTCTGAAATATCAAATAGTGTTGTCAAATTCATCTGTTTGTGTCCTCAACCACCACGAACCATATTTAGGCTAATTTGAGGTCAAAAGAATGAAAGTTTGGTCACTGTCTCGGAATGCGGTGAAAACCCACCGATCCACTCCATTTTTCATGAGGATTCTAGAATGTCCAATAATGTTGTCAACTTCATCTTTTTGTGTCCTCAACCGCCACGAACGAGATTTGGGCTAATTTGAGGTCAAAAGAATGAAAGTTTGGTCACTGTCTCGGAATGGGGTGAAAACCCACCTATCCACTCCATTTTTCATGAGGATTCTAGAATGTCCAATAATGTTGTCAAATTCATCTGTTTGTGTCCTCAACCGCCACGAACGATATTTGGGCTAATGTGAGGTCAAAAGAATGAAAGTTTGGTCACTGTATTGGAATGGGCTGAAAACCCACCTATCGACCCCATTTTTAGTGAGGATTCTAGAATGTTCAATAATGTTGGCAAATTCATCTGTTTGGGTCTTAAACGGCAAAGAACGATATTTGCGCTAATTTGAGTTCAAAAGAATGAAAGTTTGGTCACTGTCTCGGAATGGGGTGAAAACCCACCGATCCTCACCATTTTTCATGAGGATTCTGAAATATCAAATAGTGTTGTCAAATTCATCTGTTTGTGTCATCAACCACCACGAACCATATTTAGGCTAATTTGAGGTCAAAAGAATGAAAGTTTGGTCACTGTCTCGGACTGCGGTGAAAACCCACCTATCCACTCCATTTTTCATGAGGATTCTAGAGTGTTCAATAATGTTGGCAAATTCATCTGTTTGGGTCGTAAACGTCCACGAACGATATTTGCGCTAATTTGAGTTCAAAAGAATGAAAGTTTGGTCACTGTCTCGGAATGGGGTGAGAACCCACCGATCCACTCGATTTTTCATGAGGATTCTGAAATATCAAATAGTGTTGTCAAATTCATCTGTTTGTGTCCTCAACCACCACGAACCATATTTAGGCTAATTTGAGGTCAAGAGAATGAAAGTTTGGTCACTGTCTCGGAATGCGGTGAAAACCCACCTATCCACTCCATTTTTCATGAGGATTCTAGAATGTCCAATAATGTTGTCAACTTCATCTATTTGTGTCCTCAACCGCCACGAACGAGATTTGGGCTAATTTGAGGTCAAAAGAATGAAAGTTTGGTCACTGTCTCGGAATGGGGTGAAAACCCACCTATCCACTCCATTTTTCATGAGGATTCTAGAATGTCCAATAATGTTGTCAAATTCATCTGTTTGTGTCCTCAACCGCCACGAACGATATTTGGGCTAATGTGAGGTCAAAAGAATGAAAGTTTGGTTACTGTATTGGAATGGGCTGAAAACCCACCTATCGACCCCATTTTTAGTGAGGATTCTAGAATGTTCAATAATGTTGGCAAATTCATCTGTTTGGGTCTTAAACGGCAAAGAACGATATTTGCGCTAATTTGAGTTCAAAAGAATGAAAGTTTGGTCACTGTCTCGGAATGGGGTGAAAACCCACCGATCCTCACCATTTTTCATGAGGATTCTGAAATATCAAATAGTGTTGTCAAATTCATCTGTTTGTGTCCTCAACCACCACGAACCATATTTAGGCTAATTTGAGGTCAAAAGAATGAAAGTTTGGTCACTGTCTCGGAATGCGGTGAAAACCCACCTATCCACTCCATTTTTCATGAGGATTCTAGAGTGTTCAATAATGTTGGCAAATTCATCTGTTTGGGTCGTAAACGTCCACGAACGATATTTGCGCTAATTTGAGTTCAAAAGAATGAAAGTTTGGTCACTGTCTCGGAATGGGGTGAGAACCCACCGATCCACTCCATTTTTCATGAGGATTCTGAAATATCAAATAGTGTTGTCAAATTCATCTGTTTGTGGCCTCAACCACTACGAACAATATTCGGGCTAATTTGAGGTCAAAAGAATGAAAGTTTGGTCACTGTCTCGGAATGGACTGAAAACCCACCTATCGACTCCATTTTTAGTGAGGATTCTAGAATGTTCAATAATGTTGGCAAATTCATCTGTTTGGGTCGTTAACGGGCACGAACGATATTTGCGCTAATTTGAGTTCAAAAGAATGAAAGTTTGGTCACTGTCTCGGAATGGGGTGAAAACCCACCGATCCACTCCATTTTTCATGAGGATTCTGAAATATCAAATAGTGTTGTCAAATTCATCTGTTTGTGTCCTCAACCACCACGAACCATATTTAGGCTAATTTGAGGTCAAAAGAATGAAAGTTTGGTCACTGTCTCGGAATACGGTGAAAACCCACCTATCCACTCCATTTTTCATGAGGATTCTAGAGTGTTCAATAATGTTGGCAAATTCATCTGTTTGGGTCGTAAACGTCCACGAACGATATTTGCGCTAATTTGAGTTCAAAAGAATGAAAGTTTGGTCACTGTCTCGGAATGGGGTGAGAACCCACCGATCCACTCCATTTTTCATGAGGATTCTGAAATATCAAATAGTGTTGTCAAATTCATCTGTTTGTGGCCTCAACCACTACGAACAATGTTCGGGCTAATTTGAGGTCAAAAGAATGAAAGTTTGGTCACTGTCTCGGAATGGACTGAAAACACACCTATCGACTCCATTTTTAGTGAGGATTCTAGAATGTTCAATAATGTTGGCAAATTCATCTGTTTGGGTCGTAAACGGCCACGAACGATATTTGCGCTAATTTGAGTTCAAAAGAATGAAAGTTTGGTCACTGTCTCGGAATGGGGTGAAAACCCACCGATCCACTCCATTTTTCATGAGGATTCTGAAATATCAAATAGTGTTGTCAAATTCATCTGTTTGTGTCCTCAACCACCACGAACCATATTTAGGCTAATTTGAGGTCAAAAGAATGAAAGTTTGGTCACTGTCTCGGACTGCGGTGAAAACCCACCTATCCACTCCATTTTTCATGAGGATTCTAGAGTGTTCAATAATGTTGGCAAATTCATCTGTTTGGGTCGTAAACGTCCACGAACGATATTTGCGCTAATTTGAGTTCAAAAGAATGAAAGTTTGGTCACTGTCTCGGAATGGGGTGAGAACCCACCGATCCACTCCATTTTTCATGAGGATTCTGAAATATCAAATAGTGTTGTCAAATTCATCTGTTTGTGTCCTCAACCACCACGAACCATATTTAGGCTAATTTGAGGTCAAAAGAATGAAAGTTTGGTCACTGTCTCGGAATGCGGTGAAAACCCACCTATCCACTCCATTTTTCATGAGGATTCTAGAATGTCCAATAATGTTGTCAACTTCATCTTTTTGTGTCCTCAACCGCCACGAACGAGATTTGGGCTAATTTGAGGTCAAAAGAATGAAAGTTTGGTCACTGTCTCGGAATGGGGTGAAAACCCACCTATCGACTCCATTTTTAGTGAGGATTCTAGAATGTTCAATAATGTTGGCAAATTCATCTGTTTGGGTCGTTAACGGGCACGAACGATATTTGCGCTAATTTGAGTTCAAAAGAATGAAAGTTTGGTCACTGTCTCGGAATGGGGTGAAAACCCACCGATCCACTCCATTTTTCATGAGGATTCTGAAATATCAAATAGTGTTGTCAAATTCATCTGTTTGTGTCCTCAACCACCACGAACCATATTTAGGCTAATTTGAGGTCAAAAGAATGAAAGTTTGGTCACTGTCTCGGACTGCGGTGAAAACCCACCTATCCACTCCATTTTTCATGAGGATTCTAGAGTGTTCAATAATGTTGGCAAATTCATCTGTTTGGGTCGTAAACGTCCACGAACGATATTTGCGCTAATTTGAGTTCAAAAGAATGAAAGTTTGGTCACTGTCTCGGAATGGGGTGAGAACCCACCGATCCACTCCATTTTTCATGAGGATTCTGAAATATCAAATAGTGTTGTCAAATTCATCTGTTTGTGTCCTCAACCACCACGAACCATATTTAGGCTAATTTGAGGTCAAAAGAATGAAAGTTTGGTCACTGTCTCGGAATGCGGTGAAAACCCACCTATCCACTCCATTTTTCATGAGGATTCTAGAATGTCCAATAATGTTGTCAACTTCATCTTTTTGTGTCCTCAACCGCCACGAACGAGATTTGGGCTAATTTGAGGTCAAAAGAATGAAAGTTTGGTCACTGTCTCGGAATGGGGTGAAAACCCACCTATCCACTCCATTTTTCATGAGGATTCTAGAATGTCCAATAATGTTGTCAAATTCATCTGTTTGTGTCCTCAACCGCCACGAACGATATTTGGGCTAATGTGAGGTCAAAAGAATGAAAGTTTGGTCACTCTGTATTGGAATGGGCTGAAAACCCACCTATCGACCCCATTTTTAGTGAGGATTCTAGAATGTTCAATAATGTTGGCAAATTCATCTGTTTGGGTCTTAAACGGCCAAGAACGATATTTACGCTAATTTGAGTTCAAAAGAATGAAAGTTTGGTCACTGTCTCGGAATGGGGTGAAAACCCACCGATCCTCACCATTTTTCAAGAGGATTCTAAAATGTCAAATCGTGTTGTCAAATTCATCTGTTTGTGTCCTCAACCGCCACGAACGATATTTGGGCTAATTTGAGGTCAAAAGAATGAATGTTTGGTCACTCTCTCGGAATGGGCTGAAAACCCACCTAACGACTCCATTTTTTATGAGGATTCTAGAATGTCCAATAATGTTGAGAAATTCATCTGTTTGGGTCTTACACGGCCACGAACAAGATTTGGGCTAATTTGAGGTCAAAAGATTGAAAGCTTGGTCACTATCTCGGAATGGGCTGAAAACCCACCTATCGACTCCATTTTTAGTGAGGATTCTAGAATGTTCAATAATGTTGGCAAATTCATCTCTTTGGGTCTTAAACGGCCACGAACGATATTTGCGCTAATTTGAGTTCGAAAGAATGAAAGTTTGGTCACTATCTCGGAATTGGGTGAAAACCCACCTATCCACTCCATTTTTCATGAGGATTCTAGAATGTCCAATAATGTTGGCAAATTCATCTGTTTGTATCCTCAACCACCACGAACCATATTTAGGCTAATTTGAGGTCAAAAGAATGAAAGTTTTGTCACTGTCTCGGAATGGGGTGAAAACCCACCTATCCACTCCATTTTTCATGAGGATTCTAGAATGTCCAATAATGTTGTCAACTTCATCTATTTGTGTCCTCAACCGCCACGAACGAGATTTGGGCTAATTTGAGGTCAAAAGAATGAAAGTTTGGTCACTGTCTCGGAATACGGTGAAAACCCACCTATCCACTCCATTTTTCATGAGGATTCTAGAATGTCCAATAATGTTGTCAAATTCATCTGTTTGTGTCCTCAACCGCCACGAACGATATTTGGGCTAATGTGAGGTCAAAAGAATGAAAGTTTGGTCACTGTATTGGAATGGGCTGAAAACCAACCTATCGACCCCATTTTTAGTGAGGATTCTAGAATGTTCAATAATGTTGGTAAATTCATCTGTTTGGGTCGTAAACGGCCACGAACGATATTTGCGCTAATTTGAGTTCAAAAGAATGAAAGTTTGGTCACTGTCTCGGAATGGGGTGAAAACCCACCTATCCACTCCATTTTTCATGAGGATTCTGAAATATCAAATAGTGTTGTCAAATTCATCTGTTTGTGTCCTCAACCACCACGAACAATATTTAGGCTAATTTGAGGTCAAAAGAATGAAAGTTTGGTCACTGTCTCGGAATGCGGTGAAAACCCACCTATCCACTCCATTTTTCATGAGGATTCTAGAGTGTTCAATAATGTTGGCAAATTCATCTGTTTGGGTCGTAAACGTCCACGAACGATATTTGCGCTAATTTGAGTTCAAAAGAATGAAAGTTTGGTCACTGTCTCGGAATGGGGTGAGAACCCACCGATCCACTCCATTTTTCATGAGGATTCTGAAATATCAAATAGTGTTGTCAAATTCATCTGTTTGTGGCCTCAACCACTACGAACAATATTCGGGCTAATTTGAGGTCAAAAGAATGAAAGTTTGGTCACTGTCTCGGAATGGACTGAAAACCCACCTATCGACTCCATTTTTTGTGAGGATTCTAGAATGTTCAATAATGTTGGCAAATTCATCTGTTTGGGTCGTAAACGGCCACGAACGATATTTGCGCTAATTTGAGTTCAAAAGAATGAAAGTTTGGTCACTGTCTCGGAATGGGGTGAAAACCCACCGATCCACTCCATTTTTCATGAGGATTCTGAAATATCAAATAGTGTTGTCAAATTCATCTGTTTGTGTCCTCAACCACCACGAACCATATTTAGGCTAATTTGAGGTCAAAAGAATGAAAGTTTGGTCACTGTCTCGGAATGCGGTGAAAACCCACCTATCCACTCCATTTTTCATGAGGATTCTAGAGTGTTCAATAATGTTGGCAAATTCATCTGTTTGGGTCGTAAACGTCCACGAACGATATTTGCGCTAATTTGAGTTCAAAAGAATGAAAGTTTGGTCACTGTCTCGGAATGGGGTGAGAACCCACCGATCCACTCCATTTTTCATGAGGATTCTGAAATATCAAATAGTGTTGTCAAATTCATCTGTTTGTGTCCTCAACCACCACGAACCATATTTAGGCTAATTTGAGGTCAAAAGAATGAAAGTTTGGTCACTGTCTCGGAATGCGGTGAAAACCCACCTATCCACTCCATTTTTCATGAGGATTCTAGAATGTCCAATAATGTTGTCAACTTCATCTTTTTGTGTCCTCAACCGCCACGAACGAGATTTGGGCTAATTTGAGGTCAAAAGAATGAAAGTTTGGTCACTGTCTCGGAATGGGGTGAAAACCCACCTATCCACTCCATTTTTCATGAGGATTCTTGAATGTCCAATAATGTTGTCAAATTCATCTGTTTGTGTCCTCAACCGCCACGAACGATATTTGGGCTAATGTGAGGTCAAAAGAATGAAAGTTTGGTCACTGTATTGGAATGGGCTGAAAACCCACCTATCGACTCCATTTTTAGTGAGGATTCTAGAATGTTCAATAATGTTGGCAAATTCATCTGTTTGGGTCTTAAACGGCAAAGAACGATATTTGCGCTAATTTGAGTTCAAAAGAATGAAAGTTTGGTCACTGTCTCGGAATGGGGTGAAAACCCACCGATCCTCACCATTTTTCATGAGGATTCTGAAATATCAAATAGTGTTGTCAAATTCATCTGTTTGTGGCCTCAACCACCACGAACAATATTCGGGCTAATTTGAGGTCAAAAGAATGAAAGTTTGGTCACTGTCTCGGAATGGACTGAAAACCCACCTATCGACTCCATTTTTAGTGAGGATTCTAGAATGTTCAATAATGTTGGCAAATTCATCTGTTTGGGTCGTGAACGGCCACGAACGATATTTGCGCTAATTTGAGTTCAAAAGAATGAAAGTTTGGTCACTGTCTCGGAATGGGGTGAAAACCCACCGATCCACTCCATTTTTCATGAGGATTCTGAAATATCAAATAGTGTTGTCAAATTCATCTGTTTGTGTCCTCAACCACCACGAACCATATTTAGGCTAATTTGAGGTCAAAAGAATGAAAGTTTGGTCACTGTCTCGGAATGCGGTGAAAACCCACCTATCCACTCCATTTTTCATGAGGATTCTAGAGTGTCCAATAATGTTGGCAAATTCATCTGTTTGTGTCCTTAACCGCCACGAACGATATTTGGGCTAATGTGAGGTCAAAAGAATGAAAGTTTGGTCACTGTCTTGGAATGGGCTGAAAACCCACCTATCGACTCCATTTTTAGTGAGGATTCTAGAATGTTCAACAATGTTGGCAAATACATCTGTTTGGGTCTTAAACGGCCAAGAACGATATTTGCGCTAATTTGAGTTCAATAGAATGAAAGTTTGGTCACTGTCTCGGAATGGGGTGAAAACCCACCGATCCTCACCATTTTTCAAGAGGATTCTAAAATGTCAAATAGTGTTGTCAAACTCATCTGTTTGTGTCCTCAACCGCCACGAACAAGATTTAGGCTAATTTGAGGTCAAAAGAATGAAAGTTTGGTCACTGTCTCGGAATGCGGTGAAAACCCACCTATCCACTCCATTTTTCATGAGGATTCTGGAATGTCAAATAATGTTGTCAAATTCATCTGTTTCTGTCCTCAACCGCCACAAACGAGATTTGGGCCAATTTGAGGTCAAAAGAATGAATGTTTGGTCACACTCTCGGAATGGGCGGAAAACCCACCTAACGACTCCATTTTTTATGAGGATTCTAGAATGTCAAATAATGTTGGGAAATTCATCTCTTTGGGTCTTAAACGGCCACGAACGAGATTTGGGCTAATTTGAGGTCAAAAGAATGAAAGTTTACTCACTGTCTCGCAATGGGGTGAAAACCCACCTATCGACTCCATTTTTAGTGAGGATTCTAGAATGTTCAATAATGTTGGCAAATTCATCTCTTTGGGTCTTAAACGGCCACGAACGATATTTGCACTAATTTGCGTTCAAAAGAATGAAAGTTTGGTCACTGTCTCGGAATGGGGTGAAAACCCACCGATCCACTCCATTTTTCATGTGGATTCTAAAATGTCAAATAGTGTTGTCAAAGTCATCTGTTTGTGTCCTCAACCACCACGAACGAGATTTGGGCTAATTTGAGGTCAAAAGAATGAAAGTTTGGTCACTATCTCGGAATGGGGTTAAAACCCACCCATCCACTCCATTTTTCATGACGATTCTAGAATGTCCAATAATGTTGTCAAATTCATCTGTTTGTGTCCTCAACCGCCACGAACGAGATTTGGGCTAATTTTAGGTCAAAAGAATGAAAGTTTGGTCACTGTCTCGGAATGGGGTGAAAACCCACCCATCCACTCTATTTTTCATGACGATTCTAGAATGTAAAATAATGTTGTCAAATTCATCTGTTTGTGTCCTCAACTGCCACGAACGATATTTGGGCTAATTTGAGGTGAAAAGAATGAATGTTTGGTCACTCTCTCGGAATGGGCTGAAAACCCACCTATCGACTCCATTTTTAGTGAGGATTCTAGAATGTCCAATAATGTTGAGAAATTCATCTGTTTGGGTCTTAAACAGCCACGAACGATATTTGGGCTAATTTGAGGTCAAAAGAAGGAAAGTTTGGTCACTGTCTCGGAATGGGCTGAAAACCCACCTATCGGCTCCATTTTTAGTGAGGATTCTAGAATGTTCAACAATGTTGGCAAATTCATCTCTTTGGGT
Organism: Inga oerstediana; assembly: GCA_963210345.1. Lineage (NCBI taxonomy): Eukaryota > Viridiplantae > Streptophyta > Magnoliopsida > Fabales > Fabaceae > Inga > Inga oerstediana. Next base: position 36,785,684 of record OY723408.1, on the reverse strand, counting down.
CTTAAACGGCACGAACGATATTTGCGCTAATTTGAGTTCAAAAGAATGAAAGTTTGGTCACTGTCTCAGAATGGGGTGAAAACCCACCGATACACTCCATTTTTCATGAGGATTCTAAAATGTCAAATAGTGTTGTCAAATTCATCTGTTTGTGTCCTCAACCACCACGAACGAGATTTGGGCTAATTTGAGGTCAAAAGAATTAAAGTTTGGTCACTGTGTCGGAATGCGTTGAAAACCCACCTATCAACTCCATTTTTAGTGAGGATTCTAGAATGTCCAATAATGTTGAGAAATTCATCTGTTTGGGTCTTAAATAGCCACGAACGATATTTGGGCTAATTTGAGGTCAAAAGAAGGAAAGTTTGGTCACTGTCTCGGAATGGGCTGAAAACCCACCTATCGGCTCCATTTTTAGTGAGGATTCTAGAATGTTCAACAATGTTGGCAAATTCATCTCTTTGGGTCTTAAATGGCACGAACGATATTTGCGCTAATTTGAGTTCAAAAGAATGAAAGTTTACTCACTGTCTCGCAATGGGGTGAAAACCCACCTATCGACTCCATTTTTAGTGAGGATTCTAGAATGTTTAATAATGTTGGCAAATTCATCTCTTTGGGTCTTAAACGGCCACGAACGATATTTGCACTAATTTGAGTTCAAAAGAATGAAAGTTTGGTCACTGTCTCGGAATGCGTTGAAAACCCACCTATCAACTCCATTTTTCTTGAGGATTCTAGAATGTCCAATAATGTTGTCAAATTCATCTGTTTATGTCCTCAACCGCCACAAACGATATTTGGGCTAATTTGAGGTCAAAAGAATGAATGTTTGGTCACTCTCTCGGAATGGGATGAAAACCCAACTAACGACTCCATTTTTCATGAGAATTCTAGAATGTCCAATAATGTTGAGAAATTCATCTGTTTGGGTCTTAAACGGCCACGAACGATATTTGGGCTAATTTGAGGTCAAAAGAAGGAAAGTTTGGTCACTGTCTCGGAATGGGCTGAAAACCCACCTATCGACTCCATTTTTAGTGAGGATTCTAGATTGTTCAATAATGTTGGCAAATTCATCTGTTTGGGTCTTAAACGGCACGAACGATATTTGCGCTAATTTGAGTTCAAAAGAATAAAAGTTTGGCCACTGTCTCGGAATGGGGTGAAAACCCAGCGATCCACTCCATTTTTCATGAGGATTCTACAATGTCAAATCGTGTTGGCAAATTCATCTGTTTGTTTCCTCAACCCCCACGAACGAGATTTGGGCTAATTTGAGGTCAAAAGAATGAAAGTTTGGTCACTGTCTCGAAATGGGCTGAAAACCCACCTATCGACTCCATTTTTAGTCAGGATTATAGAATGTTCAATAATGTTGGCAAATTCATCTGTTTGGGTCTTAAACGGCCACGAACGATATTTGCGCTAATTTGAGTTCAAAAGAATGAAATTTGGTCACTGTCTCGGAATCCGGTGAAAACCCACCGATCCACTCCATTTTTCATGAGGATTCTACAATGTCAAATAGTGTTGGCAAATTCATCTGTTTGTTTCCTCAACCCCCACGAACGAGATTTGGGCTAATTTGAGGTCAAAAGAATGAAAGTTTGGTCACTGTCTCGGAATGCGGTGAAAACCCACCTATCCACTCCATTTTTCATGAGGATTCTAGAATATCTAATAATGTTGTCAAATTCATCTGTTTATGTCCTCAACCGCCACAAACGAGATCTGGGCCAATTTGAGGTCAAAAGAATGAATGTTTGGTCACTCTGTCGGAATGGGCTGAAAACCCAACTAACGACTCCATTTTTTATGAGGATTCTAGAATGTCCAATATGATTGTCAAATTCATCTGTTTGGGTCTTAAACGGCCATGAACGAGATTTGGGCTAATTTGAGGTCAAAAGAATGAAAGTTTGGTCACTGTCTCGGAATGGGCTGAAAACCCACCTATCGACTCTATTTTTAGTCAGGATTATAGAATGTTCAATAATGTTGGCAAATTCATCTGTTTGGGTCTTAAATGGCCACGAACGATATTTGCGCTAATTTGAGTTCAAAAGAATGAAAGTTTGGTCACTGTCTCGGAATGGGGTGAAAACCCACCGATCCACTCCATTTTTCATGAGGATTCTACAATGTCAAATAGTGTTGGCAAATTCATCTGTTTCTTTCCTCAACCCCCACGAACGAGATTTGGGCTAATTTGAGGTCAAAAGAATGAAAGTTTGGTCACTGTCTCGGAATGCGGTGAAAACCCACCTATCCACTCCATTTTTCATGAGGATTCTAGAATGTCAAATAATGTTGTGAAATTCATCTGTTTGTGTCCTCAACCGCCACAAACGAGATTTGGGCTAATTTGAGGTCAAAAGAATGATAGTTTCGTCACTGTCTCAGAATGCGGTGAAAACCCACCTATCCACTCCTTTTTTCATGTGGATTCTATAATGTCCCATAATGTTGTCAAATTTATCTGTTTGTGTCCTCAACCGCCACGAACGAGATTTGGGCTAATTTGAGGTCAAAAGAATGAATGTTTGGTCACTCTCTCGGAATGGGCTGAAAACCCACCTAACGACTCCATTTTTTATGAGGATTCTAGAATGTCCAATAATGTTGCAAAATTCATCTGTTTGGGTCTTAAACGGCCACGAACGATATTTGGGCTAATTTGAGGTCAAAAGAATGAAAGTTTGGTCACTGTCTCGGAATGGGCTGAAAACCCACCGATCGACTCCATTTTTCGTGAGGATTCTAGAATGTTCAATAATGTTGGCAAATTCGTCTCTTTGGGTCTTAAACAGCCATGAACGATATTTGCGCTAATTTGAGTTCAAAAGAATGAAAGTTTGGTCACTGTCTCGGAATGGGATGAAAACCCACCCATCCACTCCATTTTTTATGAGGATTCTAGAATTTTCAATAATGTTGTCAAATTCATCTGTTTGGGTCTTTAACGGCCACGAACAAGATTTGGGCTAATTTGTCGTCAAAAGAATGAAAGTTTAGTCACTGTCTTGGAATGGGCAGAAAACCCACATATCCACTCCATTTTTCATGACGATTCTAGAATGTCCAATAATTTTGTCAAATTGATCTGTTTGGGTCCTGAACCGCCACATATGCTTTTTGGATTAATTTTAGGTCAAAAGAATGAAAGTTTGGACTCTGTCTCGGAATGGGGTATTCGTATGTGGTTTTTTGAAACGTATCAATAAGCTAGACCCATTCTTCGAGTTTTTTCATGCCATAAATAAACTCAAACACTCATGAAATCTGTCGGACAGGCTCATTCACACCTCTTACAACCATCACAGTCCTCTGTTCTTGGAGCAGAAGCTATTTGCTTAGCTTTACATCCGTCCCAAGGTATCATTTCTAATACATCTGTGGGGCAGGCTCGGAAACATTGAGTACATCCTATACATGTATCATAAATCTTTACTGAATGAGACATTGGCTCTATTTTTCATGAGGATTCTAGAATGTCAAATAGTGTTGTTAAATTCATCTGTTTGTGTCCTCAACCACCACGAACGAGATTTGGGCTAATTTGAGGTCAAAAGAATGAAAGTTTGGTCACTGTCTCGGAATGCGGTGAAAACCCATCTATCCACTCCATTTTTCATGAGAATTCTAGAATGTCCAATAATGCTGAGAAATTCATTTGTTTGTGTCTTAAACAACCACGAACAAGATTTGGGCTAATTTGAGTTCAAAAGAATGAAAGTTTGGTCACTGTCTCGGAATGCGGTGAAAACCCACCTATCCACTCCATTTTTCATGAGGATTCTAAAATGTCAAATAATGTTGTCAAATTCATCTGTTTATGTCCTCAACCGCCAAGAACCAGATTTGGGCTAATTTGAGGTCAAATGAATGATAGTTTCGTCACTGTCTCGGAATGCGGTGAAAACCCACATATCCACTCCATTTTTCATGCGGATTCTAGAATGTCCAATAATGTTGTCAAATTCATCTGTTTGTGTCCTCAACCGCCACGAACGATATTTGGGCTAATTTGATGTCAAAAGAATGAATGTTTGGTCACTCTCTCGGAATGGGCTGAAAACCCACCTAACAACTCCATTTTTGATGAGGATTCAAGAATGTCCAATAATGTTGAGAAATTCATCTGTTTGGGTCTTAAACGGCCATGAACGATATTTGGGCTAATTTGAGGTCAAAAGAATGAAAGTTTGGTCACTGTCTCGGAATGGGCTGAAAACCCACCTATCGACTCCATTTTTAGTGAGGACTCTAGAATGTTCAATAATGTTGGCAAATTCAACTGTTTGGGTCTTAAACGGCCACGAACGATATTTATGCTAATTTGAGTTCAAAAGAATGAAAGTTTGGTCACTGTCTCGGAATGGGGTGAAAACCCGCCCATCCACTCCATTTTTCATGAGGATTCTAAAATGTCAAATAGTGTTGTCAAATTCATCTGTTTGTTTCCTCAACCACCACGAACGAGATTTGCGCTAATTTGAGGTCAAAAGAATGAAAGTTTGGTCACTGTCTCGGAATGCGGTGAAAACCCACCTATCCACTCCATTTTTCATGAGGATTCTAGAATATCCTATAATGTTGACAAATTCATCTGTTTGGGTCTTAAACAGCCACAAACAAGATTTGGGCTAATTTTAGTTCAAAAGAATGAAAGTTTGGTCACTGACTCGGAATGCGGTGAAAACCCACCTATCCACTCCATTTTTCATGAGGATTCTAGAATATCCTATAATGTTGAGAAATTCATCTGTTTGGGTCTTAAACAGCCACGAACAACATTTGGGCTAATTTGAGTTCAAAAGAATGAATGTTTGTTCACTGTCTCGGAATGCGGTGAAAACCCACCTATCCACTCCATTTTTCATGAGGATCTAGAATGGCAAATAGTGTTGTCAAATTGATCTGTTTGTGTCCTCAACCGCCACAAACGATATTTGGGCTAATTTGAGGTCAAAAGAATGAATGTTTGGTCACTCTCTCGGAATGGGCTGAAAACCCACCAATCAACTCCATTTTTAGTGAGGATTCTAGAATGTTCAATAAGGTTGGCAAATTCATCTGTTTGTGTCTTAAACGGCCACGAACGATATTTCCGCTAATTTGAGTTCAAAAGAATGAAAGTTTGGTCACTCTCTCGGAATGGGGTGAAAACCTACCGATCCACTCCATTTTTCATGAGGATTCTAAAATGTCAAATAGTGTTGTCAAATTCATCTGTTTGTGTCCTCACCAACACGAACGAGGTTTGGGCTAATTTGAGGTCAAAAGAATGAAAGTTTGGTCACTGTCTCGGAATGGGCTGAAAACCCACCTATCGACTCCATTTTTAGTAAGGATTCTAGAATGTTCAATAAGGTTTTCAAATTCATCTGTTTGTGTCTTAAACGGCCACGGACGATATTTCCGCCAATTTGAGTTCAAAAGAATGAAAGTTTGGTCGCTATCTCGGAATGGGGTGAAAACCCACCGATCCACTCCATTTTTCATGAGGATTGTAGAATGTCAAATAATGTTGTCAAATTCATCTGTTTATGTCCCAACCGCCACGAACGAGATTTGGGCTAATTTGAAGTCAAAAGAATGAATGTTTGGTCACTCTCTCGGAATGGGCTGAAAACCCACCTAACGACTCCATTTTTTATGAGGATTCTAGAATGTCCAATAATGTTGAGAAATTCATCTGTTTGGGTCTTAAACAGCCACGAACGAGATTTGGGCTAATTTGAGGTCAAAAGAATGAAAGTTTGGTCACTGTCTCGGAATGGGCTGAAAACCCACCTATCGACTCCATTTTTAGTGAGGACTCTAGAATGTTCAATAATGTTGGCAAATTCATCTGTTTGGGTCATAAACGGCCACAAACCATATTTGCGCTAATTTGAGTTCAAAAGAATGAAAGTTTGGTCACTGTCTCGGAATGGGGTGAAAACCCACCCATCCACTCCATTTTTCATGAGGATTCCAAAATGTCAAATAGTGTTGTCAAATTCATCTGTTTGTGTCCTCAACCACCACGAACGAGATTTGCGCTAATTTGACGTCAAAAGAATGAAAGTTTAGTCACTGTCTCGGAATGCGGTGAAAACCCACCTATCCACTCCATTTTTCATGAGGATTCTAGAATATCCTATAATGTTGAGAAATTCATCTGTTTGGGTCTTAAACAGCCACGAGCAAGATTTGGGCTAATTTGAGTTCAAAAGAATGAAAGTTTGGTCACTGTCTCGGAATGGGCTGAAAACCCACCTATCGACTCCATTTTTAGTGAGGACTCTAGAATGTTCAATAATGTTGGCAAATTCATCTGTTTGGGTCATAAACGGCCACAAACCATATTTGCGCTAATTTGAGTTCAAAAGAATGAAAGTTTGGTCACTGTCACGGAATGGGGTGAAAACCCACCCATCCACTCCATTTTTCATGAGGATTCTAAAATGTCAAATAGTGTTGTCAAATTCATCTGTTTGTGTCCTCAACCACCACGAACGAGATTTGCGCTAATTTGACGTCAAAAGAATGAAAGTTTGGTCACTGTCTCGGAATGCGGTGAAAACCCACCTATCCACTCCATTTTTCATGAGGATTCTAGAATATCCTATAATGTTGAGAAATTCATCTGTTTGGGTCTTAAACAGCCACGAGCAAGATTTGGGCTAATTTGAGTTCAAAAGAATGAAAGTTTGGTCACTGTCTCGGAATGCGGTGAAAACCATCCTATCCACTCCATTTTTCATGAGGATTCTAGAATGTCAAATAATGTTGTAAAATTCATCTGTTTGTGTCCTCAACCGCCACCAACGAGATTTGGGCTAATTTGAGGTCAAAAGAATGAAAGTTTGGTCACCGTCTCGAAATGGGGTGAAAACCCACCTATCCACTAAATTTTTCATGAGGATTTTAGAATGTCCAATAATGTTGAGAAATTCATCTCTTTGGGTCTTAAACGGCCACGAACGAGATTTGGGCTAATTTGAGGCCAAAAGAATGAAAGTTTTTTCACTGTCTCGGAATGGGCTGAAAACCCACCTATCGACACCATTTTTAGTGAGGATTCTAGAATGTGCAATAATGTTGGCAAATTCATCTGTTTGGGTCTTAATCGTCCACGAACGATATTTGCGCTAATTTGAGTTCAAAAGAGTGAAAGTTTGGTCATTGTCTCGGAATGGGGTGAAAACCCACGGATCCACTCCATTTTTCATGAGGAATCTGAAATATCAAATAGTGTTGTCAAATTCATCTGTTTGTGTCCTCAACCGCCACGAACGAGATTTGGGCTAATTTGATGTCAAAAGAATGAAAGTTTGGTCACCGTCTCGAAATGGGGTGAAAACCCACCTATCCACTAAATTTTTCATGAGGATTTTAGAATGTCCAATAATGTTGAGAAATTCATCTCTTTGGGTCTTAAACGGCCACGAACGAGATTTGGGCTAATTTGAGGCCAAAAGAATGAAAGTTTTTTCACTGTCTCGGAATGGGCTGAAAACCCACCTATCGACACCATTTTTAGTGAGGATTCTAGAATGTGCAATAATGTTGGCAAATTCATCTGTTTGGGTCTTAATCGTCCACGAACGATATTTGCGCTAATTTGAGTTCAAAAGAGTGAAAGTTTGGTCATTGTCTCGGAATGGGGTGAAAACCCACGGATCCACTCCATTTTTCATGAGGAATCTGAAATATCAAATAGTGTTGTCAAATTCATCTGTTTGTGTCCTCAACCGCCACGAACGAGATTTGGGCTAATTTGATGTCAAAAGAATGAATGTTTGGTCACTGTCTCGGAATGGGCTGAAAACCCACCTATCCACTCCATTTTTCATGAGGATTCTAGAATGTCAAATAATGTTGTCAAATTCATCTGTTTCTGTCCTCAACCGCCACAAACGATATTTGGGCTAATTTGAGGTCTATAGAATGAATGTTTGGTCACTCTCTCGGAATGGGCTGAAAACCCACCTAACGACTCCATTTTTGATGAGGATTCTTGAATGTCCAATAATATTGTGAAATTCATCTGTTTGGGTCTTAAACGGCCACGAACGAGATTTGGGCTAATTTGAGTTCAAAAGAATGAAAGTTTGGTCACTGTCTCGGAATGGGCTGAAAACCCACCTATCGACTCCATTTTTAGTGAGGATTCTAGAATGTTCAATAATGTTAGGAAATTCATCTGTTTGCGTCTTAAACGGCCACGAACGATATTTCCGCTAATTTGAGTTCAAAAGAATGAAAGTTTGGTCACTGTCTCGGAATGTGGTGAAAACCCACCTATCCACTCCATTTTTCATGAGGATTCTAGAATGTCCAATAATGTTGTCAAATTCATCTATTTTTGTCCTCAACCACCACGAACGAGATTTGGGCTAATTTGAGGTCAAAAGAATGAAAGTTTGGTCACTGTCTCAGAATGCGGTGAAAACCTACCTATCCACTCCATTTTTCATGAGGATTCTAGAATGCAAAATAATGTTGTCAAATTCATCTGTTTGTGTCCTCAACCGCCACGAACGAGATTTGGGCTAATTTGAGGTCAAAAGAATGATAGTTTCGTCACTGTCTCGGAATGCGGTGAAAACCCACCTATCCACTCCATTTTTCATGAGGATTCTAGAATGACCAATAATGTTGTCAAATTCATCTGTTTGTGTCCTCAACCGCCACGAACGATATTTGGGCTAATTTGAGGTCAAAAGAATGAATGTTTGGTCACTCTCTCGGAATGGGCTGAAAACGCACCTAACGACTCCATTTTTCATGAGAATTCTAGAATGTCCAATAATGTTGAGAAATTCATCTGTTTGGGTCTTAAACGGCCACGAACGAGATTTGTGCTAATTTGAGGTCAAAAGAATGAAAGTTTTTTCACTGTCTCGGAATGGGCTGAAAACCCACCTATCGACTCCATTATTAGTGAGGATTCTAGAATGTTCAATAATGTTGGCAAATTCATCTCTTTGGGTCTTAAACGGCCACAAACGATATTTGCGCTAATTTGAGTTCAAAAGAATGAAAGTTTTGTCACTGTCTCGGAATGGGGTGAAAACCCACCTATCCACTCCATTTTTCATGAGGATTCTAGAATGTCCAATAATGTTGTGAAATTCATCTGTTTGGTTCTTAAACAGCCACGAACAAGATTTGGGCTAATTTGAGTTCAAAAGAATGAAAGTTTGGTCACTGTCTCGGAATGCGGTGAAAACCCACCTATCCACTCCATTTTTCATGAGGATTCTAGAATGTCAAATAATGTTGTCAAATTCATCTGTTTGTGTCCTCAACCGCCATGAACTAGATTTGGGCTAATTTGAGGTCAAAAGAATGATAGTTTTGTCACTGTCTCGGAATGGGCTGAAAACCCACCTAACGACTTCATTTTTTATGAGGATTCTAGAATGTCTAATAATCGTTACTGGCCGTTTAAGACCCAAACAGATGAATTTGACAACATTATTGGACATTCTAGAATCCTCATTAAAAATGTAGTGGATCGGTGGGTTTTCACCCCATTCTGAGACAGTGACCAAACTTTTATTCTTTTAACGACAAATTAGCCCAAATCTTATTAGTGGCCGTTCAAGACCCAAACAACAGAATTTGACAACATTATTGCACTTTCTTGAAGCCTCATGAAAAATGGAGTGGATGGGTGGGTTTTCACAACATTCTGAGAGTGATCAAACTTTCATTCTTTTGACCTCAAATTAGCCCAAATCTTGTTCATGGCGGTTGAGGACACAAACAGATGAATTTGACAATATTATTGGACATTCTAGAATCCTCAAGAAAAATGGAGTGGATCGGTGGGTTTTCACCCCATTCCGAGACAGTGACCAAACTTTTATTCTTTTGACGACAAATTAGCCCAAATCTTGTTAGTGGCCGTTCAAGACCCAAACAGAAGAATTTGACAACATTATTGCACATTCTTGAATCCTCATTAAAAAGAACATGGATGGGTGGGTTTTCACCCCATTCCGAGACAGTGACCAAAGTTTCATTCTTTTGACCTCAAATTAGCCCAAATCTCGTTCGTGGCAGTTGAGGACACCAACAGATGAATTTGACAACATTATTGAACTTTCTAGAATCCTCATGAAAAATGGAGTGGATCGGTGGGTTTTCACCCCATTCTGAGACAGTGACCAAACTTTCATTCTTTTGACCTCAAATTAGCCCAAATCTCGTTCGTGGCCGTTTAAGATCCAAACAGATGAATTTGCAACATTATTGGACATTCTAGAATCCTCATTAAAAATGGAGTGGTTTGGTGGGTTTTCAGGCCATTCCGAGAGAGTGACCAAACATTCATTCTTTTAACCTCTTATTAGCCCAAATCTCGTTCGTGGCCGTTCACTACCCAAACAGATTAATTTGACAACATTATTGGATATTCTAGAATCCTCATGAAAAATGGAGTGGATAGATAGGTTTTCACCGCATTCCGAGACAGTGACCTAACTTTCATTCTTTTGACCTCCAACTAGCCCAAATCTCGTTCGTGGCGGTTGAGACACAAACATATGAATTTGACAACATTATTGGACATTCTAGAATCCTCATGAAAAATGGAGTGGATAGGTGGGTTTTCACCCCATTCCGAGACAGTGACCAAACTTTCATTCTTTTGACTTCAAATTAGCCAAAATCTCGTTCGTGGCGGTTGAGGACACCAACAGATGAATTTGACAACATTATTAGACATTCTAGAATCCTCATTAAAAAGGTAGTGGATAGGTGGGTTTTCACCCCATTCGAAGACAGTTAGGAAACTTTCATTCTTTTGACTTCAAATTAGCCCAAATCTCGTTCGTGGCCATTTAAGACCCAAACAGATGAATTTCTCAACATTATTGGACATTCTAGAATCCTCATTAAAAATGGAGTGGTTAGGTGGGTTTTCAGCCCATTCCGAGAGAGTGACCAAACATTCATTCTTTTGACCTCTTATTAGCCCAAATATCGTTCGTGCCCGTTCATGTCCCAAACAGATGAATTTGACAACATTATTGGACATTCTAGAATCCTCATGAAAAAGGGAGTGGATAGGTGGGTTTTCACCCCATTCCGAGACAGTGACGAAACTTTCATTCTTTTGACCTCCAATTAGCCCAAATCTCGTTCTGGCGGTTGAGACACAAACAGATGAATTTGACCACATTATTGGACATTCTAGAATCCTCATGAAAAATGGAGTTGATAGGTGGGTTTTCACCCCATTGCGAGACAGTGACCAAACTTTCATTCTTTTGACCTCAAATTAGCCAAAATCTCGTTCGTGGCGGTTGAGGACACCAACAGATGAATTTGACAACATTATTGGACATTCTAGAATCCTCATTAAAAATGTAGTGGATAGGTGGGTTTTCACCCCATTCGAAGACAGTTAGGAAACTTTCATTCTTTTGACTTCAAATTAGCCTAAATCTCGTTCGTGGCCGTTTAAGACCCAAACAGATGAATTTCTCAACATTATTGGACATTCTAGAATCCTCATTAAAAATGGAGCGGTTAGGTGGGTTTTCAGCCCATTCCGAAACAGTGACCAAACTTTCATTCTTTTGACCTCCAATTAGCCCAAATCTCGTTCGTGGCGGTTGAGACACAAACAGATGAATTTGACAACATTATTGGACATTCTAGAATCCTCATTAAAAATGTAGTGGATAGGTGGGTTTTCACCCCATTTCGAGACAGTGACCAAACTTTTATTCTTTTGACGACAAATTAGCCCAAATCTTGTTAGTGGCCGTTCAAGACCCAAACAGAAGAATTTGACAACATTATTGCACATTCTTGAATCCCGGTTAAAAATGGAGTGGATGGGTGGGTTTTCACAACATTCCGAGACAGTGACCAAACTTTCTTTCTTTTGACCTCAAATTAGCCCAAATCCCGTTTGTGGCGGTTGAGGACAAAAACAGATGGATTTGACAACATTATTGGACATTCTAGAATCCTCACGAAAAATGTAGTGGATAGGTGGGTGTTCACCCCATTCCGAGACAGTGACGAAACTTTCATTCTTTTGACCTCAAATTAGGCGAAATCTCGTTCGTGGTGGGTGAGGACACAAACAGGTGAATTTGACAACATTATTGGACATTCTACAATCCTCATTAAAAATGGAGTGGATAGGTGGGTCTTCACCCCATTCCGAGAGAGTGACCAAACATTCATTCTTTTGACATCAAATTAGCCAAAATCTTGTTCGTGGCCGTTTAGAACACAAACAGTTGAATTTGCAATATTATAGGACATTCAAGAATCCTCATGAAAAATGGAGTGAATTGGTGGGTTTTCACCCCATTCTGAGACAGTGACCAAACTTTCGAACTTTTGACCTCAAATTTGCCCAAATATCGATCGTGGCGGTTGAGGACACCAACAGATGAATTTGACAACATTATTGAACATTCTAGAATCCTCATGAAAAATGGAGTGGATAGGTGGGTTTTCACCCCATTCGAAGACAGTTAGGAAACTTTCATTCTTTTGACTTCAAATTAGCCCAAATCTCGTTCGTGGCCATTTAAGACCTAAACAGATGAATTTCTCAACATTATTGGACATTCTAGAATCCTCATTAAAAATGGAGTGGTTAGGTGGGTTTTCAGCCCATTCCGAGAGAGTGACCAAACATTCATTCTTTTGACCTCTTATTAGCCCAAATATCGTTCGTGGCCGTTCAAGACCCAAACAGAAGAATTTGACAACATTATTGGACATTCTAGAATCCTCATTAAAAATGGAGTGGTTAGGTGGGTTTTCAGCCCATTCCGAGAGAGTGACCAAACATTCATTCTTTTGACCTCTTATTAGCCCAAATATCGTTCGTGGCCGTTCAAGACCCAAACAAAAGAATTTGACAACATTATTGCACATTCTTGAATCCTCATTAAAAAGGACATGGATGGGTGGGTTTTCACCCCATTCCGAGACAATGACCAAACTTTCATTCTTTTGACCTCAAATTAGCCCAAATCTAGTTCGTGGCCGTTTAAGATCCAAACAGATGAATTTGCAACATTATTGGACATTCTAGAATCCTCATTAAAAATGGAGAGGTTTGGTGGGTTTTCAGGCCATTCCGAGAGAGTGACCAAACATTCATTCTTTTAACCTCTTATTAGCCCAAATCTCGTTCGTGGCCGTTCACTACCCAAACAGATTAATTTGACAACATTATTGGACATTCTAGAATCCTCATGAAAAATGGAGTGGATAGGTAGGTTTTCACCGCATTCCGACACAGTGACCTAACTTTCATTCTTTTGACCTCAAATTAGCCCAAATCTCGTTCGTGGCCGTTTAAGATCCAAACAGATGAATTTGCAACATTATTGGACATTCTAGAATCCTCATTAAAAATGGAGTGGTTTGGTGGGTTTTCAGGCCATTCCGAGAGAGTGACCAAACATTCATTCTTTTGACCTCAAATTAGCCCAAATCTTATTCGTGGCGGTTGAGGGCACAAACAGATGAATTTGACAACACTATTTGACATTTTAGAATCCTCTTGAAAAATGGTGAGGATCGGTGGGTTTTCACCCCATTCCGAGACAGTGACCAAACTTTCATTCTTTTGACCTCAAATTTGCCCAAATATCGATCATGGCGGTTGAGAACACCAACAGATGAATTTGACAACATTATTGAACATTCTAGAATCCTCATGAAAAATGGAGTGGATAGGTGGGTTTTCATCCCATTCCGAGACAGTGACCAAACTTTCATTCTTTTGACCTCAAATTAGCCAAAATCTCGTTCGTGGCGGTTGAGGACACCAACAGATGAATTTGACAACATTATTGGACATTCTAGAATCCTCATTAAAAATGTAGTGGATAGGTGGGTTTTCACCCCATTCGAAGACAGTTAGGAAACTTTCATTCTTTTGACTTCAAATTAGCCCAAATCTCGTTCGTGGCCGTTTAAGACCCAAACAGATGAATTTCTCAACATTATTGGACATTCTAGAATCCTGATTAAAAATAGAGTGGTTAGGTGGGTTTTCATCCCATTCCGAGAGAGTGACCAAACATTCATTATTTTGACCTCTTATTAGCCCAAATATCGTTCGTGGCCGTTCACGTCCCAAACAGATGAATTTGACAACATTATTGGACATTCTAGAATCCTCATGAAAAAAGTAGTGGATAGGTGGGTTTTCACCCCATTCCAAGACAGTGACGAAACTTTCATTCTTTTGACCTCCAATTAGCCCAAATCTCGTTCGTGGCGGTTGAGACACACAGACAAATGAATTTGACAACATTATTGGACATTCTAGAATCCTCATGAAAAATGTAGTGGATAGGTGGGTTTTCACCCCATTCGAAGACAGTTAGGAAATTTTCATTCTTTTGACTTCAAATTAGCCCAAATATCGTTCGTGGCCGTTCATGTCCCAAACAGATGAATTTGACAACATTATTGGACATTCTAGAATCCTCATGAAAAAGGGAGTGGATAGGTGGGTTTTCACCCCATTGCGAGACAGTGACCAAACTTTCATTCTTTTGACCTCAAATTAGCCCAAATCTCGTTCGTGGCGGTTGAGGACACCAACAGATGAATTTGACTACATTATTGGACATTCTAGAATCCTCATTAAAAATGTAGTGGATAGGTGGGTTTTCACCCCATTCCGAGACAGTGACCAAACTTTTATTCTTTTGACGACAAATTAGCCCAAATCTTGTTAGTGGCCGTTCAAGACCCAAACAGAAGAATTTGACAACATTATTGCACATTCTTGAATCCCTGTTAAAAATGGAGTGGATGGGTGGGTTTTCACAACATTACGAGACAGTGACCAAACTTTCATTCTTTTGACCTCAAATTAGCCCAAATCTCGTTTCTGGCGGTTGAGGACAGAAACAGATGAATTTGACAAATTATTGGACATTCTAGAATCCTCATGAAAAACGGAGTGGATAGGTCACCGCATTCCGAGACAGTGACCAAACTTTCATTCTTTTGACCTCCAACTAGCCCAAATCTCGTTCGTGGCAGTTGAGACACAAACAGATGAATTTGACAACATTATTGGACATTCTAGAATCCTCATGAAAAATGGAGTGGATAGGTGGGTTTTCACCCCATTCCGAGACAGTGACCAAACTTTCATTCTTTTGACCTCAAATTAGCCCAAATCTCGTTTGTGGCGGTTGAGGACATAAACAGATGAATTTGACAAGATTATTGGACATTCTAGAATCCTCATGAAAAATGGAGTGGATAGGTTGGTTTTCACCGCATTCCGAGAGAGTGACCAAACATTCATTCTTTTAACCTCTTATTAGGCCAAATCTCGTTCGTGGCCGTTCACTACCCAAACAGATTAATTTGACAACATTATTGGACATTCTAGAATCCTCATGAAAAATGGAGTGGATAGGTGGGTTTTCACCCCATTCCGAGACAGTGACCAAACTTTCATTCTTTTGACCTCAAATTAGCCAAAATCTCGTTCGTGGCGGTTGAGGACACCAACAGATGAATTTGACAACATTATTGGACATTCTAGAATCCTCATTAAAAATGTAGTGGATAGGTGGGTTTTCACCCCATTCGAAGACAGTTAGGAAACTTTCATTCTTTTGACTTCAAATTAGCCTAAATCTCGTTCGTGGTCGTTTAAGACCTAAACAGATGAATTTCTCAACATTATTGGACATTCTAGAATCCTCATTAAAAATGGAGTGGTTAGGTGGGTTTTCAGCCCATTCCGAGAGAGTGACCAAACATTCATTCTTTTGACCTCTTATTAGCCCAAATATCGTTCGTGGCCGTTCACGTCCCAAACACATGAATTTGACAACATTATTGGACATTCTAGAATCCTCATGAAAAAGGGAGTGGATAGGTGGGTTTTCACCCCATTCCGAAACAATGACCAAACTTTCATTCTTTTGACCTCTAATTAGCCCAAATCTCGTTCGTGGCGTTTGAGACACAAACAGATGAATTTGACAACATTATTGGACATTCTAGAATCCTCATTAAAAATGTAGTGGATAGGTAGGTTTTCACCGCATTCCGAGACAGTGACCAAACTTTCATTCTTTTGACCTCCAACTAGCCCAAATCTCATTCGTGGCAGTTGAGACACAAACAGATGAATTTGACAACATTATTGGACATTCTAGAATCCTCATGAAAAATGGAGTGGATAGGTGGGTTTTCACCCCATTCCGAGACAGTAACCAAACTTTCATTCTTTTGCCCTCAAATTAGCCCAAATCTCGTTCGTGGCGGTCGAGGACACAAACAGACGACTTTAAAAACACTATTTGACATTTTAGAATCCACATGAAAAATGGAGTGGATCGGTGGGTTTTCACCGCATTCCGAGACAGTGACCAAACTTTCATTCTTTTGACGTCAAATTAGCCCAAATCTCGTTCGTGGCGGTTGAGGACACAAACAGATGAATTTGACAGCATTATTTGACATTCTAGAATCCTCAGGAAAAATGGAGTGGATAGGTCGGTTTTCACCGCATTCCGAGACAGTGACCAAACTTTCATTCTTTTGACCTCAAATTAGCCCAAATCTCGTTTGTGGCGGTTGAGGACATAAACAGATGAATTTGACAAGATTATTGGACATTCTAGAATCCTCATGAAAAATGGAGTGGATAGGTCGGTTTTCACCGCATTCCGAGAGAGTGACCAAACATTCATTCTTTTAACCTCTTATTAGGCCAAATCTCGTTCGTGGCCGTTCACTACCCAAACAGATTAATTTGACAACATTATTGGACATTCTAGAATCCTCATGAAAAATGGAGTGGATAGGTGGGTTTTCACCCCATTCCGAGACAGTGACCAAACTTTCATTCTTTTGACCTCAAATTAGCCAAAATCTCGTTCGTGGCGGTTGAGGACACCAACAGATGAATTTGACAACATTATTGGACATTCTAGAATCCTCATTAAAAATGTAGTGGATAGGTGGGTTTTCACCCCATTCGAAGACAGTTAGGAAACTTTCATTCTTTTGACTTCAAATTAGCCTAAATCTCGTTCGTGGCCGTTTAAGACCTAAACAGATGAATTTCTCAACATTATTGGACATTCTAGAATCCTCATTAAAAATGGAGTGGTTAGTTGGGTTTTCAGCCCATTCCGAGAGAATGACCAAACATTCATTCTTTTGACCTCTTATTAGCCCAAATATCGTTCGTGGCCGTTCAAGACCCAAACAGAAGAATTTGACAACATTATTGCACATTCTTGAATCCTCATTAAAAAGGACATGGATGGGTGGGTTTTCACCCCATTCCGAGACAGTGACCAAACTTTCATTCTTTTGACCTCAAATTAGCCAAAATCTCGTTCGTGGCGGTTGTGGACACCAACAGATGAATTTGACAACATTATTGGACATTCTAGAATCCTCATTAAAAATGTAGTGGATAGGTGGGTTTTCACCGCATTCGAAGACAGTTAGGAAACTTTCATTCTTTTGACTTCAAATTAGCCTAAATCTCGTTCGTGGCCGTTTAAGACCCAAACAGATGAATTTCTCAACATTATTGGACATTCTAGAATCCTCATTAAAAATGGAGTGGTTAGGTGGGTTTTCAGCCCATTCCGATAGAGTGACCAAACATTCATTCTTTTGACCTCTTATTAGCCCAAATATCGTTCGTGGCCGTTCACGTCCCAAACACATGAATTTGACAACATTATTGGACATTCTAGAATCCTCATGAAAAAGGGAGTGGATAGGTGGGTTTTCACCCCATTCCGAAACAGTGACCAAACTTTCATTCTTTTGACCTCCAATTAGCCCAAATCTCGTTCGTGGCGTTTGAGACACAAACAGATGAATTTGACAACATTATTGGACATTCTAGAATCCTCATTAAAAATGTAGTGGATAGGTGGGTTTTCACCCCATTCCGAGACAGTGACCAAACTTTGATTCTTTTGACGACAAATTAGCCCAAATCTTGTTAGTGGCCGTTCAAGACCCAAACAGAAGAATTTGACAACATTATTGCATATTCTTGAATCCCGGTTAAAAATGGAGTGGATGGGTGGGTTTTCACAACATTCCGAGACAGTGACCAAACTTTAATTCTTTTGACCTCAAATTAGCCCAAATCCCGTTTGTGGCGGTTGAGGACAAAAATAGATGAATTTGACAACATTATTGGACATTCTAGAATCCTCATGAAAAATGTAGTGGATCGGTGGGTGTTCACCCCATTCCGAGACAGTGACCAAACTTTCATTCTTTTGACCTCAAATTAGGCGAAATCTCGTTCGTGGTGGGTGAGGACACAAACAGGTGAATTTGACAACATTATTGGACATTCTAGAATCCTCATTAAAAATGGAGTGGATAGGTGGGTCTTCACCCCATTCTGAGAGAGTGACCAAACATTCATTCTTTTGACATCAAATTAGCCAAAATCTTGTTCGTGGCCATTTAGAACACAAACAGTTGAATTTGCAATATTATTGGACATTCTAGAATCCTCATGAAAAATGGACATTCCGAGAGAGTGACCAAACTTTCGATCTTTTGACCTCAAATTTGCCCAAATATCGATCGTGGCGGTTGAGGACACCAACAGATGAATTTGACAACATTATTGAACATTCTAGAATCCTCATGAAAAATGGAGTGGATAGGTGGGTTTTCATCCCATTCCGAGACAGTGACCAAACTTTCATTCCTTTGACCTCAAATTAGCCCAAATCTAGTTCGTGGCGGTTGAGGACACAAACAGATGAATTTGACAACATTATTGGACATTCTAGAATCCTCATGAAAAATGGAGTGGATAGGTGGGTTTTCACCCCATTCTGAGACAGTTACGAAACTTTCATTCTTTTGACTTCAAATTAGCCCAAATCTCGTTCGTGGCCATTTAAGACCTAAACAGATGAATTTCTCAACATTATTGGACATTCTAGAATCCTCATTAAAAATGGAGTGGTTAGGTGGGTTTTCAGCCCATTCCGAGAGAGTGACCAAACATTCATTCTTTTGACCTCTTATTAGCCCAAATATCGTTCGTGGCCGTTCAAGACCTAAACAGAAGAATTTGACAACATTATTGGACATTCTAGAATCCTCATTAAAAATGGAGTGGTTAGGTGGGTTTTCAGCCCATTCCGAGAGAGTGACCAAACATTCATTCTTTTGACCTCTTATTAGCCCAAATATCGTTCGTGGCCGTTCAAGACCCAAACAGAAGAATTTGACAACATTATTGCACATTCTTGAATCCTCATTAAAAAGGACATGGATGGGTGGGTTTTCACCCCATTCCGAGACAATGACCAAACTTTCATTCTTTTGACCTCAAATTAGCCCAAATCTAGTTCGTGGCCGTTTAAGATCCAAACAGATGAATTTGCAACATTATTGGACATTCTAGAATCCTCATTAAAAATGTAGTGGATAGGTGGGTTTTCACCGCATTCCGAGACAGTGACCTAACTTTCATTCTTTTGACCTCCAACTAGCCCAAATCTCGTTCGTGGCGGTTGAGACACAAACAGATGAATTTGACAACATTATTGGACATTCTAGAATCCTCATGAAAAATGGAGTGGATAGGTGGGTTTTCACCCCATTCCGAGACAGTGACCAAACTTTCATTCTTTTGAAATCAAATTAGCCAAAATCTCGTTCGTGGCGGTTGAGGACACCAACAGATGAATTTGACAACATTATTGGACATTCTAGAATCCTCATGAAAAAGGTAGTGGATAGGTGGGTTTTCACCCAATTCCGAGATAGTGACGAAACTTTCATGCTTTTGACCTCCAATTAGCCCAAATCTCGTTCGTGGCGGTTGAGACACAAACAGATGAATTTGACAACATTATTGGACATTCTAGAATCCTCATGAAAAAGGTAGTGGATAGGTGGGTTTTCACCCAATTCCGAGACAGTGACGAAACTTTCATTCTTTTGACATCCAATTAGCCCAAATCTCGTTCGTGGCGGTTGAGACACAAACAGATGAATTTGACAACATTATTGGACATTCTAGAATCCTCATGAAAAATGGAGTTGATAGGTGGGTTTTCACTCCATTGCGAGACAGTGACCAAACTTTCATTCTTTTGACCTTAAATTAGCCCAAATCTCGTTCGTGGCGGTTGAGAACACCAACAGATGAATTTGACTACATTATTGGACATTCTAGAATCCTCATTAAAAATGTAGTGGATAGGTGGGTTTTCACCCCATTCCGAGACAGTGAGCAAACTTTTATTCTTTTGACGACAAATTAGCCCAAATCTTGTTAGTGGCCGTACAAGACCCAAACAGAAGAATTTGACAACATTATTGCACATTCTTGAATCCCCGTTAAAAATGGAGTGGATGGGTGGGTTTTCACAACATTCGAAGACAGTGACCAAACTTTCATTCTTTTGACCTCAAATTAGCCTAAATCTCGTTTGTGGCGGTTGAGGACATAAACAGATGAATTTCACAAGATTATTGGACATTCTAGAATCCTCATGAAAAATGGAGTGGATAGGTAGGTTTTCACCGCATTCCGAGACAGTGACCAAACTTTCATTCTTTTGACCTCCAACTAGCCCAAATCTCGTTCGTGGCGGTTGAGACACAAATAGATGAATTTGACAACATTATTGGACATTCTAGCATCCCCATGAAAAATGGAGTGGATAGGTGGGTTTTCACCCCATTCCGAGACAGTGACCAAACTTTCATTCTTTTGACCTCAAATTAGCCAAAATCTCGTTCGTGGCGGTTGAGGACACCAACAGATGAATATGAAAACATTATTGGACATTCTAGAATCCTCATTAAAAATGAAGTGGATAGGTGGGTTTTCACCCCATTCGAAGACAGTTACGAAACTTTCATTCTTTTCACTTCAAATTAGCCCAAATCTCGTTCGTGGCCGTTTAAGACCCAAACAGATGAATTTCTCAACATTATTGGACATTCTAGAATCCTCATTAAAAATGGAGTGGTTAGGTGGGTTTTCAGCCCATTCCGAGAGAGTGACCAAACATTCAATCTTTTGACCTCTTATTAGCCCAAATATCGTTCGTGGCCGTTCACGTCCCAAACACATGAATTTGACAACATTATTGGACATTCTAGAATCCTCATGAAAAAGGGAGTGGATAGGTGGGTTTTCACCCCATTCCGAGACAGTGACCAAACTTTCATTCTTTTGAGCTCCAATTAGCCCAAATCTCGTTCGTGGCGGTTGAGACACAAACAGATGAATTTGACAACATTATTGGACATTCTAGAATCCTCATTAAAAATGGAGTGGATAGGTGGGTTTTCACCCCATTCCGAGACAGTGACCAAACTTTTATTCTTTTGACGACAAATTAGCCCAAATCTTGTTAGTGGCCGTTCAAGACCCAAACAGAAGAATTTGACACCATTATTGCACATTCTTGAATCCCCGTTAAAAATGGAGTGGATGGGTGGATTTTCACAACATTCCGAGACAGTGACCAAACTTTCACTCTTTTGACCTCAAATTAGGCGAAATCTCGTTCGTGGCGGGTGAGGACACAAACAGATGAATTTGACAACATTATTGGACATTCTAGAATCCTCATTAAAAATATAGTCTAGGTGGGTTTTCACCCCATTCGTAGACAGTTACGAAACTTTCATTCTTTTGACTTCAAATTAGCCCAAATCTCATTCGTGGCCGTTTATGACCCAAACAGATGAATTTGCAACATTATTGGACATTCTAGAATCCTCATTAAAAATGGAGTGGTTTGGTGGGTTTTCAGGCCATTCCGAGAGAGTGACCAAACATTCATTCTTTTGACCTCTTATTAGCCCAAATATCGTTCGTGGCCGTTCACGTCCCAAACAGATGAATTTGCAACATTATTGGACATTCTAGAATCCTCATTAAAAATGGAGTGGTTAGGTGGGTTTTCAGCCCATTCCGAGAGAGTGACCAAACATTCATTCTTTTAACCTCTTATTAGCCCAAATATCGTTCGTGGCCGTTCAAGACCCAAACAGAAGAATTTGACAACATTATTGCACATTCTTGAATCTTCATTAAAAAGGACATGGATGGGTGGGTTTTCACCCTATTCCGAGACAGTGACCTAACTTTCATTGTTTTGACCTCAAATTAGTCCAAATCTCGTTGGTGGTGGTTGAGGACACAAACAGATGAATTTGACAACATTATTGAACTTTCTAGAATCCTCATGAAAAATGGAGTGGATCGGTGGGTTTTCACCCCATTCTGAGACAGTGACCAAACTTTCATTCTTTTGACCTCAAATTAGCCCAAATCTTGTTCGTGGCCGTTGAGGACACCAACAGATGAATTTGACAACATTATTGAACATTCTAGAATCCTCATGAAAAATGTAGTGGATAGGTTGGTTTTCACCCCATTCGAAGACAGTTACGAAACTTTCATTCTTTTGACTTCAAATTAGCCCAAATCTCGTTCGTGGCCGTTTAAGACCCAAACAGATGAATTTGTCTACATTATTGGACATTCTAGAATCCTCATTAAAAATGGAGTGGTTAGGTGGGTTTTCAGCCCATTCCGAGAGAGTGACCAAACATTCATTCTTTTGACCTCTTATTAGCCCAAATCTCGTTCGTGGCCGTTCACGTCCCAAACACATGAATTTGACAACATTATTGGACATTCTAGAATCCTCATGAAAAATGGAGTGGATAGGTGGGTTTTCACCCCATTTTGAGACAGTGACCAAACTTTCATTCTTTTGACCTCCAATTAGCCCAAATCTCGTTCGTGGCGGTTGAGACACAAGCAGATGAATTTGACAACATTATTGGACAATCTAGAATCCTCATGAAAAATGGAGTGGATAGGTGGGTTTTCACCCCATTCCGAGACAGTGACCAAACTTTCATTCTTTTGACCTCAAATTAGCCAAAATCTCGTTCGTGGCGGTTGAGGTCACCAACAGATGAATTTGATAACATTATTGGATATTCTAGAATCCTCATTAAAAATGTAGTCGATAGGTGGGTTTTCACCCCATTCGAAGACAGTTACGAAACTTTCATTCTTTTGACTTCAAATTAGCCCAAATCTCATTCGTGGCCGTTTATGACCCAAACAGATGAATTTGCAACATTATTGGACATTCTAGAATCCTCATTAAAAATGGAGTGGTTTGGTGGGTTTTCAGGCCATTCCGAGTGAGTGACCAAACATTCATTCTTTTGACCTCTTATTAGCCCAAATCTCGTTCGTGCCGTTCACGACCCAAACAGATTAATTTGACAACATTATTGGACATTCTAGAATCCTCATGAAAAATGGAGTGGATAGGTCGGGTTTCACCGCATTCCGAGACAGTGACCAAACTTTCATTCTTTTGACCTCCAACTAGACCAAATCTCGTTCGTGGCGGTTGAGACACAAACAGATGAATTTGACAACATTATTGGATATTCTAGAATCCTCATGAAAAATGGAGTGGATAGGTGGGTTTTCACCCCATTCCGAGACAGTGACCAAACTTTCATTCTTTTGACCTCAAATTAGCCAAAATCTAGTTCGTGGCGGTTGAGGACACCAACAGATGAATTTGACAACATTATTGGACATTCTAGAATCCTCATTAAAATTGTAGTGGATAGGTGGGTTTTCACCCAATTCGAAGACAGTTAGGAAACTTTCATTCTTTTGACTTCAAATTAGCCCAAATCTCGTTCGTGGCCGTTGACGACCCAAACAGATGAATTTCTCAACATTATTGGACATTCTAGAATCCTCATTAAAAATGGAGTGGTTAGGTGGGTTTTCAGCCCATTCCGAGAGAGTGACCAAACATTCATTCTTTTGACCTCTTATTAGCCCAAATCTCGTTTGTGGCCGTTCACGACCCAAACAGATTAATTTGACAACATTATTGGACATTCTAGAATCCTCATGAAAAATGGAGTGGATAGGTGGGTTTTCACCCCATTGCAAGACAGTGACCAAACTTTCATTCTTTTGACCTCCAACTAGCCCAAATCTCGTTCGTGGCGGTTGAGACACAAACAGATGAATTTGACAACATTATTGGACATTCTAGAATCCTCATTAAAAATGGAGTGGTTAGGTGGGTTTTCAGCCCATTCCGAGAGAGTGACCAAACATTCATTCTTTTGACCTCTTATTAGCCCAAATCTCGTTTGTGGCCGTTCACGACCCAAACAGATGAATTTGACAACATTATTGGACATTCTAGAATCCTCATTAAAAATGGCGTGGTTAGGTGGGTTTTCAGCCCATTCCGAGAGAGTGACCAAACATTCATTCTTTTAACCTCTTATTAGCCCAAATATCGTTCGTGGCCGTTCAAGACCCAAACAGAAGAATTTGACAACATTATTGCACATTCTTGAATCTTCATTAAAAAGGAAATGGATGGGTGGGTTTTCACCCTATTCCGAGACAGTGACCTAACTTTCATTGTTTTGACATCAAATTAGTCCAAATCTCGTTGGTGGTGGTTGAGGACACAAACAGATGAATTTGACAACATTATTGAACTTTCTAGAATCCTCATGAAAAATGGAGTGGGTCGGTGGGTTTTCACCCCATTCTGAGACAGTGACCAAACTTTCATTCTTTTGACTTCAAATTGGCCCAAATCTCATTCGTGGCCGTTTAAGACCCAAACAGATGAATTTCTCAACATTATTGGACATTCTAGAATCCTCATAAAAAATGGAGTGGTTAGGTGGGTTTTCAGCCCATTACGAGAGAGTGACCAAACATTCATTCTTTTGACCTCTTATTAGCCCAAATCTCGTTCGTAGCGGTTGAGGACACCAACAGATGAATTTGACAACATTATTGAACTTTCTAGAATCCTCATGAAAAATGGAGTGGATCGGTGGGTTTTCACCCCATTCTGAGACACTGACCAAACTTTCATTCTTTTGACCTCAAATTAGCCCAAATCTCGTTCGTGGCCGTTGAGGACACCAACAGATGAATTTGACAACATTATTGAACATTCTAGAATCCTCATGAAAAATGTAGTGGATAGGTTGGTTTTCACCCCATTCGAAGACAGTTACGAAACTTTCATTCTTTTGACTTCAAATTAGCCCAAATCTCGTTCATGGCCGTTTAAGACCCAAACAGATGAATTTGTCAACATTATTGGACATTCTAGAATCCTCATTAAAAATGGAGTGGTTAGGTGGGTTTTCAGCCCATTCCAAGAGAGTGACCAAACATTCATTCTTTTGACATCTTATTAGCCCAAATCTCGTTCTTGGCCGTTCACGTCCCAAACACATGAATTTGACAACATTATTGGACATTCTAGAATCCTCATGAAAAATGGCGTGGATAGGTGGGTTTTCACCCCATTTTGAGACAGTGACCAAACTTTCATTCTTTTGACCTCCAATTAGCCCAAATCTCGTTCGTGGCGGTTGAGACACAAACAGATGAATTTGACAACATTATTGGACAATCTAGAATCCTCATGAAAAATGGAGTGGATAGGTGGGCTTTCACCCCATTCCGAGAGAGTGACCAAACATTCATTCTTTTGACCTCTTATTAGCCCAAATCTCGTTTGTGGCCGTTCACGACCCAAACAGATTAATTTGACAACATTATTGGACATTCTAGAATCCTCATGAAAAATGGAGTGGATAGGTGGGTTTTCACCCCATTGCAAGACAGTGACCAAACTTTCATTCTTTTGACCTCCAACTAGCCCAAATCTCGTTCGTGGCGGTTGAGACACAAACAGAAGAATTTGACAACATTATTGGACATTCTAGAATCCTCATGAAAAATGGAGTGGATAGGTGGGTTTTCACCCAATTCGAAGACAGTTAGGAAACTTTCATTCTTTTGACTTCAAATTAGCCCAAATCTCGTTCGTGGCCGTTGACGACCCAAACAGATGAATTTGACAACATTATTGGACATTCTAGAATCCTCATTAAAAATGGAGTGGTTAGGTGGGTTTTCAGCCCATTCCGAGAGAGTGACCAAACATTCATTCTTTTGACCTCTTATTAGCCCAAATCTCGTTTGTGGCCGTTCACGACCCAAACAGATTAATTTGACAACATTATTGGACATTCTAGAATCCTCATGAAAAATGGAGTGGATAGGTGGGTTTTCACCCCATTGCAAGACAGTGACCAAACTTTCATTCTTTTGACCTCCAACTAGCCCAAATCTCGTTCGTGGCGGTTGAGACACAAACAGATGAATTTGACAACATTATTGGACATTCTAGAATCCTCATGAAAAATGGAGTGGATAGGTGGGTTTTCACCCAATTCGAAGACAGTTAGGAAACTTTCATTCTTTTGACTTCAAATTAGCCCAAATCTCGTTCGTGGCCGTTGACGACCCAAACAGATGAATTTCTCAACATTATTGGACATTCTAGAATCCTCATTAAAAATGGAGTGGTTAGGTGGGTTTTCAGCCCATTCCGAGAGAGTGACCAAACATTCATTCTTTTGACCTCTTATTAGCCCAAATCTCGTTTGTGGCCGTTCACGACCCAAACAGATTAATTTGACAACATTATTGGACATTCTAGAATCCTCATCAAAAATGGAGTGGATAGGTGGGTTTTCACCCCATTGCAAGACAGTGACCAAACTTTCATTCTTTTGACCTCCAACTAGCCCAAATCTCGTTCGTGGCGGTTGAGACACAAACAGATGAATTTGACAACATTATTGGACATTCTAGAATCCTCATGAAAAATGGAGTGGATAGGTGGGTTTTCACCCAATTCGAAGACAGTTAGGAAACTTTCATTCTTTTGACTTCAAATTAGCCCAAATCTCGTTCGTGGCCGTTGACGACCCAAACAGATGAATTTCTCAACATTATTGGACATTCTAGAATCCTCATTAAAAATGGAGTGGTTAGGTGGGTTTTCAGCCCATTCCGAGAGAGTGACCAAACATTCATTCTTTTGACCTCTTATTAGCCCAAATCTCGTTTGTGGCCGTTCACGACCCAAACAGATTAATTTGACAACATTATTGGACATTCTAGAATCCTCATGAAAAATGGAGTGGATAGGTGGGTTTTCACCCCATTGCAAGACAGTGACCAAACTTTCATTCTTTTGACCTCCAACTAGCCCAAATCTCGTTCGTGGCGGTTGAGACACAAACAGATGAATTTGACAACATTATTGGACATTCTAGAATCCTCATGAAAAATGGAGTGGATAGGTGGGTTTTCACCCAATTCGAAGACAGTTAGGAAACTTTCATTCTTTTGACTTCAAATTAGCCCAAATCTCGTTCGTGGCCGTTGACGACCCAAACAGATGAATTTCTCAACATTATTGGACATTCTAGAATCCTCATTAAAAATGGAGTGGTTAGGTGGGTTTTCAGCCCATTCCGAGAGAGTGACCAAACATTCATTCTTTTGACCTCTTATTAGCCCAAATCTCGT
The DNA here is from genome assembly GCA_963210345.1 of Inga oerstediana. Taxonomy (NCBI): domain Eukaryota; kingdom Viridiplantae; phylum Streptophyta; class Magnoliopsida; order Fabales; family Fabaceae; genus Inga; species Inga oerstediana. The sequence continues at coordinate 36,758,218 of OY723408.1, read as the reverse complement.
TTGTGGCCGTTCACGACCCAAACAGATTAATTTGACAACATTATTAGACATTCTAGAATCCTCATGAAAAATGGAGTGGATAGGTGGGTTTTCACCCCATTGCAAGACAGTGACCAAACTTTCATTCTTTTGACCTCCAACTAGCCCAAATCTCGTTCGTGGCGGTTGAGACACAAACAGATGAATTTGACAACATTATTGGACATTCTAGAATCCTCCTGAAAAATGGAGTGGATAGGTGGGTTTTCACCCAATTCGAAGACAGTTAGGAAACTTTCATTCTTTTGACTTCAAATTAGCCCAAATCTCGTTCGTGGCCGTTGACGACCCAAACAGATGAATTTCTCAACATTATTGGACATTCTAGAATCCTCATTAAAAATGGAGTGGTTAGGTGGGTTTTCAGCCCATTCCGAGAGAGTGACCAAACATTCATTCTTTTGACCTCTTATTAGCCCAAATCTCGTTTGTGGCCGTTCACGACCCAAACAGATTAATTTGACAACATTATTGGACATTCTAGAATCCTCATGAAAAATGGAGTGGATAGGTGGGTTTTCACCCCATTGCAAGACAGTGACCAAACTTTCATTCTTTTGACCTCCAACTAGCCCAAATCTCGTTCGTGGCGGTTGAGACACAAACAGATGAATTTGACAACATTATTGGACATTCTAGAATCCTCATGAAAAATAGAGTGGATAGGTGGGTTTTCACCTTATACCGAGACAGTGACCAAACTTTTATTCTTTTGACGACAAATTAGCCCAAATCTTGTTAGTGGCCGTTCAAGACCCAAACAGAAGAATTTGACAACATTATTGCACATTCTTGAATCCTCATTAAAAAGGACATGGATGGGTAGGTTTTCACCCCATTCCGAGACAGTGACCAAAATTTCATTGTTTTGACCTCAAATTAGTCCAAATCTCGTTGGTGGTGGTTGAGGACACTAACAGATGAATTTGACAACATTATTGAACTTTCTAGAATCCTCATGAAAAATGGAGTGGATCGGTGGGTTTTCACCCCATTCTGAGACAGTGACCAAACTTTCATTCTTTTGACCTCAAATTAGCCCAAATCTCGTTCGTGGCAGTTGAGGACACCAACAGATGAATTTGACAACATTATTGAACAATCTAGAATCCTCATGAAAAATGTAGGGTATAGGTTGGTTTTCACCCCATTCGAAGACAGTTACAAAACTTTCATTCTTTTGACTTCAAATTGGCCCAAATCTCATTCGTGGCCGTTTAAGACCCAAACAGATGAATTTCTCAACATTATTGGACATTCTAGAATCCTCATAAAAAATGGAGTGGTTAGGTGGGTTTTCAGCCCATTCCGAGAGAGTGACCAAACATTCATTCTTTTGACCTCTTATTAGCCCAAATCTCGTTTGTGGCCGTTCACGACCCAAACAGATTAATTTGACAACATTATTGGACATTCTAGAATCCTCATGAAAAATGGAGTGGATAGGTGGGTTTTCACCCCATTGCAAGACAGTGACCAAACTTTCATTCTTTTGACCTCCAACTAGCCCAAATCTCGTTCGTGGCGGTTGAGACACAAACAGATGAATTTGACAACATTATTGGACATTCTAGAATCCTCATGAAAAATAGAGTGGATAGGTGGGTTTTCACCTTATACCGAGACAGTGACCAAACTTTTATTCTTTTGACGACAAATTAGCCCAAATCTTGTTAGTGGCCGTTCAAGACCCAAACAGAAGAATTTGACAACATTATTGCACATTCTTGAATCCTCATTAAAAAGGACATGGATGGGTAGGTTTTCACCCCATTCCGAGACAGTGACCAAAATTTCATTGTTTTGACCTCAAATTAGTCCAAATCTCGTTGGTGGTGGTTGAGGACACTAACAGATGAATTTGACAACATTATTGAACTTTCTAGAATCCTCATGAAAAATGGAGTGGATCGGTGGGTTTTCACCCCATTCTGAGACAGTGACCAAACTTTCATTCTTTTGACCTCAAATTAGCCCAAATCTCGTTCGTGGCAGTTGAGGACACCAACAGATGAATTTGACAACATTATTGAACAATCTAGAATCCTCATGAAAAATGTAGGGTATAGGTTGGTTTTCACCCCATTCGAAGACAGTTACAAAACTTTCATTCTTTTGACTTCAAATTGGCCCAAATCTCATTCGTGGCCGTTTAAGACCCAAACAGATGAATTTCTCAACATTATTGGACATTCTAGAATCCTCATAAAAAATGGAGTGGTTAGGTGGGTTTTCAGCCCATTCCGAGAGAGTGACCAAACATTCATTCTTTTGACCTCTTATTAGCCCAAATCTCGTTTGTGGCCGTTCACGACCCAAACAGATTAATTTGACAACATTATTGGACATTCTAGAATCCTCATGAAAAATGGAGTGGATAGGTGGGTTTTCACCCCATTGCAAGACAGTGACCAAACTTTCATTCTTTTGACCTCCAACTAGCCCAAATCTCGTTCGTGGCGGTTGAGACACAAACAGATGAATTTGACAACATTATTGGACATTCTAGAATCCTCATGAAAAATAGAGTGGATAGGTGGGTTTTCACCTTATACCGAGACAGTGACCAAACTTTTATTCTTTTGACGACAAATTAGCCCAAATCTTGTTAGTGGCCGTTCAAGACCCAAACAGAAGAATTTGACAACATTATTGCACATTCTTGAATCCTCATTAAAAAGGACATGGATGGGTAGGTTTTCACCCCATTCCGAGACAGTGACCAAAATTTCATTGTTTTGACCTCAAATTAGTCCAAATCTCGTTGGTGGTGGTTGAGGACACTAACAGATGAATTTGACAACATTATTGAACTTTCTAGAATCCTCATGAAAAATGGAGTGGATCGGTGGGTTTTCACCCCATTCTGAGACAGTGACCAAACTTTCATTCTTTTGACCTCAAATTAGCCCAAATCTCGTTCGTGGCAGTTGAGGACACCAACAGATGAATTTGACAACATTATTGAACAATCTAGAATCCTCATGAAAAATGTAGGGTATAGGTTGGTTTTCACCCCATTCGAAGACAGTTACAAAACTTTCATTCTTTTGACTTCAAATTGGCCCAAATCTCATTCGTGGCCGTTTAAGACCCAAACAGATGAATTTCTCAACATTATTGGACATTCTAGAATCCTCATAAAAAATGGAGTGGTTAGGTGGGTTTTCAGCCCATTCCGAGAGAGTGACCAAACATTCATTCTTTTGACCTCTTATTAGCCCAAATCTCGTTCGTGGCGGTTGAGGACACCAACAGATGAATTTGACAACATTATTGGACATTCTAGAATCCTCATTAAAAATGTAGTGGATAGGAGGCTTTTCACCCCATTCTGAGACTGTGACCAAACTTTCATTCTTTTGACTTCAAATTAGCGCAAATCTCGTTCGTGGCGGTTGAGGACACAAACAGATGAATTTGACAACATTATTGGACATTCTAGAATCCTCAAGAAAAATGGAGTGGATCGGTGGGTTTTCACCCCATTCCGAGACAGTGACCAAACTTTCACTCTTTTGACCTCAAATTAACCCAAATCTCGTTCGTGGCGGTTGAGGACGCAAACAGATGAATTTGACAACATTATTGGACATTCTAGAACCCTCATGAAAAATGGAGTGGTTACGTGGGTTTTCACCCTATTCGAAGACAGTGACGAAACTTTCATTCTTTTGACCTCAAATTAGCCCAAATCTCGTTCGTGGCCGGTGAGGACACCAACAGATGAATTTGACAACATTATTGGACATTCTAGAATCCCCATTAAAAATGTAGTGGATAGGTGGGTTTTAACCCCATTCCGAGACAGTGACCAAACTTTTATTCTTTTAACGCCAAAATAGCCTAAATATTGTTAGTGGCCGTTCACGACCCAAACAGAAGAATTTTACAACATTATTGCACATTCTTGAATCCTCATTAAAAATGGAATGGAAGGGTGGGTTTTCACCCCATTCCGAGACAGTGACCAAACTTTCATTCTTTTGACCTCAAATTAGCCAAAATCTCGTTCGTGGCGGTTGAGGTCACCAACAGATGAATTTGACAACATTATTGAACATTCTAGAATCCTCATTAAAAATGTAGTGGATAGGTGGGTTTTCACCCCATTCCGAGACAGTGACCAAACTTTCATTCTTTTGACCCCAAATTAGCCCAAATCTCGTTCGTGGCGGTTGAGGACACAAACAGATGAATTTGACAACATTATTGGACATTCTAGAATCCTCATTAAATATGGAGTGGATAGGTGGGTCTTCACCCCATTCCGAGAGAGTGACCAAACATTCATTCTTTTGACATCAAATTAGCCAAAATCTTGTTCGTGGCCGTTTAGAACACAAACAGTTGAATTTGCAATATTATTGGACATTCTAGAATCCTTATGAAAAATGGAGTGGATTGGTGGGTTTTCGCCCCATTCCGAGACAGTGACCAAACTTTCGATCTTTTTACCTCAAATTTGCCCAAATATCGATCGTGGCGGTTGAGGACACCAACAGATGAATTTGACAACATTATTGGACATTCTAGAATCCTCATGAAAAATGGAGTAGATAGGTGGGTTTTCACCCCATTCCGAGACAGTGACCAAACTTTCATTCTTTTGACCTCAAATTAGCTAAAATCTCGTTCGTGGCGGTTGAGGTCACCAACAGATGAATTTGACAACATTATTGAACATTCTAGAATCCTCATTAAAAATGTTGTGGATAGGTGGGTTTTCACCCCATTCCGAGACAGTGACCAAACTTTCATTCTTTTGACCCCAAATTAGCCCAAATCTCGTTCGTGGCGGTTGAGGACACAAACAGATGAATTTGAGAACATTATTGGACATTCTAAAATCCTCATGAAAAATGGAGTGGATCGGTGGGTTTTCACCCCATTCCGATACAGTGAGCAAACTTTCATTCTTTTGACCTCAAATTAGCCCAAATCTCGTTCGTGGCCGTTGAGGACACCAACAGATGAATTTGACAACATTATTGGACATTCTAGAATCCTCATTAAAAATGTAGTGGATAGGTGGGTTTTCACCCCATTCCGAGACAGTGACCAAACTTTCATTATTTTGACCCCAAATTAGCCCAAATCTCGTTCGTGGCGGTTGAGGACACAAACAGATGAATTTGAGAACATTATTGGACATTCTAAAATCCTCATGAAAAATGGAGTGGATCGGTGGGTTTTCACCCCATTCCGATACAGTGAGCAAACTTTCATTCTTTTGACCTCAAATTAGCCCAAATCTCGTTCGTGGCCGTTGAGGACACCAACAGATGAATTTGACAACATTATTGGACATTCTAGAATCCTCATTAAAAATGTAGTGGATAGGTGGGTTTTCACCCCATTCCGAGACAGTGACCAAACTTTCATTATTTTGACCTCAAATTAGCCCAAATCTCGTTCGTGGCGGTTGAGGACACAAACAGATGAATTTGACAATATTATTGGACATTCTAGAATCCTCATGAAAGATGGAGTGGATAGGTGGGATTTCACCCCATTCCGAGACAGTCAGCAAACTTTCATTCTTTTGACCTCATATTAGCCCAAATCTCGTTCGTGGCGGTTGAGGACACAAACAGATGAATTTGACAACATTATTGGACATTCTAGAATCCTCATGAAAAATGGAGTAGTTTGGTGGGTTTTCACCCCATTCCGAGACAGTGATCAAACTTTAATTCTTTTGACCTAAAATTAGCCCAAATCTCGTTCGTGGCGGTTGAGGATACCAACAGATGAATTTGACAACATTATTGGACATTCTAGAATTCTCATTAAAAATGTAGTGTATCTATGGGTTTTCACCCCATTCCGAGACAGTGATCAAACTTTCATTCTTTTGACCTCAAATTAGGCGAAATCCCGTTCGTGGTGGGTGAGGACACAAACAGATGAATTTGACAACATTATTGGAAATTCTAGAATCCTCATTAAATATGGAGTGGATAGGTGGGCCTTCACCCCATTCCGAGACAGTCAGCAAACTTTCATTCTTTTGACCTCAAATTAGCCCAAATCTCGTTCGTGGCCGTTGAGGACACCAACAGATGAATTTGACAACATTATTGGACATTCTAGAATTCTCATTAAAAATGTAGTGGATCTATGGGTTTTCACCCCATTCCGAGACAGTGATCAAACTTTCATTCTTTTGACCTCAAATTAGGCGAAATCTCGTTCGTGGAGGTTGAGGACACAAACAGATGAATTTGACAATATTATTGGACATTCTAGAATCCTCATGAAAGATGGAGTGGATAGGTGGGATTTCACCCCATTCCGAGACAGTCAGCAAACTTTCATTCTTTTGACCTCAAATTAGCCCAAATCTCGTTCGTGGCGGTTGAGGACACAAACAGATGAATTTGACAACATTATTGGACATTCTAGAATCCTCATGAAAAATGGAGTGGTTTGGTGGGTTTTCACCCCATTCCGAGACAGTGAGCAAACTTTAATTCTTTTGACCTAAAATTAGCCCAAATCTCGTTCGTGGCGGTTGAGGACACCAACAGATGAATTTGACAACATTATTGGACATTGTAGAATTCTCATTAAAAATGTAGTGGATCTATGGGTTTTCACCCCATTCCGAGACAGTGATCAAACTTTCATTCTTTTGACCTCAAATTAGGCGAAATCTCATTCGTGGTGGGTGAGGACACAAACAGATGAATTTGACAACATTATTGGACATTCTAGAATCCTCATTAAATATGGAGTGGATAGGTGGGTCTTAACCCCATTCCGAGAGAGTGACCAAACATTCATTCTTTTGACATCAAATTAGCCAAAATCTTGTTCGTGGCCGTTTAGAACACAAACAGTTGAATTTGCAATATTATTGGACATTCTAGAATCCTTATGAAAAATGGAGTGGATTGGTGGGTTTTCGCCCCATTCCGAGACAGTGACCAAACTTTCGATCTTTTTACCTCAAATTTGCCCAAATATCGATCGTGGCGGTTGAGGACACCAACAGATGAATTTGACAATATTATTGAACATTCTAGAATCCTCATGAAAAATGGAGTGGATAGGTGGGTTTTCACCCCATTCCGAGACAGTGACCAAACTTTCATTCTTTTGACCTCAAATTAGCCAAAATCTCGTTCGTGGCGGTTGAGGTCACCAACAGATGAATTTGTCAACATTATTGAACATTCTAGAATCCTCATTAAAAATGTTGTGGATAGGTGGGTTTTCACCCCATTCCGAGACAGTGACCAAACTTTCATTCTTTTGACCCCAAATTAGCCCAAATCTCGTTCGTGGCGGTTGAGGACACAAACAGATGAATTTGAGAACATTATTGGACATTCTAAAATCCTCATGAAAAATGGAGTGGATCGGTGGGTTTTCACCCCATTCCGATACAGTGAGCAAACTTTCATTCTTTTGACCTCAAATTAGCCCAAATCTCGTTCGTGGCCGTTGAGGACACCAACAGATGAATTTGACAACATTATTGGACATTCTAGAATCCTCATTAAAAATGTAGTGGATAGGTGGGTTTTCATCCCATTCCGAGACAGTGACCAAACTTTCATTATTTTGACCTCAAATTAGCCCAAATCTTGTTCGTGGCGGTTGAGGACACAAACAGATGAATTTGACAAGATTATTGGACATTCTAAAATCCTCATGAAAGATGGAGTGGATAGGTGGGATTTCACCCCATTCCGAGACAGTCAGCAAACTTTCATTCTTTTGACCTCAAATTAGCCCAAATCTCGTTCGTGGCGGTTGAGGACACAAACAGATGAATTTGACAACATTATTGGACATTCTAGAATCCTCATGAAAAATGGAGTGGTTTGGTGGGTTTTCACCCCATTCCGAGACAGTGATCAAACTTTAATTCTTTTGACCTAAAATTAGCCCAAATCTCGTTCGTGGCGGTTGAGGATACCAACAGATGAATTTGACAACATTATTGGACATTCTAGAATTCTCATTAAAAATGTAGTGGATCTATGGGTTTTCACCCCATTCCGAGACAGTGATCAAACTTTCATTCTTTTGACCTCAAATTAGGCGAAATCTCGTTCGTGGTGGGTGAGGACACAAACAGATGAATTTGACAACATTATTGGACATTCTAGAATCCTCATTAAATATGGAGTGGATAGGTGGGTCTTCACCCCATTCCGAGAGAGTGACCAAACATTCATTCTTTTGACATCAAATTAGCCAAAATCTTGTTCGTGGCCGTTTAGAACACAAACAGTTGAATTTGCAATATTATTGGACATTCTAGAATCCTTATGAAAAATGGAGTGGATTGGTGGGTTTTCACCCCATTCCGAGACAGTGACCAAACTTTCGATCTTTTGACCTCAAATTTGCCCAAATATCGATCGTGGCGGTTGAGGACACCAACAGATGAATTTGACAACATTATTGGACATTCTAGAATCCTCATGAAAAATGGAGTGGATAGGTGGGTTTTCACCCCATTCCGAGACAGTGACCAAACTTTCAATATTTTGACCTCAAATTAGCCAAAATCTCGTTCGTGGCGGTTGAGGTCACCAACAGATGAATTTGACAACATTATTGCACATTCTAGAATCCTCATTAAAAATGTAGTGGATAGGTGGGTTTTCACCCCATTCCGAGACAGTGACCAAACTTTCATTCTTTTGACCTCAAATTAGCCCAAATCTCGTTCGTGGCCGTTGAGGACACAAACAGATGAATTTGACAACATTATTGGACATTCTAGAATCCTCATTAAAAATGTAGTGGATAGGTGGGTTTTCACCCCATTCCGAGACAGTGACCAAACTTTTATTCTTTTAACGACAAATTTGCCCAAATATTGTTAGTGGCCGTTCAAGACCCAAACAGAAGAATTTGACAACATTATTGCACATTCTTGAATCCTCATTAAAAAGGGAATGGAAGGGTGGGTTTTCACCCCATTCCGAGACAGTGACCAAACTTTCATTATTTTGACCTCAAATTAGCCCAAATCTCGTTCGTGGCGGTTGAGGACACAAACAGATGAATTTGACAATATTATTGGATATTCTAGAATCCTCATGAAAGATGGAGTGGATAGGTGGGATTTCACCCCATTGTGTGACAGTGACCAAACTTTCATTCTTTTGACCTCAAATTATCATAAATCACGTTCGTGGCGATTGAGGACACAAACTGATGAATTTGACAACATTATTTGACATTCTAGAATCCTCAATAAAAATGTAGTGGATAGGTGGGTTTTCACCCTATTCCGAGACAGTGACCAAACTTTCATTATTTTGACCTCAAATTAGCCCAAATCTCGTTCGTGGCGGTTGAGGACACAAATAGATGAATTTGACAATATTATTGGACATTTTAGAATCCTCATGAAAGATGGAGTGGATAGGTGGGATTTCACCCCATTGTGAGACAGTGACCAAACTTTCATTCTTTTGACCTCAAATTAGCATAAATCACGTTCGTGGCGGTTGGGGACACAAACTAATGAATTTGACAACATTATTGCACATTCTTGAATCCCCATTAAAAATGGATTAGATAGGTGGGTTTTCACACCTTTCCGAGACAGTGACCAAACTTTCATTCTTTTGACCTCAAATTAGCCCAAATCTCGTTCGTGGCGGTTGAGGATACCAACAGATGAATTTGACAACATTATTGGACATTCTAGAATCCTCATTAAAAATGTAGTGGATAGGTGGATTTTCACCACATTCCGAGAGAGTGACCAAACTTTCATTCTTTTGACCTCAATTTAGCCCAAATCTCATTTGTGGCGGTTGAGGACACAAACAGATGAATTTGACAACATTATTGGACATTCTAGAATCCTCAAGAAAAATCGAGTAGATCGGTGGGTTTTCACCCCATTCCGAGAGAGTGACTAAACTTTCATTCTTTTGACCTCAAATTAGCCCAAATCTCGTTCGTGGCGGTTGAGCACACAAAGAGATGAATTTGGCAACATTATTGGATATTCTAGAATCCTCATGAAAAATGGAGTGGATCGGTGGGTTTTCACCCCATTCCGAGACAGTGACCAAACTTTCATTCTTTTGACCTCAAATTAGCCCAAATCTCGTTCGTGGCGGTTGAGGACACAAACAGATGAATTTGACAATATTATTGGATATTCTAGAATCCTCATGAAAGATGGAGTGGATAGGTGGGGTTTCACCCCATTGTGAGACAGTGACCAAACTTTCATTCTTTTGACCTCAAATTAGCATAAATCACGTTCGTGGCGGTTGAGGACACAAACTGATGAATTTGACAACTTTATTGGACATTCTAGAATCCTCAATAAAAATGTAGTGGATAGGTGGGTTTTCACCCTATTCCGAGACAGTGACCAAACTTTCATTATTTTGACCTCAAATTAGCCCAAATCTCGTTCGTGGCGGTTGAGGACACAAACAGATGAATTTGACAATATTATTGGACATTCTAGAATCCTCATGAAAGATGGAGTGGATAGGTGGGATTTCACCCCATTGTGAGACAGTGACCAAACTTTCATTCTTTTGACCTCAAATTAGCATAAATCACGTTCGTGGCGGTTGAGGTCACAAACTGATGAATTTGACAACATTATTGCACATTCTTGAATCCCCATTAAAAATGGAGTGGATAGGTGGGTTTTCACACCTTTCCGAGACAGTGACCAAACTTTCATTTTTTTGACCTCAAATTAGCCCAAATCTTGTTCGTGGCCGTTTAGAACACAAACAGTTGAATTTGCAATATTATTGGACATTCTAGAATCCTTATGAAAAATGGAGTGGATTGGTGGGTTTTCACCCCATTCCGAGACAGTGACCAAACTTTCGATCTTTTGACCTCAAATTTGCCCAAATATCGATCGTGGCGGTTGAGGACACCAACAGATGAATTTCACAACATTATTGAACATTCTAGAATCCTCATTAAAAATGTAGTGGATAGGTGGGTTTTCACCCCATTCCGAGACAGTGACCAAACTTTCATTCTTTTGACCCCAAATTAGCCCAAATCTCGTTCGTGGCCGTTGAAGACACCAACAGATGAATTTGACAACATTATTGGACATTCTAGAATCCTCATTAAAAATGTAGTGGATAGGTGGGTTTTCACCCCATTCCGAGACAGTGACCAAACTTTTATTCTTTTAACGACAAATTTGCCCAAAAATTTTTAGTGGCCGTTCAAGACCCAAACAGAAGAATTTGACAACATTATTGCACATTCTTGAATCCTCATTAAAAAGGGAATGGAAGGGTGGGTTTTCACCCCATTCCGAGACAGTTTTCATTACTTTGACCTCAAATTAGCCCAAATGTCGTTCGTGGCGATTGAGGACACAAACAGATGAATTTGACAATATTATTGGATATTCTAGAATCCTCATGAAAGATGGAGTGGATAGGTGGGATTTCACCCCATTGTGTGACAGTGACCAAACTTTCATTCTTTTGACCTCAAATTAGCATAAATCACGTTCGTGGCGATTGAGGACACAAACTGATGAATTTGACAACATTATTGGACATTCTAGAATCCTCAATAAAAATGTAGTGGATAGGTGGGTTTTCACTCTATTCTGAGACAGTGACCAAACTTTCATTCTTTTGACCTCAAATTAGCCCAAATCTCGTTCGTGGCAGTTGAGGACACCAACAGATGAATTTGACAACATTATTGAACAATCTAGAATCCTCATGAAAAATGTAGTGGATAGGTGGATTTTCACCACATTCCGAGAGAGTGACCAAACTTTCATTCTTTTGACCTCAATTTAGCCCAAATCTCGTTTGTGGCGGTTGAGGACACAAACAGATGAATTTGACAACATTATTGGACATTCTAGAATCCTCAAGAAAAATCGAGTAGATCGGTGGGTTTTCACCCCATTCCGAGAGAGTGACCAAACTTTCATTCTTTTGACCTCAAATTAGCCCAAATCTCGTTCGTGGCGGTTGAGCACACAAACAGATGAATTTGACAACATTATTGGATATTCTAGAATCCTCATGAAAAATGGAGTGGATCGGTGGGTTTTCACCCCATTCCGAGACAGTGCCCAACTTTCATTCTTTTGACCTCAAATTAGCATAAATCACGTTCGTGGCGGTTAAGGGCACAAACTGATGAATTTGACAACATTATTGCACATTCTTGAATCCCCATTAAAAATGGAGTGGATAGGTGGGTTTTCACACCTTTCCGAGACAGTGACCAAACTTTCATTCTTTTGACTTCAAATTAGCGCAAATCTCGTTCGTGGCGGTTGAGGACACAAACAGATGAATTTGACAACATTATTGGACATTCTAGAATCCTCAAGAAAAATGGAGTGGATCGGTGGGTTTTCACCCCATTCCGAGACAGTCAGCAAACTTTCATTCTTTTGACCTCATATTAGCCCAAATCTCGTTCGTGGCGGTTGAGGACACAAACAGATGAATTTGACAACATTATTGGACATTCTAGAATCCTCATGAAAAATGGAGTGGATCGGTGGGTTTTCACTCCATTCCGAGAGACTGACCAAACTTTCATTCTTTTGACCTCAACTTAGCATAAATCACGTTCGTGGCGGTTCAGGACACAAACTGATGAATTTGACAACATTATTGCACATTCTTGAATCCCCATTAAAAATGGAGTGGATAGGTGGGTTTTCACACCTTTCCGAGACAGTGACCAAACTTTCATTCTTTTGACCTCAAATTAGCCCAAATCTCGTTTGTGGGGGTTGAGGACACAAACAGATGAATTTGACAACATTATTGGACATTCTAGAATCCTCAAGAAAAAGGGAGTGGATCGGTGGGTTTTCACTCCATTCTGAGAGACTGACCAAACTTTCATTGTTTTGACCTCAAATTAGCCCAAATCTCGTTCGTGGCGGTTGAGGATACCAACAGATGAATTTGACAACATTATTGGACATTCTAGAATCCTCATTAAAAATGTAGTGGATAGGTGAATTTTCACCACATTCCGAGAGAGTGACCAAACTTTCATTCTTTTGACCTCAATTTATCCCAAATCTCGTTTGTGGCGGTTGATGACACAAACAGATGAATTTGACAACATTATTCGACATTCTAGAATCCTCAAGAAAAATCCAGTAGATCGGTGGGTTTTCACCCCATTCCGAGAGAGTGACCAAACTTTCATTCTTTTGACCTCAAATTAGCCCAAATCTCGTTCGTGGCGGTTGAGCACACAAACAGATGAATTTGACAACATTATTGGATATTCTAGAATCTTCATGAAAAGTGGAGTGGATCGGTGGGTTTTCACCCCATTCCGAGACAGTGACCAAACTTTCATTCTTTTGACCTCAAATTAGCCCAAATCACGTTCGTGGCGGTTGAGGACACAAACAGATGAATTTGACATTATTATTGGACATTCTAGAATCCTCATGAAAGATGGAGTGGATAGGTGGGATTTCACCCCATTGTGAGATAGATACCAAACTTTCATTCTTTTGACCTCAAATTAGCATAAATCACGTTCGTGGCGGTTGAGGACACAAACTGATGAATTTGACAACATTATTGCACATTCTTGAATCCCCATTAAAAATGGAGTGGATAGGTGGGTTTTACACCTTTCCGAGACAGTGACCAAACTTTCATTCTTTTGACCTCAAATTAGCCCAAATCTCGTTTGTGGGGGTTGAGGACACAAACAGATGAATATGACAACATTATTGGACATTCTAGAATCCTCAAGAAAAATGGAGTGGATCGGTGGGTTTTCACCCCATTCCGAGAGACTGACCAAACTTTCATTCTTTTGACCTCAAATTATCCCAAATCTCATTCGTTGCGGTTGAGGACACCAACAGATGAATTTGACAACATTATTGGACATTCTAGAATCCTCATTAAAAATGTAGTGGATAGGTGGATTTTCACCACATTCCGAGAGAGTGACCAAACTTTCATTCTTTTGACCTCAATTTAGCCCAAATCTCGTTTGTGGCGGTTGATGACACAAACAAATGAATTTGACAACATTATTGGACATTCTAGAATCCTCATAAAAGATGGAGTGCATAGGTGGGATTTCACCCCATTGTGAGACAGTGACCAAACTTTCATTCTTTTGACCTCAAATTAGCATAAATCTCGTTCGTGGCGGTTGAGCACACAAACTGATGAATTTGACAACATTATTGCACATTCTTGAATCCCCATTAAAAATGGAGTGGATAGGTGGGTTTTCACACCTTTCCGAGACAGTGACCAAACTTTCATTCTTTTGACCTCAAATTAGCCCAAATCTCGTTCGTGGCGGTTGAGCACACAAACAGATGAATTTGACAAGATTATTGGACATTCTAAAATCCTCATGAAAGATGGAGTGGATAGGTGGGATTTCACCCCATTCCGAGACAGTCAGCAAACTTTCATTCTTTTGACCTCAAATTAGCCCAAATCTCGTTCGTGGCGGTTGAGGACACAAACAGATGAATTTGACAACATTATTGGATATTCTAGAATCCTCATGAAAAATGGAGTGGATCGGTGGGTTTTCACCCCATTCCGAGACAGTGACCAAACTTTCATTCTTTTGACCTCAAATTAGCCCAAATCACGTTCGTGGCGGTTGAGGACACAAACAGATGAATTTGACAATATTATTGGACATTCTAGAATCCTCATGAAAGATGGGGTGGATAGGTGGGATTTCACCCCATTTGTGAGACAGTGACCAAACTTTCATTCTTTAGACCTCAAATTAGCATAAATCACGTTCGTGGCGGTTGAGGACACAAACTGATGAATTTGACAACATTATTGCACATTCTTGAATCCCCATTAAAAATGGAGTGGATAGGTTGGTTTTCACACCTTTCCGAGACAGTGACCAAACTTTCATTCTTTTGACCTCAAATTAGGCCAAATCTCGTTTGTGGGGGTTGAGGACACAAACAGATGAATTTGACAACATTGTTGGACATTCTAGAATCCTCAAGAAAAAGGGAGTGGATCGGTGGGTTTTCACCCCATTCCGAGAGATTGACCAAACTTTCATTCTTTTGACCTCAAATTAGCCCAAATCTCGTTCGTGGCGGTTGAGGATACCAACAGATGAATTTGACAACATTATTGATAATTCTAGAATCCTCATTAAAAATGTAGTGGATAGGTGGCTTTTCACCACATTCCGAGAGAGTGACCAAACTTTCATTCTTTTGACCTCAATTTAGCCCAAATCTCGTTTGTGGCGGTTGATGACACAAACAGATGAATTTGACAACATTATTGGACATTCTAGAATCCTCAAGAAAAAGGGAGTGGATCGGTGGGTTTTCACCCCATTCAGAGACAGTGACCAAACTTTCATTCTTTTGACCTCAAATTAGCCCAAATCATGTTCGTGGCGGTTGAGGACACAAACAGATGAATTTGACAATATTATTGGACATTCTAGAATCCTCATGAAAGATGGAGTGGATAGGTGGGTTTTCACCCCATTGTGAGACAGTGACCAAACTTTCATTCTTTTGACCTCAAATTAGCATAAATCACGTTCGTGGCGGTTGAGGACACAAACTGATGAATTTGACAACATTATTGCACATTCTTGAATCCCCATTAAAAATGGAGTGGATAGGTGGGTTTTCACACCTTTCCGAGACAGTGACCAAACTTTCATTCTTTTGACCTCAAATTAGCCCAAATCTCGTTTGTGGGGGTTGAGGACACAAACAGATGAATTTGACAACATTATTGGACATTCTAGAATCCTCAAGAAAAATCGAGTAGATCGGTGGGTTTTCACCCCATTCCGAGAGAGTGACCAAACTTTCATTCTTTTGACCTCAAATTAGCCCAAATCTCGTTCGTGGCGGTTGAGCACACAAACAGATGAATTTGACAAGATTATTGGACATTCTAAAATCCTCATGAAAGATGGAGTGGATAGGTGGGATTTCACCCCATTCCGAGACAGTCAGCAAACTTTCATTCTTTTGACCTCAAATTAGCCCAAATCTCGTTCGTGGCGGTTGAGGACACAAACAGATGAATTTGACAACATTATTGGACATTCTAGAATCCTCATGAAAAATGGAGTGGTTTGGTGGGTTTTCACCCCATTCCGAGACAGTGATCAAACTTTAATTCTTTTGACCTAAAATTAGCCCAAATCTCGTTCGTGGCGGTTGAGGATACCAACAGATGAATTTGACAACATTATTGGACATTCTAGAATTCTCATTAAAAATGTAGTGGATCTATGGGTTTTCACCCCATTCCGAGACAGTGATCAAACTTTCATTCTTTTGACCTCAAATTAGGCGAAATCTCGTTCGTGGTGGGTGAGGACACAAACAGATGAATTTGACAACATTATTGGACATTCTAGAATCCTCATGAAAGATGGAGTGGATAGGTGGGTTTTCACCCCATTGTGAGACAGTGACCAAACTTTCATTCTTTTGACCTCAAATTAGCATAAATCACGTTCGTGGCGGTTGAGCACACAAACTGATGAATTTGACAACATTATTGCACATTCTTGAATCCCCATTAAAAATGGAGTGGATAGGTGGGTTTTCACACCTTTCCGAGACAGTGACCAAACTTTCATTCTTTTGACCTCAAATTAGCCCAAATCTCGTTTGTGGGGGTTGAGGACACAAACAGATGAATTTGACAACATTATTGGACATTCTAGAATCCTCAAGAAAAATCGAGTAGATCGGTGGGTTTTCACCCCATTCCGAGAGAGTGACCAAACTTTCATTCTTTTGACCTCAAATTAGCCCAAATCTCGTTCGTGGCGGTTGAGCACACAAACAGATGAATTTGACAACATTATTGGATATTCTAGAATCCTCAAGAAAAAGGGAGTGGATCGGTGGGTTTTCACTCCATTTCGAGAGACTGACCAAACTTTCATTCTTTTGACCTCAAATTAGCCCAAATCTCGTTCGTGGCGGTTGAGGATACCAACAGATGAATTTGACAACATTATTGGACATTCTAGAATCCTCATTAAAAATGTAGTGGATAGGTGGATTTTCACCACATTCCGAGAGAGTGACCAAACTTTCATTCTTTTGACCTCAATTTAGCCCAAATCTCGTTTGTGGCGGTTGATGACACAAACAGATGAATTTGACAACATTATTGGACATTCTAGAATCCTCATGAAAGATGGAGTGGATAGGTGGGATTTCACCCCATTGTGAGACAGTGACCAAACTTTCATTCTTTTGACCTCAAATTAGCATAAATCACGTTCGTGGCGGTTGAGGACACAAACTGATGAATTTGACAACATTATTGCATATTCTTGAATCCCCATTAAAAATGGAGTGGATAGTTGGGTTTTCACACCTTTCCGAAACAGTGACCAAACTTTCATTCTTTTGACCTCAAATTAGCCCAAATCTCGTTTGTGCGGGTTGAGGACACAAACAGATGAATTTGACAACATTATTGGACATTCTAGAATCCTCAAGAAAAAGGGAGTGGATCGGTGGGTTTTCACCCCATTCCGAGAGACTGACCAAACTTTCATTCTTTTGACCTCAAATTAGCACAAATCTCGTTCGTGGCGGTTGAGGATACCAACAGATGAATTTGACTACATTATTGGACATTCTAGAATCCTCATTAAAAATGTAGTGGATAGGTGGATTTTCACCACATTCCGAGAGAGTGACCAAACTTTCATTCTTTTGACCTCAATTTAGCCCAAATCTCGTTTGTGGCGGTTGATGGCACAAACAGATGAATTTGACAACATTATTGGACATTCTAGAATCCTCAAGAAAAATCGAGTAGATCGGTGGGTTTTCACCCCATTCCGAGAGAGTGACCAAACTTTCATTCTTTTGACCTCAAATTAGCCCAAATCTCGTTCGTGGCGGTTGAGCACACAAAAAGATGAATTTGACAACATTATTGGATATTCTAGAATCCTCATGAAAAATGGAGTGGATCGGTGGGTTTTCACCCCATTCCGAGACAGTCCAAACTTTCATTCTTTTGACCTCAAATTAGCCCAAATCACGTTCGTGGCGGTTGAGGACACAAACAGATGAATTTGACAATATTATTGGACATTCTAGAATCCTCATGAAAGATGGGGTGGATAGGTGGGATTTCACCCCATTGTGAGACAGTGACCAAACTTTCATTCTTTAGACCTCAAATTAGCATAAATCACGTTTGTGGCGGTTGAGCACACAAACTGATGAATTTGACAACATTTTTGCACATTCTTGAATCCCCATTAAAAATGGAGTGGATAGGTGGGTTTTCACACCTTTCCGAGACTGTGACCAAACTTTCATTCTTTTGACCTCAAATTAGCCCAAATCTCGTTTGTGGGGGTTGAGGACACAAACAGATGAATTTGACAACATTATTGGACATTCTAGAATCCTCAAGAAAAATGGAGTGGATCGGTGGGTTTTCACCCCATTCCGAGAGACTGACCAAACTTTCATTCTTTTGACCTCAAATTAGCCCAAATCTCATTCGTTGCGGTTGAGGACACCAACAGATGAATTTGACAACATTATTGGACATTCTAGAATCCTCAAGAAAAATGGAGTGGATCGGTGGGTTTTCACCCCATTCCGAGAGACTGACCAAACTTTCATTCTTTTGACCTCAAATTAGCCCAAATCTCATTCGTTGCGGTTGAGGACACCAACAGATGAATTTGACAACATTATTGGACATTCTAGAATCCTCGTTAAAAATGGAGTAGATGGGTGGGTTTTCACCCCATTCCGAGAGAGTGACCAAACTTTCATTCTTTTGACCTCAAATTAGCCCAAATCACGTTCGTGGCGGTTGAGGACACAAACAGATGAATTTGACAATATTATTGGACATTCTAGAATCCTCATGAAAGATGGAGTGGATAGGTGGGATTTCACCCCATTGTGAGACAGTGACCAAACTTTCATTCTTTTGACATCAATTTAGCATAAATCACGTTCATGGCGGTTGAGGACACAAACTGATGAATTTGACAACATTATTGCACATTCTTGAATCCCCATTAAAAATGGAGTGGATAGGTGGGTTTTCACACCTTTCCGAGACAGTGACCAAACTTTCATTCTTTTGACCTCAAATTAGCCCAAATCTCGTTTGTGGGGGTTGAGGACACAAACAGATGAATTTGACAACATTATTGGACATTCTAGAATCCTCAAGAAAAAGGGAGTGGATCGGTGGGTTTTCACTCCATTCCGAGAGACTGACCAAACTTTCATTCTTTTGACCTCAAATTAGCCCAAATGTCGTTCGTGGCGGTTCAGGATACCAACAGATGAATTTGACAACATTATTGGACATTCTAGAATCCTCATTAAAAATGTAGTGGATAGGTGGATTTTCACCACATTCCGAGAGAGTGACCAAACCTTCATTCTTTTGACCTCAATTTATCCCAAATCTCGTTTGTGGCGGTTGATGGCACAAACAGATGAATTTGACAACATTATTGGACATTCTAGAATCCTCAAGAAAAATCGAGTAGATCGGTGGGTTTTCACCCCATTCCGAGAGAGTGACCAAACTTTCATTCTTTTGACCTCAAATTAGCCCAAATCTCGTTCGTGGCGGTTGAGCACACAAACAGATGAATTTGACAACATTATTGGATATTCTAGAATCCTCATGAAAAATGGAGTGGATCGGTGGGTTTTCACCCCATTCCGAGACAGTGACCAAACTTTCATTCTTTTGACCTCAAATTAGCCCAAATCACGTTCGTGGCGGTTGAGGACACAAACAGATGAATTTGACAATATTATTGGACATTCTAGAATCCTCATGAAAGATGGGGTGGATAGGTGGGATTTCACCCCATTGTGAGACAGTGACCAAACTTTCATTCTTTTGACCTCAAATTAGCATAAATCACGTTCGTGGCGGTTGAGGACACAAACTGATGAATTTGACAACATTATTGCACATTCTTGAATCCCCATTAAAAATGGAGTGGATAGGTGGGTTTTCACACCTTTCCGAGACTGTGACCAAACTTTCATTCTTTTGACCTCAAATTAGCCCAAATCTCGTTTGTGGGGGTTGAGGACACAAACAGATGAATATGACAACATTATTGGACATTCTAGAATCCTCAAGAAAAATGGAGTGGATCGGTGGGTTTTCACCCCATTCCGAGAGACTGACCAAACTTTCATTCTTTTGACCTCAAATTATCCCAAATCTCATTCGTTGCGGTTGAGGACACCAACAGATGAATTTGACAACATTATTGGACATTCTAGAATCCTCATTAAAAATGGAGTGGATAGGTGGGTTTTCACACCTTTCCGAGACTGTGACCAAACTTTCATTCTTTTGACCTCAAATTAGCCCAAATCTCGTTTCTGGGGGTTGAGGACACAAACAGATGAATTTGACAACATTATTGGACATTCTAGAATCCTCAAGAAAAATGGAGTGGATCGGTGGGTTTTCACCCCATTCCGAGAGACTGACCAAACTTTCATTCTTTTGACCTCAAATTAGCCCAAATCTCGTTCGTGGCGGTTGAGGATACCAACAGATGAATTTGACAACATTATTGGACATTCTAGAATCCTCATTAAAAATGTAGTGGATAGGTGGATTTTCACCACATTCTGAGAGAGTGACCAAACTTTCATTCTTTCGACCTCAATTTAGCCCAAATCTCGTTTGTGGAGGTTGAGGACACAAACAGATGAATTTGACAACATTATTGGACATTCTAGAATCCTCAAGAAAAATCGAGTAGATAGGTGGGTTTTCACCCCATTCCGAGACAGTGACCAAACTTTCATTCTTTTGACCTCAATTTAACACAAATTTCGTTCGTGGCCGTTTAAGACCCAAACAGATGAATTTCTTAACATTATTGGACATTCTAGAATCCTCATCAGAAATGGAGTCGTTAGGTGGGTTTTCAGCTCATTCAGAGACAGTGACCAAACTTTCATTCCTTTGACCTCAAATTAGCCCAAATCTCGTTCGTGGCGGTAGAGGACACAAACAGATGAATTTGACAACTTTATTGGACATTCTAGAATCCTCATGAAAAATGGAGTGGATCGGTGGGTTTTCACCCCATACCGAGACAGTGACCAAACTTTCATTCTTTTGACCTTAAATTAGCCCAAATCTTGTTCATGGATGTTCAGGACACAAACAGATGAATTTGACAACATTCTTGGACATTCTAGAATCCTCATGAAAAATGGAGTGGATAGGTGGGTTTTCACCCCATTCCAAGACAGTGACCAAACTTTAATTCTTTTGACCTCAAATTAGCCCAAATCTAGTTCGTGGATTTCAGGATACAAACAGATGAATTTGACAACATTCTTTGACATTCTAGAATCCTCATTAAAAATGTAGTGGATAGGTGGGTTTTCACCTCATTCCGAGATAATGACCAAACTTTTATTCTTTTGACGACAAATTAGCCCAAATCTTGTTAGTGGCAGTTCATGACCCAAACAGAAGAATTTGATAACATTATTGCACATTCTTGAATCCTCATTAAAAATGCAGTGGATAGGTGGGTTTTAACCCCTTTCCGAGACAGTAACCAAACTTTCATTCTTTTGACATCAAATTAGCACAAATCTCGTTCGTGGCGGTTGAAGACACCAACAGATGAATTTGACAACATTATTGGACATTCTAGAATCCTCATGATAAATGGAGTGGATAGGTGGGTTTTCACCCCATTCCGAGACAGTGATGAAACTTTCATTCTTTTGACCTCAAATTAGCCCAAATCTCGTTCGTGGCCCTTTAAGTCCCAGACAGATGAATTTCTCAACATTATTGGACATTCTAGAATCCTCAAAAACAATGGAGTCGTTAGGTGGGTTTTCAGCCCATTCCGAGAGAGTGACCAAATATTCATTCTTTTGACATCAAATTAGCCCAAATCTTGTTCGTGGCCGTTCAGGACACCAACAGATGAATTTGACAACATTATTGGACATTCTAGAATCCTCATGAAAAATGGAGTGGATAGGTGGGTTTTCACCCCATTCCGAGACAGTTACCAAACTTTCTTTCTTTTGACCTCAAATTAACCCAAATCTCGTTCATGGCCGTTTAAGACCCAAACAGATGAATTTCTTAACATTATTGGACATTCTAGAAACCTCATAAAAAATGGAGTCGTTAGGTGGGTTTTCAGGCCATTCCGAGAGAGTGACCAAACATTCATTCTTTTGACCTCAAATTAGCCCAAATCTTGTTCGTGGATGTTCAAGACACAAACAGATGAATTTGACAACATTATTGGACATTCAAGAATCCTCATGAAAAATGGAGTGGATAGCTGGGTTTCACCCCATTCCGAGACAGTGACCAAACTTTCTTTCTTTTGACCTCAAATTAGCCCAAATCTCGTTCGTGGCGGTTTAGGACACAAACAGAGGAATTTGACAACATTATTGGACATTCTAGAATCCTCATGAAAAATGGAGTGGATAGGTGGGTTTTCACCCCATTCCGAGACAGTGACCAAACTTTCATTCTTTTGACCTCAAATTAGCCCAAATCTCGTTCGTGGCCGTTGAAGACCCAAACAGATGAATTTCTTGACATTATTGGACATTCTAGAATCCTCATAAAAAATGGAGTCGTTAGGTGGGTTTTCAGCCCATTCCGAGAGTGTGACCAAACATTCATTCTTTTGACCTCAAATTAGCCCAAATCTTGTTCGTAGATGTTCAGGACACAAACAGATGAATTTGACAACTTTATTGGACATTCTAGAATCCTCATGAAAAATGGAGTGGATCGGTGGGTTTTCACCCCATTCCGAGAGACTGACCAAACTTTCATTCTTTTGACCTCAAATTAGCCCAAATCTCGTTCGTGGCGGTTGAGGATACCAACAGATGAATTTGACAACATTATTGGACATTCTAGAATCCTCATTAAAAATGTAGTGGATAGGTGGATTTTCACCACATTCTGAGAGAGTGACCAAACTTTCATTCTTTCGACCTCAATTTAGCCCAAATCTCGTTTGTGGAGGTTGAGGACACAAACAGATGAATTTGACAACATTATTGGACATTCTAGAATCCTCAAGAAAAATCGAGTAGATCGGTGGGTTTTCACCCCATTCCGAGACAGTGACCAAACTTTCATTCTTTTGACCTCAAATTAGCCCAAATCACGTTCGTGGCGGTTGAGGTCACAAACAGATGAATTTGACAACATTACTGGACATTATAGAATCCTCATTACAAATGGAGTGGATCGGTGGGTTTTCACCCCAATCCGAGACAGTGACCAAACTTTTATTCTTTTGACCTCAAATTAACCCAAATCTCGTTCGTGGCCGTTTAAGACCCAAACAGATGAATTTCTTAACATTATTGGACATTCCAGAATCCTCATCTAAAATGGAGTCGTTAGGTGGGTTTTCAGCATATTCCAAGAGAGTGACCAAACATTCATTCTTTTGACCTCAAATTAGCCCAAATCTTGTTCATGGATGTTCAGGACACAAACAGATGAATTTGACAACATTATTGGACATTCTAGAATCCTCATGAAAAATGGAGTGGATAGGTGGGTTTTCACCCCATTCCGAGACAGTGACCAAACTTTCATTCTTTTGACCTCAATTTAACACAAATTTCGTTCGTGGCCGTTTAAGACCCAAACAGATGAATTTCTTAACATTATTGGACATTCCAGAATCCTCATCTAAAATGGAGTCGTTAGGTGGGTTTTCAGCATATTCCAAGAGAGTGACCAAACATTCATTCTTTTGACCTCAAATTAGCCCAAATCTTGTTCATGGATGTTCAGGACACAAACAGATGAATTTGACAACATTATTGGACATTCTAGAATCCTCATGAAAAATGGAGTGGATAGGTGGGTTTTCACCCCATTCCGCGACAGTGACCAAACTTTCATTCTTTTGACCTCAAATTAGCCCAAATGTCGTTCGTGGCGGTTGAGGACACAAACAGATGAATTTGACACTATTATTGGACATTCTAGAATCCTCAGGAAAAATGGAGTGGATAGGTGGGTTTTCACCCCATTCCGAAACTATGACCAAACTTTCAGTCTTTTGACCTCAAATTAACCCAAATCTAGTTCGTGGCTGTTTAAGACCCAAACAGATGAATTTCCTAACATTATTAGACATTCTAGAATCCTCATAAAAAATGGAGTCATTAGGTGGGTTTTCAGCTCATTCAGAGACAGTGACCAAACTTTCAATCTTTTGACATCAAATTAGCCCAAATTTCGTTCGTGGCGGTTGAGGACACAAACAGATGAATTTGACACTTTTATTGGACATTCTAGAATCCTCATGAAAAATGGAGTGGATCGGTGGGTTTTCACCCCATACCGAGACAGTGACCAAACTTTCATTCTTTTGACCCCAAATTAGCCCAAATCTCGTTCGTGGCCGTTTAAGACCCAAACAGATGAATTTCTCAACATTATTGGACATTGTAGAATCCTCATCAAAAATGGAGTCGTTAGGAGGGTTTTCAGCCCATTCCGAGAGAGTGGCCAAACATTCATTCTTTTGACCTTAAATTAGCCCAAATCTTGTTCCTGGCCGTTCAGCACACAAACAGATGAATTTGACAACTTTTTTGGACATTCTAGAATCCTCATGAAAAATGGAGTGGATCGGTGGGTTTTCACCCCATTCCGAGACAGTGACCAAACTTTCATTCTTTTGACCTCAAATTAGCCCAAATCTTGTTCGTGGATGTTCAGGACACAAACTGATGAATTTGACAACATTATTGGACATTCTAGAATCCTCATGAAAAATGGAGTGGATAGGTGGGTTTTCACCCCATTCCGAGACAGTGACCAAACTTTCATTCTTTTGACCTCAATTTAACACAAATTTCGTTCGTGGCCGTTTAAGACCCCAACAGATGAATTTCTTAACATTATTGGACATTCTAGAATCCTCATGAAAAATGGAATGAATCGGTGGGTTTTCACCCCATTCCAAGACAGTGACCAAACTTTCATTCTTTTGACCTCAAATTAGCCCAAATCTTGTTCGTGGCGGTTGAAGACACAAACAGATGAATTTGACAACATTATTGGACATTCTAGAATCCTCATGAAAAATGGAGTGGATAGGTGGGTTTTCACCCCATTCCGAGACAGTGACCAAACTTTCATTCTTTTGACCTCAATTTAACACAAATTTCGTTCGTGGCCTTTTAAGACCCAAACAGATGAATTTCTTAACCTTATTGGACATTCTCGAATCCTCATCAAAAATGGAGTCGTTAGGTGGGTTTTCAGCTCATTTAGAGACAGTGACCAAACTTTCATTCTTTTGACCTCAAATTAGCCCAAATCTCGTTCGTGGCGGTTGAGGTAACAAACAGATGAATTTGACAACTTTATTGGACATTCTAGAATCCTCATGAAAAATGGAGTGGATCGGTGGGTTTTCACCCCATACCGAGACAGTGACCAAACTTTCATTCTTTTGACCCCAAATTGGCCCAAATCTCGTTCGTGGCCGTTTAAGCCCCAAACAGATGAATTTCTCAACATTATTGGACATTGTAGAATCCTCATCAAAAATGGAGTCGTTAGCTGGGTTTTCAGTCCATTCCGAGAGAGTGGCCAAACATTCATTCTTTTGACCTCAAATTAGCACAAATCATGTTCATGGCCGTTCAGAACACAAACAGATGAATTTGAGAACTTTTTTGGACATTCTAGAATACTCATGAAAAATGGAGTGGATCGGTGGGTTTTCACCCCATTCCGAGACAGTGACCAAACTTTCATTCTTTTGACCTCAAATTAGCCCAAATCTGGTTTGTGGCGGTTGAGGACACAAACAGATGAATTTGACAACAATATTGGACATTCTAGAATCCTCATGAAAAATGGAGTGGATAGGTGGGTTTTCACCCCATTCCGAGACAGTGACCAAACTTTCATTCTTTTGACCTCAAATTGACCCAAATCTCGTTCGTGGCGGTTGAGGACACAAACAGATGAATTTGACAACATTATTGGACATTCTAGAATCTTCATGAAAAATGGAGTGGATCGGTGGGTTTTCACCCTATTCCGAGATAGTGACCAAACTTTCAATCTTTGGACCTCAAATTAGCCCAAACCTCATTCGTAGCGGTTGAGGACACCAACAGATGAATTTGAAAACATTATTGGACATTCTAGAATCCTCATTAAAAATGTAGTGGATAGGTAGGTTTTCACCCCATTCCGAGACAGTGACCAAACTTTTATTCTTTTGACGACAAATTAGCCCAAATCTTGTTAGTGGCCGTTCAAGACCCAAACAGAAGAATTTGACAACATTATTGCAGATTCTTAAATCCTTATTAAAAATGGAGTGGATGGGTCGGTTCTCACCCCATTCCGAGACAGTGACCAAACTTTCATTCTTTTGACCTCAAATTAGCCCAAATCTCGTTTGTGGCGGTTGAGGACACAAACAGATGAATTTGACAACTTTATTGGACATTCTAGAATCCTCATGAAAAATGGAGTCCATCGGGGGGTTTTCACCCTATTCCGAGATAGTGACGAAACTTTCCTTCTTTTGACCTCAAATTAGCCCAAATCTCGTTCGTGGCCATTTAAGACCCAAACAGATGAATTTCTCAACATTATTGGACATTCTAGAATCCTCAAAAATAATGGAGTCGTTAGGTTGGTTTTCAGCCCATTCCGAGAGAGTGACCAAACATTCATTCTTTTGACATCAAATTTTTTCCAAATCTTGTTCGTGGCCGTTCAGGACACAAACAGATGAATTTGACAACATTATTGGACATTCTAGAATCCTCTTGAAAAATGGAGTGGATAGGTGGGTTTCACCCCTTTCCGAGACAGTGACCAAACTTTCATTCTTTTGACCTCAAATTAACCCAAATCTCGTTCATGGCCGTTTAAGACCCAAACAGATGAATTTCTTAACATAATTGGACATTCTAGAATCCTTATAAAAAATGGAGTCATTAGGTGGGTTTTCAGCTCATTCAGAGAGAGTGAACAAACTTTCATTCTTTTGACCTCAAATTAGCCCAAATCTCGTTCGTGGCTGTTGAGGACACAAACAGATGAATTTGACAACATTATTGGACATTCTAGAATCCTCACGAAAAAAAGAGTGGATAGGTGGGTTTTCACCCCATTCCGAGAGAGTGACCAAACTTTCATTCTTTTGACCTCAAATTAACCCAAATCTAGTTCGTGGACGTTTAAGACCCAAACAGATGAATTTCCTAACATTATTGGACATTCTAGAATCCTCATCAAAAATGGAGCCGTTAGGTGTGTTTTCAGCCCATTCCGAGAGAGTGACCAAACATTCATTCTTTTGACCTCAAATTAGCAAAAATCTTGTTCGTGGATGTTCAGGACACAAACAGATGAATTTGACAACATTATTGGCCATTCTAGAATCCTCATTAAAAATGCAGTGGATAGGTGGGTTTCATACCATTCCGAGACAGTGACCAAACTTTCATTCTTTTGACCTCAAATTAACCCAAATCTCGTTCGTGGCCCTTTAAGACCCAAACAGATGAATTTCTCAACATTATTGGACATTCTAGAATCCTTATGAATAATGGAGTCGTAAGGTGGGTTTTCAGCCCATTCCGAGAGAGTGACCAAACTTTCATTCTTTTGACCTCAAATTAACCCAAATCTAGTTCGTGGCTGTTTAAGGCCCAAACAGATGATTTTCCTAACATTATTCGACATTCTAGAATCCTCATGAAAAATGGAGTGGATAGGTGGGTTTCACCCCTTTCCGAGACAGTGACCAAACTTTCATTCTTTTGACCTCAAATTAACCCAAATCTCGTTCGTGGCCGTTTAAGACCCAAACAGATGAATTTCTTAACATAATTGGACATTCTAGAATCCTCTTAAAAAATGGAGTCATTAGGTGGGTTTTCAGCTCATTCAGAGAGAGTGACCAAACTTTCATTCTTTTGACCTCAAATTAGCCCAAATCTCATTCGTGGGGGTTGAGAACACAAACAGATGAGTTTGACAACATTATTGGACATTCTAGAATCCTCACGAAAAAAAGAGTGGATAGGTGGGTTTTCACCCCATTCCGAGAGAGTGACCAAACTTTCATTCTTTTGACCTCAAATTAACCCCAATCTAGTTCGTGGCCGTTTAAGACCCAAACAGATGAATTTCCTAACATTATTGGACATTCTTGAATCCTCATAAAAAAAAGAGCCGTTAGGTGTGTTTTCAGCCCATTCCGAGAGAGTGACCAAACATTCATTCTTTTCACCTCAAATTAGCCCAAATCTTGTTTGTGGATGTTCAGGACACAAACAGATGAATTTGACAACATTATTGGACATTCTAGAATCCTCATGAAAAATGGAGTGGATAGGTGGGTTTTCACCCCATTCCGAGACAGTGACCAAACTTTTATTCTTTTGACGACAAATAAGCCCAAATCTTGTTAGTGGCCGTTCAAGACCCAAACAGAAGAATTTGACAACATCATTGTAGATTCTTAAATCCTCATTAAAAATGGAGTGGATGGGTCGGTTCTCACCCCATTCCGAGACAGTGACCAAACTTTCATTCTTTTGACCTCAAATTAGCCCAAATCTCGTTCGTGGCGGTTGAGGACACAAACAGATGAATTTGACAACTTTATTGGACATTCTAGAATCCTCATGAAAAATGGAGTCCATCGGGGGGTTTTCACCCTATTCCGAGACAGTGATGAAACTTTCATTCTTTTGACCTCAAATTAGCCCAAATCTCGTTCGTGGCCCTTTAAGACCCAAACAGATGAATTTCTCAACATTATTGGACATTCTAGAATCCTCAAAAATAATGGAGTCGTTAGGTGGGTTTTCAGCCCATTCCGAGAGAGTGACCAAACATTCATTCTTTTGACATCAAATTTGCCCAAATCTTGTTCGTGGCCGTTCAGGACACAAACAGATGAATTTGACAACATTATTGGACATTCTAGAATCCTTATGAAAAATGGAGTGGATAGGTGGGTTTTCACCCCATTCCGAGAGAGTGACCAAACTTTCATTCTTTTGACCTCAAATTAACCCAAATCTAGTTCGTGGCAGTTTAAGGCCCAAACAGATGATTTTCCTAACATTATTGGACATTCTAGAATCCTCATGAAAAATGGAGTAGATAGGTGGGTTTCACCACTTTCCGAGACAGTGACCAAACTTTCATTCTTTTGACCTCAAATTAACCCAAATCTTGTTCGTGGCCGTTTAAGACCCAAACAGATGAATTTCTTAACATAATTGGACATTCTAGAATCCTCATCAAGAATGGAGTCATTAGGTGGGTTTTCAGCTCATTCAGAGAGAATGACCAAACTTTCATTCTTTTGACCTCAAATTAGCCCAAATATCGTTCGTGGCAGTTGAGGACACAAACAGATGAATTTGACAACATTATTGGACATTCTAGAATCCTCATGAAAAATAGAGTGGATAGGTGGGTTTTCACCCCATTCCGAGACAGTGACCAAACTTTCATTCTTTTGACCTCAAATTAACCCAAATCTAGTTCGTGGCCGTTTAAGACCCAAACACATGAATTTCCTAACATTATTGGACATTCTAGAATCCTCATAAAAAATGGAGCCGTTAGGTGTGTTTTCAACCCATTCCGAGAAAGTGACCAAACATTCATTCTTTTCACCTCAAATTAGTAAAAATCTTGTTCGTGGATGTTCAGGACACAAACAGATGAATTTGACAACATTATTGGCCATTCTAGAATCCTCATTAAAAATGCAGTGGATAGGTGGGTTTCACACCATTCCGAGACAGTGACCAAACTTTCATTCTTTTGACCTCAAATTAACCCAAATCTCGTTCGTGGCCGTTTACGACCCAAACAGATGAATTTCTTCATATTATTGGACATTCTAGAATCCTCATAAAAAATGGAGTCGTTAGTTGGGTTTTCAACCCATTCCAAGAGAGTGACCAAACATTCATTCTTTTCACCTCAAATTAGCCCAAATCTTGTTTGTGGATGTTCAGGACACAAACAGATGAATTTGACAACATTATTGGACATTCTAGAATCCTCATGAAAAATGGAGTGGATCGGTGGGTTTTCACCCCATTCCGAGACAGTGACCAAACTTTTATTCTTTTGACGACAAATTAGCCCAAATCTTGTTAGTGGCCGTTCAAGACCCAAACAGAAGAATTTGACAACATTATTGTAGTTTCTTAAATCCTCATTAAAAATGGAGTGGATGGGTCGGTTCTCACCCCATTCCGAGACAGTGACCAAACTTTCGTTCTTTTGACCTCAAATTAGCCCAAATCTCGTTCGTGGCGGTTGAGGACACAAATAGATGAATTTGACAACTTTATTGGACATTCTAGAATCCTCATGAAAAATGGAGTCCATCGGGGGGGTTTTCACCCTATTCCGAGACAGTGATGAAACTTTCATTCTTTTGACCTCAAATTTGCCCAAATCACGTTCGTGGCCATTTAAGACCCAAACAGATGAATTTCTCAACATTATTGGACATTCTAGAATCCTCAAAAATAATGGAGTCGTTAGGTGGGTTTTCAGCCCATTCCGAGAGAGTGACCACACATTCATTCTTTTGACATCAAATTTATCCAAATCTTGTTCGTGGCCGTTCAGGACACAAACAGATGAATTTGACAACATTATTGGACATTCTAGAATCCTTATGAAAAATGGAGTGGATAGATGGGTTTTCACCCCATTCTGAGACAGTGACCAAACTTTCATTCTTTTGTCCTCAAATTAACCCAAATCTCGTTCGTGGCCGTTTAAGACCCAAACAGATGAATTTCTTAACATAATTGGACATTCTAGAATCCTCATCAAGAATGGAGTCATTAGGTGGGTTTTCAGCTCATTCAGAGAGAATGACTAAACTTTCATTCTTTTGACCTCAAATTAGCCCAAATCTCGTTCGTGGCGGTTGAGGCGACAAACAGATGAATTTGACAACATTATTGGACATTCTAGAATCCTCACGAAAAATAGAGTGGATAGGTGGGTTTTCACCCCATTCCGAGACAGTGACCTAACTTTCATTCTTTTGACCTCAAATTAACCCAAATCTAGTTCGTGGCCGTTTAAGACCCAAACAGATGAATTACCTAACATTATTGGACATTCTAGAATCCTCATAAAAAATGGAGCCGTTAGGTGTGTTTTCAGCCCATTCCGAGAGAGTGACCAAACATTCATTCTTTTGACCTCAAATTAGCAAAAATTTTGTTCGTGGATGTTCAGGACACAAACAGATGAATTTGACAACATTATTGGCCATTCTAGAATCCTCATTAAAAATGCAGTGGATAGGTGGGTTTTCACCCCATTCCGAGACAGTGACCAAACTTTTATTCTTTTGACGACGAATTAGCCCTAATCTTGTTAGTGGCCGTTCAAGACCCAAACAGATGAATTTGACAACATTATTGTACATTCTAGAATCCTCATGAAAAATGGAGTGGATAGGTGGGTTTTCACCCCATTCCGAGACAGTGACCAAACTATCATTCTTTTGACCTCAAATTAGCCCAAATCTCGTTCGTGGCGGTTGAGGACACCAACAGATGAATTTGACAACATTATTGGACATTCTAGAATCCTCATTAAAAACGTAGTGGATAGGTGGGTTTTCACCCCATTCCGAGACAGTGACCAAACTTTTATTCTTTTGACGACGAATTAGCCCTAATCTTGTTAGTGGCCGTTCAAGACCCAAACAGATGAATTTGATAACATTATTGTACATTCTAGAATCCTCATTAAAAACGTAGTGGATAGGTGGGTTTTCACCCCATTCCGAGACAGTGACCAAACTTTTATTCTTTTGACGACAAATTAGCCGAAATCTTGTTAGTGGCCTTTCAAGACCCAAACAAAAGAATTTGACAACATTGTTGCACATTCTTGAATCCTCATTAAAAATGGAGTGGATGGGTGGGTTTTCACCCCATTCCGAGACAGTGCCCAAACTTTCATTCTTTTGACCACAAATTAGCCCAAATCTCGTTGGTGGCGGTTGAGGACACAAACAGAGGAATTTGACAACATTATCGGAAATTCTAGAATCCTCATGAAAAATGGAGTGGATCGGTGGGTTTTCACCCCATTCCGAGACAGTGACCAAACTTTCATTCTTTTGTCCTTTAATTAGCCCAAGTCTCGTTCGTGGTGGTTGAGGACACAAACAGATGAATTTTACAACATTATTGGACATTCTAGAATCCTTATGAAAAATGGAGTGGATCGGTGGGTTTTCACCCCATTCCGTGATAGTGACCAAACTTTCAATCTTTGTACCTCAAATTAGCAGCCCAAATCTCGTTCGTAGCGGTTGAGGACACCAACAGATGAATTTGACAACACTATTGGACATTCTAGAATCCTCATTAAAAACGTAGTGGATAGGTGGGTTTTCACCCCATTCCGAGACAGTGACCAAACTTTTATTCTTTTGACGACAAATTAGCCGAAATCTTGTTAGTGACCTTTCAAGACCCAAACAGAAGAATTTGACAACATTATTGCACATTCTTGAATCCTCATTAAAAATGGAGTGGATGGGTGGGTTTTCACCCCATTCCGAGACAGTGCCCAAACTTTCATTCTTTTGACCTCAAATTAGCCCAAATCTCGTTGGTGGTGGTTGAGGACACAAACAGAGGAATTTGACAACATTATTCGACATTCTAGAATCCTCATGAAAAATGGAGTGGATCCGTGGGTTTTCACCCCACTCCGAGACAGTGACCAAACTTTCATTCTTTTGTCCTCAAATTAGCCCAAGTCTCGTTGGTGGCGGTTGAGGACACAAACAGATAAATTTGACAACATTATTGTACATTCTAGAATCCTCATGAAAAATGGAGTGGATGGGTGGGTTTTCACCCCATTCCGAGACAGTGCCCAAACTTTCAATCTTTTGACCTCAAATTAGCCCAAATCTTGTTCGTGGCCGTTCAGGACGCAAACAGATGAATTTGACAACATTATTGGACATTCTAGAATCCTCATTAAAAACGTAGTGGATCGGTGGGTTTTCACCCCATTCCGAGACAGTGACCAAACTTTTATTCTGTTGACGACAAATTAGCCGAAATCTTGTTAGTGGCCTTTCAAGACTCAAACAGAAGAATTTGACAACATTATTGCACATTCTTGAATCCTCATTAAAAATGGAGTGGATGGGTGGGTTTTCACCCCATTCCGAGACAGTGCCCAAACTTTCATTCTTTTGACCTCAAATTAGCCCAAATCTCGTTGGTGGCGGTTGAGGACACAAACAGAGGAATTTGACAACATTATTCGACATTCTAGAATCCTCATGAAAAATGGAGTGGATCGGTGGGTTTTCACCCCACTCCGAGACAGTGACCAAACTTTCATTCTTTTGTCCTCAAATTAGCCCAAGTCTCGTTGGTGGCGGTTGAGGACACAAACAGATAAATTTGACAACATTATTGTACATTCTAGAATCCTCATGAAAAATGGAGTGGATAGGTGGGTTTTCACCCCATTCCGAGACAGTGACCAAACTTTCATTCTTTTGACCTCAAATTAGCCCAAATCTCGTTCGTGGCGGTTGAGGACACAAACAGATGAATTTGACAACATTATTGGACATTCTAGAATCCTCATGAAAAATGGAGTGGATCGGTGGGTTTTCACCCCATTCCGAGACAGTGACTAAACTTTCATTCTTTTGACCTCAAATTAGCCCAAATCTCCTTCGTGGCAGTTGAGGACACAAACAGATGAATTTGACAACATTATTGCACATTCTTGAATCCTCATTAAAAATGGAGTGGATGGGTGGGCTTTCACCCCATTCCGAGACAGTGCCCAAACTTTCAATCTTTTGACCTCAAATTAGCCCAAATCTTGTTCGTGGCCGTTCAGGACGCAAACAGATGAATTTGATAACATTATTGCAGATTCTTCAATCCTCATTAAAAATGGAGTGGATGGGTGGGTTTTCACCCCATTCCGAGACAGTGACCAAACTTTCATTCTTTTGACCTCAAATTAGCCCAAATCTCGTTGGTGGCGGTTGAGGACACAAACAGAGGAATTTGACAACATTATTCGACATTCTAGAATCCTCATGAAAAATGGAGTGGATCCGTGGGTTTTCACCCCACTCCGAGACAGTGACCAAACTTTCATTCTTTTGTCCTCAAATTAGCCCAAGTCTCGTTGGTGGCGGTTGAGGACACAAACAGATAAATTTGACAACATTATTGGACATTCTAGAATCCTCATGAAAAATGGAGTGGATAGGTGGGTTTTCACCCCATTCCGAGACAGTGACTAAACTTTCATTCTTTTGACCTCAAATTAGCCCAAATCTCATTCGTGGCGGTTGAGGACACAAACAGATGAATTTGACAACATTATTGCACATTCTTGAATCCTCATTAAAAATGGAGTGGATGGGTGGGTTTTCACCCCATTCCGAGACAGTGACTAAACTTTCATTCTTTTGACCTCAAATTAGCCCAAATCTCATTCGTGGCGGTTGAGGACACAAACAGATGAATTTGACAACATTATTGCACATTCTTGAATCCTCATTAAAAATGGAGTGGATGGGTGGGTTTTCACCCCATTCCGAGACAGTGCCCAAACTTTCAATCTTTTGACCTCAAATTAGCCCAAATCTTGTTCGTGGCCGTTCAGGACGCAAACAGATGAATTTGACAACATTATTGGACATTCTAGAATCCTCATTAAAAACGTAGTGGATCGGTGGGTTTTCACCCCATTCCGAGACAGTGACCAAACTTTTATTCTGTTGACGACAAATTAGCCGAAATCTTGTTAGTGGCCTTTCAAGACCCAAACAGAAGAATTTGACAACATTATTGCACATTCTTGAATCCTCATTAAAAATGGAGTGGATGGGTGGGTTTTCACCCCATTCCGAGACAGTGCCCAAACTTTCATTCTTTTGACCTCAAATTAGCCCAAATCTCGTTGGTGGCGGTTGAGGACACAAACAGAGGAATTTGACAACATTATTCGACATTCTAGAATCCTCATGAAAAATGGAGTGGATCCGTGGGTTTTCACCCCACTCCGAGACAGTGACCAAACTTTCATTCTTTTGTCCTCAAATTAGCCCAAGTCTCGTTGGTGGCGGTTGAGGACACAAACAGATAAATTTGACAACATTATTGTACATTCTAGAATCCTCATGAAAAATGGAGTGGATAGGTGGGTTTTCACCCCATTCCGAGACAGTGACCAAACTTTCATTCTTTTGACCTCAAATTAGCCCAAATCTCGTTCGTGGCGGTTGAGGACACAAACAGATGAATTTGACAACATTATTGGACATTCTAGAATCCTCATGAAAAATGGAGTGGATCGGTGGGTTTTCACCCCATTCCGAGACAGTGACTAAACTTTCATTCTTTTGACCTCAAATTAGCCCAAATCTCCTTCGTGGCAGTTGAGGACACAAACAGATGAATTTGACAACATTATTGCACATTCTTGAATCCTCATTAAAAATGGAGTGGATGGGTGGGCTTTCACCCCATTCCGAGACAGTGCCCGAACTTTCAATCTTTTGACCTCAAATTAGCCCAAATCTTGTTCGTGGCCGTTCAGGACGCAAACAGATGAATTTGATAACATTATTGCAGATTCTTCAATCCTCATTAAAAATGGAGTGGATTGGTGGGTTTTCACCCCATTCCGAGACAGTGACCAAACTTTCATTCTTTTGACCTCAAATTAGCCCAAATCTCGTTGGTGGCGGTTGAGGACACAAACAGAGGAATTTGACAACATTATTCGACATTCTAGAATCCTCATGAAAAATGGAGTGGATCCGTGGGTTTTCACCCCACTCCGAGACAGTGACCAAACTTTCATTCTTTTGTCCTCAAATTAGCCCAAGTCTCGTTGGTGGCGGTTGAGGACACAAACAGATAAATTTGACAACATTATTGGACATTCTAGAATCCTCATGAAAAATGGAGTGGATAGGTGGGTTTTCACCCCATTCCGAGACAGTGACTAAACTTTCATTCTTTTGACCTCAAATTAGCCCAAATCTCATTCGTGGCGGTTAAGGACACAAACAGATGAATTTGACAACATTATTGCACATTCTTGAATCCTCATTAAAAATGGAGTGGATGGGTGGGTTTTCACCCCATTCCGAGACAGTGACTAAACTTTCATTCTTTTGACCTCAAATTAGCCCAAATCTCATTCGTGGCGGTTGAGGACACAAACAGATGAATTTGACAACATTATTGCACATTCTTGAATCCTCATTAAAAATGGAGTGGATGGGTGGGTTTTCACCCCATTCCGAGACAGTGCCCAAACTTTCAATCTTTTGACCTCAAATTAGCCCAAATCTTGTTCGTGGCCGTTCAGGACGCAAACAGATGAATTTGACAACATTATTGGACATTCTAGAATCCTCATTAAAAACGTAGTGGATCGGTGGGTTTTCACCCCATTCCGAGACAGTGACCAAACTTTTATTCTGTTGACGACAAATTAGCCGAAATCTTGTTAGTGGCCTTTCAAGACCCAAACAGAAGAATTTGACAACATTATTGCACATTCTTGAATCCTCATTAAAAATGGAGTGGATGGGTGGGTTTTCACCCCATTCCGAGACAGTGCCCAAACTTTCATTATTTTGACCTCAAATTAGCCCAAATCTCGTTGGTGGCGGTTGAGGACACAAACAGAGGAATTTGACAACATTATTGGACATTCTAGAATCCTCATGAAAAATGGAGTGGATCGGTGGGTTTTCACCCCATTCCGAGACAGTGACCAAACTTTCATTCTTTTGACCTCAAATTAGCCCAAATCTCGTTCGTGGCGGTTGAGGACACAAACAGATGAATTTGACAACATTATTGGACATTCTAGAATCCTCATGAAAAATGGAGTGGATCGGTGGGTTTTCACCCCATTCCGAGACAGTGACCAAACTTTCATTCTTTGGACCTCAAATTAGCCCAAATCTCGTTCGTGGCAGTTGAGGACACAAACAGATGAATTTGACAACATTATTGGACATTCTAGAATCCTCATGAAAAATGGAGTGGATCGGTGGGTTTTCACCCCATTCCGAGACAGTGACCAAACTTTCATTCTTTTGACCTCAAATTAGCCCAAATCTCATTCGTGGCGGTTCAGGACGCAAACAGATGAATTTGACAACATTATTGGACATTCTAGAATCCTCATTAAAAACGTAGTGGATAGGTGGGTTTTCACCCCATTCCGAGACAGTGACCAAACTTTTATTCTTTTGACGACAAATTAGCCGAAATCTTGTTAGTGGCCGTTCAAGACCCAAACAGAAGAATTTGACAACATTATTGCACATTCTTGAATCCTCATTAAAAATGGAGTGGATGGGTGGGTTTTCACCCCATTCCGAGACAGTGCCCAAACTTTCATTCTTTTGACCTCAAATTAGCCCAAATCTCGTTGGTGGCGGTTGAGGACACAAACAGATGAATTTGACAACATTATTGGACATTCTAGAATCCTCATGAAAAATGGAGTGGATCAGTGGGTTTTCACCCCATTCCGAGACAGTGACCAAACTTTCATTCTTTTGACCTCAAATTAGCCCAAATCTCGTTCGTGGCGGTTGAGGACACAAACAGAGGAATTTGACAACATTATTCGACATTCTAGAATCCTCATGAAAAATGGAGTGGATCCGTGGGTTTTCACCCCACTCCGAGACAGTGACCAAACTTTCATTCTTTTGTCCTCAAATTAGCCCAAGTCTCGTTGGTGGCGGTTGAGGACACAAACAGATAAATTTGACAACATTATTGTACATTCTAGAATCCTCATGAAAAATGGAGTGGATAGGTGGGTTTTCACCCCATTCCGAGACAGTGACCAAACTTTCATTCTTTTGACCTCAAATTAGCCCAAATCTCGTTCGTGGCGGTTGAGGACACAAACAGATGAATTTGACAACATTATTGGACATTCTAGAATCCTCATGAAAAATGGAGTGGATCGGTGGGTTTTCACCCCATTCCGAGACAGTGACTAAACTTTCATTCTTTTGACCTCAAATTAGCCCAAATCTCCTTCGTGGCAGTTGAGGACACAAACAGATGAATTTGACAACATTATTGCACATTCTTGAATCCTCATTAAAAATGGAGTGGATGGGTGGGCTTTCACCCCATTCCGAGACAGTGCCCGAACTTTCAATCTTTTGACCTCAAATTAGCCCAAATCTTGTTCGTGGCCGTTCAGGACGCAAACAGATGAATTTGATAACATTATTGCAGATTCTTCAATCCTCATTAAAAATGGAGTGGATTGGTGGGTTTTCACCCCATTCCGAGACAGTGACCAAACTTTCATTCTTTTGACCTCAAATTAGCCCAAATCTCGTTGGTGGCGGTTGAGGACACAAACAGAGGAATTTGACAACATTATTCGACATTCTAGAATCCTCATGAAAAATGGAGTGGATCCGTGGGTTTTCACCCCACTCCGAGACAGTGACCAAACTTTCATTCTTTTGTCCTCAAATTAGCCCAAGTCTCGTTGGTGGCGGTTGAGGACACAAACAGATAAATTTGACAACATTATTGGACATTCTAGAATCCTCATGAAAAATGGAGTGGATAGGTGGGTTTTCACCCCATTCCGAGACAGTGACTAAACTTTCATTCTTTTGACCTCAAATTAGCCCAAATCTCATTCGTGGCGGTTAAGGACACAAACAGATGAATTTGACAACATTATTGCACATTCTTGAATCCTCATTAAAAATGGAGTGGATGGGTGGGTTTTCACCCCATTCCGAGACAGTGACTAAACTTTCATTCTTTTGACCTCAAATTAGCCCAAATCTCATTCGTGGCGGTTGAGGACACAAACAGATGAATTTGACAACATTATTGCACATTCTTGAATCCTCATTAAAAATGGAGTGGATGGGTGGGTTTTCACCCCATTCCGAGACAGTGCCCAAACTTTCAATCTTTTGACCTCAAATTAGCCCAAATCTTGTTCGTGGCCGTTCAGGACGCAAACAGATGAATTTGACAACATTATTGGACATTCTAGAATCCTCATTAAAAACGTAGTGGATCGGTGGGTTTTCACCCCATTCCGAGACAGTGACCAAACTTTTATTCTGTTGACGACAAATTAGCCGAAATCTTGTTAGTGGCCTTTCAAGACCCAAACAGAAGAATTTGACAACATTATTGCACATTCTTGAATCCTCATTAAAAATGGAGTGGATGGGTGGGTTTTCACCCCATTCCGAGACAGTGCCCAAACTTTCATTATTTTGACCTCAAATTAGCCCAAATCTCGTTGGTGGCGGTTGAGGACACAAACAGAGGAATTTGACAACATTATTGGACATTCTAGAATCCTCATGAAAAATGGAGTGGATCGGTGGGTTTTCACCCCATTCCGAGACATTGACCAAACTTTCATTCTTTTGACCTCAAATTAGCCCAAATCTCGTTCGTGGCGGTTGAGGACACAAACAGATGAATTTGACAACATTATTGGACATTCTAGAATCCTCATGAAAAATGGAGTGGATCGGTGGGTTTTCACCCCATTCCGAGACAGTGACCAAACTTTCATTCTTTGGACCTCAAATTAGCCCAAATCTCGTTCGTGGCGGTTGAGGACACAAACAGATGAATTTGACAACATTATTGGACATTCTAGAATCCTCATGAAAAATGGAGTGGATCGGTGGGTTTTCACCCCATTCCGAGACAGTGACCAAACTTTCATTCTTTTGACCTCAAATTAGCCCAAATCTCATTCGTGGCGGTTCAGGACGCAAACAGATGAATTTGACAACATTATTGGACATTCTAGAATCCTCATTAAAAACGTAGTGGATAGGTGGGTTTTCACCCCATTCCGAGACAGTGACCAAACTTTTATTCTTTTGACGACAAATTAGCCGAAATCTTGTTAGTGGCCGTTCAAGACCCAAACAGAAGAATTTGACAACATTATTGCACATTCTTGAATCCTCATTAAAAATGGAGTGGATGGGTGGGTTTTCACCCCATTCCGAGACAGTGCCCAAACTTTCATTCTTTTGACCTCAAATTAGCCCAAATCTCGTTGGTGGCGGTTGAGGACACAAACAGATGAATTTGACAACATTATTGGACATTCTAGAATCCTCATGAAAAATGGAGTGGATCAGTGGGTTTTCACCCCATTCCGAGACAGTGACCAAACTTTCATTCTTTTGACCTCAAATTAGCCCAAATCTCGTTCGTGGCGGTTGAGGACACAAACAGATGAATTTGACAACATTATTGGACATTCTAGAATCCTCATGAAAAATGGAGTGGATAGGTGGGTTTTCACCCCATTCCGAGACAGTGACCAAACTTTCATTCTTTCGACCTCAAATTAGCCCAAATCTCGTTCGTGGCGATTGAGGACACAAACAGATGAATTTGACAACATTATTGGACATTCTAGAATCCTCATGAAAAATGGAGTGGATCGGTGGGTTTTCACCCCATTCTGAGACAGTGACTAAACTTTCATTCTTTTGACCTCAAATTAGCCCAAATCTCATTCGTGGCGGTTGAGGACACAAACAGATGAATTTGACAACATTATTGCACATTCTTGAATCCTCATTAAAAATGGAGTGGATGGGTGGGTTTTCACCCCATTCCGAGACAGTGCCCAAACTTTCAATCTTTTGACCTCAAATTAGCCCAAATCTTGTTCGTGGCCGTTCAGGACTCAAACAGATGAATTTGACAACATTATTGGACATTCTAGAATCCTCATTAAAAACGTAGTGGATCGGTGGGTTTTCACCCCATTCCGAGACAGTGACCAAACTTTTATTCTGTTGACGACAAATTAGCCGAAATCTTGTTAGTGGCCTTTCAAGACCCAAACAGAAGAATTTGACAACATTATTGCACATTCTTGAATCCTCATTAAAAATGGAGTGGATGGGTGGGTTTTCACCCCATTCCGAGACAGTGCCCAAACTTTCATTATTTTGACCTTAAATTAGCCCAAATCTCGTTGGTGGCGGTTGAGGACACAAACAGAGGAATTTGACAACATTATTCGACATTCTAGAATCCTCATGAAAAATGGAGTGGATCGGTGGGTTTTCACCCCACTCCGAGACAGTGACCAAACTTTCATTCTTTTGTCCTCAAATTAGCCCAAGTCTCGTTGGTGGCGGTTGAGGACACAAACAGATAAATTTGACAACATTATTGTACATTCTAGAATCCTCATGAAAAATGGAGTGGATAGGTGGGTTTTCACCCCATTCCGAGACAGTGACCAAACTTTCATTCTTTTGACCTCAAATTAGCCCAAATCTCGTTCGTGGCGGTTGAGGACACAAACAGATGAATTTGACAACATTATTGGACATTCTAGAATCCTCATGAAAAATGGAGTGGATCGGTGGGTTTTCACCCCATTCCGAGACAGTGACCAAACTTTCATTCTTTTGACCTCAAATTAGCCCAAATCTCATTCGTGGCGGTTGAGGACACAAACAGATGAATTTGACAACATTATTGGACATTCTAGAATCCTCATGAAAAATGGAGTGGATCGGTGGGTTTTCACCCCATTCCGAGATAGTGACCAAACTTTCAATCATTTGACCTCAACTTAGCCCAAATCTCGTTCGTAGCGGTTGAGGACACCAACAGATGAATTTGACAATATTATTGGACATTCTAGAATCCTCATTAAAAACGTAGTGGATAGGTGGGTTTTCACCCCATTCCGAGACAGTGACCAAACTTTCATTCTTTTGACCTCAAATTAGCCCAAATCTCGTTGG
This sequence comes from Inga oerstediana, assembly GCA_963210345.1. Taxonomy (NCBI): domain Eukaryota; kingdom Viridiplantae; phylum Streptophyta; class Magnoliopsida; order Fabales; family Fabaceae; genus Inga; species Inga oerstediana. The sequence continues at coordinate 36,716,272 of OY723408.1, read as the reverse complement.
TGGCGGTTGAGGACACAAACAGATGAATTTGACAACATTATTGGACATTCTAGAATCCTCATGAAAAATGGAGTGGATAGGTGGGTTTTCACCCCATTCCGAGACAGTGACCAAACTTTCATTCTTTTGACCTCAAATTAGCCCAAATCTCGTTCGTGGCGGTTGAGGACACAAACAGATGAATTTGACAATATTATTGGACATTCTAGAATCCTCATTAAAAACGTAGTGGATAGGTGGGTTTTCACCCCATTCCGAGACAGTGACCAAACTCTTATTCTTTTGACGACAAATTAGCCGAAATCTTGTTAGTGGCCGTTCAAGACCCAAACAGAAGAATTTGACAACATTATTGCACATTCTTGAATCCTCATTAAAAATGGAGTGGATGGGTGGGTTTTCACCCCATTCCGAGACAGTGCCCAAACTTTCATTCTTTTGACCTCAAATTAGCTCAAATCTCGTTGGTGGCGGTTGAGGACACAAACAGATGAATTTGACAACATTATTGGACATTCTAGAATCCTCATGAAAAATGGAGTGGATCGGTGGGTTTTCACCCCATTCCGAGACAGTGACCAAACTTTCATTCTTTTGTCCTCAAATTAGCCCAAGTCTCGTTCGTGGTGGTTGAGGACACAAACAGATGAATTTTACAACATTATTGGACATTCTAGAATCCTCATGAAAAATATAGTGGATAGGTGGGTTTTCACCCCATTCGGAGACAGTGACCAAACTTTTATTCTTTTGACGACAAATTAGACGAAATCTTGTTAGTGGCCTTTCAAGACCCACACAGAAGAATTTGACAACATTATTGCACATTCTTGAATCCTCATTAAAAATGGAGTGGATGGGTGGGTTTTCACCCCATTCCGAGACAGTGCCCAAACTTTCATTCTTTTGACCTCAAATTAGCCCAAATCTCGTTGGTGGTGGTTGAGGACACAAACAGAGGAATTTGACAGCATTATTCGACATTCTAGAATCCTCATGAAAAATGGAGTGGATCGGTGGGTTTTCACCCCATTCCGAGATAGTAACCAAACTTTCAATCTTTTGACCTCAAATTAGCCTAAATCTCGTTCGTAGCGGTTGAGGACACCAAAAGATGAATTTGACAACATTATTGGACATTCTAGAATCCTCATTAAAAATGTAGTGGATAGGTGGGTTTTCACCCCATTCCGAGACAGTGACCAAACTTTTATTCTTTTGACGACCAATTAGCCCAAATCTTGTTAGTAACCGTTCAAGACCCAAACAGAAGAATTTGATAACATTATTGCAGATTCTTCAATCCTCATTAAAAATGGAGTGGATGGGTAGGTTTTCACCCCATTCCGAGACAGTGACCAAACTTTCATTCTTTTGACCTCAAATTAGCCCAAATCTCGTTCGTGGCGGTTGAGGACACAAACAGATGAATTTGACAACATTATTGGACATTCTAGAATCCTCATGAAAAATGGAGTGGATCGGTGGGTTTTCACCCCATTCCGAGACAGTGACTAAACTTTCATTCTTTTGACCTCAAATTAGCCCAAATCTCAGTCGTGGCGGTTGAGGACACAAACAGATGAATTTGACAACATTATTGGACGTTCTACAATCCTCATGAAAAATGGAATGGATCGGTGGGTTTTCACCCCATTCCGAGACAGTGACCAAACTTTCATTCTTTTGTCCTCAAATTAGCCCAAGTCTCGTTCGTGGTGGTTGAGGACACAAACAGATGAATTTTACAACATTATTGGACATTCTAGAATTCTCATGAAAAACATAGTGGATAGGTGGGTTTTCACCCCATTCTGAGACAGTGACCAAACTTTTATTCTTTTGACGACAAATTAGCCGAAATCTTGTTAGTGGCCTTTCAAGACCCACACAGAAGAATTTGACAACATTATTGCACATTCTTGAATCCTCATTAAAAATGGAGTGGATGGGTGGGTTTTCACCCCATTCCGAGACAGTGCTCAAACTTTCATTCTTTTGACCTCAAATTAGCCCAAATCTCGTTGGTGGTGGTTGAGGACACAAACAGAGGAATTTGACAACATTATTCGACATTCTAGAATCCTCATGAAAAATGGAGTGGATCGGTGGGTTTTCACCCCATTCCGAGATAGTGACCAAACTTTCAATCTTTTGACCTCAAATTAGCCCAAATCTCGTTTGTAGCGGTTGAGGACACCAAAAGATGAATTTGACAACATTATTGGACATTCTAGAATCCTCATTAAAAATGTAGTGGATAGGTGGGTTTTCACCCCATTCCGAGACAGTGACCAAACTTTTATTCTTTTGACGACCAATTAGCCCAAATCTTGTTAGTGGCCGTTCAAGACCCAAACAGAAGAATTTGATAACATTATTGCAGATTCTTCAATCCTCATTAAAAATGGAGTGGATGGGTAGGTTTTCACCCCATTCCGAGACAGTGACCAAACTTTCATTCTTTTGACCTCAAATTAGCCCAAATCTCGTTCGTGGCGGTTGAGGACACAAACAGATGAATTTGACAACATTATTGGACATTCTAGAATCCTCATGAAAAATGGAATGGATCGGTGGGTTTTCACCCCATTCCGAGACAGTGACCAAACTTTCATTCTTTTGTCCTCAAATTAGCCCAAGTCTCGTTCGTGGTGGTTGAGGACACAAACAGATGAATTTTAGAACATTATTGGACATTCTAGAATTCTCATGAAAAACATAGTGGATAGGTGGGTTTTCACCCCATTCTGAGACAGTGACCAAACTTTTATTCTTTTGACGACAAATTAGCCGAAATCTTCTTAGTGGCCTTTCAAGACCCACACAGAAGAATTTGACAACATTATTGCACATTCTTGAATCCTCATTAAAAATGGAGTGGATGGGTGGGTTTTCACCCCATTCCGAGACAGTGCCCAAACTTTCATTCTTTTGACCTCAAATTAGCCCAAATCTCGTTGGTGGCGGTTGAGGACACAAACAGATGAATTTGACAACATTATTGGACATTCTAGAATCCTCATGAAAAATGGAGTGGATAGGTGGGTTTTCACCCCATTCCGAGACAGTGACCAAACTTTCATTCTTTTGACCTCAAATTAGCCCAAATCTCGTTCGTGGCGGTTGAGGACACAAACAGATGAATTTGACAATATTATTGGACATTCTAGAATCCTCATTAAAAACGTAGTGGATAGGTGGGTTTTCACCCCATTCCGAGACAGTGACAAAACTTTTATTCTTTTGACGACAAATTAGCCGAAATCTTGTTAGTGGCCGTTCAAGACCCAAACAGAAGAATTTGACAACATTATTGCACATTCTTGAATCCTCATTAAAAATGGAGTGGATGGGTGGGTTTTCACCCCATTCCGAGACAGTGCCCAAACTTTCATTATTTTGACCTCAAATTAGCCCAAATCTCGTTGGTGGCGGTTGAGGACACAAACAGATGAATTTGACAACATTATTGGACATTCTAGAATCCTCATGAAAAATGGAGTGGATCGGTGGGTTTTCACCCCATTCCGAGACAGTGACCAAACTTTCATTCTTTTGTCCTCAAATTAGCCCAAGTCTCGTTCGTGGTGGTTGAGGACACAAACAGATGAATTTTACAACATTATTGGACATTCTAGAATCCTCATGAAAAATATAGTGGATAGGTGGGTTTTCACCCCATTCGGAGACAGTGACCAAACTTTTATTCTTTTGACGACAAATTAGACGAAATCTTGTTAGTGGCCTTTCAAGACCCACACAGAAGAATTTGACAACATTATTGCACATTCTTGAATCCTCATTAAAAATGGAGTGGATGGGTGGGTTTTCACCCCATTCCGAGACAGTGCCCAAACTTTCATTCTTTTGACCTCAAATTAGCCCAAATCTCGTTGGTGGCGGTTGAGGACACAAACAGAGGAATTTGACAACATTATTCGACATTCTAGAATCCTCATGAAAAATGGAGTGGATCGGTGGGTTTTCACCCCATTCCGAGATAGTAACCAAACTTTCAATCTTTTGACCTCAAATTAGCCTAAATCTCGTTCGTAGCGGTTGAGGACACCAAAAGATGAATTTGACAACATTATTGGACATTCTAGAATCCTCATTAAAAATGTAGTGGATAGGTGGGTTTTCACCCCATTCCGAGACAGTGACCAAACTTTTATTCTTTTGACGACCAATTAGCCCAAATCTTGTTAGTGGCCGTTCAAGACCCAAACAGAAGAATTTGATAACATTATTGCAGATTCTTCAATCCTCATTAAAAATGGAGTGGATGGGTAGGTTTTCACCCCATTCCGAGACAGTGACCAAACTTTCATTCTTTTGACCTCAAATTAGCCCAAATCTCGTTCGTGGCGGTTGAGGACACAAACAGATGAATTTGACAACATTATTGGACATTCTAGAATCCTCATGAAAAATGGAGTGGATCGGTGGGTTTTCACCCCATTCCGAGACAGTGACTAAACTTTCATTCTTTTGACCTCAAATTAGCCCAAATCTCAGTCGTGGCGGTTGAGGACACAAACAGATGAATTTGACAACATTATTGGACGTTCTACAATCCTCATGAAAAATGGAATGGATCGGTGGGTTTTCACCCCATTCCGAGACAGTGACCAAACTTTCATTCTTTTGTCCTCAAATTAGCCCAAGTCTCGTTCGTGGTGGTTGAGGACACAAACAGATGAATTTTACAACATTATTGGACATTCTAGAATTCTCATGAAAAACATAGTGGATAGGTGGGTTTTCACCCCATTCTGAGACAGTGACCAAACTTTTATTCTTTTGACGACAAATTAGCCGAAATCTTGTTAGTGGCCTTTCAAGACCCACACAGAAGAATTTGACAACATTATTGCACATTCTTGAATCCTCATTAAAAATGGAGTGGATGGGTGGGTTTTCACCCCATTCCGAGACAGTGCCCAAACTTTCATTCTTTTGACCTCAAATTAGCCCAAATCTCGTTGGTGGTGGTTGAGGACACAAACAGAGGAATTTGACAACATTATTCGACATTCTAGAATCCTCATGAAAAATGGAGTGGATCGGTGGGTTTTCACCCCATTCCGAGATAGTGACCAAACTTTCAATCTTTTGACCTCAAATTAGCCCAAATCTCGTTCGTAGCGGTTGAGGACACCAAAAGATGAATTTGACAACATTATTGGACATTCTAGAATCCTCATTAAAAATGTAGTGGATAGGTGGGTTTTCACCCCATTCCGAGACAGTGACCAAACTTTTATTCTTTTGACGACCAATTAGCCCAAATCTTGTTAGTGGCCGTTCAAGACCCAAACAGAAGAATTTGATAACATTATTGCAGATTCTTCAATCCTCATTAAAAATGGAGTGGATGGGTAGGTTTTCACCCCATTCCGAGACAGTGACCAAACTTTCATTCTTTTGACCTCAAATTAGCCCAAATCTCGTTCGTGGCGGTTGAGGACACAAACAGATGAATTTGACAACATTATTGGACATTCTAGAATCCTCATGAAAAATGGAATGGATCGGTGGGTTTTCACCCCATTCCGAGACAGTGACCAAACTTTCATTCTTTTGTCCTCAAATTAGCCCAAGTCTCGTTCGTGGTGGTTGAGGACACAAACAGATGAATTTTAGAACATTATTGGACATTCTAGAATTCTCATGAAAAACATAGTGGATAGGTGGGTTTTCACCCCATTCTGAGACAGTGACCAAACTTTTATTCTTTTGCCGACAAATTAGCCGAAATCTTGTTAGTGGCCTTTCAAGACCCACACAGAAGAATTTGACAACATTATTGCACATTCTTGAATCCTCATTAAAAATGGAGTGGATGGGTGGGTTTTCACCCCATTCCGAGACAGTGCCCAAACTTTCATTCTTTTGACCTCAAATTAGCCCAAATCTCGTTGGTGGCGGTTGAGGACACAAACAGATGAATTTGACAACATTATTGGACATTCTAGAATCCTCATGAAAAATGGAGTGGATAGGTGGGTTTTCACCCCATTCCGAGACAGTGACCAAACTTTCATTCTTTTGACCTCAAATTAGCCCAAATCTCGTTCGTGGCGGTTGAGGACACAAACAGATGAATTTGACAATATTATTGGACATTCTAGAATCCTCATTAAAAACGTAGTGGATAGGTGGGTTTTCACCCCATTCCGAGACAGTGACCAAACTTTTATTCTTTTGACGACAAATTAGCCGAAATCTTGTTAGTGGCCGTTCAAGACCCAAACAGAAGAATTTGACAACATTATTGCACATTCTTGAATCCTCATTAAAAATGGAGTGGATGGGTGGGTTTTCACCCCATTCCGAGACAGTGCCCAAACTTTCATTATTTTGACCTCAAATTAGCCCAAATCTCGTTGGTGGCGGTTGAGGACACAAACAGATGAATTTGACAACATTATTGGACATTCTAGAATCCTCATGAAAAATGGAGTGGATCGGTGGGTTTTCACCCCATTCCGAGACAGTGACCAAACTTTCATTCTTTTGTCCTCAAATTAGCCCAAGTCTCGTTCGTGGTGGTTGAGGACACAAACAGATGAATTTTACAACATTATTGGACATTCTAGAATCCTCATGAAAAACATAGTGGATAGGTGGGTTTTCACCCCATTCGGAGACAGTGACCAAACTTTTATTCTTTTGACGACAAATTAGACGAAATCTTGTTAGTGGCCTTTCAAGACCCACACAGAAGAATTTGACAACATTATTGCACATTCTTGAGTCCTCATTAAAAATGGAGTGGATGGGTGGGTTTTCACCCCATTCCGAGACAGTGCCCAAACTTTCATTCTTTTGACCTCAAATTAGCCCAAATCTCGTTGGTGGTGGTTGAGGACACAAACAGAGGAATTTGACAACATTATTCGACATTCTAGAATCCTCATGAAAAATGGAGTGGATCGGTGGGTTTTCACCCCATTCCGAGATAGTGACCAAACTTTCAATCTTTCGACCTCAAATTAGCCCAAATCTCGTTCGTAGCGGTTGAGGACACCAAAAGATGAATTTGACAACATTATTGGACATTCTAGAATCCTCATTAAAAATGTAGTGGATAGGTGGGTTTTCACCCCATTCCGAGACAGTGACCAAACTTTTATTCTTTTGACGACCAATTAGCCCAAATCTTGTTAGTGGCCGTTCAAGACCCAAACAGAAGAATTTGATAACATTATTGCAGATTCTTCAATCCTCATTAAAAATGGAGTGGATGGGTAGGTTTTCACCCCATTCCGAGACAGTGACCAAACTTTCATTCTTTTGACCTCAAATTAGCCCAAATCTCGTTCGTGGCGGTTGAGGACACAAACAGATGAATTTGACAACATTATTGGACATTCTAGAATCCTCATGAAAAATGGAGTGGATCGGTGGGTTTTCACCCCATTCCGAGACAGTGACTAAACTTTCATTCTTTTGACCTCAAATTAGCCCAAATCTCAGTCGTGGCGGTTGAGGACACAAACAGATGAATTTGACAACATTATTGGACATTCTAGAATCCTCATGAAAAATGGAGTGGATCGGTGGGTTTTCACCCCATTCCGAGACAGTGACCAAACTTTCAATCTTTGGACCTCAAATTAGCCCAAATCTCGTTCGTAGCGGTTGAGGACACAAACAGATGAATTTGACAACATTATTGGACATTCTAGAATCCTCATTAAAAATGTAGTGGATAGGTGGGTTTTCACCCCATTCCGAGACAGTGACCAAACTTTTATTCTTTTGACGACCAATTAGCCCAAATCTTGTTAGTGGCCGTTCAAGACCCAAACAGAAGAATTTGATAACATTATTGCAGATTCTTCAATCCTCATTAAAAATGGAGTGGATGGGTAGGTTTTCACCCCATTCCGAGACAGTGACCAAACTTTCATTCTTTTGACCTCAAATTAGCCCAAATCTCGTTCGTGGCGGTTGAGGACACAAACAGATGAATTTGACAACATTATTGGACATTCTAGAATCCTCATGAAAAATGGAATGGATCGGTGGGTTTTCACCCCATTCCGAGACAGTGCCCAAACTTTCATTTTTTTGACCTCAAATTAGCCCAAATCTCGTTCGTGGTGGTTGAGGACACAAACAGATGAATTTAACAACATTATTGGACATTCTAGAATTCTCATGAAAAACATAGTGGATAGGTGGGTTTTCACCCCATTCTGAGACAGTGACCAAACTTTTATTCTTTTGACGACAAATTAGCCGAAATCTTGTTAGTGGCCTTTCAAGACCCACACAGAAGAATTTGACAACATTATTGCACATTCTTGAATCCTCATTAAAAATGGAGTGGATGGGTGGGTTTTCACCCCATTCCGAGACAGTGCCCAAACTTTCATTCTTTTGACCTCAAATTAGCCCAAATCTCGTTGGTGGTGGTTGAGGACACAAACAGAGGAATTTGACAACATTATTCGACATTCTAGAATCCTCATGAAAAATGGAGTGGATCGGTGGGTTTTCACCCCATTCCGAGATAGTGACCAAACTTTCAATCTTTTGACCTCAAATTAGCCCAAATCTCGTTCGTAGCGGTTGAGGACACCAAAAGATGAATTTGACAACATTATTGGACATTCTAGAATCCTCATTAAAAATGTAGTGGATAGGTGGGTTTTCACCCCATTCCGAGACAGTGACCAAACTTTTATTCTTTTGACGACCAATTAGCCCAAATCTTGTTAGTGGCCGTTCAAGACCCAAACAGAAGAATTTGATAACATTATTGCAGATTCTTCAATCCTCATTAAAAATGGAGTGGATGGGTAGGTTTTCACCCCATTCCGAGACAGTGACCAAACTTTCATTCTTTTGACCTCAAATTAGCCCAAATCTCGTTCGTGGCGGTTGAGGACACAAACAGATGAATTTGACAACATTATTGGACATTCTAGAATCCTCATGAAAAATGGAATGGATCGGTGGGTTTTCACCCCATTCCGAGACAGTGCCCAAACTTTCATTTTTTTGACCTCAAATTAGCCCAAATCTCGTTCGTGGTGGTTGAGGACACAAACAGATGAATTTAACAACATTATTGGACATTCTAGAATTCTCATGAAAAACATAGTGGATAGGTGGGTTTTCACCCCATTCTGAGACAGTGACCAAACTTTTATTCTTTTGACGACAAATTAGCCGAAATCTTGTTAGTGGCCTTTCAAGACCCACACAGAAGAATTTGACAACATTATTGCACATTCTTGAATCCTCATTAAAAATGGAGTGGATGGGTGGGTTTTCACCCCATTCCGAGACAGTGCCCAAACTTTCATTCTTTTGACCTCAAATTAGCCCAAATCTCGTTGGTGGTGGTTGAGGACACAAACAGAGGAATTTGACAACATTATTCGACATTCTAGAATCCTCATGAAAAATGGAGTGGATCGGTGGGTTTTCACCCCATTCCGAGATAGTGACCAAACTTTCAATCTTTTGACCTCAAATTAGCCCAAATCTCGTTCGTAGCGGTTGAGGACACCAAAAGATGAATTTGACAACATTATTGGACATTCTAGAATCCTCATTAAAAATGTAGTGGATAGGTGGGTTTTCACCCCATTCCGAGACAGTGACCAAACTTTTATTCTTTTGACGACCAATTAGCCCAAATCTTGTTAGTGGCCGTTCAAGACCCAAACAGAAGAATTTGATAACATTATTGCAGATTCTTCAATCCTCATTAAAAATGGAGTGGATGGGTAGGTTTTCACCCCATTCCGAGACAGTGACCAAACTTTCATTCTTTTGACCTCAAATTAGCCCAAATCTCGTTCGTGGCGGTTGAGGACACAAACAGATGAATTTGACAACATTATTGGACATTCTAGAATCCTCATGAAAAATGGAATGGATCGGTGGGTTTTCACCCCATTCCGAGACAGTGACCAAACTTTCATTCTTTTGTCCTCAAATTAGCCCAAGTCTCGTTCGTGGTGGTTGAGGACACAAACAGATGAATTTTAGAACATTATTGGACATTCTAGAATTCTCATGAAAAACATAGTGGATAGGTGGGTTTTCACCCCATTCTGAGACAGTGACCAAACTTTTATTCTTTTGACGACAAATTAGCCGAAATCTTGTTAGTGGCCTTTCAAGACCCACACAGAAGAATTTGACAACATTATTGCACATTCTTGAATCCTCATTAAAAATGGAGTGGATGGGTGGGTTTTCACCCCATTCCGAGACAGTGCCCAAACTTTCATTCTTTTGACCTCAAATTAGCCCAAATCTCGTTGGTGGCGGTTGAGGACACAAACAGATGAATTTGACAACATTATTGGACATTCTAGAATCCTCATGAAAAATGGAGTGGATAGGTGGGTTTTCACCCCATTCCGAGACAGTGACCAAACTTTCATTCTTTTGACCTCAAATTAGCCCAAATCTCGTTCGTGGCGGTTGAGGACACAAACAGATGAATTTGACAATATTATTGGACATTCTAGAATCCTCATTAAAAACGTAGTGGATAGGTGGGTTTTCACCCCATTCCGAGACAGTGACCAAACTTTTATTCTTTTGACGACAAATTAGCCGAAATCTTGTTAGTGGCCGTTCAAGACCCAAACAGAAGAATTTGACAACATTATTGCACATTCTTGAATCCTCATTAAAAATGGAGTGGATGGGTGGGTTTTCACCCCATTCCGAGACAGTGCCCAAACTTTCATTATTTTGACCTCAAATTAGCCCAAATCTCGTTGGTGGCGGTTGAGGACACAAACAGATGAATTTGACAACATTATTGGACATTCTAGAATCCTCATGAAAAATGGAGTGGATCGGTGGGTTTTCACCCCATTCCGAGACAGTGACCAAACTTTCATTCTTTTGTCCTCAAATTAGCCCAAGTCTCGTTCGTGGTGGTTGAGGACACAAACAGATGAATTTTACAACATTATTGGACATTCTAGAATCCTCATGAAAAACATAGTGGATAGGTGGGTTTTCACCCCATTCGGAGACAGTGACCAAACTTTTATTCTTTTGACGACAAATTAGACGAAATCTTGTTAGTGGCCTTTCAAGACCCACACAGAAGAATTTGACAACATTATTGCACATTCTTGAATCCTCATTAAAAATGGAGTGGATGGGTGGGTTTTCACCCCATTCCGAGACAGTGCCCAAACTTTCATTCTTTTGACCTCAAATTAGCCCAAATCTCGTTGGTGGTGGTTGAGGACACAAACAGAGGAATTTGACAACATTATTCGACATTCTAGAATCCTCATGAAAAATGGAGTGGATCGGTGGGTTTTCACCCCATTCCGAGATAGTGACCAAACTTTCAATCTTTTGACCTCAAATTAGCCCAAATCTCGTTCGTAGCGGTTGAGGACACCAAAAGATGAATTTGACAACATTATTGGACATTCTAGAATCCTCATTAAAAATGTAGTGGATAGGTGGGTTTTCACCCCATTCCGAGACAGTGACCAAACTTTTATTCTTTTGACGACCAATTAGCCCAAATCTTGTTAGTGGCCGTTCAAGACCCAAACAGAAGAATTTGATAACATTATTGCAGATTCTTCAATCCTCATTAAAAATGGAGTGGATGGGTAGGTTTTCACCCCATTCCGAGACAGTGACCAAACTTTCATTCTTTTGACCTCAAATTAGCCCAAATCTCGTTCGTGGCGGTTGAGGACACAAACAGATGAATTTGACAACATTATTGGACATTCTAGAATCCTCATGAAAAATGGAGTGGATCGGTGGGTTTTCACCCCATTCCGAGACAGTGACTAAACTTTCATTCTTTTGACCTCAAATTAGCCCAAATCTCAGTCGTGGCGGTTGAGGACACAAACAGATGAATTTGACAACATTATTGGACATTCTAGAATCCTCATGAAAAATGGAGTGGATCGGTGGGTTTTCACCCCATTCCGAGACAGTGACCAAACTTTCAATCTTTGGACCTCAAATTAGCCCAAATCTCGTTCGTAGCGGTTGAGGACACAAACAGATGAATTTGACAACATTATTGGACATTCTAGAATCCTCATTAAAAACGTAGCGGATAGGTGGGTTTTCACCCCATTCTGAGACAGTGACCAAACTTTTATTCTTTTGACGACAAATTAGCCGAAATCTTGTTAGTGGCCTTTCAAGACCCACACAGAAGAATTTGACAACATTATTGCACATTCTTGAATCCTCATTAAAAATGGAGTGGATGGGTGGGTTTTCAGCCCATTCCGAGATAGTGCCCAAACTTTCATTATTTTGACCTCAAATTAGCCCAAATCTCGTTGGTGGCGGTTGAGGACACAAACAGAGGAATTTGACAACATTATTCGACATTCTAGAATCCTCATGAAAAATGGAGTGGATCGGTGGGTTTTCACCCCATTCCGAGACAGTGACCAAACTTTCATTCTTTTGACCTCAAATTAGCCCAAATCTCGTTCGTGGCGGTTGAGGACAGAAACAGATGAATTTGACAACATTATTGGACATTCTAGAATCCTCATGAAAAATGGAGTGGATCGGTGGGTTTTCACCCCATTCTGAGATAGTGACCAAACTTTCATTCTTTTGACCTCAAATTAGCCCAAATCTCGTTCGTGGCGGTTGAGGACACCAACAGATGAATTTGACAACATTATTGGACATTCTAGAATCCTCATTAAAAACATAGTGGATAGGTGGGTTTTCACCCCATTCTGAGACAGTGACCAAACTTTTATTGTTTTGACGACAAATTAGCCGAAATCTTGTTAGTGGCCTTTCAAGACACAAACAGAAGAATTTGACAACATTATTGCACATTCTTGAATCCTCATTAAAAATGGAGTGGATGGGTGGGTTTTCACCCCATTCCGAGACAGTACCCAAACTTTCATTCTTTTGACCTCAAATTAGCCCAAATCTCGTTGGTGGCGGTTGAGGACACAAACAGAGGAATTTGACAACATTATTGGACATTCTAAAATCCTCATGAAAAATGGAGTGGATGGGTGGGTTTTCACCCCATTCCGAGATATTGACCAAACTTTCAATCTTTTGACCTCAAATTAGCCCAAATCTTGTTCGTGGCGGTTGAGGACACAAACAGATGAATTTGACAACATTATTGGACATTCTAGGATCCTCATGAAAAATGGAGTGGATCGGTGGGTTTTCACCCCATTCCGAGATATTGACCAAACTTTCAATCTTTTGACCTCAAATTAGCCCAAATCTCGTTCGTCGCGGTTGAGGACACCAACAGATGAATTTGACAACATTATTGGACATTCTAGAATCCTCATTAAAAACGTAGTGGATAGGTGGGTTTTCACCCCATTCCGAGACAGTGACCAAACTTTTAGTCTTTTGACGACAAATTAGCCGAAATCTTGTTAGTGGCCGTTCAAGACCCAAACAGAAGAATTTGACAACATTATTGCACATTCTTGAATCCTCATTAAAAATGGAGTGGATGGGTGGGTTTTCACCCCATTCCGAGACAGTGCCCAAACTTTCATTCTTTTGACCTCAAATAAGCCCAAATCTCGTTGGTGGCGGTTGAGGACACAAACAGAGGAATTTGACAACATTATTGGACATTCTAGAATCCTCATGAAAAATGGAGTGGATCGGTGGGTTTTCACCCCATTCCGAGACAGTGACCAAACTTTTATTCTTTTGTCCTCAAATTAGCCCAAGTCTCGTTGGTGGCGGTTGAGGACACAAACAGATAAATTTGACAACATTATTGTACATTCTAGAATCCTCATGAAAAATGGAGTGGATAGGTGGGTTTTCACCCCATTCCGAGACAGTGACCAAACTTTCATTCTTTTGTCCTCAAATTAGCCCAAGTCTCGTTCGTGGCGGTTGAGGACACAAACAGATGAATTTGACAACATTATTGGACATTCTAGAATCCTCATGAAAAATGGAGTGGATCGGTGGGTTTTCACCCCATTCTGAGACAGTGACCAAACTTTCATTCTTTTGTCCTCAAATTAGCCCAAGTCTCGTTCGAGGTGGTTGAGGACACAAACTGATGAATTTTACAACATTATTGGACATTCTAGAATCCTCATGAAAAATGGAGTGGATCGGTGGGTTTTCACCCCATTCCGAGACAGTGACCAAACTTTCAATCTTTTGACCTCAAATTAGCCCAAATCTCGTTCGTAGCGGTTGAGGACACCAAAAGATGAATTTGACAACATTATTGGACATTCTAGAATCCTCATTAAAAATGTAGTGGATAGGTGGGTTTTCACCCCATTTCGAGATAGTGCCCAAACTTTTATTCTTTTGACCTCAAATTAGCCCAAATCTCGTTCGTGGCGGTTGAGGACACAAACAGATGAATTTGACAACATTATTGGACATTCTAGAATCCTCATGAAAAATGGAGTGGATCGGTGGGTTTTCACCCCATTGCGAGATAGTGACCAAACTTTCATTCTTTTGACCACAAATTAGCCCAAATCTCGTTCGTGGCGGTTGAGGACACCAACAGATGAATTTGACAACATTATTGGACATTCTAGAATCCTCATTAAAAACGTAGTGGATAGGTGGGTTTTCACCCCATTCTGAGACAGTGACCAAACTTTTATTGTTTTGACGACAAATTAGCCGAAATCTTGTTAGTGGCCTTTCAAGACACAAACAGAAGAATTTGACAACATTATTGCACATTCTTGAATCCTCATTAAAAATGGAGTGGATGGGTGGGTTTTCACCCCATTCCGAGACAGTGCCCAAACTTTCATTCTTTTGACCTCAAATTAGCTCAAATCTCGTTGGTGGCGGTTGAGGACACAAACAGAGGAATTTGACAACATTATTGGACATTCTAAAATCCTCATGAAAAATGGAGTGGATCGGTGGGTTTTCACCCCATCCCGAGATATTGACCAAACTTTCAATCTTTTGACCTCAAATTAGCCCAAATCTGGTTCGTGGCGGTTGAGGACACAAACAGATGAATTTGACAACATTATTGGACATTCTAGAATCCTCATGAAAAATGGAGTGGATCGGTGGGTTTTCACCCCATTCCGAGATATTGACCAAACTTTCAATCTTTTGACCTCAAATTAGCCCAAATCTCGTTCGTAGCGGTTAAGGACACCAAAAGATGAATTTGACAACATTATTGGACATTCTAGAATCCTCATTAAAAATGTAGTGGATAGGTGGGTTTTCACCCCATTGCGAGATAGTGACCAAACTTTTATTCTTTTGACGACAAATTAGCCCAAATCTTGTTAGTGGCCGTTCAAGACCCAAACAGAAGAATTTGATAACATTACTGCAGATTCTTCAATCCTCATTAAAAATGGAGTGGATGGGTAGGTTTTCACCCCATTCCGAGACAGTGACCAAACTTTCATTCTTTTGACCTCAAATTAGCCCAAATCTCGTTCGTGGCGGTTGAGGACACAAACAGATGAATTTGAAAACATTATTAGACATTCTAGAATCCTCATGAAAAATGGAGTGGATCGGTGGGTTTTCACCCCATTCCGAGACAGTGACCAAACTTTCATTCTTTTGACCTCAAATTAGCCCAAATCTCGTTCGTGGCGGTTGAGGACACAAACAGATGAATTTGACAACATTATTGTACATTGTAGAATCCTCATGAAAAATGGAGTGGATCGGTGGGTTTTCACCCCATTCCGAGACAGTGACCAAACTTTCAATCTTTTGACCTCAAATTAGCGCAAATCTCGTTCGTAGCAGTTGAGGACACCAAAAGATGAATTTGACAACATTATTGGACATTGTAGAATCCTCATTAAAAACGTAGTGGATAGGTGGGTTTTCACCCCATTCTGAGACAGTGACCAAACTTTTATTCTTTTGACGACAAATTAGCCGAAATCTTGTTAGTGGCCTTTCAAGACACAAACAGAAGAATTTGACAACATTATTGCACATTCTTGAATCCTCATTAAAAATGGAGTGGATGGGTGGGTTTTCACCCCATTCCGAGACAGTGCCCAAACTTTCATTCTTTTGACCTCAAATTAGCTCAAATCTCGTTGGTGGCGGTTGAGGACACAAACAGAGGAATTTGACAACATTATTGGACATTCTAAAATCCTCATGAAAAATGGAGTGGATCGGTGGGTTTTCACCCCATTCCGAGATATTGACCAAACTTTCAATCTTTTGACCTCAAATTAGCACAAATCTCGTTCGTAGCGGTTGAGGACACCAACAGATGAATTTGACAACATTATTGGACATTCTAGAATCCTCATTAAAAACGTAGTGGATAGGTGGGTTTTCACCCCATTCCGAGACAGTGACCAAACTTTTATTCTTTTGACGACAAATTAGCCGAAATCTTGTTAGTGGCCGTTCAAGACCCAAACAGAAGAATTTGACAACATTATTGCACATTCTTGAATCCACATTAAAAATGGAGTGGATGGGTGGGTTTTCACCCCATTCCGAGACAGTGCCCAAACTTTCATTCTTTTGACCTCAAATTAGCCCAAATCTCGTTGGTGGCGGTTGAGGACACAAACAGAGGAATTTGACAACATTATTGGACATTCTAGAATCCTCATGAAAAATGGAGTGGATCGGTGGGTTTTCACCCCATTCCGAGACAGTGACCAAACTTTTATTCTTTTGACGACAAATTAGCCGAAATCTTGTTAGTGGCCTTTCAAGACACAAACAGAAGAATTTGACAACATTATTGCACATTCTTGAATCCTCATTAAAAATGGAGTGGATGGGTGGGTTTTCACCCCATTCCGAGACAGTGCCCAAACTTTCATTCTTTTGACCTCAAATTAGCTCAAATCTCGTTGGTGGCGGTTGAGGACACAAACAGAGGAATTTGACAACATTATTGGACATTCTAAAATCCTCATGAAAAATGGAGTGGATCGGTGGGTTTTCACCCCATTCCGAGATATTGACCAAACTTTCAATCTTTTGACCTCAAATTAGCACAAATCTCGTTCGTAGCGGTTGAGGACACCAACAGATGAATTTGACAACATTATTGGACATTCTAGAATCCTCATTAAAAACGTAGTGGATAGGTGGGTTTTCACCCCATTTCGAGATAGTGACCAAACTTTTATTCTTTTGACGACAAATTAGCCCAAATCTTGTTAGTGGCCGTTCAAGACCCAAACAGAAGAATTTGATAACATTACTGCAGATTCTTCAATCCTCATTAAAAATGGAGTGGATGGGTAGGTTTTCACCCCATTCCGAGACAGTGACCAAACTTTCATTCTTTGGACCTCAAATTAGCCCAAATCTCGTTCGTGGGGGTTGAGGACACAAACAGATGAATTTGACAACATTATTGGACATTCTAGAATCCTCATGAAAAATGGAGTCGATCGGTGGGTTTTCACCCCATTTCGAGACAGTGACCAAACTTTCATTCTTTTGACCTCAAATTAGCCCAAATCTCGTTCCTGGCGGTTGAGGACACAAACAGATGAATTTGACAACATTATCGGACATTCTAGAATCCTCATGAAAAATGGAGTGGATCGGTGGGTTTTCACCCCATTCCGAGACAGTGACCAAACTTTCATTCTTTTGACCTCAAATTAGCCCAAATCTCGTTCGTGGCGGTTGAGGACACAAACAGATGAATTTGACAACATTATCGGACATTCTAGAATCCTCATGAAAAATGGAGTGGATCGGTGGGTTTTCACCCCATTCCGAGACAGTGACCAAACTTTCAATCTTTTGACCTCAAATTAGCCCAAATCTCGTTCGTGGCGGTTGAGGACACAAAAAGATGAATTTGACAACATTATTGGACATTCTAGAATCCTCATGAAAAATGGAGTGGATCGGTGGGTTTTCAGCCCATTCCGAGATATTGACCAAACTTTCAATCTTTCGACCTCAAATTAGCCCAAATCTCGTTCGTTGCGGTTGAGGACACCAACAGATGAATTTGACAACATTATTGGACATTCTAGAATCCTCATTAAAAACGTAGTGGATAGGTGGGTTTTCACCCCATTCCGAGACAGTGACCAAACTTTTATTCTTTTGACGACAAATTAGCCGGAATCTTGTTAGTGGCCGTTCAAGACCCAAACAGAAGAATTTGACAACATTATTGCACATTCTTGAATCCTCATTAAAAATGGAGTGGATGGGTGGGTTTTCACCCTATTCCGAGACACTGCCCAAACTTTCATTCTTTTGACCTCAAATTAGCCCAAATCTCGTTCGTGGCGGTTGAGGACACAAAAAGATGAATTTGACAACATTATTGGACATTCTAGAATCCTCATGAAAAATGGAGTGGATGGGTGGGTTTTCACCCCATTCCGAGACAGTGACCAAACTTTCATTCTTTTGTCCTCAAATTAGCCCAAATCTCGTTCGTGGCGGTTGAGGACACAAACAGATGAATTTGACAACATTATTGGACATTCTAGAATCCTCATTAAAAATGTAGTGGATAGGTGGGTTTTCACCCCATTTCGAGAGAGTGACCAAACTTTTATTCTTTTGACGACAAATTAGCCCAAATCTTGTTAGTGGCCGTTCAAGACCGAAACAGAAGAATTTGATAACATTACTGCAGATTCTTCAATCCTCATTAAAAATGGAGTGGATGGGTAGGTTTTCACCCCATTCCGAGACAGTGACCAAACTTTCATTCTTTGGACCTCAAATTAGCCCAAATCTCGTTCGTGGGGGTTGAGGACACAAACAGATGAATTTGACAACATTATTGGACATTCTAGAATCCTCATGAAAAATGGAGTGGATCGGTGGGTTTTCACCCCATTCCGAGACAGTGAGCAAACTTTCATTCTTTTGACCTCAAATTAGCCCAAATCTCGTTCGTGGCGGTTGAGGACACAAACAGATGAATTTGACAACATTATCGGACATTCTAGAATCCTCATGAAAAATGGAGTGGATCGGTGGGTTTTCACCCCATTCCGAGACAGTGACCAAACTTTCAATCTTTTGACCTCAAATTAGCCCAAATCTCGTTCGTGGCGGTTGAGGACACAAACAGATGAATTTGACAACATTATTGGACATTCTAGAATCCTCATGAAAAATGGAGTGGATCGGTGGGTTTTCACCCCATTCCGAGATAGTGACCAAACTTTCATTCTTTTGACCTCAAATTAGCCCAAATCTCGTTCGTGGCGGTTGAGGACACAAACTGATGAATTTGACAACATTATTGGACATTCTAGAATCCTCACGAGAAATAGAGTGGATAGGTGGGTTTTCACCCCATTCCGAGACAGTGACAAAACTTTCTTTCTTTTGACCTCAAATTAGTCCAAATCTCGTTCGTGGCGGTTGAGGACACCAACAGATGAATTTGACAATATTATTGGACATTCTAGAATCCTCATTAAAAACGTAGTGGATAGGTGGGTTTTCACCCCATTCTGAGACAGTGACCAAACTTTTATTCTTTTGACGACAAATTAGCCGAAATCTTGTTAGTGGCCTTTCAAGACCCAAACAGAAGAATTTGACAACATTATTGCACATTCTAGAATCCTCATGAAAAATGGAGTGGATCGGTGGGTTTTCACCCCATTCCGAGACAGTGACCAAACTTTCATTCTTTTGTCCTCAAATTAGCCCAAGTCTCGTTCGTGGTGGTTGAGGACACAAACTGATGAATTTTACAACATTATTGGACATTCTAGAATCCTCATGAAAAATGGAGTGGATCGGTGGGTTTTCACCCCATTCCGAGACAGTGACGAAACTTTCAATCTTTTGACCTCAAATTAGTCCAAATCTCGTTCGTAGCAGTTGAGGACACCAAAAGATGAATTTGACAACATTATTGGACATTCTAGAATCCTCATTAAAAATGTAGTGGATAGGTGGGTTTTCACCCCAATTCGAGACAGTGACCAAACTTTCATTCTTTTGTCCTCAAATTAGCCCAAGTCTCGTTCGTGGTGGTTGAGGACACAAACTGACGAATTTTACAACATTATTGGACATTCTAGAATCCTCATGAAAAATGGAGTGGATCGGTATGTTTTCACCCCATTCCGAGACAGTGACGAAACTTTCAATCTTTTGACCTCAAATTAGCCCAAATGTCGTTCATAGCGGTTGAGGACACCAAAAGATGAATTTGACAACATTATTGGACATTCTAGAATCCTCATTAAAAATGTAGTGGATAGGTGGATTTTCACCCCATTACGAGATAGTGACCAAACTTTTATTCTTTTGACGACAAATTAGCCCAAATCTTGTTAGTGGCCGTTCAAGACCCAAACAGAAGAATTTGATAACATTACTGCAGATTCTTCAATCCTCATTAAAAATGGAGTGGATGGGTAGGTTTTCACCCCATTCCGAGACAGTGACCAAACTTTCATTCTTTTGACCTCAAATTAGCCCAAATCTCGTTCGTGGGGGTTGAGGACACAAAAAGATGAATTTGACAACATTATTGGACATTCTAGAATCCTCATGAAAAATGGAGTCGATCGGTGGGTTTTCACCCCATTTCGAGACAGTGACCAAACTTTCATTCTTTTGACCTCAAATTAGCCCAAATCTCGTTCCTGGCGGTTGAGGACACAAACAGATGAATTTGACAACATTATCGGACATTCTAGAATCCTCATGAAAAATGGAGTGGATAGGTGGGTTTTCACCCCATTCCGAGACAGTGACCAAACTTTTATTCTTTTGACGACAAATTAGCCGAAATCTTGTTAGTGGCCGTTCAAGACCCAAACAGAAGAATTTGACAACATTATTGCACATTCTTGAATCCTCATTAAAAATGGAGTGGATGGGTGGGTTTTCACCCCATTCCGAGACACTGCCCAAACTTTCATTCTTTTGACCTCAAATTAGCCCAAATCTCGTTGGTGGCGGTTGAGGACACAAACAGAGGAATTTGACAACATTATTGGACATTCTAGAATCCTCATGAAAAATGGAGTGGATGGGTGGGTTTTCACCCCATTCCGAGACAGTGACCAAACTTTCATTCTTTTGTCCTCAAATTAGCCCAAATCTCGTTCGTGGCGGTTGAGAACACAAACAGATGAATTTGACAACATTATTGGACATTCTAGAATCCTCATTAAAAATGTAGTGGATAGGTGGGTTTTCACCCCATTTCGAGAGAGTGACCAAACTTTTATTCTTTTGACGACAAATTAGCCCAAATCTTGTTAGTGGCCGTTCAAGACCGAAACAGAAGAATTTGATAACATTACTGCAGATTCTTCAATCCTCATTAAAAATGGAGTGGATGGGTAGGTTTTCACCCCATTCCGAGACAGTGACCAAACTTTCATTCTTTGGACCTCAAATTAGCCCAAATCTCGTTCGTGGGGGTTGAGGACACAAACAGATGAATTTGACAACATTATTGGACATTCTAGAATCCTCATGAAAAATGGAGTGGATCGGTGGGTTTTCACCCCATTCCGAGACAGTGACCAAACTTTCATTCTTTTGACCTCAAATTAGCCCAAATCTCGTTCGTGGCGGTTGAGGACACAAACAGATGAATTTGACAACATTATCGGACATTCTAGAATCCTCATGAAAAATGGAGTGGATCGGTGGGTTTTCACCCCATTCCGAGACAGTGACCAAACTTTCAATCTTTTGACCTCAAATTAGCCCAAATCTCGTTCGTGGCGGTTGAGGACACAAACAGATGAATTTCACAACATTATTGGACATTCTAGAATCCTCATGAAAAATGGAGTGGATCGGTGGGTTTTCACCCCATTCCGAGACAGTGACCAAACTTTCATTCTTTTGTCCTCAAATTAGCCCAAATCTCGTTCATGGCGGTTGAGGACACAAACAGATGAATTTGACAACATTATTGGACATTCTAAAATCCTCACGAGAAATAGAGTGGATAGGTGGGTTTTCACCTCATTCCGAGACAGTGACCAAACTTTCTTTCTTTTGACCTCAAATTATTCCAAATCTCGTTTGTGTGAGTGGATCGGTGGGTTTTCACCCCATTCCGAGACAGTGACCAAACTTTCATTCTTTTGACCTCAAATTAGCCCAAATCTCGTTCGTGGCGGTTGAGGACAAAAACAGATGAATTTGACAACATTATTGGACATTCTAGAATCCTCATGAAAAATGGAGTGGATCGGTGGGTTTTCACCCCATTCCGAGACAGTGACCAAACTTTCATTCTTTTGACCTCAAATTAGCCCAAATCTCGTTCGTGGCGGTTGAGGACACAAACAGATGAATTTGACAACATTATTCGACATTCTAGAATCCTCATGAAAAATGGAGTGTATCGGTGGGCTTTCACCCCATTCTGAGACAGTGACCAAACTTTCATTCTTTTGACCTCAAATTAGCCCAAATCTCGTTCGTGGCGGTTGAGGACACCAACAGATGAATTTGACAACATTATTGGACATTCTAGAATCCTCACGAGAAATAGAGTGGATAGGTGGGTTTTCACCCCATTCCGAGACAGTGACAAAACTTTCTTTCTTTTGACCTCAAATTAGTCCAAATCTCGTTCGTGGCGGTTGAGGACACCAACAGATGAATTTGACAACATTATTGGACATTCTAGAATCCTCATTAAAAACGTAGTGGATAGGTGGGTTTTCACCCCATTCTGAGACAGTGACCAAACTTTTATTCTTTTGACGACAAATTAGCCGAAATCTTGTTAGTGGCCTTTCAAGACCCAAACAGAAGAATTTGACAACATTATTGCACATTCTAGAATCCTCATGAAAAATGGAGTGGATCGGTGGGTTTTCACCCCATTCCGAGACAGTGACCAAACTTTCATTCTTTTGTCCTCAAATTAGCCCAAGTCTCCTTCGTGGTGGTTGAGGACACAAACTGATGAATTTTACAACATTAATGGACATTCTAGAATCCTCATGAAAAATGGAGTGGATCGGTGGGTTTTCACCCCATTCCGAGACAGTGACCAAACTTTCAATCTTTTGACCTCAAATTAGCCCAAATCTCGTTCGTTGCGGGTGAGGACACCAAAAGATGAATTTGACAACATTATTGGACATTCTAGAATCCTCATTAAAAAGGTAGTGGATAGGTGGGTTTTCACCCCATTTCGAGATAGTGGCCAAACTTTTATTCTTTTGACGACAAATTAGTCCAAATCTTGTTAGTGGCCGTTCAAGACCCAAACAGAAGAATTTGATAACATTACTGCAGATTCTTCAATCCTCATTAAAAATGGAGTGGATGGGTAGGTTTTCACCCCATTCCGAGACAGTGACCAAACTTTCATTCTTTTGACCTCAAATTAGCCCAAATCTCGTTCGTGGGGGTTGAGGACACAAACAGATGAATTTGACAACATTATTGGACATTCTAGAATCCTCATGAAAAATGGAGTGGATCGGTGGGTTTTCACCCCATTCTGAGACAGTGACCAAACTTTCATTCTTTTGACCTCAAATTAGCCCAAATCTCGTTCGTGGCGGTTGAGGACACAAACAGATGAATTTGACAACATTATTGGACATTCTAGAATTCTCATGAAAAATGGAGTGGATCGGTGAGTTTTCACCCCATTCCGAGATAGTGACCAAACTTTCATTCTTGACCTCAAATTAGCCCAAATCTCGTTCGTGGCGGTTGAGGACACCAACAGATGAATTTGACAACATTATTGGACATTCTAGAATCCTCATTAAAAACGTAGTGGATAGGTGGGTTTTCACCCCATTCTGAGACAGTGACCAAACTTTTATTCTTTTGACGACAAATTAGCCGAAATCTTGTTAGTGGCCTTTCAAGACCCAAACAGAAGAATTTGACAACATTATTGCACATTCTTGAATCCTCATTAAAAATGGAGTGGATGGGTGGGTTTTCACCCCATTCCGAGACAGTGCCCAAACATTCATTCTTTTGACCTCAAATTAGCCCAAATCTCGTTGGTGGCGGTTGAGGACACAAACAGAGGAATTTGACAACATTATTGGACATTCTAAAATCCTCATGAAAAATGGAGTGGATCGGTGGGTTTTCACCCCATTCCGAGACAGTGACCAAACTTTCATTCTTTTGTCCTCAAATTAGCCCAAATCTCGTTCTTGGCGGTTGAGGACACAAACAGATGAATTTGACAACATTATTGGACATTCTAAAATCCTCACGAGAAATAGAGTGGATAGGTGGGTTTTCACCCCATTCCGAGACAGTGACCAAACTTTCTTTCTTTTGACCTCAAATTATTCCAAATCTCGTTCGTGTGAGTGGATCGGTGGGTTTTCACCCCATTCCGAGACAGTGACCAAACTTTCATTCTTTTGACCTCAAATTAGCCCAAATCACGTTCGTGGCGGTTGAGGACAAAAACAGATGAATTTGACAACATTATTGGACATTCTAGAATCCTCATGAAAAATGGAGTGGATCGGTGGGTTTTCACCCCATTCCGAGACAGTGACCAAACTTTCATTCTTTTGACCTCAAATTAGCCCAAGTCTCGTTTGTGGCGGTTGAGGACACAAACAGATGAATTTGACAACATTATTGGACATTCTAGAATCCTCATGAAAAATGGAGTGGATCGGTGGGTTTTCACCCCATTCTGAGACAGTGACCAAACTTTCATTCTTTTGTCCTCAAATTAGCCCAAGTCTCGTTCGTGGTGGTTGAGGACACAAACTGATGAATTTTACAACATTATTGGACATTCTAGAATCCTCATGAAAAATGGAGTGGATCGGTGGGTTTTCACCCCATTCCGAGACAGTGACCAAACTTTCAATCTTTTGACCTCAAATTAGCCCAAATCTCGTTCGTTGCGGGTGAGGACACCAAAAGATGAATTTGACAACATTATTGGACATTCTAGAATCCTCATTAAAAAGGTAGTGGATAGGTGGGTTTTCACCCCATTTCGAGATAGTGGCCAAACTTTTATTCTTTTGACGACAAATTAGTCCAAATCTTGTTAGTGGCCGTTCAAGACCCAAACAGAAGAATTTGATAACATTACTGCAGATTCTTCAATCCTCATTAAAAATGGAGTGGATGGGTAGGTTTTCACCCCATTCCGAGACAGTGACCAAACTTTCATTCTTTTGACCTCAAATTAGCCCAAATCTCGTTCGTGGGGGTTGAGGACACAAACAGATGAATTTGACAACATTATTGGACATTCTAGAATCCTCATGAAAAATGGAGTGGATCGGTGGGTTTTCACCCCATTCTGAGACAGTGACCAAACTTTCATTCTTTTGACCTCAAATTAGCCCAAATCTCGTTCGTGGCGGTTGAGGACACAAACAGATGAATTTGACAACATTATTGGACATTCTAGAATTCTCATGAAAAATGGAGTGGATCGGTGAGTTTTCACCCCATTCCGAGATAGTGACCAAACTTTCATTCTTGACCTCAAATTAGCCCAAATCTCGTTCGTGGCGGTTGAGGACACCAACAGATGAATTTGACAACATTATTGGACATTGTAGAATCCTCATTAAAAACGTAGTGGATAGGTGGGTTTTCACCCCATTCTGAGACAGTGACCAAACTTTTATTCTTTTGACGACAAATTAGCCGAAATCTTGTTAGTGGCCTTTCAAGACCCAAACAGAAGAATTTGACAACATTATTGCACATTCTTGAATCCTCATTAAAAATGGAGTGGATGGGTGGGTTTTCACCCCATTCCGAGACAGTGCCCAAACATTCATTCTTTTGACCTCAAATTAGCCCAAATCTCGTTGGTGGCGGTTGAGGACACAAACAGAGGAATTTGACAACATTATTGGACATTCTAAAATCCTCATGAAAAATGGAGTGGATCGGTGGGTTTTCACCCCATTCCGAGACAGTGACCAAACTTTCATTCTTTTGTCCTCAAATTAGCCCAAATCTCGTTCTTGGCGGTTGAGGACACAAACAGATGAATTTGACAACATTATTGGACATTCTAAAATCCTCACGAGAAATAGAGTGGATAGGTGGGTTTTCACCCCATTCCGAGACAGTGACCAAACTTTCTTTCTTTTGACCTCAAATTATTCCAAATCTCGTTCGTGTGAGTGGATCGGTGGGTTTTCACCCCATTCCGAGACAGTGACCAAACTTTCATTCTTTTGACCTCAAATTAGCCCAAATCACGTTCGTGGCGGTTGAGGACAAAAACAGATGAATTTGACAACATTATTGGACATTCTAGAATCCTCATGAAAAATGGAGTGGATCGGTGGGTTTTCACCCCATTCCGAGACAGTGACCAAACTTTCATTCTTTTGACCTCAAATTAGCCCAAGTCTCGTTTGTGGCGGTTGAGGACACAAACAGATGAATTTGACAACATTATTGGACATTCTAGAATCCTCATGAAAAATGGAGTGGATCGGTGGGTTTTCACCCCATTCTGAGACAGTGACCAAACTTTCATTCTTTTGTCCTCAAATTAGCCCAAGTCTCGTTCGTGGTGGTTGAGGACACAAACTGATGAATTTTACAACATTATTGGACATTCTAGAATCCTCATGAAAAATGGAGTGGATCGGTGGGTTTTCACCCCATTCCGAGACAGTGACCAAACTTTCAATCTTTTGACCTCAAATTAGCCCAAATCTCGTTCGTAGCGGTTGAGGACACCAAAAGATGAATTTGACAACATTATTGGACATTCTAGAATCCTCATTAAAAATGTAGTGGATAGGTGGGTTTTCACCCCATTTCGAGATAGTGCCCAAACTTTTATTCTTTTGACCTCAAATTAGCCCAAATCTCGTTCGTGGCGGTTGAGGACACAAACAGATGAATTTGACAACATTATTGGACATTCTAGAATCCTCATGAAAAATGGAGTGGATCGGTGGGTTTTCACCCCATTGCGAGATAGTGACCAAACTTTCATTCTTTTGACCACAAATTAGCCCAAATCTCGTTCGTGGCGGTTGAGGACACCAACAGATGAATTTGACAACATTATTGGACATTCTAGAATCCTCATTAAAAACGTAGTGGATAGGTGGGTTTTCACCCCATTCTGAGACAGTGACCAAACTTTTATTGTTTTGACGACAAATTAGCCGAAATCTTGTTAGTGGCCTTTCAAGACACAAACAGAAGAATTTGACAACATTATTGCACATTCTTGAATCCTCATTAAAAATGGAGTGGATGGGTGGGTTTTCACCCCATTCCGAGACAGTGCCCAAACTTTCATTCTTTTGACCTCAAATTAGCTCAAATCTCGTTGGTGGCGGTTGAGGACACAAACAGAGGAATTTGACAACATTATTGGACATTCTAAAATCCTCATGAAAAATGGAGTGGATCGGTGGGTTTTCACCCCATCCCGAGATATTGACCAAACTTTCAATCTTTTGACCTCAAATTAGCCCAAATCTGGTTCGTGGCGGTTGAGGACACAAACAGATGAATTTGACAACATTATTGGACATTCTAGAATCCTCATGAAAAATGGAGTGGATCGGTGGGTTTTCACCCCATTCCGAGATATTGACCAAACTTTCAATCTTTTGACCTCAAATTAGCCCAAATCTCGTTCGTAGCGGTTAAGGACACCAAAAGATGAATTTGACAACATTATTGGACATTCTAGAATCCTCATTAAAAATGTAGTGGATAGGTGGGTTTTCACCCCATTGCGAGATAGTGACCAAACTTTTATTCTTTTGACGACAAATTAGCCCAAATCTTGTTAGTGGCCGTTCAAGACCCAAACAGAAGAATTTGATAACATTACTGCAGATTCTTCAATCCTCATTAAAAATGGAGTGGATGGGTAGGTTTTCACCCCATTCCGAGACAGTGACCAAACTTTCATTCTTTTGACCTCAAATTAGCCCAAATCTCGTTCGTGGCGGTTGAGGACACAAACAGATGAATTTGAAAACATTATTAGACATTCTAGAATCCTCATGAAAAATGGAGTGGATCGGTGGGTTTTCACCCCATTCCGAGACAGTGACCAAACTTTCATTCTTTTGACCTCAAATTAGCCCAAATCTCGTTCGTGGCGGTTGAGGACACAAACAGATGAATTTGACAACATTATTGTACATTGTAGAATCCTCATGAAAAATGGAGTGGATCGGTGGGTTTTCACCCCATTCCGAGACAGTGACCAAACTTTCAATCTTTTGACCTCAAATTAGCGCAAATCTCGTTCGTAGCAGTTGAGGACACCAAAAGATGAATTTGACAACATTATTGGACATTGTAGAATCCTCATTAAAAACGTAGTGGATAGGTGGGTTTTCACCCCATTCTGAGACAGTGACCAAACTTTTATTCTTTTGACGACAAATTAGCCGAAATCTTGTTAGTGGCCTTTCAAGACACAAACAGAAGAATTTGACAACATTATTGCACATTCTTGAATCCTCATTAAAAATGGAGTGGATGGGTGGGTTTTCACCCCATTCCGAGACAGTGCCGAAACTTTCATTCTTTTGACCTCAAATTAGCTCAAATCTCGTTGGTGGCGGTTGAGGACACAAACAGAGGAATTTGACAACATTATTGGACATTCTAAAATCCTCATGAAAAATGGAGTGGATCGGTGGGTTTTCACCCCATTCCGAGATATTGACCAAACTTTCAATCTTTTGACCTCAAATTAGCACAAATCTCGTTCGTAGCGGTTGAGGACACCAACAGATGAATTTGACAACATTATTGGACATTCTAGAATCCTCATTAAAAACGTAGTGGATAGGTGGGTTTTCACCCCATTCCGAGACAGTGACCAAACTTTTATTCTTTTGACGACAAATTAGCCGAAATCTTGTTAGTGGCCGTTCAAGACCCAAACAGAAGAATTTGACAACATTATTGCACATTCTTGAATCCACATTAAAAATGGAGTGGATGGGTGGGTTTTCACCCCATTCCGAGACAGTGCCCAAACTTTCATTCTTTTGACCTCAAATTAGCCCAAATCTCGTTGGTGGCGGTTGAGGACACAAACAGAGGAATTTGACAACATTATTGGACATTCTAGAATCCTCATGAAAAATGGAGTGGATCGGTGGGTTTTCACCCCATTCCGAGACAGTGACCAAACTTTTATTCTTTTGACGACAAATTAGCCGAAATCTTGTTAGTGGCCTTTCAAGACACAAACAGAAGAATTTGACAACATTATTGCACATTCTTGAATCCTCATTAAAAATGGAGTGGATGGGTGGGTTTTCACCCCATTCCGAGACAGTGCCCAAACTTTCATTCTTTTGACCTCAAATTAGCTCAAATCTCGTTGGTGGCGGTTGAGGACACAAACAGAGGAATTTGACAACATTATTGGACATTCTAAAATCCTCATGAAAAATGGAGTGGATCGGTGGGTTTTCACCCCATTCCGAGATATTGACCAAACTTTCAATCTTTTGACCTCAAATTAGCACAAATCTCGTTCGTAGCGGTTGAGGACACCAACAGATGAATTTGACAACATTATTGGACATTCTAGAATCCTCATTAAAAACGTAGTGGATAGGTGGGTTTTCACCCCATTTCGAGATAGTGACCAAACTTTTATTCTTTTGACGACAAATTAGCCCAAATCTTGTTAGTGGCCGTTCAAGACCCAAACAGAAGAATTTGATAACATTACTGCAGATTCTTCAATCCTCATTAAAAATGGAGTGGATGGGTAGGTTTTCACCCCATTCCGAGACAGTGACCAAACTTTCATTCTTTGGACCTCAAATTAGCCCAAATCTCGTTCGTGGGGGTTGAGGACACAAACAGATGAATTTGACAACATTATTGGACATTCTAGAATCCTCATGAAAAATGGAGTGGATCGGTGGGTTTTCACCCCATTCTGAGACAGTGACCAAACTTTTATTCTTTTGACGACAAATTA
The DNA here is from genome assembly GCA_963210345.1 of Inga oerstediana. Taxonomy (NCBI): domain Eukaryota; kingdom Viridiplantae; phylum Streptophyta; class Magnoliopsida; order Fabales; family Fabaceae; genus Inga; species Inga oerstediana. The sequence goes on along the minus strand of OY723408.1, from coordinate 36,686,385 downwards.
GCCGAAATCTTGTTAGTGGCCTTTCAAGACACAAACAGAAGAATTTGACAACATTATTGCACATTCTTGAATCCTCATTAAAAATGGAGTGGATGGGTGGGTTTTCACCCCATTCCGAGACAGTGCCCAAACTTTCATTCTTTTGACCTCAAATTAGCTCAAATCTCGTTGGTGGAGGTTGAGGACACAAACAGAGGAATTTGACAACATTATTGGACATTCTAAAATCCTCATGAAAAATGGAGTGGATCGGTGGGTTTTCACCCCATTCCGAGATATTGACCAAACTTTCAATCTTTTGACCTCAAATTAGCACAAATCTCGTTCGTAGCGGTTGAGGACACCAACAGATGAATTTGACAACATTATTGGACATTGTAGAATCCTCATTAAAAACGTAGTGGATAGGTGGGTTTTCACCCCATTCTGAGACAGTGACCAAACTTTTATTCTTTTGACGACAAATTAGCCGAAATCTTGTTAGTGGCCTTTCAAGACACAAACAGAAGAATTTGACAACATTATTGCACATTCTTGAATCCTCATTAAAAATGGAGTGGATGGGTGGGTTTTCACCCCATTCCGAGACAGTGCCCAAACTTTCATTCTTTTGACCTCAAATTAGCTCAAATCTCGTTGGTGGCGGTTGAGGACACAAACAGAGGAATTTGACAACATTATTGGACATTCTAAAATCCTCATGAAAAATGGAGTGGATCGGTGGGTTTTCACCCCATTCCGAGATATTGACCAAACTTTCAATCTTTTGACCTCAAATTAGCACAAATCTCGTTCGTAGCGGTTGAGGACACCAACAGATGAATTTGACAACATTATTGGACATTCTAGAATCCTCATTAAAAACGTAGTGGATAGGTGGGTTTTCACCCCATTCCGAGACAGTGACCAAACTTTTATTCTTTTGACGACAAATTAGCCGAAATCTTGTTAGTGGCCGTTCAAGACCCAAACAGAAGAATTTGACAACATTATTGCACATTCTTGAATCCACATTAAAAATGGAGTGGATGGGTGGGTTTTCACCCCATTCCGAGACAGTGCCCAAACTTTCATTCTTTTGACCTCAAATTAGCCCAAATCTCGTTGGTGGCGGTTGAGGACACAAACAGAGGAATTTGACAACATTATTGGACATTCTAGAATCCTCATGAAAAATGGAGTGGATCGGTGGGTTTTCACCCCATTCCGAGACAGTGACCAAACTTTTATTCTTTTGACGACAAATTAGCCGAAATCTTGTTAGTGGCCTTTCAAGACACAAACAGAAGAATTTGACAACATTATTGCACATTCTTGAATCCTCATTAAAAATGGAGTGGATGGGTGGGTTTTCACCCCATTCCGAGACAGTGCCCAAACTTTCATTCTTTTGACCTCAAATTAGCTCAAATCTCGTTGGTGGCGGTTGAGGACACAAACAGAGGAATTTGACAACATTATTGGACATTCTAAAATCCTCATGAAAAATGGAGTGGATCGGTGGGTTTTCACCCCATTCCGAGATATTGACCAAACTTTCAATCTTTTGACCTCAAATTAGCACAAATCTCGTTCGTAGCGGTTGAGGACACCAACAGATGAATTTGACAACATTATTGGACATTCTAGAATCCTCATTAAAAACGTAGTGGATAGGTGGGTTTTCACCCCATTTCGAGATAGTGACCAAACTTTTATTCTTTTGACGACAAATTAGCCCAAATCTTGTTAGTGGCCGTTCAAGACCCAAACAGAAGAATTTGATAACATTACTGCAGATTCTTCAATCCTCATTAAAAATGGAGTGGATGGGTAGGTTTTCACCCCATTCCGAGACAGTGACCAAACTTTCATTCTTTGGACCTCAAATTAGCCCAAATCTCGTTCGTGGGGGTTGAGGACACAAACAGATGAATTTGACAACATTATTGGACATTCTAGAATCCTCATGAAAAATGGAGTCGATCGGTGGGTTTTCACCCCATTTCGAGACAGTGACCAAACTTTCATTCTTTTGACCTCAAATTAGCCCAAATCTCGTTCCTGGCGGTTGAGGACACAAACAGATGAATTTGACAACATTATCGGACATTCTAGAATCCTCATGAAAAATGGAGTGGATCGGTGGGTTTTCACCCCATTCCGAGACAGTGACCAAACTTTCATTCTTTTGACCTCAAATTAGCCCAAATCTCGTTCGTGGCGGTTGAGGACACAAACAGATGAATTTGACAACATTATCGGACATTCTAGAATCCTCATGAAAAATGGAGTGGATCGGTGGGTTTTCACCCCATTCCGAGACAGTGACCAAACTTTCAATCTTTTGACCTCAAATTAGCCCAAATCTCGTTCGTGGCGGTTGAGGACACAAAAAGATGAATTTGACAACATTATTGGACATTCTAGAATCCTCATGAAAAATGGAGTGGATCGGTGGGTTTTCAGCCCATTCCGAGATATTGACCAAACTTTCAATCTTTCGACCTCAAATTAGCCCAAATCTCGTTCGTTGCGGTTGAGGACACCAACAGATGAATTTGACAACATTATTGGACATTCTAGAATCCTCATTAAAAACGTAGTGGATAGGTGGGTTTTCACCCCATTCCGAGACAGTGACCAAACTTTTATTCTTTTGACGACAAATTAGCCGGAATCTTGTTAGTGGCCGTTCAAGACCCAAACAGAAGAATTTGACAACATTATTGCACATTCTTGAATCCTCATTAAAAATGGAGTGGATGGGTGGGTTTTCACCCTATTCCGAGACACTGCCCAAACTTTCATTCTTTTGACCTCAAATTAGCCCAAATCTCGTTCGTGGCGGTTGAGGACACAAAAAGATGAATTTGACAACATTATTGGACATTCTAGAATCCTCATGAAAAATGGAGTGGATGGGTGGGTTTTCACCCCATTCCGAGACAGTGACCAAACTTTCATTCTTTTGTCCTCAAATTAGCCCAAATCTCGTTCGTGGCGGTTGAGGACACAAACAGATGAATTTGACAACATTATTGGACATTCTAGAATCCTCATTAAAAATGTAGTGGATAGGTGGGTTTTCACCCCATTTCGTGAGAGTGACCAAACTTTTATTCTTTTGACGACAAATTAGCCCAAATCTTGTTAGTGGCCGTTCAAGACCGAAACAGAAGAATTTGATAACATTACTGCAGATTCTTCAATCCTCATTAAAAATGGAGTGGATGGGTAGGTTTTCACCCCATTCCGAGACAGTGACCAAACTTTCATTCTTTGGACCTCAAATTAGCCCAAATCTCGTTCGTGGGGGTTGAGGACACAAACAGATGAATTTGACAACATTATTGGACATTCTAGAATCCTCATGAAAAATGGAGTGGATCGGTGGGTTTTCACCCCATTCCGAGACAGTGACCAAACTTTCATTCTTTTGACCTCAAATTAGCCCAAATCTCGTTCGTGGCGGTTGAGGACACAAACAGATGAATTTGACAACATTATCGGACATTCTAGAATCCTCATGAAAAATGGAGTGGATCGGTGGGTTTTCACCCCATTCCGAGACAGTGACCAAACTTTCAATCTTTTGACCTCAAATTAGCCCAAATCTCGTTCGTGGCGGTTGAGGACACAAACAGATGAATTTGACAACATTATTGGACATTCTAGAATCCTCATGAAAAATGGAGTGGATCGGTGGGTTTTCACCCCATTCCGAGATAGTGACCAAACTTTCATTCTTTTGACCTCAAATTAGCCCAAATCTCGTTCGTGGTGGTTGAGGACACAAACTGATGAATTTGACAACATTATTGGACATTCTAGAATCCTCACGAGAAATAGAGTGGATAGGTGGGTTTTCACCCCATTCCGAGACAGTGACAAAACTTTCTTTCTTTTGACCTCAAATTAGTCCAAATCTCGTTCGTGGCGGTTGAGGACACCAACAGATGAATTTGACAATATTATTGGACATTCTAGAATCCTCATTAAAAACGTAGTGGATAGGTGGGTTTTCACCCCATTCTGAGACAGTGACCAAACTTTTATTCTTTTGACGACAAATTAGCCGAAATCTTGTTAGTGGCCTTTCAAGACCCAAACAGAAGAATTTGACAACATTATTGCACATTCTAGAATCCTCATGAAAAATGGAGTGGATCGGTGGGTTTTCACCCCATTCCGAGACAGTGACCAAACTTTCATTCTTTTGTCCTCAAATTAGCCCAAGTCTCGTTCGTGGTGGTTGAGGACACAAACTGATGAATTTTACAACATTATTGGACATTCTAGAATCCTCATGAAAAATGGAGTGGATCGGTGGGTTTTCACCCCATTCCGAGACAGTGACGAAACTTTCAATCTTTTGACCTCAAATTAGTCCAAATCTTGTTCGTAGCAGTTGAGGACACCAAAAGATGAATTTGACAACATTATTGGACATTCTAGAATCCTCATTAAAAATGTAGTGGATAGGTGGGTTTTCACCCCAATTCGAGACAGTGACCAAACTTTCATTCTTTTGTCCTCAAATTAGCCCAAGTCTCGTTCGTGGTGGTTGAGGACACAAACTGACGAATTTTACAACATTATTGGACATTCTAGAATCCTCATGAAAAATGGAGTGGATCGGTATGTTTTCACCCCATTCCGAGACAGTGACGAAACTTTCAATCTTTTGACCTCAAATTAGCCCAAATGTCGTTCATAGCGGTTGAGGACACCAAAAGATGAATTTGACAACATTATTGGACATTCTAGAATCCTCATTAAAAATGTAGTGGATAGGTGGATTTTCACCCCATTACGAGATAGTGACCAAACTTTTATTCTTTTGACGACAAATTAGCCCAAATCTTGTTAGTGGCCGTTCAAGACCCAAACAGAAGAATTTGATAACATTACTGCAGATTCTTCAATCCTCATTAAAAATGGAGTGGATGGGTAGGTTTTCACCCCATTCCGAGACAGTGACCAAACTTTCATTCTTTTGACCTCAAATTAGCCCAAATCTCGTTCGTGGGGGTTGAGGACACAAAAAGATGAATTTGACAACATTATTGGACATTCTAGAATCCTCATGAAAAATGGAGTCGATCGGTGGGTTTTCACCCCATTTCGAGACAGTGACCAAACTTTCATTCTTTTGACCTCAAATTAGCCCAAATCTCGTTCCTGGCGGTTGAGGACACAAACAGATGAATTTGACAACATTATCGGACATTCTAGAATCCTCATGAAAAATGGAGTGGATAGGTGGGTTTTCACCCCATTCCGAGACAGTGACCAAACTTTTATTCTTTTGACGACAAATTAGCCGAAATCTTGTTAGTGGCCGTTCAAGACCCAAACAGAAGAATTTGACAACATTATTGCACATTCTTGAATCCTCATTAAAAATGGAGTGGATGGGTGGGTTTTCACCCCATTCCGAGACACTGCCCAAACTTTCATTCTTTTGACCTCAAATTAGCCCAAATCTCGTTGGTGGCGGTTGAGGACACAAACAGAGGAATTTGACAACATTATTGGACATTCTAGAATCCTCATGAAAAATGGAGTGGATGGGTGGGTTTTCACCCCATTCCGAGACAGTGACCAAACTTTCATTCTTTTGTCCTCAAATTAGCCCAAATCTCGTTCGTGGCGGTTGAGAACACAAACAGATGAATTTGACAACATTATTGGACATTCTAGAATCCTCATTAAAAATGTAGTGGATAGGTGGGTTTTCACCCCATTTCGAGAGAGTGACCAAACTTTTATTCTTTTGACGACAAATTAGCCCAAATCTTGTTAGTGGCCGTTCAAGACCGAAACAGAAGAATTTGATAACATTACTGCAGATTCTTCAATCCTCATTAAAAATGGAGTGGATGGGTAGGTTTTCACCCCATTCCGAGACAGTGACCAAACTTTCATTCTTTGGACCTCAAATTAGCCCAAATCTCGTTCGTGGGGGTTGAGGACACAAACAGATGAATTTGACAACATTATTGGACATTCTAGAATCCTCATGAAAAATGGAGTGGATCGGTGGGTTTTCACCCCATTCCGAGACAGTGACCAAACTTTCATTCTTTTGACCTCAAATTAGCCCAAATCTCGTTCGTGGCGGTTGAGGACACAAACAGATGAATTTGACAACATTATCGGACATTCTAGAATCCTCATGAAAAATGGAGTGGAACGGTGGGTTTTCACCCCATTCCGAGACAGTGACCAAACTTTCAATCTTTTGACCTCAAATTAGCCCAAATCTCGTTCGTGGCGGTTGAGGACACAAACAGATGAATTTCACAACATTATTGGACATTCTAGAATCCTCATGAAAAATGGAGTGGATCGGTGGGTTTTCACCCCATTCCGAGACAGTGACCAAACTTTCATTCTTTTGTCCTCAAATTAGCCCAAATCTCGTTCATGGCGGTTGAGGACACAAACAGATGAATTTGACAACATTATTGGACATTCTAAAATCCTCACGAGAAATAGAGTGGATAGGTGGGTTTTCACCTCATTCCGAGACAGTGACCAAACTTTCTTTCTTTTGACCTCAAATTATTCCAAATCTCGTTTGTGTGAGTGGATCGGTGGGTTTTCACCCCATTCCGAGACAGTGACCAAACTTTCATTCTTTTGACCTCAAATTAGCCCAAATCTCGTTCGTGGCGGTTGAGGACAAAAACAGATGAATTTGACAACATTATTGGACATTCTAGAATCCTCATGAAAAATGGAGTGGATCGGTGGGTTTTCACCCCATTCCGAGACAGTGACCAAACTTTCATTCTTTTGACCTCAAATTAGCCCAAATCTCGTTCGTGGCGGTTGAGGACACAAACAGATGAATTTGACAACATTATTCGACATTCTAGAATCCTCATGAAAAATGGAGTGTATCGGTGGGCTTTCACCCCATTCTGAGACAGTGACCAAACTTTCATTCTTTTGACCTCAAATTAGCCCAAATCTCGTTCGTGGCGGTTGAGGACACCAACAGATGAATTTGACAACATTATTGGACATTCTAGAATCCTCACGAGAAATAGAGTGGATAGGTGGGTTTTCACCCCATTCCGAGACAGTGACAAAACTTTCTTTCTTTTGACCTCAAATTAGTCCAAATCTCGTTCGTGGCGGTTGAGGACACCAACAGATGAATTTGACAACATTATTGGACATTCTAGAATCCTCATTAAAAACGTAGTGGATAGGTGGGTTTTCACCCCATTCTGAGACAGTGACCAAACTTTTATTCTTTTGACGACAAATTAGCCGAAATCTTGTTAGTGGCCTTTCAAGACCCAAACAGAAGAATTTGACAACATTATTGCACATTCTAGAATCCTCATGAAAAATGGAGTGGATCGGTGGGTTTTCACCCCATTCCGAGACAGTGACCAAACTTTCATTCTTTTGTCCTCAAATTAGCCCAAGTCTCCTTCGTGGTGGTTGAGGACACAAACTGATGAATTTTACAACATTAATGGACATTCTAGAATCCTCATGAAAAATGGAGTGGATCGGTGGGTTTTCACCCCATTCCGAGACAGTGACCAAACTTTCAATCTTTTGACCTCAAATTAGCCCAAATCTCGTTCGTTGCGGGTGAGGATACCAAAAGATGAATTTGACAACATTATTGGACATTCTAGAATCCTCATTAAAAAGGTAGTGGATAGGTGGGTTTTCACCCCATTTCGAGATAGTGGCCAAACTTTTATTCTTTTGACGACAAATTAGTCCAAATCTTGTTAGTGGCCGTTCAAGACCCAAACAGAAGAATTTGATAACATTACTGCAGATTCTTCAATCCTCATTAAAAATGGAGTGGATGGGTAGGTTTTCACCCCATTCCGAGACAGTGACCAAACTTTCATTCTTTTGACCTCAAATTAGCCCAAATCTCGTTCGTGGGGGTTGAGGACACAAACAGATGAATTTGACAACATTATTGGACATTCTAGAATCCTCACGAGAATTAGAGTGGATAGGTGGGTTTTCACCACATTCCGAGACAGTGACCAAACTTTCTTTCTTTTGACCTCAAATTAGTCCAAATCTCGTTCGTGTGAGTGGATCGGTGGGTTTACACCCCACTCCGAGACAGTGACCAAACTTTCATTCTTTTGACCTCAAATTAGCCCAAATCTCGTTCGTGGCGGTTGAGGACACAAACAGATGAATTTGACAACATTATTGGACATTCTAGAATCCTCATGAAAAATGGAGTGGATCGGTGGGTTTTCACCCCATTCCGAGACAGTGACCAAACTTTCATTCTTTTGACCTCAAATTAGCCCAAGTCTCGTTTGTGGCGGTTGAGGACCCAAACAGATGAATTTGACAACATTATTGGACATTCTAGAATCCTCATGAAAAGTGGAGTGGATCGGTGGGTTTTCACCCCATTCCGAGATAGTGACCAAACTTTCATTCTTTTGACCTCAAATTAGCCCAAATCTCGTTCGTGGCGGTTGAGGACACCAACAGATGAATTTGACAACATTATTGGACATTCTAGAATCTTCATTAAAAACGTAGTGGATAGGTGGGTTTTCACCCCATTCTGAGACAGTGACCAAACTTTTATTCTTTTGACGACAAATTAGCCGAAATCTTGTTAGTGGCCTTTCAAGACACAAACAGAAGAATTTGACAACAATTTTGCACATTCTAGAATCCTCATTAAAAATGGAGTGGATCGGTGGGTTTTCACCCCATTCCGAGACAGTGACCAAACTTTCATTCTTTTGTCCTCAAATTAGCCCAAATCTCGTTCGTGGCGGTTGAGGACACAAACAGATGAATTTGACAACATTATTGGACATTCTAGAATCCTCACGAGAAATAGAGTGGATAGGTGGGTTTTCACCCCATTCCGAGACAGTGACCAAACTTTCATTCTTTTGACCTCAAATTAGCCCAAATCTCGTTCGTGGCGGTTGAGGACACAAACAGATGAATTTGACAACATTATTCGACATTCTAGAATCCTCATGAAAAATGGAGTGGATCGGTGGGCTTTCACCCCATTCCGAGATAGTGACCAAACTTTCATTCTTTTGACCTCAAATTAGCCCAAATCTCGTTCGTGGCGGTTGAGGACACCAACAGATGAATTTGACAACATTATTGGACATTCTAGAATCCTCACGAGAAATAGAGTGGATAGGTGGGTTTTCACCCCATTCCGAGACAGTGACAAAACTTTCTTTCTTTTGACCTCAAATTAGTCCAAATCTCGTTCGTGGCGGTTGAGGACACCAACAGATGAATTTGACAACATTATTCGACATTCTAGAATCCTCATTAAAAACGTAGTGGATAGGTGGGTTTTCACCCCATTCTGAGACAGTGACCAAACTTTTATTCTTTTGACGACAAATTAGCCGAAATCTTGTTAGTGGCCTTTCAAGACCCAAACAGAAGAATTTGACAACATTATTGCACATTCTAGAATCCTCATGAAAAATGGAGTGGATCGGTGGGTTTTCACCCCATTCCGAGACAGTGACCAAACTTTCATTCTTTTGTCCTCAAATTAGCCCAAGTCTCCTTCGTGGTGGTTGAGGACACAAACTGATGAATTTTACAACATTATTGGACATTCTAGAATCCTCATGAAAAATGGAGTGGATCGGTATGTTTTCACCCCATTCCGAGACAGTGACGAAACTTTCAATCTTTTGACCTCAAATTAGTCCAAATCTCGTTCGTAGCAGTTGAGGACACCAAAAGATGAATTTGACAACATTATTGGACATTCTAGAATCCTCATTAAAAATGTAGTGGATAGGTGGGTTTTCACCCCATTTCGAGACAGTGACCAAACTTTCATTCTTTTGTCCTCAAATTAGCCCAAGTCTCGTTCGTGGTGGTTGAGGACACAAACTGATGAATTTTACAACATTATTGGACATTCTAGAATCCTCATGAAAAATGGAGTGGATCGGTATGTTTTCACCCCATTCCGAGACAGTGACGAAACTTTCAATCTTTTGACCTCAAATTAGTCCAAATCTCGTTCGTAGCAGTTGAGGACACCAAAAGATGAATTTGACAACATTATTGGACATTCTAGAATCCTCATTAAAAATGTAGTGGATAGGTGGGTTTTCACCCCATTTCGAGACAGTGACCAAACTTTTATTCTTTTGACGACAAATTAGCCCAAATCTTGTTAGTGGTCGTTCAAGACCCAAACAGAAGAATTTGATAACATTACAGCAGATTCTTCAATCCTCATTAAAAATGGAGTGGATGGGTAGGTTTTCACCCCATTCCGAGACAGTGACCAAACTTTCATTCTTTTGACCTCAAATTAGCCCAAATCTCGTTCGTGGGGGTTGAGGACACAAACAGATGAATTTGACAACATTATTGGACATTCTAGAATCCTCATGAAAAATGGAGTGGATCGGTGGGTTTTCACCCCATTCTGAGACAGTGACCAAACTTTCATTCTTTTGACCTCAAATTAGCCCAAATCTCGTTCGTGGCGGTTGAGGACACAAACAGATGAATTTGACAACATTATTGGACATTCTAGAATTCTCATGAAAAATGGAGTGGATCGGTGGGTTTTCACCCCATTCCGAGATAGTGACCAAACTTTCATTCTTGACCTCAAATTAGCCCAAATCTCGTTCGTGGCGGTTGAGGACACCAACAGATGAATTTAACAACATTATTGGACATTCTAGAATCCTCATTAAAAACGTAGTGGATAGGTGGGTTTTCACCCCATTCTGAGACAGTGACCAAACTTTTATTCTTTTGACGACAAATTAGCCGAAATCTTGTTAGTGGCCTTTCAAGACCCAAACAGAAGAATTTGACAACATTATTGCACATTCTTGAATCCTCATTAAAAATGGAGTGGATGGGTGGGTTTTCACCCCATTCCGAGTCAGTGCCCAAACATTCATTCTTTTGACCTCAAATTAGCCCAAATCTCGTTGGTGGCGGTTGAGGACACAAACAGAGGAATTTGACAACATTATTGTACATTCTAGAATCCTCATGAAAAATGGAGTGGATCGGTGGGTTTTCAACCCATTCCGAGACAGTGACCAAACTTTCATTCTTTTGTCCTCAAATTAGCCCAAGTCTCCTTCGTGGTGGTTGAGGACACAAACTGATGAATTTTACAATATTATTGGACATTCTAGAATCCTCATGAAAAATGGAGTGGATCGGTGGGTTTTCACCCCATTCCGAGACAGTGACCAAACTTTCAATCTTTTGACCTCAAATTAGCCCAAATCTCGTTCGTGGCGGTTGAGGACACAAACAGATGAATTTGACAACATTATTGGACATTCTAGAATCCTCATGAAAAATGGAGTGGATCGGTGGGGTTTCACCCCATTCCGAGACAGTGACCAAACTTTCATTCTTTTGACCTCAAATTAGCCCAAATCTCGTTCGTGGGGGTTGAGGACACAAACAGATGAATTTGACAACATTATTGGACATTCTAGAATCCTCATGAAAAATGGAGTGGATCGGTGGGTTTTCACCCCATTCTGAGACAGTGACCAAACTTTCATTCTTTTGACCTCAAATTAGCCCAAATCTCGTTCGTGGCGGTTGAGGACACAAACAGATGAATTTGACAACATTATTGGACATTCTAGAATTCTCATGAAAAATGGAGTGGATCGGTGGGTTTTCACCCCATTCCGAGATAGTGACCAAACTTTCATTCTTGACCTCAAATTAGCCCAAATCTCGTTCGTGGCGGTTGAGGACACCAACAGATGAATTTGACAACATTATTGGACATTCTAGAATCCTCATTAAAAACGTAGTGGATAGGTGGGTTTTCACCCCATTCTGAGACAGTGACCAAACTTTTATTCTTTTGACGACAAATTAGCCGAAATCTTGTTAGTGGCCTTTCAAGACCCAAACAGAAGAATTTGACAACATTATTGCACATTCTTGAATCCTCATTAAAAATGGAGTGGATGGGTGGGTTTTCACCCCATTCCGAGACAGTGCCCAAACATTCATTCTTTTGACCTCAAATTAGCCCAAATCTCGTTGGTGGCGGTTGAGGACACAAACAGAGGAATTTGACAACATTATTGGACATTCTAAAATCCTCATGAAAAATGGAGTGGATCGGTGGGTTTTCACCCCATTCCGAGACAGTGACCAAACTTTCATTCTTTTGTCCTCAAATTAGCCCAAATCTCGTTCATGGCGGTTGAGGACACAAACAGATGAATTTGACAACATTATTGGACATTCTACAATCCTCACGAGAAATAGAGTGGATAGGTGGGTTTTCACCCCATTCCGAGACAGTGACCAAACTTTCTTTCTTTTGACCTCAAATTATTCCAAATCTCGTTCGTGTGAGTGGATCGGTGGGTTTTCACCCCATTCCGAGACAGTGACCAAACTTTCATTCTTTTGACCTCAAATTAGCCCAAATCTCGTTCGTGGCGGTTGAGGACAAAAACAGATGAATTTGACAACATTATTGGACATTCTAGAATCCTCATGAAAAATGGAGTGGATCGGTGGGTTTTCACCCCATTCCGAGACAGTGACCAAACTTTCATTCTTTTGACCTCAAATTAGCCCAAGTCTCGTTTGTGGCGGTTGAGGACACAAACAGATGAATTTGACAACATTATTGGACATTCTAGAATCCTCATGAAAAATGGAGTGGATCGGTGGGTTTTCACCCCACTCCGAGACAGTGACCAAACTTTCATTCTTTTGACCTCAAATTAGCCCAAATCTCGTTCGTGGCGGTTGAGGACACAAACAGATGAATTTGACAACATTATTGGACATTCTAGAATCCTCATGAAAAATGGAGTGGATCGGTGGGTTTTCACCCCATTCCGAGACAGTGACCAAACATTCATTCTTTTGACCTCAAATTAGCCCAAGTCTCGTATGTGGCGGTTGAGGACACAAACAGATGAATTTGACAACATTATTGGACATTCTAGAATCCTCATAAAAAGTGGAGTGGATCGGTGGGTTTTCACCCCATTCCGAGATAGTGACCAAACTTTCATTCTTTTGACCTCAAATTAGCCCAAATCTCGTTCGTGGCGGTTGAGGACACCAACAGATGAATTTGACAACATTATTGGACATTCTAGAATCCTCATTAAAAACGTAGTGGATAGGTGGGTTTTGACCCCATTCTGAGACAGTGACCAAACTTTTATTCTTTTGACGACAAATTAGCCGAAATCTTGTTAGTGGCCTTTCAAGACCCAAACAGAAGAATTTGACAACATTATTGCACATTCTAGAATCCTCATGAAAAATGGAGTGGATCGGTGGGTTTTCACCCCATTCCGAGACAGTGACCAAACTTTCATTCTTTTGTCCTCAAATTAGCCCAAGTCTCCTTCGTGGTGGTTGAGGACACAAACTGATGAATTTTACAACATTATTGGACATTCTAGAATCCTCATGAAAAATGGAGTGGATCGGTATGTTTTCACCCCATTCTGAGACAGTGACGAAACTTTCAATCTTTTGACCTCAAATTAGTCCAAATCTCGTTCGTAGCAGTTGAGGACACCAAAAGATGAATTTGACAACATTATTGGACATTCTAGAATCCTCATTAAAAATGTAGTGGATAGGTGGGTTTTCACCCCATTTCGAGACAGTGACCAAACTTTCATTCTTTTGTCCTCAAATTAGCCCAAGTCTCGTTCGTGGTGGTTGAGGACACAAACTGATGAATTTTACAACATTATTGGACATTCTAGAATCCTCATGAAAAATGGAGTGGATTGGTATGTTTTCACCCCATTCCGAGACAGTGACGAAACTTTCAATCTTTTGACCTCAAATTAGTCCAAATCTCGTTCGTAGCAGTTGAGGACACCAAAAGATGAATTTGACAACATTATTGAACATTCTAGAATCCTCATTAAAAATGTAGTGGATAGGTGGGTTTTCACCCCATTTCGAGACAGTGACCAAACTTTTATTCTTTTGACGACAAATTAGCCCAAATCTTGTTAGTGGCCGTTCAAGACCCAAACAGAAGAATTTGATAACATTACAGCAGATTCTTCAATCCTCATTAAAAATGGAGTGGATGGGTAGGTTTTCACCCCATTCCGAGACCGTGACCAAACTTTCATTCTTTTGACCTCAAATTAGCCCAAATCTTATTAGTGGCGGTTGAGGACACAAACAAAGGAATTTGACAACATTATTGGACATTCTAAAATCCTCATGAAAAATGGAGTGGATCGGTGGGTTTTCACCCCATTCCGAGACAGTGACCAAACTTTCATTATTTTGTCCTCAAATTAGCCCAAATCTCGTTCGTGGCGGTTGAGGAGACAAACAGATGAATTTGACAACATTATTGGACATTCTAGAATCCTCACGAGAATTAGAGTGGATAGGTGGGTTTTCACCACATTCCGAGACAGTGACCAAACTTTCTTTCTTTTGACCTCAAATTAGTCCAAATCTCGTTCGTGTGAGTGGATCGGTGGGTTTTCACCCCACTCCGAGACAGTGACCAAACATTCATTCTTTTGACCTCAAATTAGCCCAAATCTCGTTCGTGGCGGTTGAGGACACAAACAGATGAATTTGACAACATTATTGGACATTCTAGAATCCTCATGAAAAATGGAGTGGATCGGTGGGTTTTCACCCCATTCCGAGACAGTGACCAAACTTTCATTCTTTTGACCTCAAATTAGCCCAAGTCTCGTTTGTGGCGGTTGAGGACACAAACAGATGAATTTGAGAACATTATTGGACATTCTAGAATCCTCATTAAAAATGTAGTGGATAGGTGGGTTTTCACCCCATTTCGAGACAGTGACCAAACTTTCATTCTTTTGTCCTCAAATTAGCCCAAGTCTCGTTCGTGGTGGTTGAGGACACAAACTGATGAATTTTACAACATTATTGGACATTCTAGAATCCTCATGAAAAATGGAGTGGATCGGTATGTTTTCACCCCATTCCGAGACAGTGACGAAACTTTCAATCTTTTGACCTCAAATTAGTCCAAATCTCGTTCGTAGCAGTTGAGGACACCAAAAGATGAATTTGACAACATTATTGGACATTCTAGAATCCTCATTAAAAATGTAGTGGATAGGTGGGTTTTCACCCCATTTCGAGACAGTGACCAAACTTTTATTCTTTTGACGACAAATTAGCCCAAATCTTGTTAGTGGCCGTTCAAGACCCAAACAGAAGAATTTGATAACATTACAGCAGATTCTTCAATCCTCATTAAAAATGGAGTGGATGGGTAGGTTTTCACCCCATTCCGAGACAGTGACCAAACTTTCATTCTTTTGACCTCAAATTAGCCCAAATCTTATTAGTGGCGGTTGAGGACACAAACAGAGGAATTTGACAACATTATTGGACATTCTAAAATCCTCATGAAAAATGGAGTGGATCGGTGGGTTTTCACCCCATTCCGAGACAGTGACCAAACTTTCATTATTTTGTCCTCAAATTAGCCCAAATCTCGTTCGTGGCGGTTGAGGACACAAACAGATGAATTTGACAACATTATTGGACATTCTAGAATCCTCACGAGAATTAGGGTGGATAGGTGGGTTTTCACCACATTCCGAGACAGTGACCAAACTTTCTTTCTTTTGACCTCAAATTAGTCCAAATCTCGTTCGTGTGAGTGGATCGGTGGGTTTTCACCCCACTCCGAGACAGTGACCAAACTTTCATTCTTTTGACCTCAAATTAGCCCAAATCTCGTTCGTGGCGGTTGAGGACACAAACAGATGAATTTGACAACATTATTGGACATTCTAGAATCCTCATTAAAAATGGAGTGGATCGGTGGGTTTTCACCCCATTCCGAGACAGTGACCAAACTTTCATTCTTTTGACCTCAAATTAGCCCAAGTCTCGTTTGTGGCGGTTGAGGACACAAACAGATGAATTTGACAACATTATTGGACATTCTAGAATCCTCATGAAAAGTGGAGTGGATCGGTGGGTTTTCACCCCATTCCGAGATAGTGACCAAACTTTCATTCTTTTGACCTCAAATTAGCCCAAATCTCGTTCGTGGCGGTTGAGGACACCAACAGATGAATTTGACAACATTATTGGAGATTCTAGAATCCTCATTAAAAACGTAGTGGATAGGTGGGTTTTCACCCCATTCTGAGACAGTGACCAAACTTTTATTCTTTTGACGACAAATTAGCCGAAATCTTGTTAGTGGCCTTTCAAGACACAAACAGAAGAATTTGACAACAATTTTGCACATTCTAGAATCCTCATTAAAAATGGAGTGGATCGGTGGGTTTTCACCCCATTCCGAGACAGTGACCAAACTTTCATTCTTTTGTCCTCAAATTAGCCCAAATCTCGTTCGTGGCGGTTGAGGACACAAACAGATGAATTTGACAACATTATTGGACATTCTAGAATCCTCACGAGAAATAGAGTGGATAGGTGGGTTTTCACCCCATTCCGAGACAGTGACAAAACTTTCTTTCTTTTGACCTCAAATTAGTCCAAATCTCGTTCGTGGCGGTTGAGGTCACAAACAGATGAATTTGACAACATTATTGGACATTCTAGAATCCTCATGAAAAATTGAGTGGATCGGTGGGTTTTCACCCCATTCTGAGACAGTGACCAAACTTTCTTTCTTTTGACCTCAAATTAGTCCAAATCTCGTTCGTGGCGGTTGAGGTCACAAACAGAAGAATTTGACAACATTATTGGACATTCTAGAATCCTCATGAAAAATTGAGTGGATCGGTGGGTTTTCACCCCATTCCGAGACAGTGACCAAACTTTCATTCTTTTGACCTCAAATTAGCCCAAATCTCGTTCGTGGCGGTTGAGGACACCAACAGATGAATTTGACAACATTATTGGACATTCTAGAATCCTCATTAAAAACGTAGTGGATAGGTGGGTTCCCACCCCATTCTGAGACAGTGACCAAACTTTTATTCTTTTGACGACAAATTAGCCGAAATCTTGTTAGTGGCCTTTCAAGACCCAAACAGAAGAATTTGACAACAATTTTGCACATTCTAGAATCCTCATTAAAAATGGAGTGGATGGGTGGGTTTTCACCCCATTCCGAGACAGTGCCCAAACTTTCATTCTTTTGACCTCAAATTAGCCCAAATCTCGTTGGTGGCGGTTTAGGACACAAACAGAGGAATTTGAAACATTATTGGACATTCTACAATCCTCATGAAAAATGGAGTGGATCGGTGGGTTTTCACCCCATTCCGAGACAGTGACCAAACTTTTATTCTTTTGTCCTCAAATTAGCCCAAATCTCGTTCGTGGCGGTTGAGGACACAAACAGATGAATTTGACAACATTATTGGACATTCTAGAATCCTCACGAGAAATAGAGTGGATAGGTGGGTTTTTACCCCATTCCGAGACAGTGACAAAACTTTCTTTCTTTTGACCTCAAATTAGTCCAAATCTCGTTCGTGGCGGTTGAGGTCACAAACAGATGAATTTGACAACATTATTGGACATTCTAGAATCCTCATGAAAAATTGAGTGGATCGGTGGGTTTTCACCCCATTCCGAGACAGTGACCAAACTTTCATTCTTTTGACCTCAAATTAGCCCAAATCTCGTTCGTGGCGGTTGAGGACACAAACAGATGAATTTGACAACATTATTGGACATTCTAGAATCCTCATGAAAAATGGAGTGGATCGGTGGGTTTTCACCCCATTCCGAGACAGTGACCAAACTTTCATTCTTTTGACCTCAAATTAGCCCAAATCTCGTTCGTGGCGGTTGAGGACACAAACAGATGAATTTGACAACATTATTTGACATTCTAGAATCCTCATGAAAAATGGAGTGGATCGGTGGGTTTTCACCCCATTCCGAGACAGTGACCAAACTTTCATTCTTTTGACCTCAAATTAGCACAAATCTCGTTCGTGGCGGTTGAGGACACCAACAGATGAATTTGACAACATTATTGGACATTCTAGAATGCTCATTAAAAACGTAGTGGATAGGTGGGTTTTCACCCCATTCTGAGACAGTGACCAAACTTTTATTCTTTTGACGACAAATTAGCCGAAATCTTGTTAGTGGCCTTTCAAGACCCAAACAGAAGAATTTGACAACAATTTTGCACATTCTAGAATCCTCATTAAAAATGGAGTGGATGGGTGGGTTTTCACCCCATTCCGAGACAGTGCCCAAACTTTCATTCTTTTGACCACAAATTAGCCCAAATCTCGTTGGTGGCGGTTTAGGACACAAACAGAGGAATTTGAAACATTATTGGACATTCTACAATCCTCATGAAAAATGGAGTGGATCGGTGGTTTTTCACCCCATTCCGAGACAGTGACCAAACTTTTATTCTTTTGTCCTCAAATTAGCCCAAATCTCGTTCGTGGCGGTTGAGGACACAAACAGATGAATTTGACAACATTATTGGACATTCTAGAATCCTCACGAGAAATAGAGTGGATAGGTGGGTTTTCACCCCATTCCGAGATAGTGACAAAACTTTCTTTCTTTTGACCTCAAATTAGTCCAAATCTCGTTCGTGGCGGTTGAGGTCACAAACAGATGAATTTGACAACATTATTGGACATTCTAGAATCCTCATGAAAAATGGAGTGGATCGGTGGGTTTTCACCCCATTCCGAGATAGTGACCAAACTTTCATTCTTTTGACCTCAAATTAGCCCAAATCTCGTTCGTGGCGGTTGAGGACACAAACAGATGAATTTGACAACATTATTGGACATTCTAGAATCCTCATGAAAAATGGAGTGGATCGGTGGGTTTTCACCCCATTCCGAGACAGTGACCAAACTTTCATTCTTTTGACCTCAAATTAGCCCAAATCTCGTTCGTGGCGGTTGAGGACACAAACAGATGAATTTCACAACATTATTGGACATTCTAGAATCCTCATGAAAAATGGAGTGGATCGGTGGGTTTTCACCCCATTCCGAGATAGTGACCAAACTTTCATTCTTTTGACCTCAAATTAGCCCAAATCTCGTTCGTGGCGGTTGAGGACACAAACAGATGAATTTGACAACATTATTGGACATTCTAGAATCCTCATGAAAAATGGAGTGGATCGGTGGGTTTTCACCCCATTCCGAGATAGTGACCAAACTTTCATTCTTTTGACCTCAAATTAGCCCAAATCTCGTTCGTGGCGGTTGAGGACACCAACAGATGAATTTGACAACATTATTGGACATTCTAGAATCCTCATTAAAAACGTAGCGCATAGGTGGGTTTTCACCCCATTCTGAGACAGTGACCAAACTTTTATTCTTTTGACGACAAATTAGCCGAAATCTTGTTAGTGGCCTTTCAAGACCCAAACAGAAGAATTTGACAACAATTTTGCACATTCTAGAATCCTCATTAAAAATGGAGTGGATGGGTGGGTTTTCACCCCATTCCGAGACAGTGCCCAAACTTTCATTCTTTTGACCTCAAATTAGCCCAAATCTCGTTGGTGGCGGTTGAGGACACAAACAGAGGAATTTGAAACATTATTGGACATTCTAAAATCCTCATGAAAAATGGAGTGGATCGGTGGGTTTTCACCCCATTCCGAGACAGTGACCAAACTTTCAATCTTTTGACCTCAAATTAGCCCAAATCTCGTTTGTGGTGGTTGAGGACACAAACAGATGAATTTGACAACATTATTGGACATTCTAGAATCCTCATGAAAAATGGAGTGGATAGGTGGGTTTTCACCCCATTCCGATACAGTGACCAATCTTTCATTCTTTTGACCTCAAATTAGCCCAAATCTCGTTTGTGGCGGTTGAGTATACAAACATATGAATTTGACAACATTATTGGACATTCTAGAATCCTCATGAAAAATGGTGTGGATGGGTGGGTTTTAACCCCATTCCGAGACAGTGACCAAACTTTCATTCTTTTGACCTCAAATTAGCCCAAAACTCGTTTGTGGTGGTTGAGGACACAAACAGATTAATTTGACAACATTATTAGACATTCTAGAATCCTCATGAAAAATGGTGTGGATGGATGGGTTTTCACCCCATTCCGATACAGTGACCAAACTTTCATTCTTTTGACCTCAAATTAGACCAAATCTCCTTCGTGGCGGTTGAAGACACCAACAGATGAATTTGACACCATTATTGGATATTCTAGAATCCTCATTAAAGAAGTAGTGGATAGGTGGGTTTTCACCCCATTCCGAGACAGTGACCAAACTTTCATTCTTGTGACCTCAAATTAGCCCAAATCTCGTTCGTGGCCGTTAAAGACCCAAATAGATGAATTTCTCGACATTATTGGACACTCTAGAATCCTCATGAAAAATGGAGAGGATAGGTGGGTTTTCACCCCATTCCGAGACAGTGACCAAACTTTCATTCTTTTGACCTCAAATTAGCCAAAATCTTGTTTGTGGCCAGTTCACGACCCAAACAGATGAATTTGACAACATTATTGCATATTCTAGAATCCTCAATAAAAATGAAGTGGATAGGTTGGTTTTGCAGCCCATTCCGAGACAATGACGAAACTTTCATTCTTTTGACCTCAAATTAGCTCAAATTTTATTTGCGGCCGTTCACGACCCAAACTGATGAATTTGACAACATTATTGGATATTCTTTTGACCTCAAATTAACCCAAATCTCAATTGTGGTGGTTGAGGACACAAACAGATGAATTCGACAACATTATTGGACATTATAGAATCCTCATGAAAAATGGAGTGGAAAGGTGGGTTTTCACCCCATTCCTAGACAGTGACCAAACTTTCATTCTTTTGACCTCAAATTAGCCCAAATCTTGTTTGTGGCCGTTCACGACCCAAACAGATGCATTTTACATCATTATTGCATATTCTAGAATCCTCATGAAAAATGGAGTGGATAGGTTGTTTTTCACCCCATTCCGAGACAGTGACCAAACTTTCATTCTTTTGACCTCAAATTAGCCCAAATCTTGTTTGTGGCCGTTCACGACCCAAACAGATGAATTTTACAACATTATTGGACATTCTAGAATCCTCATTAAAAATGGAGTGGATAGGTTGGTTTTCACCCCATTCCGAGACAGTGACCAAACTTTCATTCTTTTGACCTCAATTTAGCCCAAATCTTGTTTGTGGCCGTTCACGACCCAAACAGATGAATTTTACAACATTATTGCATATTCTAGAATCCTCATGAAAAATGGAGTGGATAGGTTGTTTTTCACCCCATTCCGAGACAGTGACCAAACTTTCATTCTTTTGACTTCAAATTAGCCCAAATCCCGTTTGTGGCGGTTGAGGATACAAACAGATGAAGTTGACAACATTATTGGAAATTCTAGATCCTCATGAAAAATGGAGTGGATGGGTGGGTTTTCAGCTCATTCCGAGACAGTGACCAAACTTTCATTCTTTTGACCTCAAATTAACCCAAATCTCAATTGTGGTGGTTGAGGACACAAACAGATGAATTTGACAACATTATTGGACATTCTAGAATCCTCATGAAAAATGGAGTGGATAGATGGGTTTTCACCCCATTCCGATACAGTGACCAAACTTTCATTCTTTTGACCTCAAATTAGCCCAAATCTTGTTTGTGGCCGTTCACGACCCAAACAGATGAATTTTACAACATTATTGGACATTCTAGAATCCTCATTAAAAATGGAGTGGATAGGTTGGTTTTCACCCCATTCTGAGACAGTGACCAAACTTTCATTCTTTTGACCTCAATTTAGCCCAAATCTTGTTTGTGGCCGTTCACGACCCAAACAGATGAATTTTACAACATTATTGCATATTCTAGAATCCTCATGAAAAATGGAGTGGATAGGTTGTTTTTCACCCCATTCCGAGACAGTGACCAAACTTTCATTCTTTTGACTTCAAATTAGCCCAAATCTCGTTTGTGGCGGTTGAGGATACAAACAGATGAAGTTGACAACATTATTGGACATTCTAGATCCTCATGAAAAATGGAGTGGATGGGTGGGTTTTCAGCTCATTCCGAGACAGTGACCAAACTTTCATTCTTTTGAACTCAAATTAGCCCAAATCTCGTTTGTGGTGGTTGAGGACACAAACAGATGAATTTGACAACATTATTGGACATTCTAGAATCCTCATGAAAAATGGAGTGGATAGGTGGGTTTTCACCCCATTCCGATACAGTGACCAAACTTTCATTCTTTTGACCTCAAATTAGCCCAAATCTTGTTTGTGGCCGTTCACGACCCAAACAGATGAATTTTACAACATTATTGCATATTCTAGAATCCTCATGAAAAATGGAGTGGATAGGTTGTTTTTCACCCCATTCCGACACAGTGACCAAACTTTCATTCTTTTGACCTCAAATTAGCCCAAATCTCGTTTGTGGCGGTTGAGGATACAAACAGATGAAGTTGACAACATTTTTGGACATTCTAGATCCTCATGAAAAATGGAGTGGATGGGTGGGTTTTCAGCCCATTCCGAGACAGTGACCAAACTTTCATTCTTTTGAACTCAAATTAGCCCAAATCTCGTTTGTGGTGGTTGAGGACACAAACAGATGAATTTGACAACATTATTGGACATTGTAGAATCCTCATGAAAAATGGAGTGGATCGGTGGGTTTTCACCCCATTCCGATACAGTGACCAATCTTTCATTCTTTTGACCTCAAATTAGCCCAAATCTCGTTTGTGGCGGTTGCGGATACAAACAGGTGAATTTGACAACATTAATGGACATTCTAAAATCCTCATGAAAAATGGTGAGGATGGGTGGGTTTTCAGCCCATTCCGAGACAGTGACCAAACTTTCATTCTTTTGACCTCAAATTAACCCAAATCTCAATTGTGGTGGTTGAGGACACAAACAGATGAATTTGACAACATTATTGGACATTCTAGAATCCTCATGAAAAATGGAGTGGATAGGTGGGTTTTCACCCCATTCCAATACAGTGACCAAACTTTCATTCTTTTGACCTCAAATTAGCCCAAATCTAGTTTGTGGCCGTTCACGACCCAAACAGATGAATTTTACAACATTATTGGTCATTCTAGAATCCTCATTAAAAATGGAGTGGATAGGTTGGTTTTCACCCCATTCCGAGACAGTGACCAAACTTTCATTCTTTTGACCTCAATTTAGCCCAAATCTTGTTTGTGGCCGTTCACGACCCAAACAGATGAATTTTACAACATTATTGCATATTCTAGAATCCTCATGAAAAATTGAGTGGATAGGTTGTTTTTCACCCCATTCCGAGACAGTGACCAAGCTTTCATTCTTTTGACTTCAAATTAGCCCAAATCTCGTTTGTGGCGGTTGAGGATACAAACAGATGAAGTTGACAACATTATTGGACATTCTAGATCCTCATGAAAAATGGAGTGGATGGGTGGGTTTTCAGCCCATTCTGAGACAGTGACCAAACTTTCATTCTTTTGAACTCAAATTAGCCCAAATCTCGTTTGTGGCGGTTGAGGACACAAACAGATGAATTTGACAACATTATTGGACATTCTAGAATCCTCATGAAAAATGGAGTGGATAGATGGGTTTTCACCCCATTCCTAGACAGTGACCAAACTTTCATTCTTTTGACCTCAAATTAGACCAAATCTCGTTTGTGGTGGTTGAGGACACAAACAGATGAATTTGACAACATTATTGGACATTCTAGAATCCACATGTAAAATGGAGTGGATAGGTGGGTTTTCACCCCATTCCGAGATAGTGACCAAACTTTCATTCTTTTGACCTCAAATTAGACCAAATCTCGTTTGTGGTGGTTAAGGACACAAACAGATGAATTTGACAACATTATTGGACATTCTAGAATCCTCATGAAAAATGGAGTGGATAGATGGGTTTTCACCCCATTCCTAGACAGTGACCAAACTTTCATTCTTTTGACCTCAAATTAGCCCAAATCTCGTTTGTGGCGGTTGAGGATACAAACAGATGAAGTTGACAACATTATTGGACATTCTAGATCCTCATGAAAAATGGAGTGGATGGGTGGGTTTTCACCCCATTCCGAGACAGTGACCAAACTTTCATTCTTTTGAACTCAAATTAGCCCAAATCTCGTTTGTGGTGGTTGAGGACACAAACAGATGAATTTGACAACATTATTGGACATTCTAGAATCCTCATGAAAAATGGAGTGGATAGGTGGGTTTTCACCCCATTCCGATACAGTGACCAATCTTTCATTCTTTTGACCTCAAATTAGCCCAAATCTCGTTTGTGGCGGTTGAGTATACAAACATATGAATTTGACAACATTAATGGACATTCTAAAATCCTCATGAAAAATGGTGTGGATGGGTGGGTTTTCAGCCCATTCCGACACAGTGACCAAACTTTCATTCTTTTGACCTCAAATTAACCCAAATCTCAATTGTGGTGGTTGAGGACACAAACAGATGAATTCGACAACATTATTGGACATTATAGAATCCTCATGAAAAATGGAGTGGAAAGGTGGGTTTTCACCCCATTCCTAGACAGTGACCAAACTTTCATTCTTTTGACCTCAAATTAGCCCAAATCTTGTTTGTGGCCGTTCACGACCCAAACAGATGCATTTTACATCATTATTGCATATTCTAGAATCCTCATGAAAAATGGAGTGGATAGGTTGTTTTTCACCCCATTCCGAGACAGTGACCAAACTTTCATTCTTTTGACCTCAAATTAGCCCAAATCTCGTTTGTGGCGGTTGAGGATACAAACAGATGAATTTGACAACATTATTGGACATTCTAGATCCTCACGAAAAATGGTGTGGATGGGTGGGATTTCAGCCCATTCCGAGACAGTGACCAAACTATCATTCTTTTGACCTCAAATTAGCCCAAATCTCGTTTGTGGTGGTTGAGGACACAAATAGATGAATTTGACAACATTATTGGACATTCTAGAATCCTCATCAAAAATGGAGTGGATGGGTGGGTTTTCAGCCTATTCCGAGACAGTAACCAAACTTTCATTCTTTTGTCCTCAAATTAGACCAAATCTCGTTTGTGGTGGTTAAGGACACAAACAGATGAATTTGACAACATTATTGGACATTCTAGAATCCTCATGAAAAATGGAGTGGATAGGTGGGTTTTCACCCCATTCCGAGAAAGTGACCAAACTTTCATTCTTTTGACCTCAAATTAGCCCAAATCTCGTTTGTGGCGGTTGAGGACACAAACAGATGAATTTGACAACATTATTGGACATTCTAGAATCCTCATGAAAAATGGAGTGGATAGATGGGTTTTCACCCCATTCCTAGACAGTGACCAAACTTTCATTCTTTTGACCTCAAATTAGACCAAATCTCGTTTGTGGTGGTTGAGGACACAAACAGATGAATTTGACAACATTAATGGACATTCTAAAATCCTCATGAAAAATGGTGAGGATGGGTGGGTTTTCAGCCCATTCCGAGACAGTGACCAAACTTTCATTCTTTTGACCTCAAATTAACCCAAATCTCAATTGTGGTGGTTGAGGACACAAACAGATGAATTTGACAACATTATTGGACATTCTAGAATCCTCATGAAAAATGGAGTGGATAGATGGGTTTTCACCCCATTCCGATACAGTGACCAAACTTTCATTCTTTTGACCTCAAATTAGCCCAAATCTTGTTTGTGGCCGTTCACGACCCAAACAGATGAATTTTACAACATTATTGGACATTCTAGAATCCTCATTAAAAATGGAGTGGATAGGTTGGTTTTCACCCCATTCTGAGACAGTGACCAAACTTTCATTCTTTTGACCTCAATTTAGCCCAAATATTGTTTGTGGCCGTTCACGACCCAAACAGATGAATTTTACAACATTATTGCATATTCTAGAATCCTCATGAAAAATGGAGTGGATAGGTTGTTTTTCACCCCATTCCGAGACAGTGACCAAACTTTCATTCTTTTGACGTCAAATTAGCCCAAATCTCGTTTGTGGCGGTTGAGGATACAAACAGATGAAGTTGACAACATTATTGGACATTCTAGATCCTCATGAAAAATGGAGTGGATGGGTGGGTTTTCAGCGCATTCCGAGACAGTGACCAAACTTTCATTCTTTTGAACTCAAATTAGCCCAAATCTCGTTTGTGATGGTTGAGGACACAAACAGATGAATTTGACAACATTATTGGACATTCTAGAATCCTCATGAAAAATGGAGTGGATAGGTGGGTTTTCACCCCATTCCGATACAGTGACCAAACTTTCATTCTTTTGACCTCAAATTAGCCCAAATCTTGTTTGTGGCCGTTCACGACCCAAACAGATGAATTTTACAACATTATTGGACATTCTAGAATCCTCATGAAAAATGGAGTGGATAGGTTGGTTTTCACCCCATTCCGAGACAGTGACCAAACTTTCATTCTTTTGACCTCAAATTAGCCCAAATCCTTTTTGTGGCCGTTCACGACCCAAACAGATGAATTTTACAACATTATTGCATATTCTAGAATCCTCAGGAAAAATGGAGTGGATAGGTTGTTTTTCACCCCATTCCGAGACAGTGACCAAACTTTCATTCTTTTGACCTCAAATTAGCCCAAAATCTCGTTTGTGGCGGTTGAGGATACAAACAGATGAAGTTGACAACATTATTGGACATTCTAGATCCTCATGAAAAATGGAGTGGATGGGTGGGTTTTCAGCCCATTCCGAGACAGTGACCAAACTTTCATTCTTTTGACCTCAAATTAGCCCAAATCTCGTTTGTGGTGGTTGAGGACACAAACAGATGAATTTGACAACATTATAAGACATTCTAGAATCCTCATGAAAAATGGAGTGGATAGGTGGGTTTTCAGCCCATTCCGAGACAGTGACCAAACTTTCATTCTTTTGACCTCAAATTAGACCAAATCTCGTTTGTAGTGGTTGAGGACACAAACAGATGAATTTGACAACATTATTGGACATTCTAGAATCCTCATGAAAAATGGAGTGGATAGGTGGGTTTTCACCCCATTCCGAGACAGTGACCAAACTTTCATTCTTTTGACCTCAAATTAGCCCAAATCTCGTTTGTGGCGGTTGAGGACACAAACAGATGAATTTGACAACATTATTGGACATTCTAGAATCCTCATGAAAAATGGAGTGGATAGGTTGGTTTTCACCCCATTCCGAGACAGTGACCAAACTTTCATTCTTTTGACCTCAAATTAGCCCAAATCTCGTTTGTGGCGGTTGAGGATACAAACAGATGAAGTTGACAACATTATTGGACATTCTAGATCCTCATGAAAAATGGAGTGGATGGGTGGGTTTTCAGCCCATTCTGAGACAGTGACCAAACTTTCATTCTTTTGAACTCAAATTAGCCCAAATCTCGTTTGTGGCGGTTGAGGACACAAACAGATGAATTTGACAACATTATTGGACATTCTAGAATCCTCATGAAAAATGGAGTGGATAGATGGGTTTTCACCCCATTCCTAGACAGTGACCAAACTTTCATTCTTTTGACCTCAAATTAGACCAAATCTCGTTTGTGGTGGTTGAGGACACAAACAGATGAATTTGACAACATTATTGGACATTCTAGAATCCTCATGTAAAATGGAGTGGAAAGGTGGGTTTTCACCCCATTCCTAGACAGTGACCAAACTTTCATTCTTTTGACCTCAAATTAGCCCAAATCTTGTTTGTGGCCGTTCACGACCCAAACAGATGCATTTTACATCATTATTGCATATTCTAGAATCCTCATGAAAAATGGAGTGGATAGGTTGTTTTTCACCCCATTCCGAGACAGTGACCAAACTTTCATTCTTTTGACCTCAAATTAGCCCAAATCTCGTTTGTGGCGGTTGAGGATACAAACAGATGAATTTGACAACATTATTGGACATTCTAGATCCTCACGAAAAATGGTGTGGATGGGTGGGTTTTCAGCCCATTCCGAGACAGTGACCAAACTATCATTCTTTTGACCTCAAATTAGCCCAAATCTCGTTTGTGGTGGTTGAGGACACAAACAGATGAATTTGACAACATTATTGAACATTCTAGAATCCTCATCAAAAATGGAGTGGATGGGTGGGTTTTCAGCCCATTCCGAGACAGTAACCAAACTTTCATTCTTTTGACCTCAAATTAGACCAAATCTCGTTTGTGGTGGTTAAGGACACAAACAGATGAATTTGACAACATTATTGGACATTCTAGAATCCTCATGAAAAATGGAGTGGATAGGTGGGTTTTCACCCCATTCCGAGATAGTGACCAAACTTTCATTCTTTTGACCTCAAATTAGCCCAAATCTCGTTTGTGGCGGTTGAGGACACAAACAGATGAATTTGACAACATTATTGGACATTCTAGAATCCTCATGAAAAATGGAGTGGATAGGTTGGTTCTCACCCCATTCCGAGACAGTGACCAAACTTTCATTCTTTTGACCTCAAATTAGCCCAAATCTTGTTTGTGGCCGTTCACGACCCAAACAGATGAATTTTACAACTTTATTGCATATTCTAGAATCCTCATGAAAAATGGAGTGGATAGGTTGTTTTTCACCCCATTCCGAGACAGTGACCAAACTTTCATTCTTTTGACCTCAAATTAGCCCAAATCTCGTTTGTGGCGGTTGAGGATACAAACAGATGAAGTTGACAACATTATTGGACATTCTAGATCCTCATGAAAAATGGAGTGGATGGGTGGGTTTTGCAGCCCATTCCGAGACAGTGACAAAACTTTCATTCTTTTGACCTCAAATTAGCCAAAATCTCGTTCGTGGCGGTTGAGGACACAAACAGATGAACTTGACAACATTATTGGACATTATTGAATTCTCATGAAAAATGGAGTGGAAAGGTGGGTTTTCACCCCATTCCTAGACAGTGACCAAACTTTCATTCTTTTGACCTCAAATTAGCCCAAATCTTGTTTGTGGCCGTTCACGACCCAAACAGATGAATTTTACAACATTATTGCATATTCTAGAAT
The DNA here is from genome assembly GCA_963210345.1 of Inga oerstediana. Classification (NCBI taxonomy): domain Eukaryota; kingdom Viridiplantae; phylum Streptophyta; class Magnoliopsida; order Fabales; family Fabaceae; genus Inga; species Inga oerstediana. Next base: position 36,657,408 of record OY723408.1, on the reverse strand, counting down.
CCTCATGAAAAATGGAGTGGATAGGTTGTTTTTCACCCCATTCCGAGACAGTGACCAAACTTTCATTCTTTTGACCTCAAATTAACCCAAATCTCGTTCGTGGCGGTTGAGGACACAAACAGATGAACTTGACAACATTATTGGACATTATAGAATCCTCATGAAAAATGGAGTGGAAAGGTGGGTTTTCACCCCATTCCTAGACAGTGACCAAACTTTCATTCTTTTGACCTCAAATTACCCCAAATCTTGTTTGTGGCCGTTCACGACCCAAAGAGATGAATTTTACAACATTATTGGACATTCTAGAATCCTCATGAAAAATTGAGTGGATAGGTTGGTTTTCACCCCATTCCGAGACAGTGACCAAACTTTCATTCTTTTGACCTCAAATTAGCCCAAATCTTGTTTGTGGCCGTTCACGACCCAAACAGATGAATTTTACATCATTATTGCATATTCTAGAATCCTCAAGAAAAATGGAGTGGATAGGTTGTTTTTCACCCCATTCCGAGACAGTGATCAAACTTTCATTCTTTTGACCTCAAATTAGCCCAAATCTCGTTTGTGGCGGTTGAGGATACAAACAGATGAATTTGACAACATTATTGGACATTCTAGATCCTCACGAAAAAAGGTGTGGATGGGTGGGTTTTCAGCCCATTCCGAGACAGTGACCAAACTTTCATTCTTTTGTCCTCAAATTAGCCCAAATCTCGTTTGTGGTGGTTGAGGACACAAACAGATGAATTGGACAACATTATTGGACATTCTAGAATCCTCATCAAAAATGGAGTGGATGGGTGGGTTTTCAGCCCATTCCGAGACAGTGACCAAACTTTCATTCTTTTGACCTCAAATTAGACCAAATCTCGTTTGTGGTGGTTAAGGACACAAACAGATGAATTTGACAACATTATTGGACATTCTAGAATCCTCATGAAAAATGGAGTGGATAGGTGGGTTTTCACCCCATTCCGAGATAGTGACCAAACTTTCATTCTTTTGACCTCAAATCAGCCCAAATCTCGTTTGTGGCGGTTGAGGACACAAACAGATGAATTTGACAACATTATTGGACATTCTAGAATCCTCATGAAAAATGGAGTGGATAGATGGGTTTTCACCCCATTCCTAGACAGTGACCAAACTTTCATTCTTTTGACCTCAAATTAGCCCAAATCTTGTGTGTGGCTGTTCACGACCCAAACAGATGAATTTTACAACATTATTGGACATTCTAGAATCCTCATGAAAAATTGAGCGGATAGGTTGGTTTTCACCCCATTCCGAGACAGTGACCAAACTTTCATTCTTTTGACCTCAAATTAGCCCAAATCTTGTTTGTGGCCGTTCACGACCCAAACAGATGAATTTTACAACATTATTGCATATTCTAGAATCCTCATGAAAAATGGAGTGGATAGGTTGTTTTTCACCCCATTCCGAGACAGTGACCAAACTTTCATTCTTTTGACCTCAAATTAGCCCAAATCTCGTTTGTGGCGGTTGAGGATACAAACAGATGAAGTTGACAACATTATTGGACATTCTAGATCCTCATGAAAAATGGAGTGGATGGGTGGGTTTTCAGCCCATTCCGAGACAGTGACCAAACTTTCATTCTTTTGAACTCAAATTAGCCCAAATCTCGTTTGTGGCGGTTGAGGATACAAACAGATGAATTTGACAACATTATTGGACATTCTAGAATCCTCATCAAAAATGGAGTGGATGGGTGGGTTTTCAGCCCATTCCGAGACAGTAACCAAACTTTCATTCTTTTGACCTCAAATTAGACCAAATCTCGTTTGTGGTGGTTAAGGACACAAACAGATGAATTTGACAACATTATTGGACATTCTAGAATCCTCATGAAAAATGGAGTGGATAGGTGGGTTTTCACCCCATTCCGAGATAGTGACCAAACTTTCATTCTTTTGACCTCAAATTAGCCCAAATCTCGTTTGTGGCGGTTGAGGACACAAACAGATGAATTTGACAACATTATTGGACATTCTAGAATCCTCATGAAAAATGGAGTGGATAGATGGGTTTTCACCCCATTCCTAGACAGTGACCAAACTTTCATTCTTTTGACCTCAAATTAGCCCAAATCTTGTTTGTGGCTGTTCACGACCCAAACAGATGAATTTTACAACATTATTGGACATTCTAGAATCCTCATGAAAAATTGAGTGGATAGGTTGGTTTTCACCCCATTCCGAGACAGTGACCAAACTTTCATTCTTTTGACCTCAAATTAGCCCAAATCTCGTTTGTGGCGGTTGAGGATACAAACAGATGAAGTTGACAACATTATTGGACATTCTAGATCCTCATGAAAAATGGAGTGGATGGGTGGGTTTTGCAGCCCATTCCGAGACAGTGACAAAACTTTCATTCTTTTGACCTCAAATTAGCCAAAATCTCGTTCGTGGCGGTTGAGGACACAAACAGATGAACTTGACAACATTATTGGACATTATAGAATCCTCATGAAAAATGGAGTGGAAAGGTGGGTTTTCACCCCATTCCTAGACAGTGACCAAACTTTCATTCTTTTGACCTCAAATTAGCCCAAATCTTGTTTGTGGCCGTTCACGACCCAAACAGATGAATTTTACAACATTATTGCATATTCTAGAATCCTCATGAAAAATGGAGTGGATAGGTTGTTTTTCACCCCATTCCGAGACAGTGACCAAACTTTCATTCTTTTGACCTCAAATTAGCCCAAATCTCGTTTGTGGCGGTTGAGGATACAAACAGATGAATTTGACAACATTATTGGACATTCTAGAATCCTCATTAAAAATGGAGTGGATAGGTGGGTTTTCACCCCATTACGATACAGTGACCAAACTTTCATTCTTTTGACCTCAAATTAGCCCAAATCTCGTTTGTGGCGTTTGAGGATACAAACAGATGAATTTGACAACATTAATGGACATTCTAAAATCCTCATGAAAAATGGTGTGGATGGGTGGGTTGTCAGCCCATTCAGAGACAGTGACCAAACTTTCATTCTTTTGACCTCAAATTAACCCAAATCTCCATTGTGGTGGTTGAGGACACAAACAGATGAATTTGACAACATTATTGGACATTCTAGAATCCTCATGAAAAATGGAGTGGATAGATGGGTTTTCACCCCATTCCGATACAGTGACCAAACTTTCATTCTTTTGACCTCAAATTAGCCCAAATCTTTTTTGTGGCCGTTCACGACCCAAACAGATGAATTTTACAACATTATTGGACATTCTAGATCCTCATGAAAAATGGAGTGGATGGGTGGGTTTTCAGCCCATTCCGAGACAGTGACCAAACTTTCATTCTTTTGAACTCAAATTAGCCCAAATCTCGTTTGTGGTGGTTGAGGACACAAACAGATGAATTTGACAACATTATTGGACATTCTAGAATCCTCATTAAAAATGGAGTGGATAGGTGGGTTTTCACCCCATTACGATACAGTGACCAAACTTTCATTCTTTTGACCTCAAATTAGCCCAAATCTCGTTTGTGGCGTTTGAGGATACAAACAGATGAATTTGACAACATTAATGGACATTCTAAAATCCTCATGAAAAATGGTGTGGATGGGTGGGTTTTCAGCCCATTCCGAGACAGTGACCAAACTTTCATTCTTTTGACCTCAAATTAACCCAAATCTCCATTGTGGTGGTTGAGGACACAAACAGATGAATTTGACAACATTATTGGACATTCTAGATCCTCATGAAAAATGGAGTGGATGGGTGGGTTTTCAGCCCATTCCGAGACAGTGACCAAACTTTCATTCTTTTGAACTCAAATTAGCCCAAATCTCATTTGTGGTGGTTGAGGACACAAACAGATGAACTTGACAACATTATTGGACATTATAGAATCCTCATGAAAAATGGAGAGGAACGGTGGGTTTTCACCCCATTCCTAGACAGTGACCAAACTTTCATTCTTTTGACCTCAAATTAGCCCAAATCTTGTTTGTGGCCGTTCACAACCCAAACAGATGAATTTTACAACATTATTGCATATTCTAGAATCCTCATGAAAAATGGAGTGGATAGGTTGTTTTTCACCCCATTCCGAGACAGTGACCAAACTTTCATTCTTTTGACCTCAAATTAGCCCAAATCTCGTTTGTGGCGGTTGAGGATACAAACAGATGAATTTGACAACATTATTAAACATTCTAGATCCTCACGAAAAATGGTGTGGATGGGTGGGTTTTCAGCCCATTCCGAGACAGTGACCAAACTATCATTCTTTTGACCTCAAATTAGCCCAAATCTCGTTTGTGGTGGTTGAGGACACAAACAGATGAATTTGACAACATTATTGAACATTCTAGAATCCTCATCAAAAATGGAGTGGATGGGTGGGTTTTCAGCCCATTCCGAGACAGTAACCAAACTTTCATTCTTTTGACCTCAAATTAGACCAAATCTCGTTTGTGGTGGTTAAGGACACAAACAGATGAATTTGACAACATTATTGGACATTCTAGAATCCTCATGAAAAATGGAGTCGATAGGTGGGTTTTCACCCCATTCCGAGATAGTGACCAAACTTTCATTCTTTTGACCTCAAATTAGCCCAAATCTCGTTTGTGGCGGTTGAGGACACAAACAGATGAATTTGACAACATTATTGGACATTCTAGAATCCTCATGAAAAATGGAGTGGATAGGTTGGTTTTCACCCCATTCCGAGACAGTGACCAAACTTTCATTCTTTTGACCTCAAATTAGCCCAAATCTTGTTTGTGGCCGTTCACGACCCAAACAGATGAATTTTACAACTTTATTGCATATTCTAGAATCCTCATGAAAAATGGAGTGGATAGGTTGTTTTTCACCCCATTCCGAGACAGTGACCAAACTTTCATTCTTTTGACCTCAAATTAGCCCAAATCTCGTTTGTGGCGGTTGAGGATACAAACAGATGAAGTTGACAACATTATTGGACATTCTAGATCCTCATGAAAAATGGAGTGGATGGGTGGGTTTTGCAGCCCATTCCGAGACAGTGACAAAACTTTCATTCTTTTGACCTCAAATTAGCCAAAATCTCGTTCGTGGCGGTTGAGGACACAAACAGATGAACTTGACAACATTATTGGACATTATTGAATCCTCATGAAAAATGGAGTGGAAAGGTGGGTTTTCACCCCATTCCTAGACAGTGACCAAACTTTCATTCTTTTGACCTCAAATTAGCCCAAATCTTGTTTGTGGCCGTTCACGACCCAAACAGATGAATTTTACAACATTATTGCATATTCTAGAATCCTCATGAAAAATGGAGTGGATAGGTTGTTTTTCACCCCATTCCGAGACAGTGACCAAACTTTCATTCTTTTGACCTCAAATTAACCCAAATCTCGTTCGTGGCGGTTGAGGACACAAACAGATGAACTTGACAACATTATTGGACATTATAGAATCCTCATGAAAAATGGAGTGGAAAGGTGGGTTTTCACCCCATTCCTAGACAGTGACCAAACTTTCATTCTTTTGACCTCAAATTAGCCCAAATCTTGTTTGTGGCCGTTCACGACCCAAACAGATGAATTTTACAACATTATTGGACATTCTAGAATCCTCATGAAAAATTGAGTGGATAGGTTGGTTTTCACCCCATTCCGAGACAGTGACCAAACTTTCATTCTTTTGACCTCAAATTAGCCCAAATCTTGTTTGTGGCCGTTCACGACCCAAACAGATGAATTTTACATCATTATTGCATATTCTAGAATCCTCAAGAAAAATGGAGTGGATAGGTTGTTTTTCACCCCATTCCGAGACAGTGATCAAACTTTCATTCTTTTGACCTCAAATTAGCCCAAATCTCGTTTGTGGCGGTTGAGGATACAAACAGATGAATTTGACAACATTATTGGACATTCTAGATCCTCACGAAAAAAGGTGTGGATGGGTGGGTTTTCAGCCCATTCCGAGACAGTGACCAAACTTTCATTCTTTTGTCCTCAAATTAGCCCAAATCTCGTTTGTGGTGGTTGAGGACACAAACAGATGAATTGGACAACATTATTGGACATTCTAGAATCCTCATCAAAAATGGAGTGGATGGGTGGGTTTTCAGCCCATTCCGAGACAGTGACCAAACTTTCATTCTTTTGACCTCAAATTAGACCAAATCTCGTTTGTGGTGGTTAAGGACACAAACAGATGAATTTGACAACATTATTGGACATTCTAGAATCCTCATGAAAAATGGAGTGGATAGGTGGGTTTTCACCCCATTCCGAGATAGTGACCAAACTTTCATTCTTTTGACCTCAAATCAGCCCAAATCTCGTTTGTGGCGGTTGAGGACACAAACAGATGAATTTGACAACATTATTGGACATTCTAGAATCCTCATGAAAAATGGAGTGGATAGATGGGTTTTCACCCCATTCCTAGACAGTGACCAAACTTTCATTCTTTTGACCTCAAATTAGCCCAAATCTTGTGTGTGGCTGTTCACGACCCAAACAGATGAATTTTACAACATTATTGGACATTCTAGAATCCTCATGAAAAATTGAGCGGATAGGTTGGTTTTCACCCCATTCCGAGACAGTGACCAAACTTTCATTCTTTTGACCTCAAATTAGCCCAAATCTTGTTTGTGGCCGTTCACGACCCAAACAGATGAATTTTACAACATTATTGCATATTCTAGAATCCTCATGAAAAATGGAGTGGATAGGTTGTTTTTCACCCCATTCCGAGACAGTGACCAAACTTTCATTCTTTTGACCTCAAATTAGCCCAAATCTCGTTTGTGGCGGTTGAGGATACAAACAGATGAAGTTGACAACATTATTGGACATTCTAGATCCTCATGAAATATGGAGTGGATGGGTGGGTTTTCAGCCCATTCCGAGACAGTGACCAAACTTTCATTCTTTTGAACTCAAATTAGCCCAAATCTCGTTTGTGGCGGTTGAGGATACAAACAGATGAATTTGACAACATTATTGGACATTCTAGAATCCTCATCAAAAATGGAGTGGATGGGTGGGTTTCAGCCCATTCCGAGACAGTAACCAAACTTTCATTCTTTTGACCTCAAATTAGACCAAATCTCGTTTGTGGTGGTTAAGGACACAAACAGATGAATTTGACAACATTATTGGACATTCTAGAATCCTCATGAAAAATGGAGTGGATAGGTGGGTTTTCACCCCATTCCGAGATAGTGAACAAACTTTCATTCTTTTGACCTCAAATTAGCCCAAATCTCGTTTGTGGCGGTTGAGGACACAAACAGATGAATTTGACAACATTATTGGACATTCTAGAATCCTCATGAAAAATGGAGTGGATAGATGGGTTTTCACCCCATTCCTAGACAGTGACCAAACTTTCATTCTTTTGACCTCAAATTAGCCCAAATCTTGTTTGTGGCTGTTCACGACCCAAACAGATGAATTTTACAACATTATTGGACATTCTAGAATCCTCATGAAAAATTGAGTGGATAGGTTGGTTTTCACCCCATTCCGAGACAGTGACCAAACTTTCATTCTTTTGACCTCAAATTAGCCCAAATCTTGTTTGTGGCCGTTCACGACCCAAACAGATGAATTTTACATCATTATTGCATATTCTAGAATCCTCAAGAAAAATGGAGTGGATAGGTTGTTTTTCACCCCATTCCGAGACAGTGATCAAACTTTCATTCTTTTGACCTCAAATTAGCCCAAATCTCGTTTGTGGCGGTTGAGGATACAAACAGATGAATTTGACAACATTATTGGACATTCTAGATCCTCACGAAAAAAGGTGTGGATGGGTGGGTTTTCAGCCCATTCCGAGACAGTGACCAAACTTTCATTCTTTTGTCCTCAAATTAGCCCAAATCTCGTTTGTGGTGGTTGAGGACACAAACAGATGAATTGGACAACATTATTGGACATTCTAGAATCCTCATCAAAAATGGAGTGGATGGGTGGGTTTTCAGCCCATTCCGAGACAGTGACCAAACTTTCATTCTTTTGACCTCAAATTAGACCAAATCTCGTTTGTGGTGGTTAAGGACACAAACAGATGAATTTGACAACATTATTGGACATTCTAGAATCCTCATGAAAAATGGAGTGGATAGGTGGGTTTTCACCCCATTCCGAGATAGTGACCAAACTTTCATTCTTTTGACCTCAAATCAGCCCAAATCTCGTTTGTGGCGGTTGAGGACACAAACAGATGAATTTGACAACATTATTGGACATTCTAGAATCCTCATGAAAAATGGAGTGGATAGATGGGTTTTCACCCCATTCCTAGACAGTGACCAAACTTTCATTCTTTTGACCTCAAATTAGCCCAAATCTTGTGTGTGGCTGTTCACGACCCAAACAGATGAATTTTACAACATTATTGGACATTCTAGAATCCTCATGAAAAATTGAGCGGATAGGTTGGTTTTCACCCCATTCCGAGACAGTGACCAAACTTTCATTCTTTTGACCTCAAATTAGCCCAAATCTTGTTTGTGGCCGTTCACGACCCAAACAGATGAATTTTACAACATTATTGCATATTCTAGAATCCTCATGAAAAATGGAGTGGATAGGTTGTTTTTCACCCCATTCCGAGACAGTGACCAAACTTTCATTCTTTTGACCTCAAATTAGCCCAAATCTCGTTTGTGGCGGTTGAGGATACAAACAGATGAAGTTGACAACATTATTGGACATTCTAGATCCTCATGAAAAATGGAGTGGATGGGTGGGTTTTCAGCCCATTCCGAGACAGTGACCAAACTTTCATTCTTTTGAACTCAAATTAGCCCAAATCTCGTTTGTGGCGGTTGAGGATACAAACAGATGAATTTGACAACATTATTGGACATTCTAGAATCCTCATCAAAAATGGAGTGGATGGGTGGGTTTTCAGCCCATTCCGAGACAGTCACCAAACTTTCATTCTTTTGACCTCAAATTAGACCAAATCTCGTTTGTGGTGGTTAAGGACACAAACAGATGAATTTGACAACATTATTGGACATTCTAGAATCCTCATGAAAAATGGAGTGGATAGGTGGGTTTTCACCCCATTCCGAGATAGTGAACAAACTTTCATTCTTTTGACCTCAAATTAGCCCAAATCTCGTTTGTGGCGGTTGAGGACACAAACAGATGAATTTGACAACATTATTGGACATTCTAGAATCCTCATGAAAAATGGAGTGGATAGATGGGTTTTCACCCCATTCCTAGACAGTGACCAAACTTTCATTCTTTTGACCTCAAATTAGCCCAAATCTTGTTTGTGGCTGTTCACGACCCAAACAGATGAATTTTACAACATTATTGGACATTCTAGAATCCTCATGAAAAATTGAGTGGATAGGTTGGTTTTCACCCCATTCCGAGACAGTGACCAAACTTTCATTCTTTTGACCTCAAATTAGCCAAAATCTCGTTCGTGGCGGTTGAGGACACAAACAGATGAACTTGACAACATTATTGGACATTATTGAATCCTCATGAAAAATGGAGTGGAAAGGTGGGTTTTCACCCCATTCCTAGACAGTGACCAAACTTTCATTCTTTTGACCTCAAATTAGCCCAAATCTTGTTTGTGGCCGTTCACGACCCAAACAGATGAATTTTACAACATTATTGCATATTCTAGAATCCTCATGAAAAATGGAGTGGATAGGTTGTTTTTCACCCCATTCCGAGACAGTGACCAAACTTTCATTCTTTTGACCTCAAATTAACCCAAATCTCGTTCGTGGCGGTTGAGGACACAAACAGATGAACTTGACAACATTATTGGACATTATAGAATCCTCATGAAAAATGGAGTGGAAAGGTGGGTTTTCACCCCATTCCTAGACAGTGACCAAACTTTCATTCTTTTGACCTCAAATTAGCCCAAATCTTGTTTGTGGCCGTTCACGACCCAAACAGATGAATTTTACAACATTATTGGACATTCTAGAATCCTCATGAAAAATTGAGTGGATAGGTTGGTTTTCACCCCATTCCGAGACAGTGACCAAACTTTCATTCTTTTGACCTCAAATTAGCCCAAATCTTGTTTGTGGCCGTTCACGACCCAAACAGATGAATTTTACATCATTATTGCATATTCTAGAATCCTCATGAAAAATGGAGTGGATAGGTTGTTTTTCACCCCATTCCGAGACAGTGATCAAACTTTCATTCTTTTGACCTCAAATTAGCCCAAATCTCGTTTGTGGCGGTTGAGGATACAAACAGATGAATTTGACAACATTATTGGACATTCTAGATCCTCACGAAAAAAGGTGTGGATGGGTGGGTTTTCAGCCCATTCCGAGACAGTGACCAAACTTTCATTCTTTTGTCCTCAAATTAGCCCAAATCTCGTTTGTGGCGGTTGAGGATACAAACAGATGAATTTGACAACATTATTGGACATTCTAGATCCTCACGAAAAAAGGTGTGGATGGGTGGGTTTTCAGCCCATTCCGAGACAGTGACCAAACTTTCATTCTTTTGTCCTCAAATTAGCCCAAATCTCGTTTGTGGTGGTTGAGGACACAAACAGATGAATTGGACAACATTATTGGACATTCTAGAATCCTCATCAAAAATGGAGTGGATGGGTGGGTTTTCAGCCCATTCCGAGACAGTCACCAAACTTTCATTCTTTTGACCTCAAATTAGACCAAATCTCGTTTGTGGTGGTTAAGGACACAAACAGATGAATTTGACAACATTATTGGACATTCTAGAATCCTCATGAAAAATGGAGTGGATAGGTGGGTTTTCACCCCATTCCGAGATAGTGACCAAACTTTCATTCTTTTGACCTCAAATCAGCCCAAATCTCGTTTGTGGCGGTTGAGGACACAAACAGATGAATTTGACAACATTATTGGACATTCTAGAATCCTCATGAAAAATGGAGTGGATAGATGGGTTTTCACCCCATTCCTAGACAGTGACCAAACTTTCATTCTTTTGACCTCAAATTAGCCCAAATCTTGTGTGTGGCTGTTCACGACCCAAACAGATGAATTTTACAACATTATTGGACATTCTAGAATCCTCATGAAAAATTGAGCGGATAGGTTGGTTTTCACCCCATTCCGAGACAGTGACCAAACTTTCATTCTTTTGACCTCAAATTAGCCCAAATCTTGTTTGTGGCCGTTCACGACCCAAACAGATGAATTTTACAACATTATTGCATATTCTAGAATCCTCATGAAAAATGGAGTGGATAGGTTGTTTTTCACCCCATTCCGAGACAGTGACCAAACTTTCATTCTTTTGACCTCAAATTAGCCCAAATCTCGTTTGTGGCGGTTGAGGATACAAACAGATGAAGTTGACAACATTATTGGACATTCTAGATCCTCATGAAAAATGGAGTGGATGGGTGGGTTTTCAGCCCATTCCGAGACAGTGACCAAACTTTCATTCTTTTGAACTCAAATTAGCCCAAATCTCGTTTGTGGCGGTTGAGGATACAAACAGATGAATTTGACAACATTATTGGACATTCTAGAATCCTCATCAAAAATGGAGTGGATGGGTGGGTTTTCAGCCCATTCCGAGACAGTAACCAAACTTTCATTCTTTTGACCTCAAATTAGACCAAATCTCGTTTGTGGTGGTTAAGGACACAAACAGATGAATTTGACAACATTATTGGACATTCTAGAATCCTCATGAAAAATGGAGTGGATAGGTGGGTTTTCACCCCATTCCGAGATAGTGACCAAACTTTCATTCTTTTGACCTCAAATTAGCCCAAATCTCGTTTGTGGCGGTTGAGGACACAAACAGATGAATTTGACAACATTATTGGACATTCTAGAATCCTCATGAAAAATGGAGTGGATAGATGGGTTTTCACCCCATTCCTAGACAGTGACCAAACTTTCATTCTTTTGACCTCAAATTAGCCCAAATCTTGTTTGTGGCTGTTCACGACCCAAACAGATGAATTTTACAACATTATTGGACATTCTAGAATCCTCATGAAAAATTGAGTGGATAGGTTGGTTTTCACCCCATTCCGAGACAGTGACCAAACTTTCATTCTTTTGACCTCAAATTAGCCCAAATCTCGTTTGTGGCGGTTGAGGATACAAACAGATGAAGTTGACAACATTATTGGACATTCTAGATCCTCATGAAAAATGGAGTGGATGGGTGGGTTTTGCAGCCCATTCCGAGACAGTGACAAAACTTTCATTCTTTTGACCTCAAATTAGCCAAAATCTCGTTCGTGGCGGTTGAGGACACAAACAGATGAACTTGACAACATTATTGGACATTATAGAATCCTCATGAAAAATGGAGTGGAAAGGTGGGTTTTCACCCCATTCCTAGACAGTGACCAAACTTTCATTCTTTTGACCTCAAATTAGCCCAAATCTTGTTTGTGGCCGTTCACGACCCAAACAGATGAATTTTACAACATTATTGCATATTCTAGAATCCTCATGAAAAATGGAGTGGATAGGTTGTTTTTCACCCCATTCCGAGACAGTGACCAAACTTTCATTCTTTTGACCTCAAATTAGCCCAAATCTCGTTTGTGGCGGTTGAGGATACAAACAGATGAATTTGACAACATTATTGGACATTCTAGAATCCTCATTAAAAATGGAGTGGATAGGTGGGTTTTCACCCCATTACGATACAGTGACCAAACTTTCATTCTTTTGACCTCAAATTAGCCCAAATCTCGTTTGTGGCGTTTGAGGATACAAACAGATGAATTTGACAACATTAATGGACATTCTAAAATCCTCATGAAAAATGGTGTGGATGGGTGGGTTTTCAGCCCATTCAGAGACAGTGACCAAACTTTCATTCTTTTGACCTCAAATTAACCCAAATCTCCATTGTGGTGGTTGAGGACACAAACAGATGAATTTGACAACATTATTGGACATTCTAGAATCCTCATGAAAAATGGAGTGGATAGATGGGTTTTCACCCCATTCCGATACAGTGACCAAACTTTCATTCTTTTGACCTCAAATTAGCCCAAATCTTTTTTGTGGCCGTTCACGACCCAAACAGATGAATTTTACAACATTATTGGACATTCTAGATCCTCATGAAAAATGGAGTGGATGGGTGGGTTTTCAGCCCATTCCAAGACAGTGACCAAACTTTCATTCTTTTGAACTCAAATTAGCCCAAATCTCGTTTGTGGTGGTTGAGGACACAAACAGATGAATTTGACAACATTATTGGACATTCTAGAATCCTCATTAAAAATGGAGTGGATAGGTGGGTTTTCACCCCATTACGATACAGTGACCAAACTTTCATTCTTTTGACCTCAAATTAGCCCAAATCTCGTTTGTGGCGTTTGAGGATACAAACAGATGAATTTGACAACATTAATGGACATTCTAAAATCCTCATGAAAAATGGTGTGGATGGGTGGGTTTTCAGCCCATTCCGAGACAGTGACCAAACTTTCATTCTTTTGACCTCAAATTAACCCAAATCTCCATTGTGGTGGTTGAGGACACAAACAGATGAATTTGACAACATTATTGGACATTCTAGATCCTCATGAAAAATGGAGTGGATGGGTGGGTTTTCAGCCCATTCCGAGACAGTGACCAAACTTTCATTCTTTTGAACTCAAATTAGCCCAAATCTCATTTGTGGTGGTTGAGGACACAAACAGATGAACTTGACAACATTATTGGACATTATAGAATCCTCATGAAAAATGGAGAGGAACGGTGGGTTTTCACCCCATTCCTAGACAGTGACCAAACTTTCATTCTTTTGACCTCAAATTAGCCCAAATCTTGTTTGTGGCCGTTCACAACCCAAACAGATGAATTTTACAACATTATTGCATATTCTAGAATCCTCATGAAAAATGGAGTGGATAGGTTGTTTTTCACCCCATTCCGAGACAGTGACCAAACTTTCATTCTTTTGACCTCAAATTAGCCCAAATCTCGTTTGTGGCGGTTGAGGATACAAACAGATGAATTTGACAACATTATTGAACATTCTAGATCCTCACGAAAAATGGTGTGGATGGGTGGGTTTTCAGCCCATTCCGAGACAGTGACCAAACTATCATTCTTTTGACCTCAAATTAGCCCAAATCTCGTTTGTGGTGGTTGAGGACACAAACAGATGAATTTGACAACATTATTGAACATTCTAGAATCCTCATCAAAAATGGAGTGGATGGGTGGGTTTTCAGCCCATTCCGAGACAGTAACCAAACTTTCATTCTTTTGACCTCAAATTAGACCAAATCTCGTTTGTGGTGGTTAAGGACACAAACAGATGAATTTGACAACATTATTGGACATTCTAGAATCCTCATGAAAAATGGAGTCGATAGGTGGGTTTTCACCCCATTCCGAGATAGTGACCAAACTTTCATTCTTTTGACCTCAAATTAGCCCAAATCTCGTTTGTGGCGGTTGAGGACACAAACAGATGAATTTGACAACATTATTGGACATTCTAGAATCCTCATGAAAAATGGAGTGGATAGGTTGGTTTTCACCCCATTCCGAGACAGTGACCAAACTTTCATTCTTTTGACCTCAAATTAGCCCAAATCTTGTTTGTGGCCGTTCACGACCCAAACAGATGAATTTTACAACTTTATTGCATATTCTAGAATCCTCATGAAAAATGGAGTGGATAGGTTGTTTTTCACCCCATTCCGAGACAGTGACCAAACTTTCATTCTTTTGACCTCAAATTAGCCCAAATCTCGTTTGTGGCGGTTGAGGATACAAACAGATGAAGTTGACAACATTATTGGACATTCTAGATCCTCATGAAAAATGGAGTGGATGGGTGGGTTTTGCAGCCCATTCCGAGACAGTGACAAAACTTTCATTCTTTTGACCTCAAATTAGCCAAAATCTCGTTCGTGGCGGTTGAGGACACAAACAGATGAACTTGACAACATTATTGGACATTATTGAATCCTCATGAAAAATGGAGTGGAAAGGTGGGTTTTCACCCCATTCCTAGACAGTGACCAAACTTTCATTCTTTTGACCTCAAATTAGCCCAAATCTTGTTTGTGGCCGTTCACGACCCAAACAGATGAATTTTACAACATTATTGCATATTCTAGAATCCTCATGAAAAATGGAGTGGATAGGTTGTTTTTCACCCCATTCCGAGACAGTGACCAAACTTTCATTCTTTTGACCTCAAATTAACCCAAATCTCGTTCGTGGCGGTTGAGGACACAAACAGATGAACTTGACAACATTATTGGACATTATAGAATCCTCATGAAAAATGGAGTGGAAAGGTGGGTTTTCACCCCATTCCTAGACAGTGACCAAACTTTCATTCTTTTGACCTCAAATTAGCCCAAATCTTGTTTGTGGCCGTTCACGACCCAAACAGATGAATTTTACAACATTATTGGACATTCTAGAATCCTCATGAAAAATTGAGTGGATAGGTTGGTTTTCACCCCATTCCGAGACAGTGACCAAACTTTCATTCTTTTGACCTCAAATTAGCCCAAATCTTGTTTGTGGCCGTTCACGACCCAAACAGATGAATTTTACATCATTATTGCATATTCTAGAATCCTCAAGAAAAATGGAGTGGATAGGTTGTTTTTCACCCCATTCCGAGACAGTGATCAAACTTTCATTCTTTTGACCTCAAATTAGCCCAAATCTCGTTTGTGGCGGTTGAGGATACAAACAGATGAATTTGACAACATTATTGGACATTCTAGATCCTCACGAAAAAAGGTGTGGATGGGTGGGTTTTCAGCCCATTCCGAGACAGTGACCAAACTTTCATTCTTTTGTCCTCAAATTAGCCCAAATCTCGTTTGTGGTGGTTGAGGACACAAACAGATGAATTGGACAACATTATTGGACATTCTAGAATCCTCATCAAAAATGGAGTGGATGGGTGGGTTTTCAGCCCATTCCGAGACAGTGACCAAACTTTCATTCTTTTGACCTCAAATTAGACCAAATCTCGTTTGTGGTGGTTAAGGACACAAACAGATGAATTTGACAACATTATTGGACATTCTAGAATCCTCATGAAAAATGGAGTGGATAGGTGGGTTTTCACCCCATTCCGAGATAGTGACCAAACTTTCATTCTTTGGACCTCAAATCAGCCCAAATCTCGTTTGTGGCGGTTGAGGACACAAACAGATGAATTTGACAACATTATTGGACATTCTAGAATCCTCATGAAAAATGGAGTGGATAGATGGGTTTTCACCCCATTCCTAGACAGTGACCAAACTTTCATTCTTTTGACCTCAAATTAGCCCAAATCTTGTGTGTGGCTGTTCACGACCCAAACAGATGAATTTTACAACATTATTGGACATTCTAGAATCCTCATGAAAAATTGAGCGGATAGGTTGGTTTTCACCCCATTCCGAGACAGTGACCAAACTTTCATTCTTTTGACCTCAAATTAGCCCAAATCTTGTTTGTGGCCGTTCACGACCCAAACAGATGAATTTTACAACATTATTGCATATTCTAGAATCCTCATGAAAAATGGAGTGGATAGGTTGTTTTTCACCCCATTCCGAGACAGTGACCAAACTTTCATTCTTTTGACCTCAAATTAGCCCAAATCTCGTTTGTGGCGGTTGAGGATACAAACAGATGAAGTTGACAACATTATTGGACATTCTAGATCCTCATGAAATATGGAGTGGATGGGTGGGTTTTCAGCCCATTCCGAGACAGTGACCAAACTTTCATTCTTTTGAACTCAAATTAGCCCAAATCTCGTTTGTGGCGGTTGAGGATACAAACAGATGAATTTGACAACATTATTGGACATTCTAGAATCCTCATCAAAAATGGAGTGGATGGGTGGGTTTTCAGCCCATTCCGAGACAGTAACCAAACTTTCATTCTTTTGACCTCAAATTAGACCAAATCTCGTTTGTGGTGGTTAAGGACACAAACAGATGAATTTGACAACATTATTGGACATTCTAGAATCCTCATGAAAAATGGAGTGGATAGGTGGGTTTTCACCCCATTCCGAGATAGTGAACAAACTTTCATTCTTTTGACCTCAAATTAGCCCAAATCTCGTTTGTGGCGGTTGAGGACACAAACAGATGAATTTGACAACATTATTGGACATTCTAGAATCCTCATGAAAAATGGAGTGGATAGATGGGTTTTCACCCCATTCCTAGACAGTGACCAAACTTTCATTCTTTTGACCTCAAATTAGCCCAAATCTTGTTTGTGGCTGTTCACGACCCAAACAGATGAATTTTACAACATTATTGGACATTCTAGAATCCTCATGAAAAATTGAGTGGATAGGTTGGTTTTCACCCCATTCCGAGACAGTGACCAAACTTTCATTCTTTTGACCTCAAATTAGCCCAAATCTTGTTTGTGGCCGTTCACGACCCAAACAGATGAATTTTACATCATTATTGCATATTCTAGAATCCTCAAGAAAAATGGAGTGGATAGGTTGTTTTTCACCCCATTCCGAGACAGTGATCAAACTTTCATTCTTTTGACCTCAAATTAGCCCAAATCTCGTTTGTGGCGGTTGAGGATACAAACAGATGAATTTGACAACATTATTGGACATTCTAGATCCTCACGAAAAAAGGTGTGGATGGGTGGGTTTTCAGCCCATTCCGAGACAGTGACCAAACTTTCATTCTTTTGTCCTCAAATTAGCCCAAATCTCGTTTGTGGTGGTTGAGGACACAAACAGATGAATTGGACAACATTATTGGACATTCTAGAATCCTCATCAAAAATGGAGTGGATGGGTGGGTTTTCAGCCCATTCCGAGACAGTGACCAAACTTTCATTCTTTTGACCTCAAATTAGACCAAATCTCGTTTGTGGTGGTTAAGGACACAAACAGATGAATTTGACAACATTATTGGACATTCTAGAATCCTCATGAAAAATGGAGTGGATAGGTGGGTTTTCACCCCATTCCGAGATAGTGACCAAACTTTCATTCTTTTGACCTCAAATCAGCCCAAATCTCGTTTGTGGCGGTTGAGGACACAAACAGATGAATTTGACAACATTATTGGACATTCTAGAATCCTCATGAAAAATGGAGTGGATAGATGGGTTTTCACCCCATTCCTAGACAGTGACCAAACTTTCATTCTTTTGACCTCAAATTAGCCCAAATCTTGTGTGTGGCTGTTCACGACCCAAACAGATGAATTTTACAACATTATTGGACATTCTAGAATCCTCATGAAAAATTGAGCGGATAGGTTGGTTTTCACCCCATTCCGAGACAGTGACCAAACTTTCATTCTTTTGACCTCAAATTAGCCCAAATCTTGTTTGTGGCCGTTCACGACCCAAACAGATGAATTTTACAACATTATTGCATATTCTAGAATCCTCATGAAAAATGGAGTGGATAGGTTGTTTTTCACCCCATTCCGAGACAGTGACCAAACTTTCATTCTTTTGACCTCAAATTAGCCCAAATCTCGTTTGTGGCGGTTGAGGATACAAACAGATGAAGTTGACAACATTATTGGACATTCTAGATCCTCATGAAAAATGGAGTGGATGGGTGGGTTTTCAGCCCATTCCGAGACAGTGACCAAACTTTCATTCTTTTGAACTCAAATTAGCCCAAATCTCGTTTGTGGCGGTTGAGGATACAAACAGATGAATTTGACAACATTATTGGACATTCTAGAATCCTCATCAAAAATGGAGTGGATGGGTGGGTTTTCAGCCCATTCCGAGACAGTCACCAAACTTTCATTCTTTTGACCTCAAATTAGACCAAATCTCGTTTGTGGTGGTTAAGGACACAAACAGATGAATTTGACAACATTATTGGACATTCTAGAATCCTCATGAAAAATGGAGTGGATAGGTGGGTTTTCACCCCATTCCGAGATAGTGAACAAACTTTCATTCTTTTGACCTCAAATTAGCCCAAATCTCGTTTGTGGCGGTTGAGGACACAAACAGATGAATTTGACAACATTATTGGACATTCTAGAATCCTCATGAAAAATGGAGTGGATAGATGGGTTTTCACCCCATTCCTAGACAGTGACCAAACTTTCATTCTTTTGACCTCAAATTAGCCCAAATCTTGTTTGTGGCTGTTCACGACCCAAACAGATGAATTTTACAACATTATTGGACATTCTAGAATCCTCATGAAAAATTGAGTGGATAGGTTGGTTTTCACCCCATTCCGAGACAGTGACCAAACTTTCATTCTTTTGACCTCAAATTAGCCAAAATCTCGTTCGTGGCGGTTGAGGACACAAACAGATGAACTTGACAACATTATTGGACATTATTGAATCCTCATGAAAAATGGAGTGGAAAGGTGGGTTTTCACCCCATTCCTAGACAGTGACCAAACTTTCATTCTTTTGACCTCAAATTAGCCCAAATCTTGTTTGTGGCCGTTCACGACCCAAACAGATGAATTTTACAACATTATTGCATATTCTAGAATCCTCATGAAAAATGGAGTGGATAGGTTGTTTTTCACCCCATTCCGAGACAGTGACCAAACTTTCATTCTTTTGACCTCAAATTAACCCAAATCTCGTTCGTGGCGGTTGAGGACACAAACAGATGAACTTGACAACATTATTGGACATTATAGAATCCTCATGAAAAATGGAGTGGAAAGGTGGGTTTTCACCCCATTCCTAGACAGTGACCAAACTTTCATTCTTTTGACCTCAAATTAGCCCAAATCTTGTTTGTGGCCGTTCACGACCCAAACAGATGAATTTTACAACATTATTGGACATTCTAGAATCCTCATGAAAAATTGAGTGGATAGGTTGGTTTTCACCCCATTCCGAGACAGTGACCAAACTTTCATTCTTTTGACCTCAAATTAGCCCAAATCTTGTTTGTGGCCGTTCACGACCCAAACAGATGAATTTTACATCATTATTGCATATTCTAGAATCCTCATGAAAAATGGAGTGGATAGGTTGTTTTTCACCCCATTCCGAGACAGTGATCAAACTTTCATTCTTTTGACCTCAAATTAGCCCAAATCTCGTTTGTGGCGGTTGAGGATACAAACAGATGAATTTGACAACATTATTGGACATTCTAGATCCTCACGAAAAAAGGTGTGGATGGGTGGGTTTTCAGCCCATTCCGAGACAGTGACCAAACTTTCATTCTTTTGTCCTCAAATTAGCCCAAATCTCGTTTGTGGTGGTTGAGGACACAAACAGATGAATTGGACAACATTATTGGACATTCTAGAATCCTCATCAAAAATGGAGTGGATGGGTGGGTTTTCAGCCCATTCCGAGACAGTGACCAAACTTTCATTCTTTTGACCTCAAATTAGACCAAATCTCGTTTGTGGTGGTTAAGGACACAAACAGATGAATTTGACAACATTATTGGACATTCTAGAATCCTCATGAAAAATGGAGTGGATAGGTGGGTTTTCACCCCATTCCGAGATAGTGACCAAACTTTCATTCTTTTGACCTCAAATCAGCCCAAATCTCGTTTGTGGCGGTTGAGGACACAAACAGATGAATTTGACAACATTATTGGACATTCTAGAATCCTCATGAAAAATGGAGTGGATAGATGGGTTTTCACCCCATTCCTAGACAGTGACCAAACTTTCATTCTTTTGACCTCAAATTAGCCCAAATCTTGTGTGTGGCCGTTCACGACCCAAACAGATGAATTTTACAACATTATTGGACATTCTAGAATCCTCATGAAAAATTGAGCGGATAGGTTGGTTTTCACCCCATTCCGAGACAGTGACCAAACTTTCATTCTTTTGACCTCAAATTAGCCCAAATCTTGTTTGTGGCCGTTCACGACCCAAACAGATGAATTTTACAACATTATTGCATATTCTAGAATCCTCATGAAAAATGGAGTGGATAGGTTGTTTTTCACCCCATTCCGAGACAGTGACCAAACTTTCATTCTTTTGACCTCAAATTAGCCCAAATCTCGTTTGTGGCGGTTGAGGATACAAACAGATGAAGTTGACAACATTATTGGACATTCTAGATCCTCATGAAAAATGGAGTGGATGGGTGGGTTTTCAGCCCATTCCGAGACAGTGACCAAACTTTCATTCTTTTGAACTCAAATTAGCCCAATCTCGTTTGTGGCGGTTGAGGATACAAACAGATGAATTTGACAACATTATTGGACATTCTAGAATCCTCATCAAAAATGGAGTGGATGGGTGGGTTTTCAGCCCATTCCGAGACAGTAACCAAACTTTCATTCTTTTGACCTCAAATTAGACCAAATCTCGTTTGTGGTGGTTAAGGACAGAAACAGATGAATTTGACAACATTATTGGACATTCTAGAATCCTCATGAAAAATGGAGTGGATAGGTGGGTTTTCACCCCATTCCGAGATAGTGACCAAACTTTCATTCTTTTGACCTCAAATTAGCCCAAATCTCGTTTGTGGCGGTTGAGGACACAAACAGATGAATTTGACAACATTATTGGACATTCTAGAATCCTCATGAAAAATGGAGTGGATAGATGGGTTTTCACCCCATTCCTAGACAGTGACCAAACTTTCATTCTTTTGACCTCAAATTAGCCCAAATCTTGTTTGTGGCTGTTCACGACCCAAACAGATGAATTTTACAACATTATTGGACATTCTAGAATCCTCATGAAAAATTGAGTGGATAGGTTGGTTTTCACCCCATTCCGAGACAGTGACCAAACTTTCATTCTTTTGACCTCAAATTAGCCCAAATCTCGTTTGTGGCGGTTGAGGATACAAACAGATGAAGTTGACAACATTATTGGACATTCTAGATCCTCATGAAAAATGGAGTGGATGGGTGGGTTTTGCAGCCCATTCCGAGACAGTGACAAAACTTTCATTCTTTTGACCTCAAATTAGCCAAAATCTCGTTCGTGGCGGTTGAGGACACAAACAGATGAACTTGACAACATTATTGGACATTATAGAATCCTCATGAAAAATGGAGTGGAAAGGTGGGTTTTCACCCCATTCCTAGACAGTGACCAAACTTTCATTCTTTTGACCTCAAATTAGCCCAAATCTTGTTTGTGGCCGTTCACGACCCAAACAGATGAATTTTACAACATTATTGCATATTCTAGAATCCTCATGAAAAATGGAGTGGATAGGTTGTTTTTCACCCCATTCCGAGACAGTGACCAAACTTTCATTCTTTTGACCTCAAATTAGCCCAAATCTCGTTTGTGGCGGTTGAGGATACAAACAGATGAATTTGACAACATTATTGGACATTCTAGAATCCTCATTAAAAATGGAGTGGATAGGTGGGTTTTCACCCCATTACGATACAGTGACCAAACTTTCATTCTTTTGACCTCAAATTAGACCAAATCTCGTTTGTGGCGTTTGAGGATACAAACAGATGAATTTGACAACATTAATGGACATTCTAAAATCCTCATGAAAAATGGTGTGGATGGGTGGGTTTTCAGCCCATTCCGAGACAGTGACCAAACTTTCATTCTTTTGACCTCAAATTAACCCAAATCTCCATTGTGGTGGTTGAGGACACAAACAGATGAATTTGACAACATTATTGGACATTCTAGAATCCTCATGAAAAATGGAGTGGATAGATGGGTTTTCACCCCATTCCGATACAGTGACCAAACTTTCATTCTTTTGACCTCAAATTAGCCCAAATCTTTTTTGTGGCCGTTCACGACCCAAACAGATGAATTTTACAACATTATTGGACATTCTAGATCCTCATGAAAAATGGAGTGGATGGGTGGGTTTTCAGCCCATTCCGAGACAGTGACCAAACTTTCATTCTTTTGAACTCAAATTAGCCCAAATCTCGTTTGTGGTGGTTGAGGACACAAACAGATGAATTTGACAACATTATTGGACATTCTAGAATCCTCATTAAAAATGGAGTGGATAGGTGGGTTTTCACCCCATTACGATACAGTGACCAAACTTTCATTCTTTTGACCTCAAATTAGCCCAAATCTCGTTTGTGGCGTTTGAGGATACAAACAGATGAATTTGACAACATTAATGGACATTCTAAAATCCTCATGAAAAATGGTGTGGATGGGTGGGTTTTCAGCCCATTCCGAGACAGTGACCAAACTTTCATTCTTTTGACCTCAAATTAACCCAAATCTCCATTGTGGTGGTTGAGGACACAAACAGATGAATTTGACAACATTATCGGACATTCTAGAATCCTCATGAAAAATGGAGTGGATAGATGGGTTTTCACCCCATTCCGATACAGTGACCAAACTTTCATTCTTTTGACCTCAAATTAGCCCAAATCTTTTTTGTGGCCGTTCACGACCCAAACAGTTGAATTTTACGACATTATTGGACATTCTAGAATCCTCATGAAAAATGGAGTGGATAGGTTGGTTTTCACCCCATTCCGAGACAGTGACCAAACTTTCATTCTTTTGACCTCAAATTAGACCAAATCTCGTTTGTGGTGGTTAAGGACACAAACAGATGAATTTGACAACATTATTGGACATTCTAGAATCCTCATGAAAAATGGAGTGGATAGGTGGGTTTTCAGCCCATTCTGAGACAGTGACCAAACTTTCATTCTTTTGACCTCAAATTAGCCCAAATCTTGTTTGTGGCCGTTAACGACCCAAACAGATGAATTTTACAACATTATTGGACATTCTAGAATCCTCATGAAAAATGGAGTGGATAGGTTGGTTTTCACCCCATTCCGAGACAGTGACCAAACTTTCATTCTTTTGACCTCAAATTAGCCCAAATCTTGTTTGTGGCCGTTCACGACCCAAACAGATGAATTTTACAACATTATTGCATATTCTAGAATCCTCATGAAAAATGGAGTGGATAGGTTGTTTTTCACCCCATTCCGAGACAATGACCAAACTTTCATTCTTTTGACCTGAAATTAGCCCAAATCTCGTTTGTGGCGGTTGAGGATACAAACAGATGAAGTTGACAACATTATTGGACATTCTAGATCCTCATGAAAAATGGAGTGGATGGGTGGGTTTTCAGCCCATTCCGAGACAGTGACCAAACTTTCATTCTTTTGAACTCAAATTAGCCCAAATCTCGTTTGTGGTGGTTGAGGACACAAACAGATGAACTTGACAACATTATTGGACATTATAGAATCCTCATGAAAAATGGAGAGGAAAGGTGGGTTTTCACCCCATTCCTAGACAGTGACCAAACTTTCATTCTTTTGACCTCAAATTAGCCCAAATCTTGTTTGTGGCCGTTCACGACCCAAACAGATGAATTTTACAACATTATTGCATATTCTAGAATCCTCATGAAAAATGGAGTGGATAGGTTGTTTTTCACCCCATTCCGAGACAGTGACCAAACTTTCATTCTTTTGACCTCAAATTAGCCCAAATCTCGTTTGTGGCGGTTGAAGATACAAACAGATGAAGTTGACAACATTATTGGACATTCTAGATCCTCATGAAAAATGGAGTGGATGGGTGGGTTTTCAGCCCATTCCTAGACAGTGACCAAACTTTCATTCTTTTTACCTCAAATTAGCCAAAATCTCGTTCGTGGCGGTTGAGGACACAAACAGATGAACTTGACAACATTATTGGACATTCTAGAATCCTCATGAAAAATGGAGTGGAAAGGTGGGTTTTCACCCCATTCCGATACAGTGACCAAACTTTCATTCTTTTGACCTCAAATTAGCCCAAATCTCGTTTGTGGCGTTTGAGGATACAAACAGATGAATTTGACAACATTAATGGACATTCTAAAATCCTCATGAAAAATGGTGTGGATGGGTGGGTTTTCAGCCCATTCCGAGACAGTGACCAAACTTTCATTCTTTTGACCTCAAATTAACCCAAATCTCCATTGTGGTGGTTGAGGACACAAACAGATGAATTTGACAACATTATTGGACATTCTAGAATCCTCATGAAAAATGGAGTGGATAGATAGGTTTTCACCCCATTCCGATACAGTGACCAAACTTTCATTCTTTTGACCTCAAATTAGCCCAAATCTTGTTTGTGGCCGTTCACGACCCAAACAGATGAATTTTACAACATTATTGCATATTCTAGAATCCTCATGAAAAATGGAGTGGATAGGTTGTTTTTCACCCCATTCCGAGACAGTGACCAAACTTTCATTCTTTTGACCTCAAATTAGCCCAAATCTCGTTTGTGGCGGTTGAAGATACAAACAGATGAAGTTGACAACATTATTGGACATTCTAGATCCTCATGAAAAATGGAGTGGATGGGTGGGTTTTCAGCCCATTCCTAGACAGTGACCAAACTTTCATTCTTTTTACCTCAAATTAGCCAAAATCTCGTTCGTGGCGGTTGAGGACACAAACAGATGAACTTGACAACATTATTGGACATTCTAGAATCCTCATGAAAAATGGAGTGGAAAGGTGGGTTTTCACCCCATTCCGATACAGTGACCAAACTTTCATTCTTTTGACCTCAAATTAGCCCAAATCTCGTTTGTGGCGTTTGAGGATACAAACAGATGAATTTGACAACATTAATGGACATTCTAAAATCCTCATGAAAAATGGTGTGGATGGGTGGGTTTTCAGCCCATTCCGAGACAGTGACCAAACTTTCATTCTTTTGACCTCAAATTAACCCAAATCTCCATTGTGGTGGTTGAGGACACAAACAGATGAATTTGACAACATTATTGGACATTCTAGAATCCTCATGAAAAATGGAGTGGATAGATGGGTTTTCACCCCATTCCGATACAGTGACCAAACTTTCATTCTTTTGACCTCAAATTAGCCCAAATCTTTTTTGTGGCCGTTCACGACCCAAACAGATGAATTTTACAACATTATTGGACATTCTAGAATCCTCATGAAAAATGGAGTGGATAGGTTGGTTTTCACCCCATTCCGAGACAGTGACCAAACTTTCATTCTTTTGACCTCAAATTAGACCAAATCTCGTTTGTGGTGGTTAAGGACACAAACAGATGAATTTGACAACATTATTGGACATTCTAGAATCCTCATGAAAAATGGAGTGGATAGGTGGGTTTTCAGCCCATTCCGAGACAGTGACCAAACTTTCATTCTTTTGACCTCAAATTAGCCCAAATCTTGTTTGTGGCCGTTAACGACCCAAACAGATGAATTTTACAACATTATTGGACATTCTAGAATCCTCATGAAAAATGGAGTGGATAGGTTGGTTTTCACCCCATTCCGAGACAGTGACCAAACTTTCATTCTTTTGACCTCAAATTAGCCCAAATCTTGTTTGTGGCCGTTCACGACCCAAACAGATGAATTTTACAACATTATTGCATATTCTAGAATCCTCATGAAAAATGGAGTGGATAGGTTGTTTTTCACCCCATTCCGAGACAGTGACCAAACTTTCATTCTTTTGACCTTAAATTAGCCCAAATCTCGTTTGTGGCGGTTGAGGATACAAACAGATGAAGTTGACAACATTATTGGACATTCTAGATCCTCATGAAAAATGGAGTGGATGGGTGGGTTTTCAGCCCATTCCGAGACAGTGACCAAACTTTCATTCTTTTGAACTCAAATTAGCCCAAATCTCGTTTGTGGTGGTTGAGGACACAAACAGATGAACTTGACAACATTATTGGACATTATAGAATCCTCATGAAAAATGGAGAGGAAAGGTGGGTTTTCACCCCATTCCTAGACAGTGACCAAACTTTCATTCTTTTGACCTCAAATTAGCCCAAATCTTGTATGTGGCCGTTCACGACCCAAACAGATGAATTTTACAACATTATTGCATATTCTAGAATCCTCATGAAAAATGGAGTGGATAGGTTGTTTTTCACCCCATTCCGAGACAGTGACCAAACTTTCATTCTTTTGACCTCAAATTAGCCCAAATCTCGTTTGTGGCGGTTGAGGATACAAACAGATGAAGTTGACAACAT
The DNA here is from genome assembly GCA_963210345.1 of Inga oerstediana. Taxonomy (NCBI): domain Eukaryota; kingdom Viridiplantae; phylum Streptophyta; class Magnoliopsida; order Fabales; family Fabaceae; genus Inga; species Inga oerstediana. Next base: position 36,630,466 of record OY723408.1, on the reverse strand, counting down.
TATTGGACATTCTAGATCCTCATGAAAAATGGAGTGGATGGGTGGGTTTTCAGCCCATTCCTAGACAGTGACCAAACTTTCATTCTTTTGACCTCAAATTAGCCCAAATCTTGTTTGTGGCCGTTCACGACCCAAACAGATGAATTTTACAACATTATTGGACATTCTAGAATCCTCATGAAAAATGGAGTGGATAGGTTGGTTTTCACCCCATTCCGAGACAGTGACCAAACTTTCATTCTTTTGACCTCAAATTAGCCCAAATCTTGTTTGTGGCCGTTCACGACCCAAACAGATGAATTTTACAACATTATTGCATATTCTAGAATCCTCATGAAAAATGGAGTGGATAGGTTGTTTTTCACCCCATTCCGAGACAGTGACCAAACTTTCATTCTTTTGACCTCAAATTAGCCCAAATCTCGTTTGTGGCGTTTGAGGATACAAACAGATGAATTTGACAACATTAATGGACATTCTAAAATCCTCATGAAAAATGGTGTGGATGGGTGGGTTTTCAGCCCATTCCGAGACAGTGACCAAACTTTCATTCTTTTGACCTCAAATTAACCCAAATCTCCATTGTGGTGGTTGAGGACACAAACAGATGAATTTGACAACATTATTGGACATTCTAGAATCCTCATGAAAAATGGAGTGGATAGATGGGTTTTCACCCCATTCCGATACAGTGACCAAACTTTCATTCTTTTGACCTCAAATTAGCCCAAATCTTTTTTGTGGCCGTTCACGACCCAAACAGATGAATTTTACAACATTATTGGACATTCTAGAATCCTCATGAAAAATGGAGTGGATAGGTTGGTTTTCACCCCATTCCGAGACAGTGACCAAACTTTCATTCTTTTGACCTCAAATTAGACCAAATCTCGTTTGTGGTGGTTAAGGACACAAACAGATGAATTTGACAACATTATTGGACATTCTAGAATCCTCATGAAAAATGGAGTGGATAGGTGGGTTTTCAGCCCATTCCGAGACAGTGACCAAACTTTCATTCTTTTGACCTCAAATTAGCCCAAATCTTGTTTGTGGCCGTTAACGACCCAAACAGATGAATTTTACAACATTATTGGACATTCTAGAATCCTCATGAAAAATGGAGTGGATAGGTTGGTTTTCACCCCATTCCGAGACAGTGACCAAACTTTCATTCTTTTGACCTCAAATTAGCCCAAATCTTGTTTGTGGCCGTTAACGACCCAAACAGATGAATTTTACAACATTATTGGACATTCTAGAATCCTCATGAAAAATGGAGTGGATAGGTTGGTTTTCACCCCATTCCGAGACAGTGACCAAACTTTCATTCTTTTGACCTCAAATTAGCCCAAATCTTGTTTGTGGCCGTTCACGACCCAAACAGATGAATTTTACAACATTATTGCATATTCTAGAATCCTCATGAAAAATGGAGTGGATAGGTTGTTTTTCACCCCATTCCGAGACAGTGACCAAACTTTCATTCTTTTGACCTTAAATTAGCCCAAATCTCGTTTGTGGCGGTTGAGGATACAAACAGATGAAGTTGACAACATTATTGGACATTCTAGATCCTCATGAAAAATGGAGTGGATGGGTGGGTTTTCAGCCCATTCCGAGACAGTGACCAAACTTTCATTCTTTTGATCTCAAATTAGCCCAAATCTCGTTTGTGGTGGTTGAGGACACAAACAGATGAACTTGACAACATTATTGGACATTATAGAATCCTCATGAAAAATGGAGAGGAAAGGTGGGTTTTCACCCCATTCCTAGACAGTGACCAAACTTTCATTCTTTTGACCTCAAATTAGCCCAAATCTTGTATGTGGCCGTTCACGACCCAAACAGATGAATTTTACAACATTATTGCATATTCTAGAATCCTCATGAAAAATGGAGTGGATAGGTTGTTTTTCACCCCATTCCGAGACAGTGACCAAACTTTCATTCTTTTGACCTCAAATTAGCCCAAATCTCGTTTGTGGCGGTTGAGGATACAAACAGATGAAGTTGACAACATTATTGGACATTCTAGATCCTCATGAAAAATGGAGTGGATGGGTGGGTTTTCAGCCCATTCCTAGACAGTGACCAAACTTTCATTCTTTTGACCTCAAATTAGCCCAAATCTTGTTTGTGGCCGTTCACGACCCAAACAGATGAATTTTACAACATTATTGGACATTCTAGAATCCTCATGAAAAATGGAGTGGATAGGTTGGTTTTCACCCCATTCCGAGACAGTGACCAAACTTTCATTCTTTTGACCTCAAATTAGCCCAAATCTTGTTTGTGGCCGTTCACGACCCAAACAGATGAATTTTACAACATTATTGCATATTCTAGAATCCTCATGAAAAATGGAGTGGATAGGTTGTTTTTCACCCCATTCCGAGACAGTGACCAAACTTTCATTCTTTTGACCTCAAATTAGCCCAAATCTCGTTTGTGGCGTTTGAGGATACAAACAGATGAATTTGACAACATTAATGGACATTCTAAAATCCTCATGAAAAATGGTGTGGATGGGTGGGTTTTCAGCCCATTCCGAGACAGTGACCAAACTTTCATTCTTTTGACCTCAAATTAACCCAAATCTCCATTGTGGTGGTTGAGGACACAAACAGATGAATTTGACAACATTATTGGACATTCTAGAATCCTCATGAAAAATGGAGTGGATAGATGGGTTTTCACCCCATTCCGATACAGTGACCAAACTTTCATTCTTTTGACCTCAAATTAGCCCAAATCTTTTTTGTGGCCGTTCACGACCCAAACAGATGAATTTTACAACATTATTGGACATTCTAGAATCCTCATGAAAAATGGAGTGGATAGGTTGGTTTTCACCCCATTCCGAGACAGTGACCAAACTTTCATTCTTTTGACCTCAAATTAGACCAAATCTCGTTTGTGGTGGTTAAGGACACAAACAGATGAATTTGACAACATTATTGGACATTCTAGAATCCTCATGAAAAATGGAGTGGATAGGTGGGTTTTCAGCCCATTCCGAGACAGTGACCAAACTTTCATTCTTTTGACCTCAAATTAGCCCAAATCTTGTTTGTGGCCGTTAACGACCCAAACAGATGAATTTTACAACATTATTGGACATTCTAGAATCCTCATGAAAAATGGAGTGGATAGGTTGGTTTTCACCCCATTCCGAGACAGTGACCAAACTTTCATTCTTTTGACCTCAAATTAGCCCAAATCTTGTTTGTGGCCGTTAACGACCCAAACAGATGAATTTTACAACATTATTGGACATTCTAGAATCCTCATGAAAAATGGAGTGGATAGGTTGGTTTTCACCCCATTCCGAGACAGTGACCAAACTTTCATTCTTTTGACCTCAAATTAGCCCAAATCTTGTTTGTGGCCGTTCACGACCCAAACAGATGAATTTTACAACATTATTGCATATTCTAGAATCCTCATGAAAAATGGAGTGGATAGGTTGTTTTTCACCCCATTCCGAGACAGTGACCAAACTTTCATTCTTTTGACCTTAAATTAGCCCAAATCTCGTTTGTGGCGGTTGAGGATACAAACAGATGAAGTTGACAACATTATTGGACATTCTAGATCCTCATGAAAAATGGAGTGGATGGGTGGGTTTTCAGCCCATTCCGAGACAGTGACCAAACTTTCATTCTTTTGATCTCAAATTAGCCCAAATCTCGTTTGTGGTGGTTGAGGACACAAACAGATGAACTTGACAACATTATTGGACATTATAGAATCCTCATGAAAAATGGAGAGGAAAGGTGGGTTTTCACCCCATTCCTAGACAGTGACCAAACTTTCATTCTTTTGACCTCAAATTAGCCCAAATCTTGTATGTGGCCGTTCACGACCCAAACAGATGAATTTTACAACATTATTGCATATTCTAGAATCCTCATGAAAAATGGAGTGGATAGGTTGTTTTTCACCCCATTCCGAGACAGTGACCAAACTTTCATTCTTTTGACCTCAAATTAGCCCAAATCTCGTTTGTGGCGGTTGAGGATACAAACAGATGAAGTTGACAACATTATTGGACATTCTAGATCCTCATGAAAAATGGAGTGGATGGGTGGGTTTTCAGCCCATTCCTAGACAGTGACCAAACTTTCATTCTTTTGACCTCAAATTAGCCCAAATCTTGTTTGTGGCCGTTCACGACCCAAACAGATGAATTTTACAACATTATTGGACATTCTAGAATCCTCATGAAAAATGGAGTGGATAGGTTGGTTTTCACCCCATTCCGAGACAGTGACCAAACTTTCATTCTTTTGACCTCAAATTAGCCCAAATCTTGTTTGTGGCCGTTCACGACCCAAACAGATGAATTTTACAACATTATTGCATATTCTAGAATCCTCATGAAAAATGGAGTGGATAGGTTGTTTTTCACCCCATTCCGAGACAGTGACCAAACTTTCATTCTTTTGACCTCAAATTAGCCCAAATCTCGTTTGTGGCGTTTGAGGATACAAACAGATGAATTTGACAACATTAATGGACATTCTAAAATCCTCATGAAAAATGGTGTGGATGGGTGGGTTTTCAGCCCATTCCGAGACAGTGACCAAACTTTCATTCTTTTGACCTCAAATTAACCCAAATCTCCATTGTGGTGGTTGAGGACACAAACAGATGAATTTGACAACATTATTGGACATTCTAGAATCCTCATGAAAAATGGAGTGGATAGATGGGTTTTCACCCCATTCCGATACAGTGACCAAACTTTCATTCTTTTGACCTCAAATTAGCCCAAATCTTTTTTGTGGCCGTTCACGACCCAAACAGATGAATTTTACAACATTATTGGACATTCTAGAATCCTCATGAAAAATGGAGTGGATAGGTTGGTTTTCACCCCATTCCGAGACAGTGACCAAACTTTCATTCTTTTGACCTCAAATTAGACCAAATCTCGTTTGTGGTGGTTAAGGACACAAACAGATGAATTTGACAACATTATTGGACATTCTAGAATCCTCATGAAAAATGGAGTGGATAGGTGGGTTTTCAGCCCATTCCGAGACAGTGACCAAACTTTCATTCTTTTGACCTCAAATTAGCCCAAATCTTGTTTGTGGCCGTTAACGACCCAAACAGATGAATTTTACAACATTATTGGACATTCTAGAATCCTCATGAAAAATGGAGTGGATAGGTTGGTTTTCACCCCATTCCGAGACAGTGACGAAACTTTCATTCTTTTGACCTCAAATTAGCCCAAATCTTGTTTGTGGCCGTTCACGACCCAAACAGATGAATTTTACAACATTATTGCATATTCTAGAATCCTCATGAAAAATGGAGTGGATAGGTTGTTTTTCACCCCATTCCGAGACAGTGACCAAACTTTCATTCTTTTGACCTTAAATTAGCCCAAATCTCGTTTGTGGCGGTTGAGGATACAAACAGATGAAGTTGACAACATTATTGGACATTCTAGATCCTCATGAAAAATGGAGTGGATGGGTGGGTTTTCAGCCCATTCCGAGACAGTGACCAAACTTTCATTCTTTTGAACTCAAATTAGCCCAAATCTCGTTTGTGGTGGTTGAGGACACAAACAGATGAACTTGACAACATTATTGGACATTATAGAATCCTCATGAAAAATGGAGAGGAAAGGTGGGTTTTCACCCCATTCCTAGACAGTGACCAAACTTTCATTCTTTTGACCTCAAATTAGCCCAAATCTTGTATGTGGCCGTTCACGACCCAAACAGATGAATTTTACAACATTATTGCATATTCTAGAATCCTCATGAAAAATGGAGTGGATAGGTTGTTTTTCACCCCATTCCGAGACAGTGACCAAACTTTCATTCTTTTGACCTCAAATTAGCCCAAATCTCGTTTGTGGCGGTTGAGGATACAAACAGATGAAGTTGACAACATTATTGGACATTCTAGATCCTCATGAAAAATGGAGTGGATGGGTGGGTTTTCAGCCCATTCCTAGACAGTGACCAAACTTTCATTCTTTTGACCTCAAATTAGCCCAAATCTTGTTTGTGGCCGTTCACGACCCAAACAGATGAATTTTACAACATTATTGGACATTCTAGAATCCTCATGAAAAATGGAGTGGATAGGTTGGTTTTCACCCCATTCCGAGACAGTGACCAAACTTTCATTCTTTTGACCTCAAATTAGCCCAAATCTTGTTTGTGGCCGTTCACGACCCAAACAGATGAATTTTACAACATTATTGCATATTCTAGAATCCTCATGAAAAATGGAGTGGATAGGTTGTTTTTCACCCCATTCCGAGACAGTGACCAAACTTTCATTCTTTTGACCTCAAATTAGCCCAAATCTCGTTTGTGGCGTTTGAGGATACAAACAGATGAATTTGACAACATTAATGGACATTCTAAAATCCTCATGAAAAATGGTGTGGATGGGTGGGTTTTCAGCCCATTCCGAGACAGTGACCAAACTTTCATTCTTTTGACCTCAAATTAACCCAAATCTCAATTGTGGTGGTTGAGGACACAAACAGATGAATTTGACAACATTATTGGACATTCTAGAATCCTCATGAAAAATGGAGTGGATAGGTGGGTTTTCATCCCATTCCGAGACAGTGACCAAACTTTCATTCTTTTGACCTCAAATTAGCCCAAATCTTGTTTGTGGCCGTTCACGACCCAAACAGATGAATTTTACAACATTATTGGACATTCTAGAATCCTCATGAAAAATGGAGTGGATAGGTTGGTTTTCACCCCATTCCGAGACAGTGACGAAACTTTCATTCTTTTGACCTCAAATTAGCCCAAATCTTGTTTGTGGCCGTTCACGACCCAAACAGATGAATTTTACAACATTATTGCATATTCTAGAATCCTCATGAAAAATGGAGTGGATAGGTTGTTTTTCACCCCATTCCGAGACAGTGACCAAACTTTCATTCTTTTGACCTTAAATTAGCCCAAATCTCGTTTGTGGCGGTTGAGGATACAAACAGATGAAGTTGACAACATTATTGGACATTCTAGATCCTCATGAAAAATGGAGTGGATGGGTGGGTTTTCAGCCCATTCCGAGACAGTGACCAAACTTTCATTCTTTTGAACTCAAATTAGCCCAAATCTCGTTTGTGGTGGTTGAGGACACAAACAGATGAACTTGACAACATTATTGGACATTATAGAATCCTCATGAAAAATGGAGAGGAAAGGTGGGTTTTCACCCCATTCCTAGACAGTGACCAAACTTTCATTCTTTTGACCTCAAATTAGCCCAAATCTTGTATGTGGCCGTTCACGACCCAAACAGATGAATTTTACAACATTATTGCATATTCTAGAATCCTCATGAAAAATGGAGTGGATAGGTTGTTTTTCACCCCATTCCGAGACAGTGACCAAACTTTCATTCTTTTGACCTCAAATTAGCCCAAATCTCGTTTGTGGCGGTTGAGGATACAAACAGATGAAGTTGACAACATTATTGGACATTCTAGATCCTCATGAAAAATGGAGTGGATGGGTGGGTTTTCAGCCCATTCCTAGACAGTGACCAAACTTTCATTCTTTTGACCTCAAATTAACCCAAATCTCCATTGTGGTGGTTGAGGACACAAACAGATGAATTTGACAACATTATTGGACATTCTAGAATCCTCATGAAAAATGGAGTGGATAGATGGGTTTTCACCCCATTCCGATACAGTGACCAAACTTTCATTCTTTTGACCTCAAATTAGCCCAAATCTTGTTTGTGGCCGTTCACGACCCAAACAGATGAATTTTACAACATTATTGGACATTCTAGAATCCTCATGAAAAATGGAGTGGATAGGTTGGTTTTCACCCCATTCCGAGACAGTGACCAAACTTTCATTCTTTTGACCTCAAATTAGACCAAATCTCGTTTGTGGTGGTTAAGATCACAAAGAGATGAATTTGACAACATTATTGGACATTCTAGAATCCTCATGAAAAATGGAGTGGATAGGTGGGTTTTCAGCCCATTCCGAGACAGTGACCAAACTTTCATTCTTTTGACCTCAAATTAGCCCAAATCTTGTTTGTGGCCGTTCACGACCCAAACAGATGAATTTTACAACATTATTGGACATTCTAGAATCCTCATGAAAAATGGAGTGGATAGGTTGGTTTTCACCCCATTCCGAGACAGTGACCAAACTTTCATTCTTTTGACCTCAAATTAGCCCAAATCTTGTTTGTGGCCGTTCACGACCCAAACAGATGAATTTTACAACATTATTGCATATTCTAGAATCCTCATGAAAAATGGAGTGGATAGGTTGTTTTTCACCCCATTCCGAGACAGTGACCAAACTTTCATTCTTTTGACCTTAAATTAGCCCAAATCTCGTTTGTGGCGGTTGAGGATACAAACAGATGAAGTTGACAACATTATTGGACATTCTAGATCCTCATGAAAAATGGAGTGGATGGGTGGGTTTTCAGCCCATTCCGAGACAGTGACCAAACTTTCATTCTTTTGAACTCAAATTAGCCCAAATCTCGTTTGTGGTGGTTGAGGACACAAACAGATGAATTTGACAACATTATTGGACATTATAGAATCCTCATGAAAAATGGAGAGGAAAGGTGGGTTTTCACCCCATTCCTAGACAGTGACCAAACTTTCATTCTTTTGACCTCAAATTAGCCCAAATCTTGTATGTGGCCGTTCACGACCCAAACAGATGAATTTTACAACATTATTGCATATTCTAGAATCCTCATGAAAAATGGAGTGGATAGGTTGTTTTTCACCCCATTCCGAGACAGTGACCAAACTTTCATTCTTTTGACCTCAAATTAGCCCAAATCTCGTTTGTGGCGGTTGAGGATACAAACAGATGAAGTTGACAACATTATTGGACATTCTAGATCCTCATGAAAAATGGAGTGGATGGGTGGGTTTTCAGCCCATTCCTAGACAGTGACCAAACTTTCATTCTTTTGACCTCAAATTAGCCCAAATCTTGTTTGTGGCCGTTCACGACCCAAACAGATGAATTTTACAACATTATTGGACATTCTAGAATCCTCATGAAAAATGGAGTGGATAGGTTGGTTTTCACCCCATTCCGAGACAGTGACCAAACTTTCATTCTTTTGACCTCAAATTAGCCCAAATCTTGTTTGTGGCCGTTCACGACCCAAACAGATGAATTTTACAACATTATTGCATATTCTAGAATCCTCATGAAAAATGGAGTGGATAGGTTGTTTTTCACCCCATTCCGAGACAGTGACCAAACTTTCATTCTTTTGACCTCAAATTAGCCCAAATCTCGTTTGTGGCGTTTGAGGATACAAACAGATGAATTTGACAACATTAATGGACATTCTAAAATCCTCATGAAAAATGGTGTGGATGGGTGGGTTTTCAGCCCATTCCGAGACAGTGACCAAACTTTCATTCTTTTGACCTCAAATTAACCCAAATCTCAATTGTGGTGGTTGAGGACACAAACAGATGAATTTGACAACATTATTGGACATTCTAGAATCCTCATGAAAAATGGAGTGGATAGGTGGGTTTTCATCCCATTCCGAGACAGTGACCAAACTTTCATTCTTTTGACCTCAAATTAGCCCAAATCTTGTTTGTGGCCGTTCACGACCCAAACAGATGAATTTTACAACATTATTGGACATTCTAGAATCCTCATGAAAAATGGAGTGGATAGGTTGGTTTTCACCCCATTCCGAGACAGTGACGAAACTTTCATTCTTTTGACCTCAAATTAGCCCAAATCTTGTTTGTGGCCGTTCACGACCCAAACAGATGAATTTTACAACATTATTGCATATTCTAGAATCCTCATGAAAAATGGAGTGGATAGGTTGTTTTTCACCCCATTCCGAGACAGTGACCAAACTTTCATTCTTTTGACCTTAAATTAGCCCAAATCTCGTTTGTGGCGGTTGAGGATACAAACAGATGAAGTTGACAACATTATTGGACATTCTAGATCCTCATGAAAAATGGAGTGGATGGGTGGGTTTTCAGCCCATTCCGAGACAGTGACCAAACTTTCATTCTTTTGAACTCAAATTAGCCCAAATCTCGTTTGTGGTGGTTGAGGACACAAACAGATGAACTTGACAACATTATTGGACATTATAGAATCCTCATGAAAAATGGAGAGGAAAGGTGGGTTTTCACCCCATTCCTAGACAGTGACCAAACTTTCATTCTTTTGACCTCAAATTAGCCCAAATCTTGTATGTGGCCGTTCACGACCCAAACAGATGAATTTTACAACATTATTGCATATTCTAGAATCCTCATGAAAAATGGAGTGGATAGGTTGTTTTTCACCCCATTCCGAGACAGTGACCAAACTTTCATTCTTTTGACCTCAAATTAGCCCAAATCTCGTTTGTGGCGGTTGAGGATACAAACAGATGAAGTTGACAACATTATTGGACATTCTAGATCCTCATGAAAAATGGAGTGGATGGGTGGGTTTTCAGCCCATTCCTAGACAGTGACCAAACTTTCATTCTTTTGACCTCAAATTAACCCAAATCTCCATTGTGGTGGTTGAGGACACAAACAGATGAATTTGACAACATTATTGGACATTCTAGAATCCTCATGAAAAATGGAGTGGATAGATGGGTTTTCACCCCATTCCGATACAGTGACCAAACTTTCATTCTTTTGACCTCAAATTAGCCCAAATCTTGTTTGTGGCCGTTCACGACCCAAACAGATGAATTTTACAACATTATTGGACATTCTAGAATCCTCATGAAAAATGGAGTGGATAGGTTGGTTTTCACCCCATTCCGAGACAGTGACCAAACTTTCATTCTTTTGACCTCAAATTAGACCAAATCTCGTTTGTGGTGGTTAAGATCACAAAGAGATGAATTTGACAACATTATTGGACATTCTAGAATCCTCATGAAAAATGGAGTGGATAGGTGGGTTTTCAGCCCATTCCGAGACAGTGACCAAACTTTCATTCTTTTGACCTCAAATTAGCCCAAATCTTGTTTGTGGCCGTTCACGACCCAAACAGATGAATTTTACAACATTATTGGACATTCTAGAATCCTCATGAAAAATGGAGTGGATAGGTTGGTTTTCACCCCATTCCGAGACAGTGACCAAACTTTCATTCTTTTGACCTCAAATTAGCCCAAATCTTGTTTGTGGCCGTTCACGACCCAAACAGATGAATTTTACAACATTATTGCATATTCTAGAATCCTCATGAAAAATGGAGTGGATAGGTTGTTTTTCACCCCATTCCGAGACAGTGACCAAACTTTCATTCTTTTGACCTTAAATTAGCCCAAATCTCGTTTGTGGCGGTTGAGGATACAAACAGATGAAGTTGACAACATTATTGGACATTCTAGATCCTCATGAAAAATGGAGTGGATGGGTGGGTTTTCAGCCCATTCCGAGACAGTGACCAAACTTTCATTCTTTTGAACTCAAATTAGCCCAAATCTCGTTTGTGGTGGTTGAGGACACAAACAGATGAATTTGACAACATTATTGGACATTCTAGAATCCTCATGAAAAATGGAGTGGATAGGTGGGTTTTCACCCCATTCCGATACAGTGACCAATCTTTCATTCTTTTGACCTCAAATTAGCCCAAATCTCGTTTGTGGCGGTTGAGGATACAAACAGATGAATTTGACAACATTAATGTACATTCTAAAATCCTCATGAAAAATGGTGTGGATGGGTGGGTTTTCAGCCCATTCCGAGACAGTGACCAAACTTTCATTCTTTTGACCTCAAATTAACCCAAATCTCAATTGTGGTGGTTGAGGACACAAACAGATGAATTTGACAACATTATTGGACATTCTAGAATCCTCATGAAAAATGGAGTGGATAGGTGGGTTTTCATCCCATTCCGAGACAGTGACCAAACTTTCATTCTTTTGACCTCAAATTAGCCCAAATCTTGTTTGTGGCCTTTCACGACCCAAACAGATGAATTTGACAACGTTATTGCATATTCTAGAATCCTCATTAAAAATGAAGTGGATAGGTGGGTTTTGCAGCCCATTCCGAGACAGTGACAAAACTTTCATTCTTTTGACCTCAAATTAGCCAAAATCTCATTCGTGGCTGTTGAGGAGACAAACAGATGAAGTTGACAACATTATTGGACATTATAGAATCCTCATGAAAAATGGTGTGGATGGGTGGGTTTTCACCCCATTCCGAGACAGTGGCCAAACTTTCATTCTTTTGACCTGAAATTAACCCAAATCTCAATTGTGGTGGTTGAGGACACAAACAGATGAATTTGACAACATTATTGGACATTCTAGAATCCTCATGAAAAATGGAGTGGATCGGTGGGTTTTCATCCCATTCCGAGACAGTGACCAAACTTTCATTCTTTTGACCTCAAATTAGCCCAAATCTTGTTTGTGGCCTTTCACGACCCAAACAGATGAATTTGACAACGTTATTGCATATTCTAGAATCCTCATTAAAAATGAAGTGGATAGGTGGGTTTTGCAGCCCATTCCGAGACAGTGACAAAACTTTCATTCTTTTGACCTCAAATTAGCCAAAATCTCGTTCGTGGCTGTTGAGGAGACAAACAGATGAACTTGACAACATTATTGGACATTATAGAATCCTCATGAAAAATGGAGTGGAAAGGTGGGTTTTCACCCCATTCCTAGACAGTGACCAAACTTTCATTCTTTTGACCTCAAATTAGCCCAAATCTTGTTTGTGGCCGTTCACGACCCAAACAGATGAATTTTACAACATTATTGGACATTCTAGAATCCTCATGAAAAATGGAGTGGATAGGTTGTTTTTCACCCCATTCCGAGACAGTGACCAAACTTTCATTCTTTTGACCTCAAATTAGCCCAAATCTCGTTTGTGGCGGTTGAGGATACAAACAGATGAAGTTGACAACATTATTGGACATTCTAGATCCTCATGAAAAATGGAGTGGATGGGTGGGTTTTCAGCCCATTCCTAGACAGTGACCAAACTTTCATTCTTTTGACCTCAAATTAACCCAAATCTCCATTGTGGTGGTTGAGGACACAAACAGATGAATTTGACAACATTGTTGGACATTCTAGAATACTCATGAAAAATGGAGTGGATAGGTGGGTTTTCACCCCATTCCGAGATAGTGACCAAACTTTCATTCTTTTGACCTCAAATTAGCCCAAATCTCGTTTGTGGCGGTTGAGGATACAAACAGATGAATTTGACAACATTATTGGACATTCTAGAATACTCATCAAAAATGGAGTGGATGGGTGGGTTTTCAGCCCATTCCGAGACAGTAACCAAACTTTTATTCTTTTGACCTCAAATTAGCCCAAATATCGTTCGTGGCGGTTGAGGACACAAACAGATGAATTTGACAACATTATTGGTCATTCTAGAATCCTCATGAAAAATGGAGTGGATAGGTGGGTTTTCTCCCCATTCCGAGATAGTGACCAAACTTTCATTCTTTTGACCTCAAATTAGCCCAAATCTCGTTTGTGGCGGTTGAGGACACAAACAGATGAATTTGACAACATTATTGGACATTCTAGAATCCTCATGAAAAATGGAGTGGATAGATGGGTTTTCACCCCATTCCTAGACAGTGACCAAACTTTCATTCTTTTGACCTCAAATTAGCCCAAATCTTGTTTGTGGCTGTTCACGACCCAAACAGATGAATTTTACAACATTATTGGACATTCTAGAATCCTCATGAAAAATTGAGTGGATAAGTTGGTTTTCACCCCATTCCGAGACAGTGACCAAACTTTCATTCTTTTGACCTCAAATTAGCCCAAATCTCGTTTGTGGCGGTTGAGGATACAAACAGATGAAGTTGACAACATTATTGGACATTCTAGATCCTCATGAAAAATGGAGTGGATGGGTGGGTTTTGCAGCCCATTCCGAGACAGTGACAAAACTTTCATTCTTTTGACCTCAAATTAGCCAAAATCTCGTTCGTGGCGGTTGAGGACACAAACAGATGAACTTGACAACATTATTGGACATTATAGAATCCTCATGAAAAATGGAGTGGAAAGGTGGGTTTTCACCCCATTCCTAGACAGTGACCAAACTTTCATTCTTTTGACCTCAAATTAGCCCAAATCTTGTTTGTGGCCGTTCACGACCCAAACAGATGAATTTTACAACATTATTGCATATTCTAGAATCCTCATGAAAAATGGAGTGGATAGGTTGTTTTTCACCCCATTCCGAGACAGTGACCAAACTTTCATTCTTTTGACCTCAAATTAGCCCAAATCTCGTTTGTGGCGGTTGAGGATACAAACAGATGAAGTTGACAACATTATTGGACATTCTAGATCCTCATGAAAAATGGAGTGGATGGGTAGGTTTTCAGCCCATTCCGAGACAGTGACCAAACTTTCATTCTTTTGAACTCAAATTAGCCCAAATCTCGTTTGTGGTGGTTGAGGACACAAACAGATGAATTTGACAACATTATTGGACATTCTAGAATCCTCATGAAAAATGGAGTGGATAGGTGGGTTTTCACCCCATTCCGATACAGTGACCAAACTTTCATTCTTTTGACCTCAAATTAGCCCAAATCTCGTTTGTGGTGGTTGAGGACACAAACAGATGAATTTGACAACATTATTGGACATTCTAGAATCCTCATCAAAAATGGAGTGGATGGGTGGGTTTTCAGCCCATTCCGAGACAGTAACCAAACTTTCATTCTTTTGACCTCAAATTAGACCAAATCTCGTTTGTGGTGGTTCAGGACACAAACAGATGAATTTGACAACATTGTTGGACATTCTAGAATCCTCATGAAAAATGGAGTGGATAGGTGGGTTTTCACCCCATTCCGAGATAGTGACCAAACTTTCATTCTTTCGACCTCAAATTAGCCCAAATCTCGTTTGTGGCGGTTGAGGATACAAACAGATGAATTTGACAACATTATTGGACATTCTAGAATCCTCATAAAAAATGGAGTGGATGGGTGGGTTTTCAGCCCATTCCGAGACAGTAACCAAACTTTCATTCTTTTGACCTCAAATTAGACCAAATCTCGTTTGTGGTGGTTCAGGACACAAACAGATGAATTTGACAACATTATTGGACATTCTAGAATCCTCATGAAAAATGGAGTGGATAGGTGGGTTTTCACCCCATTCCGAGATAGTGACCAAACTTTCATTCTTTTGACCTCAAATTAGACCAAATCTCGTTTGTGGTGGTTCAGGACACAAACAGATGAATTTGACAACATTATTGGACATTCTAGAATCCTCATGAAAAATGGAGTGGATAGGTGGGTTTTCACCCCATTCCGAGATAGTGACCAAACTTTCATTCTTTTGACCTCAAATTAGCCCAAATCTTGTTTGTGGCTGTTCACGACCCAAACAGATGAATTTGACAACATTATTGGACATTCTAGAATCCTCATGAAAAATGGAGTGGATAGGTGGGTTTTCACCCCATTCCGAGATAGTGACCAAACTTTCATTCTTTTGACCTCAAATTAGCCCAAATCTCGTTTGTGGCGGTTGAGGACACAAACAGATGAATTTGACAACATTATTGGACATTCTAGAATCCTCATGAAAAATGGAGTGGATAGATGGGTTTTCACCCCATTCCTAGACAGTGACCAAACTTTCATTCTTTTGACCTCAAGTTAGCCCAAATCTTGTTTGTGGCCGTTCATGACCCAAACAGATGAATTTTACAACATTATTGGACATTCTAGAATCCTCATGAAAAATTGAGTGGATAGGTTGGTTTTCACCCCATTCCGAGACAGTGACCAAACTTTCATTCTTTTGACCTCAAATTAGCCCAAATCTCGTTTGTGGTGGTTGAGGACACAAACAGATGAATTTGACAACATTATTGGACATTCTAGAATCCTCATCAAAAATGGAGTGGATGGGTGGGTTTTCAGCCCATTCCGAGACAGTAACCAAACTTTCATTCTTTTGACCTCAAATTAGACCAAATCTCGTTTGTGGTGGTTAAGGACACAAATAGATGAATTTGACAACATTGTTGGACATTCTAGAATCCTCATGAAAAATGGAGAGGATAGGTGGGTTTTCACCCCATTCCGAGACAGTGACCAAACTTTCATTCTTTTGACCTCAAATTAGCCCAAATCTCGTTTGTGGCGGTTGAGGATACAAACAGATGAAGTTGACAACATTATTGGACATTCTAGATCCTCATGAAAAATGGAGTGGATGGGTGGGTTTTCAGCCCATTCCTAGACAGTGACCAAACTTTCATTCTTTTGAACTCAAATTAGCCCAAATCTCGTTTGTGGTGGTTGAGGACACAAACAGATGAATTTGACAACATTATTGGACATTCTAGAATCCTCATGAAAAATGGAGTGGATAGGTGGGTTTTCACCCCATTCCGATACAGTGACCAAACTTTCATTCTTTTGACCTCAAATTAGCCCAAATCTCGTTTGTGGCGGTTGAGGATACAAACAGATGAAGTTGACAACATTATTGGACATTCTAGATCCTCATGAAAAATGGAGTGGATGGGTGGGTTTTCAGCCCATTCCGAGACAGTGACCAAACTTTCATTCTTTTGAACTCAAATTAGCCCAAATCTCGTTTGTGGTGGTTGAGGACACAAACAGATGAATTTGACAACATTATTGGACATTCTAGAATCCTCATGAAAAATGGAGTGGATAGGTGGGTTTTCACCCCATTCCGATACAGTGACCAAACTTTCATTCTTTTGACCTTAAATTAGCCCAAATCTTGTTTGTGGCCGTTCACGACCCAAACAGATGAATTTTACAACATTATTGGACATTCTAGAATCCTCATGAAAAATTGAGTGGATAGGTTGGTTTTCACCCCATTCCGAGACAGTGACCAAACTTTCATTCTTTTGACCTCAAATTAGCCCAAATCTCGTTTGTGGCGGTTGAGGATACAAACAGATGAAGTTGACAACATTATTGGACATTCTAGATCCTCATGAAAAATGGAGTGGATGGGTGGGTTTTGCAACCCATTCCGAGACAGTGACAAAACTTTCATTCTTTTGACCTCAAATTAGCCAAAATCTCGTTCGTGGCGGTTGAGGACACAAACAGATGAACTTGACAACATTATTGGACATTATAGAATCCTCATGAAAAATGGAGTGGAAAGGTGGGTTTTCACCCCATTCCTAGACAGTGACCAAACTTTCATTCTTTTGACCTCAAATTAGCCCAAATCTTGTTTGTGGTGGTTAAGGACACAAACAGATGAATTTGACAACATTATTGGACATTCTAGAATCCTCATGAAAAAAGGAGTGGATAGGTGGGTTTTCACCCCATTCCGAGATAGTGACCAAACTTTCATTCTTTTGACCTCAAATTAGCCCAAATCTCGTTTGTGGCGGTTGAGGACACAAACAGATGAATTTGACAACATTATTGGACATTCTAGAATCCTCATGAAAAATGGAGTGGATAGATGGGTTTTCACCCCATTCCTAGACAGTGACCAAACTTTCATTCTTTTGACCTCAAGTTAGCCCAAATCTTGTTTGTGGCCGTTCACGACCCAAACAGATGAATTTTACAACATTATTGGACATTCTAGAATCCTCATGAAAAATTGAGTGGATAGGTTGGTTTTCACCCCATTCCGAGACAGTGACCAAACTTTCATTCTTTTGACCTCAAATTAGCCCAAATCTCGTTTGTGGTGGTTGAGGATACAAACAGATGAATTTGACAACATTATTGGACATTCTAGAATCCTCATCAAAAATGGAGTGGATGGGTGGGTTTTCAGCCCATTCCGAGACAGTAACCAAACTTTCATTCTTTTGACCTCAAATTAGACCAAATCTCGTTTGTGGTGGTTAAGGACACAAACAGATGAATTTGACAACATTATTGGACATTCTAGAATCCTCATGAAAAATGGAGTGGATAGGTGGGTTTTCTCCCCATTCCGAGATAGTGACCAAACTTTCATTCTTTTGACCTCAAATTAGCCCAAATCTCGTTTGTGGTGGTTAAGGACACAAACAGATGAATTTGACAACATTATTGGACATTCTAGAATCCTCATGAAAAATGGAGTGGATAGGTGGGTTTTCTCCCCATTCCGAGATAGTGACCAAACTTTCATTCTTTTGACCTCAAATTAGCCCAAATCTCGTTTGTGGCGGTTGAGGACACAAACAGATGAATTTGACAACATTATTGGACATTCTAGAATCCTCATGAAAAATGGAGTGGATAGATGGGTTTTCACCCCATTCCTAGACAGTGACCAAACTTTCATTCTTTTGACCTCAAATTAGCCCAAATCTTGTTTGTGGCTGTTCACGACCCAAACAGATGAATTTTACAACATTATTGGACATTCTAGAATCCTCATGAAAAATTGAGTGGATAAGTTGGTTTTCACCCCATTCCGAGACAGTGACCAAACTTTCATTCTTTTGACCTCAAATTAGCCCAAATCTCGTTTGTGGCGGTTGAGGATACAAACAGATGAAGTTGACAACATTATTGGACATTCTAGATCCTCATGAAAAATGGAGTGGATGGGTGGGTTTTGCAGCCCATTCCGAGACAGTGACAAAACTTTCATTCTTTTGACCTCAAATTAGCCAAAATCTCGTTCGTGGCGGTTGAGGACACAAACAGATGAACTTGACAACATTATTGGACATTATAGAATCCTCATGAAAAATGGAGTGGAAAGGTGGGTTTTCACCCCATTCCTAGACAGTGACCAAACTTTCATTCTTTTGACCTCAAATTAGCCCAAATCTTGTTTGTGGCCGTTCACGACCCAAACAGATGAATTTTACAACATTATTGCATATTCTAGAATCCTCATGAAAAATGGAGTGGATAGGTTGTTTTTCACCCCATTCCGAGACAGTGACCAAACTTTCATTCTTTTGACCTCAAATTAGCCCAAATCTCGTTTGTGGCGGTTGAGGATACAAACAGATGAAGTTGACAACATTATTGGACATTCTAGATCCTCATGAAAAATGGAGTGGATGGGTAGGTTTTCAGCCCATTCCGAGACAGTGACCAAACTTTCATTCTTTTGAACTCAAATTAGCCCAAATCTCGTTTGTGGTGGTTGAGGACACAAACAGATGAATTTGACAACATTATTGGACATTCTAGAATCCTCATGAAAAATGGAGTGGATCGGTGGGTTTTCACCCCATTCCGATACAGTGACCAAACTTTCATTCTTTTGACCTCAAATTAGCCCAAATCTCGTTTGTGGTGGTTGAGGACACAAACAGATGAATTTGACAACATTATTGGACATTCTAGAATCCTCATCAAAAATGGAGTGGATGGGTGGGTTTTCAGCCCATTCCGAGACAGTAACCAAACTTTCATTCTTTTGACCTCAAATTAGACCAAATCTCGTTTGTGGTGGTTAAGGACACAAACAGATGAATTTGACAACATTGTTGGACATTCTAGAATCCTCATGAAAAATGGAGTGGATAGGTGGGTTTTCACCCCATTCCGAGATAGTGACCAAACTTTCATTCTTTCGACCTCAAATTAGCCCAAATCTCGTTTGTGGCGGTTGAGGATACAAACAGATGAATTTGACAACATTATTGGACATTCTAGAATCCTCATAAAAAATGGAGTGGATGGGTGGGTTTTCAGCCCATTCCGAGACAGTAACCAAACTTTCATTCTTTTGACCTCAAATTAGACCAAATCTCGTTTGTGGTGGTTCAGGACACAAACAGATGAATTTGACAACATTATTGGACATTCTAGAATCCTCATGAAAAATGGAGTGGATAGGTGGGTTTTCACCCCATTCCGAGATAGTGACCAAACTTTCATTCTTTTGACCTCAAATTAGACCAAATCTCGTTTGTGGTGGTTCAGGACACAAACAGATGAATTTGACAACATTATTGGACATTCTAGAATCCTCATGAAAAATGGAGTGGATAGGTGGGTTTTCACCCCATTCCGAGATAGTGACCAAACTTTCATTCTTTTGACCTCAAATTAGCCCAAATCTTGTTTGTGGCTGTTCACGACCCAAACAGATGAATTTGACAACATTATTGGACATTCTAGAATCCTCATGAAAAATGGAGTGGATATGTGGGTTTTCACCCCATTCCGAGATAGTGACCAAACTTTCATTCTTTTGACCTCAAATTAGCCCAAATCTCGTTTGTGGCGGTTGAGGACACAAACAGATGAATTTGACAACATTATTGGACATTCTAGAATCCTCATGAAAAATGGAGTGGATAGATGGGTTTTCACCCCTTTCCTAGACAGTGACCAAACTTTCATTCTTTTGACCTCAAGTTAGCCCAAATCTTGTTTGTGGCCGTTCATGACCCAAACAGATGAATTTTACAACATTATTGGACATTCTAGAATCCTCATGAAAAATTGAGTGGATAGGTTGGTTTTCACCCCATTCCGAGACAGTGACCAAACTTTCATTCTTTTGACCTCAAATTAGCCCAAATCTCGTTTGTGGTGGTTGAGGACACAAACAGATGAATTTGACAACATTATTGGACATTCTAGAATCCTCATCAAAAATGGAGTGGATGGGTGGGTTTTCAGCCCATTCCGAGACAGTAACCAAACTTTCATTCTTTTGACCTCAAATTAGACCAAATCTCGTTTGTGGTGGTTAAGGACACAAATAGATGAATTTGACAACATTGTTGGACATTCTAGAATCCTCAAGAAAAATGGAGTGGATAGGTGGGTTTTCACCCCATTCCGAGATAGTTACCAAACTTTCATTCTTTTGACCTCAAATTAGCCCAAATCTCGTTTGTGGCGGTTGAGGATACAAACAGATGAATTTGACAACATTATTGGACATTCTAGAATCCTCATCAAAAATGGAGTGGATGGGTGGGTTTTCAGCCCATTCCGAGACATTAACCAAACTTTCATTCTTTTGACCTCAAATTAGACCAAATCTCGTTTGTGGTGGTTAAGGACACAAACAGATGAATTTGACAACATTATTGGACATTCTAGAATCCTCATGAAAAATGGAGTGGATAGGTGGGTTTTCACCCCATTCCGAGATAGTGACCAAACTTTCATTCTTGTGACCTCAAATTAGCCCATATCTCGTTTGTGGCCGTTAAAGACCCAAATAGATGAATTTCTCGACATTATTGGACATTCTAGAATCCTCATGAAAAATGGAGAGGATAGGTGGGTTTTCACCCCATTCCGAGACAGTGACCAAACTTTCATTCTTTTGACCTCAAATTAGCCCAAATCTCGTTTGTGGCGGTTGAGGATACAAACAGATGAAGTTGACAACATTATTGGACATTCTAGATCCTCATGAAAAATGGAGTGGATGGGTAGGTTTTCAGCCCATTCCGAGACAGTGACCAAACTTTCATTCTTTTGAACTCAAATTAGCCCAAATCTCGTTTGTGGTGGTTGAGGACACAAACAGATGAATTTGACAACATTATTGGACATTCTAGAATCCTCATGAAAAATGGAGTGGATAGGTGGGTTTTCACCCCATTCCGATACAGTGACCAAACTTTCATTCTTTTGACCTCAAATTAGCCCAAATCTCGTTTGTGGTGGTTGAGGACACAAACAGATGAATTTGACAACATTATTGGACATTCTAGAATCCTCATCAAAAATGGAGTGGATGGGTGGGTTTTCAGCCCATTCCGAGACAGTAACCAAACTTTCATTCTTTTGACCTCAAATTAGACCAAATCTCGTTTGTGGTGGTTAAGGACACAAACAGATGAATTTGACAACATTGTTGGACATTCTAGAATCCTCATCAAAAATGGAGTGGATAGGTGGGTTTTCACCCCATTCCGAGATAGTGACCAAACTTTCATTCTTTCGACCTCAAATTAGCCCAAATCTCGTTTGTGGCGGTTGAGGATACAAACAGATGAATTTGACAACATTATTGGACATTCTAGAATCCTCATAAAAAATGGAGTGGATGGGTGGGTTTTCAGCCCATTCCGAGACAGTAACCAAACTTTCATTCTTTTGACCTCAAATTAGACCAAATCTCGTTTGTGGTGGTTCAGGACACAAACAGATGAATTTGACAACATTATTGGACATTCTAGAATCCTCATGAAAAATGGAGTGGATAGGTGGGTTTTCACCCCATTCCGAGATAGTGACCAAACTTTCATTCTTTTGACCTCAAATTAGACCAAATCTCGTTTGTGGTGGTTCAGGACACAAACAGATGAATTTGACAACATTATTGGACATTCTAGAATCCTCATGAAAAATGGAGTGGATAGGTGGGTTTT
The DNA here is from genome assembly GCA_963210345.1 of Inga oerstediana. Taxonomy (NCBI): domain Eukaryota; kingdom Viridiplantae; phylum Streptophyta; class Magnoliopsida; order Fabales; family Fabaceae; genus Inga; species Inga oerstediana. The sequence goes on along the minus strand of OY723408.1, from coordinate 36,608,125 downwards.
CACCCCATTCCGAGATAGTGACCAAACTTTCATTCTTTTGACCTCAAATTAGCCCAAATCTTGTTTGTGGCTGTTCACGACCCAAACAGATGAATTTGACAACATTATTGGACATTCTAGAATCCTCATGAAAAATGGAGTGGATAGGTGGGTTTTCACCCCATTCCGAGATAGTGACCAAACTTTCATTCTTTTGACCTCAAATTAGCCCAAATCTCGTTTGTGGCGGTTGAGGACACAAACAGATGAATTTGACAACATTATTGGACATTCTAGAATCCTCATGAAAAATGGAGTGGATAGATGGGTTTTCACCCCATTCCTAGACAGTGACCAAACTTTCATTCTTTTGACCTCAAGTTAGCCCAAATCTTGTTTGTGGCCGTTCATGACCCAAACAGATGAATTTTACAACATTATTGGACATTCTAGAATCCTCATGAAAAATTGAGTGGATAGGTTGGTTTTCACCCCATTCCGAGACAGTGACCAAACTTTCATTCTTTTGACCTCAAATTAGCCCAAATCTCGTTTGTGGTGGTTGAGGACACAAACAGATGAATTTGACAACATTATTGGACATTCTAGAATCCTCATCAAAAATGGAGTGGATGGGTGGGTTTTCAGCCCATTCCGAGACAGTAACCAAACTTTCATTCTTTTGACCTCAAATTAGACCAAATCCCGTTTGTGGTGGTTAAGGACACAAATAGATGAATTTGACAACATTGTTGGACATTCTAGAATCCTCAAGAAAAATGGAGTGGATAGGTGGGTTTTCACCCCATTCCGAGATAGTTACCAAACTTTCATTCTTTTGACCTCAAATTAGCCCAAATCTCGTTTGTGGCGGTTGAGGATACAAACAGATGAATTTGACAACATTATTGGACATTCTAGAATCCTCATCAAAAATGGAGTGGATGGGTGGGTTTTCAGCCCATTCCGAGACATTAACCAAACTTTCATTCTTTTGACCTCAAATTAGACCAAATCTCGTTTGTGGTGGTTAAGGACACAAACAGATGAATTTGACAACATTATTGGACATTCTAGAATCCTCATGAAAAATGGAGTGGATAGGTGGGTTTTCACCCCATTCCGAGATAGTGACCAAACTTTCATTCTTGTGACCTCAAATTAGCCCATATCTCGTTCGTGGCCGTTAAAGACCCAAATAGATGAATTTCTCGACATTATTGGACATTCTAGAATCCTCATGAAAAATGGAGAGGATAGGTGGGTTTTCACCCCATTCCGAGACAGTGACCAAACTTTCATTCTTTTGACCTCAAATTAGCCCAAATCTCGTTTGTGGCGGTTGAGGATACAAACAGATGAAGTTGACAACATTATTGGACATTCTAGATCCTCATGAAAAATGGAGTGGATGGGTGGGTTTTCAGCCCATTCCGAGACAGTGACCAAACTTTCATTCTTTTGAACTCAAATTAGCCCAAATCTCGTTTGTGGTGGTTGAGGACACAAACAGATGAATTTGACAACATTATTGGACATTCTAGAATCCTCATGAAAAATGGAGTGGATAGGTGGGTTTTCACCCCATTCCGATACAGTGACCAAACTTTCATTCTTTTGACCTCAAATTAGCCCAAATCTTGTTTGTGGCGGTTGAGGATACAAACAGATGAATTTGACAACATTAATGGACATTCTAAAATCCTCATGAAAAATGGTGTGGATGGGTGGGTTTTCAGCCCATTCCGAGACAGTGACCAAACTTTCATTCTTTTGACCTCAAATTAACCCAAATCTCAATTGTGGTGGTTGAGGACACAAACAGATGAATTTGACAACATTATTGGACATTCTAGAATCCTCATGAAAAATGGAGTGGATAGGTGGGTTTTCATCCCATTCCGAGACAGTGACAAAACTTTCATTCTTTTGACCTTAAATTAGCCCAAATCTTGTTTGTGGCCGTTCACGACCCAAACAGATGAATTTTACAACATTATTGGACATTCTAGAATCCTCATGAAAAATTGAGTGGATAGGTTGGTTTTCACCCCATTCCGAGACAGTGACCAAACTTTCATTCTTTTGACCTCAAATTAGCCCAAATCTCGTTTGTGGTGGTTGAGGACACAAACAGATGAATTTGACAACATTATTGGACATTCTAGAATCCTCATCAAAAATGGAGTGGATGGGTGGGTTTTCAGCCCATTCCGAGACAGTAACCAAACTTTCATTCTTTTGACCTCAAATTAGACCAAATCTCGTTTGTGGTGGTTAAGGACACAAACAGATGAATTTGACAACATTGTTGGACATTCTAGAATCCTTATGAAAAATGGAGTGGATAGGTGGGTTTTCACCCCATTCCGAGATAGTTACCAAACTTTCATTCTTTTGACCTCAAATTAGCCCAAATCTCGTTTGTGGCGGTTGAGGATACAAACAGATGAATTTGACAACATTATTGGACATTCTAGAATCCTCATCAAAAATGTAGTGGATGGGTGGGTTTTCAGCCCATTCCGAGACAGTAACCAAACTTTCATTCTTTTGACCTCAAATTAGACCAAATCTCGTTTGTGGCGGTTGAGGACACAAACAGATGAATTTGACAACATTATTGGACATTCTAGAATCCTCATGAAAAATGGAGTGGTTAGATGGGTTTTCACCCCATTCCTAGACAGTGACCAAACTTTCATTCTTTTGACCTCAAATTAGCCCAAATCTTGTTTGTGGCTGTTCACGACCCAAACAGATGAATTTTACAACATTATTGGACATTCTAGAATCCTCATGAAAAATTGAGTGGATAGGTTGGTTTTCACCCCATTCCGAGACAGTGACCAAACATTCATTCTTTTGACCTCAAATTAGCCAAAATCTCGTTCGTGGCGGTTGAGGACACAAACAGATGAACTTGACAACATTATTGGACATTATAGAATCCTCATGAAAAATGGAGTGGAAAGGTGGGTTTTCACCCCATTCCTAGACAGTGACCAAACTTTCATTCTTTTGACCTCAAATTAGCCCAAATCTTGTTTGTGGCCGTTCACGACCCAAACAGATGAATTTTACAACATTATTGCATATTCTAGAATCCTCATGAAAAATGGAGTGGATAGGTTGTTTTTCACCCCATTCCGAGACAGTGACCAAACTTTCATTCTTTTGACCTCAAATTAGCCCAAATCTCGTTTGTGGCGGTTGAGGATACAAACAGATGAAGTTGACAACATTATTGGACATTCTAGATCCTCATGAAAAATGGAGTGGATGGGTGGGTTTTCAGCCCATTCCGAGACAGTGACCAAACTTTCATTCTTTTGAACTCAAATTAGCCCAAATCTCGTTTGTGGTGGTTGAGGACACAAACAGATGAATTAGACAACATTATTGGACATTCTAGAATCCTCATGAAAAATGGAGTGGATAGGTGGGTTTTCACCCCATTCCGATACAGTGACCAAGCTTTCATTCTTTTGACCTCAAATTAGCCCAAATCTTGTTTGTGGCGGTTGAGGATACAAACAGATGAATTTGACAACATTAATGGACATTCTAAAATCCTCATGAAAAATGGTGTGGATGGGTGGGTTTTCAGCCCATTCCGAGACAGTGACCAAACTTTCATTCTTTTGACCTCAAATTAACCCAAATCTCAATTGTGGTGGTTGAGGACACAAACAGATGAATTTGACAACATTATTGGACATTCTAGAATCCTCATGAAAAATGGAGTGGATAGGTGGGTTTTCATCCCATTCCGAGACAGTGACAAAACTTTCATTCTTTTGACCTTAAATTAGCCCAAATCTTGTTTGTGGCCGTTCACGACCCAAACAGATGAATTTTACAACATTATTGGACATTCTAGAATCCTCATGAAAAATTGAGTGGATAAGTTGGTTTTCACCCCATTCCGAGACAGTGACCAAACTTTCATTCTTTTGACCTCAAATTAGCCCAAATCTTGTTTGTGGCCTTTCACGACCCAAACAGATGAATTTGACAACGTTATTGCATATTCTAGAATCCTCATTAAAAATGAAGTGGATAGGTGGGTTTTGCAGCCCATTCCGAGACAGTGACAAAACTTTCATTCTTTTGACCTCAAATTAGCCAAAATCTCGTTCGTGGCGGTTGAGGACACAAACAGATGAACTTGACAACATTATTGCATATTCTAGAATCCTCATGAAAAATGGAGTGGAAAGGTGGGTTTTCACCCCATTCCTAGACAGTGACCAAACTTTCATTCTTTTGACCTTAAATTAGCGCAAATCTTGTTTGTGGCCGTTCACGACCCAAACAGATGAATTTGACAACATTATTGGACATTCTAGAATCCTCATGAAAAATTGAGTGGATAAGTTGGTTTTCACCCCATTCCGAGACAGTGACCAAACTTTCATTCTTTTGACCTCAAATTAGCCCAAATCTTGTTTGTGGCCGTTCACGACCCAAACAGATGAATTTTACATCATTATTGCATATTCTAGAATCCTCATGAAAAATGGAGTGGATAGGTTGTTTTTCACCCCATTCCGACACAGTGACCAAACTTTCATTCTTTTGACCTCAAATTAGCCCAAATCTCGTTTGTGGCGGTTGAGGATACAAACAGATGAATTTGACAACATTATTGGACATTCTAGATCCTCACGAAAAATGGAGTGGATGGGTGGGTTTTCAGCCCATTCCGAGACAGTGACCAAACTTTCATTCTTTTGACCTCAAATTAGCCCAAATCTCGTTTGTGGTGGTTGAGGACACAAACAGATGAATTTGACAACATTATTGGACATTCTAGAATCCTCATGAAAAATGGAGTGGATGGGTGGGTTTTCAGCCCATTCCGAGACAGTAACCAAACTTTCATTCTTTTGACCTCAAATTAGACCAAATCTCGTTTGTGGTGGTTAAGGACACAAACAGATGAATTTGACAACATTATTGGACATTCTAGAATCCTCATGAAAAATGGAGTGGATGGGTGGGTTTTCACCCCATTCCGAGATAGTGACCAAACTTTCATTCTTTTGACCTCAAATTAGCCCAAATCTCGTTTGTGGCGGTTGAGGACACAAACAGATGAATTTGACAACATTATTGGACATTCTAGAATCCTCATTAAAGAAGTAGTGGATAGGTGGGGTTTCACCCCATTCCGAGACAGTGACCAAACTTTCATTCTTGTGACCTCAAATTAGCCCATATCTCGTTCGTGGCCGTTAAAGACCCAAATAGATGAATTTCTCGACATTATTGGACATTCTAGAATCCTCATGAAAAATGGAGAGGATAGGTGGGTTTTCACCCCATTCCGAGACAGTGACCAAACTTTCATTCTTTTGACCTCAAATTAGCCCAAATCTTGTTTGTGGCCGTTCACGACCCAAACAGATGAATTTTACATCATTATTGCATATTCTAGAATCCTCATGAAAAATGGAGTGGATAGGTTGTTTTTCACCCCATTCCGAGACAGTGACCAAACTTTCATTCTTTTGACCTCAAATTAGCCCAAATCTCGTTTGTGGCGGTTGAGGATACAAACAGATGAATTTGACAACATTATTGGACATTCTAGATCATCACGAAAAATGGAGTGGATGGGTGGGTTTTCAGCCCATTCCGAGACAGTGACCAAACTTTCATTCTTTTGACCTCAAATTAGCCCAAATCTTGTTTGTGGCCGTTCTCACCCAAACAGATGAATTTGACAACATTATTGCATATTCTAGAATCCTCATTAAAAATGAAGTGGATAGGTGGGTTTTCAGCCCCTTCCGAGACAGTGGCCAAACTTTCATTCTTTTGACCTCAAATTAGCCCAAATCTCGTTTGTGGGGGTTGAGGACACAAACAGATGAATTTGACAACATTATTGGACATTCTAGAATCCTCATGAAAAATGGAGTGGATAGGTGGGTTTTCACCCCATTCCGAGATAGTAACCAAACTTTCATTCTTTTGACCTCAAATTAGCCCAAATCTCGTTTGTGGTGGTTGAGGACACAAACAGATGAATTTGACAACATTATTGGACATTCTAGAATCCTCATGAAAAATGGAGTGGATCGGTGGGTTTTCACCCCATTCCGAGACAGTGACCAAACTTTCATTCTCTTGACCTTAAATTAGACCAAATCTCGTTCGTGGCGGTTGAGGACACAAACAGATGAACTTGACAACATTATTGGACATTCTAGAATCCTCATGAAAAATGGTGTGGATGGGTGGGTTTTAACCCCATTCCGAGACAGTGACCAAACTTTCATTCTTTTGACCTCAAATTAGCCCAAATCTCGTTTGTGGTGGTTGAGGACACAAACAGATGAATTTGACAACATTATTGGACATTCTAGAATCCTCATGAAAAATGGAGTGGATCGGTGGGTTTTCACCCCATTCCGAGAAAGTGACCAAACTTGCATTCTCTTGACCTCAAATTAGACCAAATCTCGTTCGTGGCGGTTGAAGACACCAACAGATGAATTTGACACCATTTTTGGATATTCTAGAATCCTCATTAAAAATGTAGTGGATAGGTGGGTTTTCACCCCATTCCGAGACAGTGACCAAACTTTCATTCTTTTGACCTCAAATTAGCCCAAATCTTGTTTGTGGCCGTTCACGACCCAAACAGATGAATTTTACAACATTATTGCATATTCTAGAATCCTCATGAAAAATGGAGTGGATAGGTTGTTTTTCACCCCATTCCGAGACAGTGACCAAACTTTCATTCTTTTGACCTTAAATTAGCCCAAATCTCGTTTGTGGCGGTTGAGGATACAAACAGATGAAGTTGACAACATTATTGGACATTCTAGATCCTCATGAAAAATGGAGTGGATGGGTGGGTTTTCACCCCATTCCGAAACAGTGACCAAACTTTCATTCTTTTGACCTCAAATTAGCCCAAATCTCGTTTGTGGTGGTTGAGGACACAAACAGATGAATTTGACAACATTATTGGATATTCTAGAATCCTCAAGAAAAATGGAGTGGATAGGTGGGTTTTCACCCCATTCTGAGACAGTGACCAAACTTTCATTCTTTTGACCTCAAATTAGCCCAAATCTTGTTTGTGGCGGTTCTCACCCAAACAGATGAATTTGACAACATTATTGCATATTCTAGAATCCTCATTAAAAATGAAGTGGATAGGTGGGTTTTCAGCCCCTTCCGAGACAGTGCCGAAACTTTCATTCTTTTGACCTCAAATTAGCCCAAATCTCGTTCGTGGCCGTTTAAGACCCAAACATATGAATTTCTCAACATTATTGGACATTCTAGAATCCTCATGAAAAATGGAGTGGATAGGTGGGTTTCACCCCATTCTGAGACAGTGACCAAACTTTCATTCTTTTGACCTCAAATTAGTCCAAATCTTGTTTGTGGCCGTTCACGACCCAAACAGATGAATTTGACAACATTATTGCATATTCTAGAATCCTCATTAAAAATGAAGTGGATAGGTGAGTTTTGCAGCCCATTCCGAGACAGTGACGAAACTTTCATTCTTTTGACCTCAAATTAGCTAAAATCTCGTTTGTGGCTGTTGAGGAGACAAACAGATGAATTTGACAACATTATTGGACATTCTAGAATCCTCATGAAAAATGGTGTGGATGGGTGGGTTTTCACCCCAATCCGAGACAGTGGCCAAACTTTCATTCTTTTGACCTCAAATTAGCCCAAATCTCGTTTGTGGGGGTTGAGGACACAAACAGATGAAATTGACAACATTATTGGACATTCTAGAATCCTCATGAAAAATGGAGTGGATCGGTGGGTTTTCACCCCATTCCGATACAGTGGCCAAACTTTCATTCTTTTGACCTCAAATTAGACCAAATCTCGTTCGTGGCGGTTGAAGACACCAACAGATGAATTTGACACCATTATTGGACATTCTAGAATCCTCATGAAAAATGGAGTGGATCGGTGGGTTTTCACCCCATTCCGAGACAGTGACCAAACTTTCATTCTCTTGACCTTAAATTAGACCAAATCTCGTTCGTGGCGGTTGAGGACACAAACAGATGAACTTGACAACATTATTGGACATTCTAGAATCCTCATGAAAAATGGTGTGGATGGGTGGGTTTTAACCCCATTCCGAGACAGTGACCAAACTTTCATTCTTTTGACCTCAAATTAGCCCAAATCTCGTTTGTGGTGGTTGAGGACACAAACAGATGAATTTGACAACATTATTGGACATTCTAGAATCCTCATGAAAAATGGAGTGGATCGGTGGGTTTTCACCCCATTCCGAGAAAGTGACCAAACTTGCATTCTCTTGACCTCAAATTAGACCAAATCTCGTTCGTGGCGGTTGAAGACACCAACAGATGAATTTGACACCATTTTTGGATATTCTAGAATCCTCATTAAAAATGTAGTGGATAGGTGGGTTTTCACCCCATTCCGAGACAGTGACCAAACTTTCATTCTTTTGACCTCAAATTAGCCCAAATCTTGTTTGTGGCCGTTCACGACCCAAACAGATGAATTTTTGCAACATTATTGCATATTCTAGAATCCTCATGAAAAATGGAGTGGATAGGTTGTTTTTCACCCCATTCCGAGACAGTGACCAAACTTTCATTCTTTTGACCTTAAATTAGCCCAAATCTCGTTTGTGGCGGTTGAGGATACAAACAGATGAAGTTGACAACATTATTGGACATTCTAGATCCTCATGAAAAATGGAGTGGATGGGTGGGTTTTCACCTCATTCCGAAACAGTGACCAAACTTTCATTCTTTTGACCTCAAATTAGCCCAAATCTCGTTTGTGGTGGTTGAGGACACAAACAGATGAATTTGACAACATTATTGGATATTCTAGAATCCTCAAGAAAAATGGAGTGGATAGGTGGGTTTTCACCCCATTCCGAGACAGTGACCAAACTTTCATTCTTTTGACCTCAAATTAGCCCAAATCTTGTTTGTGGCGGTTCTCACCCAAACAGATGAATTTGACAACATTATTGCATATTCTAGAATCCTCATTAAAAATGAAGTGGATAGGTGGGTTTTCAGCCCCTTCCGAGACAGTGCCGAAACTTTCATTCTTTTGACCTCAAATTAGCCCAAATCTCGTTCGTGGCCGTTTAAGACCCAAACATATGAATTTCTCAACATTATTGGACATTCTAGAATCCTCATGAAAAATGGAGTGGATAGGTGGGTTTCACCCCATTCTGAGACAGTGACCAAACTTTCATTCTTTTGACCTCAAATTAGTCCAAATCTTGTTTGTGGCCGTTCACGACCCAAACAGATGAATTTGACAACATTATTGCATATTCTAGAATCCTCATTAAAAATGAAGTGGATAGGTGAGTTTTGCAGCCCATTCCGAGACAGTGACGAAACTTTCATTCTTTTGACCTCAAATTAGCTAAAATCTCGTTTGTGGCGGTTGAGGAGACAAACAGATGAATTTGACAACATTATTGGACATTCTAGAATCCTCATGAAAAATGGTGTGGATGGGTGGGTTTTCACCCCAATCCGAGACAGTGGCCAAACTTTCATTCTTTTGACCTCAAATTAGCCCAAATCTCGTTTGTGGGGGTTGAGGACACAAACAGATGAAATTGACAACATTATTGGACATTCTAGAATCCTCATGAAAAATGGAGTGGATCGGTGGGTTTTCACCCCATTCCGATACAGTGGCCAAACTTTCATTCTTTTGACCTCAAATTAGACCAAATCTCGTTCGTGGCGGTTGAAGACACCAACAGATGAATTTGACACCATTATTGGACATTCTAGAATCCTCATGAAAAATGGAGTGGATCGGTGGGTTTTCACCCCATTCCGATACAGTGACCAAACTTTCATTCTTTTGACCTCAAATTAGACCAAATCTCGTTCGTGGCGGTTGAAGACACCAACAGATGAATTTGACACCATTATTGGATATTCTAGAATCCTCATTAAAAATGTAGTGGATAGGTGGGTTTTCAGCCCATTCCGAGACAGTGACGAAAGTTTCATTCTTTTGACCTCAAATTAGCCCAAATCTCGTTCGTTGCCATTTAAGACCCAAACATATGAATTTCTCAACATTATTGGACATTCTAGAATCCTCAAGAAAAATGGAGTGGATCGGTGGGTTTTCACCCCATTCCGAGACAGTGACCAAACTTTCATTCTTTTGACCTCAAATTAGCCCAAACCTTGTTTGTGGCCGTTCACGACCCAAACAGATGAATTTTACAACATTATTGGACATTCTAGAATCCTCATGAAAAATGGAGTGGATAGGTTGGTTTTCACCCCATTCCGAGACAGTGACCAAACTTTCATTCTTTTGACCTCAAATTAGCCCAAATCTTGTTTGTGGCCGTTCACGACCCAAACAGATGAATTTTACAACATTATTGCATATTCTAGAATCCTCATGAAAAATGGAGTGGATAGGTTGTTTTTCACCCCATTCCGAGACAGTGACCAAACTTTCATTCTTTTGACATGAAATTAGCCCAAATCTCGTTTGTGGCGGTTGAGGAGACAAACAGATGAATTTGACAACATTATTGGACATTCTAGAATCCTCATGAAAAATGGAGTGGATAGGTGGGTTTTCACCCCATTCCGAGATAGTAACCAAACTTTCATTCTTTTGACCTCAAATTAGCCCAAATCTCGTTTGTGGTGGTTGAGGACACAAACAGATGAATTTGACAACATTATTGGACATTCTAGAATCCTCATGAAAAATGGAGTGGATCGGTGGTTTTTCACCCCATTCCGAGACAGTGACCAAACTTTCATTCTCTTGACCTTAAATTAGACCAAATCTCGTTCATGGCGGTTGAGGACACAAACAGATGAACTTGACAACATTATTGGACATTCTTGAATCCTCATGAAAAATGGTGTGGATGGGTGGGTTTTAACCCCATTCCGAGACAGTGACCAAACTTTCATTCTTTTGACCTCAAATTAGCCCAAATCTCGTTTGTGGTGGTTGAGGACACAAACAGATGAATTTGACAACATTATTGGACATTCTAGAATCCTCATGAAAAATGGAGTGGATCGGTGGGTTTTCACCCCATTCCGAGAAAGTGACCAAACTTGCATTCTCTTGACCTCAAATTAGACCAAATCTCGTTCGTGGCGGTTGAAGACACCAACAGATGAATTTGACACCATTTTTGGATATTCTAGAATCCTCATTAAAAATGTAGTGGATAGGTGGGTTTTCACCCCATTCCGAGACAGTGACAACTTTCATTCCTGTGACCTCAAATTAGCCCAAATCTCGTTCGTGGCCGTTAAAGACCCAAACAGATGAATTTCTCGACATTATTGGACATTCTAGAATCCTCATGAAAAATGGAGAGGATAGGTGGGTTTTCACCCTATTCCGAGACAGTGACCAAACTTTCGTTCTTTTGACCTCAAATTAGCTCAAATTTTATTTGTGGCCGTTCACGACACAAACAGATGAATTTGACAACATTATTGCACATTCTAGAATCCTCATTGAAAATGAAGTGGATAAGTGGGTTTTCAGCCCATTCCGAGACAGTGACCAAACTTTCATTCTTTTGACCTCAAATTAGCCCAAATCTCGTTTGTGGTGGTTGAGGACACAAACAGATGAATTTGACAACATTATTGGACATTCTAGAATCCTCATGAAAAATGGAGTGGATAGGTGGGTTTTCACCCCATTCCGATACAGTGGCCAAACTTTCATTCTTTTGACCTCAAATTAGACCAAATCTCGTTCGTGGCGGTTGAAGACACCAACAGATGAATTTGACACCATTATTGGACATTCTAGAATCCTCATGAAAAATGGAGTGGATCGGTGGGTTTTCACCCCATTCCGATACAGTGACCAAACTTTCATTCTTTTGACCTCAAATTAGACCAAATCTCGTTCGTGGCGGTTGAAGACACCAACAGATGAATTTGACACCATTATTGGATATTCTAGAATCCTCATTAAAAATGTAGTGGATAGGTGGGTTTTCAGCCCATTCCGAGACAGTGACGAAACTTTCATTCTTTTGACCTCAAATTAGCCCAAATCCCGTTCGTTGCCGTTTAAGAACCAAACATATGAATTTCTCAACATTATTGGACATTCTAGAATCCTCAAGAAAAATGGAGTGGATCGGTGGGTTTTCACCCCATTCCGAGACAGTGACCAAACTTTCATTCTTTTGACCTCAAATTAGCCCAAATCTTGTTTGTGGCCGTTCACGACCCAAACAGATGAATTTTACAACATTATTGGACATTCTAGAATCCTCATGAAAAATGGAGTGGATAGGTTGGTTTTCACCCCATTCCGAGACAGTGCCCAAACTTTCATTCTTTTGACCTCAAATTAGCCCAAATCTTGTTTGTGGCCGTTCACGACCCAAACAGATGAATTTTACAACATTATTGCATATTCTAGAATCCTCATGAAAAATGGAGTGGATAGGTTGTTTTTCACCCCATTCCGAGACAGTGACCAAACTTTCATTCTTTTGACATCAAATTAGCCCAAATCTCGTTTGTGGTGGATGAGGACACAAACAGATGAATTTGACAACATTATTGGACATTCTAGAATCCTCATTAAAGAAGTAGTGGATAGGTGGGTTTTCACACCATTCCGAGACAGTGACCAAACTTTCATTCTTGTGACCTCAAATTAGCCCAAATCTCGTTCGTGGCCGTTAAAGACCCAAATAGATGAATTTCTCGACATTATTGGACATTCTAGAATCCTCATGAAAAATGGAGAGGATAGGTGGGTTTTCATCCCATTCCGAGACAGTGACCAAACTTTCATTCTTTTGACCTTAAATTAGCCAAAATCTTGTTTCTGGCCGTTCACGACCCAAACAGATGAATTTGACAACATTATTGCATATTCTAGAATCCTCATTAAAAATGAAGTGGATAGGTGGGTTTTGCAGCCCATTCCGAGACAGTGACGAAACTTTCATTCTTTTGATCTCAAATTAGCCCAAATCTCATTTGTGGTGGTTGAGGACACAAACAGATGAATTTGACAACATTATTGGACATTCTAGAATCCTCATGAAAAATGGAGTGGATCGATGGGTTTTCACCCCATTCCGAGACAGTGACCAAACTTTCATTCTTTTGACCTCAAATTAGACCAAATCTCGTTCGTGGCGGTTGAAGACACCAACAGATGAATTTGACACCATTATTGGATATTCTAGAATCCTCATTAAAAATGTAGTGGATAGGTGGGTTTTCAGCCCATTCCGAGACAGTGACGAAACTTTCATTCTTTTGACCTCAAATTAGCCCAAATCTCGTTCGTTGCCGTTTAAGACCCAAACATATGAATTTCTCAACATTATTGGACATTCTAGAATCCTCAAGAAAAATGGAGTGGATTGGTGGGTTTTCACCCCATTCCGAGACAGTGACCAAACTTTCATTCTTTTGACCTTAAATTAGCCAAAATCTTGTTTGTGGCCGTTCACGACCCAAACAGATGAATTTGACAACATTATTGCATATTCTAGAATCCTCATTAAAAATGAAGTGGATAGGTGGGTTTTGCAGCCCATTCCGAGACAGTGACGAAACTTTCATTCTTTTGACCTCAAATTAGCTAAAATCTCGTTTGTGGCTGTTGAGGAGACAAACAGATGAATTTGACAACATTATTGGACATTCTAGAATCCTCATGAAAAATGGTGTGGATGGGTGGGTTTTCACCCCAATCCGAGACAGTGGCCAAACTTTCATTCTTTTGACCTCAAATTAGCCCAAATCTCGTTTGTGGGGGTTGAGGACACAAACAGATGAAATTGACAACATTATTGGACATTCTAGAATCCTCATGAAAAATGGAGTGGATCGGTGGGTTTTCACCCCATTCCGATACAGTGGCCAAACTTTCATTCTTTTGACCTCAAATTAGACCAAATCTCGTTCGTGGCGGTTGAAGACACCAACAGATGAATTTGACACCATTATTGGACATTCTAGAATCCTCATGAAAAATGGAGTGGATCGGTGGGTTTTCACCCCATTCCGATACAGTGACCAAACTTTCATTCTTTTGACCTCAAATTAGACCAAATCTCGTTCGTGGCGGTTGAAGACACCAACAGATGAATTTGACACCATTATTGGATATTCTAGAATCCTCATTAAAAATGTAGTGGATAGGTGGGTTTTCAGCCCATTCCGAGATAGTGACGAAACTTTCATTCTTTTGACCTCAAATTAGCCCAAATCTCGTTCGTTGTCATTTAAGACCCAAACATATGAATTTCTCAACATTATTGGACATTCTAGAATCCTCAAGAAAAATGGAGTGGATCGGTGGGTTTTCACCCCATTCCGAGACAGTGACCAAACTTTCATTCTTTTGACCTCAAATTAGCCCAAACCTTGTTTGTGGCCGTTCACGACCCAAACAGATGAATTTTACAACATTATTGGACATTCTAGAATCCTCATGAAAAATGGAGTGGATAGGTTGGTTTTCACCCCATTCCGAGACAGTGACCAAACTTTCATTCTTTTGACCTCAAATTAGCCCAAATCTTGTTTGTGGCCGTTCACGACCCAAACAGATGAATTTTACAACATTATTGCATATTCTAGAATCCTCATGAAAAATGGAGTGGATAGGTTGTTTTTCACCCCATTCCGAGACAGTGACCAAACTTTCATTCTTTTGACCTTAAATTAGCCCAAATCTCGTTTGTGGCGGTTGAGGAGACAAACAGATGAATTTGACAACATTATTGGACATTCTAGAATCCTCATGAAAAATGGAGTGGATAGGTGGGTTTTCACCCCATTCCGAGATAGTAACCAAACTTTCATTCTTTTGACCTCAAATTAGCCCAAATCTCGTTTGTGGTGGTTGAGGACACAAACAGATGAATTTGACAACATTATTGGACATTCTAGAATCCTCATGAAAAATGGAGTGGATCGGTGGGTTTTCACCCCATTCCGAGACAGTGACCAAACTTTCATTCTCTTGACCTTAAATTAGACCAAATCTCGTTCGTGGCGGTTGAGGACACAAACAGATGAACTTGACAACATTATTGGACATTCTAGAATCCTCATGAAAAATGGTGTGGATGGGTGGGTTTTAACCCCATTCCGAGACAGTGACCAAACTTTCATTCTTTTGACCTCAAATTAGCCCAAATCTCGTTTGTGGTGGTTAAGGACACAAACAGATGAATTTGACAACATTATTGGACATTCTAGAATCCTCATGAAAAATGGAGTGGATCGGTGGGTTTTCACCCCATTCCGAGAAAGTGACCAAACTTGCATTCTCTTGACCTCAAATTAGACCAAATCTCGTTCGTGGCGGTTGAAGACACCAACAGATGAATTTGACACCATTTTTGGATATTCTAGAATCCTCATTAAAAATGTAGTGGATAGGTGGGTTTTCACCCCATTCCGAGACAGTGACAACTTTCATTCCTGTGACCTCAAATTAGCCCAAATCTCGTTCGTGGCCGTTAAAGACCCAAACAGATGAATTTCTCGACATTATTGGACATTCTAGAATCCTCATGAAAAATGGAGAGGATAGGTGGGTTTTCACCCCATTCCGAGACAGTGACCAAACTTTCGTTCTTTTGACCTCAAATTAGCTCAAATTTTATTTGTGGCCGTTCACGACCCAAACAGATGAATTTGACAACATTATTGCACATTCTAGAATCCTCATTGAAAATGAAGTGGATAAGTGGGTTTTCAGCCCATTCCGAGACAGTGACCAAACTTTCATTCTTTTGACCTCAAATTAGCCCAAATCTCGTTTGTGGTGGTTGAGGACACAAACAGATGAATTTGACAACATTATTGGACATTCTAGAATCCTCATGAAAAATGGAGTGGATAGGTGGGTTTTCACCCCATTCCGATACAGTGGCCAAACTTTCATTCTTTTGACCTCAAATTAGACCAAATCTCGTTCGTGGCGGTTGAAGACACCAACAGATGAATTTGACACCATTATTGGACATTCTAGAATCCTCATGAAAAATGGAGTGGATCGGTGGGTTTTCACCCCATTCCGATACAGTGACCAAACTTTCATTCTTTTGACCTCAAATTAGACCAAATCGCGTTCGTGGCGGTTGAAGACACCAACAGATGAATTTGACACCATTATTGGATATTCTAGAATCCTCATTAAAAATGTAGTGGATAGGTGGGTTTTCAGCCCATTCCGAGACAGTGACGAAACTTTCATTCTTTTGACCTCAAATTAGCCCAAATCCCGTTCGTTGCCGTTTAAGAACCAAACATATGAATTTCTCAACATTATTGGACATTCTAGAATCCTCAAGAAAAATGGAGTGGATCGGTGGGTTTTCACCCCATTCCGAGACAGTGACCAAACTTTCATTCTTTTGACCTCAAATTAGCCCAAATCTTGTTTGTGGCCGTTCACGACCCAAACAGATGAATTTTACAACATTATTGGACATTCTAGAATCCTCATGAAAAATGGAGTGGATAGGTTGGTTTTCACCCCATTCCGAGACAGTGCCCAAACTTTCATTCTTTTGACCTCAAATTAGCCCAAATCTTGTTTGTGGCCGTTCACGACCCAAACAGATGAATTTTACAACATTATTGCATATTCTAGAATCCTCATGAAAAATGGAGTGGATAGGTTGTTTTTCACCCCATTCCGAGACAGTGACCAAACTTTCATTCTTTTGACCTCAAATTAGCCCAAACTCGTTTGTGGCGGTTGAGGATACAAACAGATGAATTTGACAACATTATTGGACATTCTAGAATCCTCATGAAAAATGGAGTGGATGGGTGGGTTTTCACCCCATTCCGAGATAGTGACCAAACTTTCATTCTTTTGACCTCAAATTAGCCCAAATCTCGTTTGTGGTGGTTGAGGACACAAACAGATGAATTTGACAACATTATTGGACATTCTAGAATCCTCATTAAAGAAGTAGTGGATAGGTGGGTTTTCACCCCATTCCGAGACAGTGACCAAACTTTCATTCTTGTGACCTCAAATTAGCCCAAATCTCGTTCGTGGCCGTTAAAGACCCAAATAGATGAATTTCTCGACATTATTGGACATTCTAGAATCCTCATGAAAAATGGAGAGGATAGGTGGGTTTTCACCCCATTCCGAGACAGTGACCAAACTTTCATTCTTTTGACCTCAAATTAGCCCAAATCTTGTTTCTGGCCGTTCACGTCCCAAACAGATGAATTTGACAACATTATTGCATATTCTAGAATCCTCATTAAAAATGAAGTGGATAGGTGGGTTTTGCAGCCCATTCCGAGACAGTGACGAAACTTTCATTCTTTTGATCTCAAATTAGCCCAAATCTCGTTTGTGGTGGTTGAGGACACAAACAGATGAATTTGACAACATTATTGGACATTCTAGAATCCTCATGAAAAATGGAGTGGATCGGTGGGTTTTCACCCCATTCCGATACAGTGACCAAACTTTCATTCTTTTGACCTCAAATTAGCCCAAATCTCGTTTGTGGCGGTTGAGGATACAAACAGATGAATTTGACAACATTTATGGACATTCTAAAATCCTCATGAAAAATGGTGTGGATGGGTGGGTTTTCAGCCCATTCCGAGACAGTGACCAAACTTTCATTCTTTTGACCTCAAATTAGCCCAAATCTCAATTGTGGTGGTTGAGGACACAAACAGATGAATTTGACAACATTATTGGACATTCTAGAATCCTCATGAAAAAGGGAGTGGATAGGTGGGTTTTCACCCCATTCCGAGAGAGTGACCAAACTTTCATTCTTTTGACCTCAAATTAGCCCAAATCTTGTTTGTGGCCGTTCACGTCACAAACAGATGAATTTGACAACGTTATTGCATATTCTAGAATCCTCATTAAAAATGAAGTGGATAGGTGGGTTTTGCAGCCCATTCCGAGACAGTGACAAAACTTTCATTCTTTTGACCTCAAATTAGCCCAAATCTCGTTCGTGGCGGTTGAGGACACAAACAGATGAACTTGACAACATTATTGGACATTATAGAATCCTCATGAAAAATGGAGTGGAATGGTGGGTTTTCACCCCATTCCTAGACAGTGACCAAACTTTCATTCTTTTGACCTCAAATTAGCCCAAATTTTGTTTGTGGCCATTCACGACCCAAACAGATGAATTTTACATCATTATTGCATATTCTAGAATCCTCATGAAAAATGGAGTGGATAGGTTGGTTTTCACCCCATTCCGATACAGTGACCAAACTTTCATTCTTTTGACCTCAAATTAGCCCAAATCTCGTTTGTGGCGGTTGAGGATACAAACAGATGAATTTGACAACATTTATGGACATTCTAAAATCCTCATGAAAAATGGTGTGGATGGGTGGGTTTTCAGCCCATTCCGAGACAGTGACCAAACTTTCATTCTTTTGACCTCAAATTAGCCCAAATCTCGTTTGTGGTGGTTGAGGACACAAACAGATGAATTTGACAACATTATTGGACATTCTAGAATCCTCATGAAAAAGGGAGTGGATAGGTGGGTTTTCACCCCATTCCGAGAGAGTGACCAAACTTTCATTCTTTTGACCTCAAATTAGCCCAAATCTTGTTTGTGGCCGTTCACGACACAAACAGATGAATTTGATAACGTTATTGCATATTCTAGAATCCTCATTAAAAATGAAGTGGATAGGTGGGTTTTGCAGCCCATTCCGAGACAGTGACAAAACTTTCATTCTTTTGACCTCAAATTAGCCCAAATCTCGTTCGTGGCGGTTGAGGACACAAACAGATGAACTTGACAACATTATTGGACATTATAGAATCCTCATGAAAAATGGAGTGGAATGGTGGGTTTTCACCCCATTCCTAGACAGTGACCAAACTTTCATTCTTTTGACCTCAAATTAGCCCAAATTTTGTTTGTGGCCGTTCACGACCCAAACAGATGAATTTTACATCATTATTGCATATTCTAGAATCCTCATGAAAAATGGAGTGGATAGGTTGGTTTTCACCCCATTCCGAGACAGTGACCAAACTTTCATTCTTTTGACCTCAAATTAGCCCAAATCTTGTTTGTGGCCGTTCACGACCCAAACAGATGAATTTTACAACATTATTGCATATTCTAGAATCCTCATGAAAAATGGAGTGGATAGGTTGTTTTTCACCCCATTCCGAGACAGTGACCAAACTTTCATTCTTTTGACCTCAAATTAGCCCAAACTCGTTTGTGGCGGTTGAGGATACAAACAGATGAATTTGACAACATTATTGGACATTCTAGAATCCTCATGAAAAATGGAGTGGATGGGTGGGTTTTCACCCCATTCCGAGATAGTGACCAAACTTTCATTCTTTTGACCTCAAATTAGCCCAAATCTCGTTTGTGGTGGTTGAGGACACAAACAGATGAATTTGACAACATTATTGCATATTCTAGAATCCTCATTAAAAATGAAGTGAATAGGTGGGTTTTCAGCCCCTTCCGAGATAGTGATGAAACTTTCATTCTTTTGACCTCAAATTAGCCCAAATCTCGTTCGTGGCCGTTTAAGACCCAAACATATGAATTTCTCAACATTATTGGACATTCTAGAATCCTCAAGAAAAATGGAGTGGAAAGGTGGGTTTTCACCCCATTCCGAGACAGTGACCAAACTTTCATTCTTTTGACCTGAAATTAGCCCAAATCTCGTTCGTGGCGGTTGAGGACACAAACAGATGAACTTGACACCATTATTGGATATTCTAGAATTCTCATTAAAAATGTAGTGGATAGGTGGGTTTTCACCCCATTCCGAGACAGTGACAACTTTCATTCCTGTGACGTCAAATTAGCCCAAATTTCGTTCGTGGCCGTTAAAGACCCAAACAGATGAATTTCTCGACATTATTGGTCATTCTAGAATCCTCATGAAAAATGGAGAGGATAGGTGGGTTTTCACCCCATTCCGAGACAGTGACCAAACTTTCGTTCTTTTGACCTCAAATTAGCTCAAATTTTATTTGTGGCCGTTCACGACCCAAACAGATGAATTTGACAACATTATTGCACATTCTAGAATCCTCATTGAAAATGAAGTGGATACGTGGGTTTTCACCCCATTCCGAGGCAGTGACCAAACTTTCATTCTTTTGACCTCAAATTAGCCCAAATCTCGTTTGTGGTGGTTGAGGACACAAACAGATGAATTTGACAACATTATTGGACATTCTAGAATCCTCATGAAAAATGGAGTGGATCGATGGGTTTTCACCCCATTCCCAGACAGTGACCAAACTTTCATTCTTTTGACCTCAAATTAGCCAAAATCTCGTTTGTGGTGGTTGAAGACACAAACAGATGAATTCGACAACATTATTGAATATTCTAGAATCCTCAAGAAAAATGGAGTGGATAGGTGGTTTTTCACCCCATTCCGAGACAGTGACCAAACTTTCATTCTTTTGACCTCAAATTAGCCCAAATCTTGTTTGTGGCCGTTCTCGACCCAAACAGATGAATTTGACAACATTATTGCATATTCTAGAATCCTCATTAAAAATGAAGTGAATAGGTGGGTTTTCAGCCCCTTCCGAGACAGTGACGAAACTTTCATTCTTTTGACCTCAAATTAGCCCAAATCTCGTTCGTGGCCGTTTAAGACCCAAACATATGAATTTCTCAACATTATTGGACATTCTAGAATCCTCAAGAAAAATGGAGTGGATAGGTGGGTTTTCACCCCATTCCGAGACAGTGACCAAACTTTCATTCTTTTGACCTTAAATTAGCCCAAATCTCGTTCGTGGCGGTTGAGGACACAAACAGATGAACTTGACAACATTATTGGACATTCTAGAATCCTCATGAAAAATGGTGTGGATGGGTGGGTTTTAACCCCATTCCGAGACAGTGACCAAACTTTCATTCTTTTGACCTCAAATTAGCCCAAATCTCGTTTGTGGTGGTTGAGGACACAAACAGATGAATTTGACAACATTATTGGACATTCTAGAATCCTCATGAAAAAAGGAGTGGATAGCTGGGTTTTCACCCCATTCCGAGACAGTGACCAAACTTTCATTCTTTTGACCTCAAATTAGCCCAAATCTTGTTTATGGCCGTTCACGACCCAAACAGATGAATTTGACAACATTATTGCATATTCTAGAATCCTCATTAAAAATGAAGTGGATAGGTGGGTTTTGCAGCCCATACCGAGACAGTGACAAAACTTTCATTCTTTTGACCTCAAATTAGCCAAAATCTCGTTTGTGGCTGTTGAGGAGACAAACAGATGAATTTGACAACATTATTGGACATTCTAGAATCCTCATGAAAAATGGTGTGGATAGGTGGGTTTTCACCCCATTCCGAGACAGTGGCCAAACTTTCATTCTTTTGACCTCAAATAAGCCCAAATCTCGTTTGTGGTGGTTGAGGACACAAACAGATGAAGTTGACAACATTATTGGACATTCTAGAATCCTCATGAAAAATGGAGTGGATAGGTGGGTTTTCACCCCATTCCGATACAGTGGCCAAACTTTCATTCTTTTGACCTCAAATTAGACCAAATCTCGTTCGTGGCGGTTGACGACACCAACAGATGAATTTGACACCATTATTGGACATTCTAGAATCCTCATGAAAAATGGAGTGGATCGGTGGGTTTTCACCCCATTCCGATACAGTGACCAAACTTTCATTCTTTTGACCTCAAATTAAACCAAATCTCGTTCGTGGCGGTTGACGACACCAACAGATGAAGTTGACAACATTATTGGACATTCTAGAATCCTCATGAAAAATGGAGTGGATAGGTGGGTTTTCACCCCATTCCGACACAGTGGCCAAACTTTCATTCTTTTGACCTCAAATTAGACCAAATCTCGTTCGTGGCTGTTGACGACACCAACAGATGAATTTGACACCATTATTGGACATTCTAGAATCCTCATGAAAAATGGAGTGGATCGGTGGGTTTTCACCCCATTCCGACACAGTGGCCAAACTTTCATTCTTTTGACCTCAAATTAGACCAAATCTCGTTCGTGGCGGTTGACGACACCAACAGATGAATTTGACACCATTATTGGACATTCTAGAATCCTCATGAAAAATGGAGTGGATCGGTGGGTTTTCACCCCATTCCGATACAGTGCCCAAACTTTCATTCTTTTGACCTCAAATTAGCCCAAATCTCGTTCGTGGCCGTTTAAGACCCAAACATATGAATTTCTCAAACATTATTGGACATTCTAGAATCCTCAAGAAAAATGGAGTGGATAGGTGGGTTTTCACCCCATTCCGAGACAGTGACCAAACTTTCATTCTTTTGACCTTAAATTAGCCCAAATCTCGTTCGTGGCGGTTGAGGACACAAACAGATGAACTTGACAACATTATTGGACATTCTAGAATCCTCATGAAAAATGGTGTGGATGGGTGGGTTTTAACCCCATTCTGAGACAGTGACCAAACTTTCATTCTTTTGACCTCAAATTAGCCCAAATTTTGTTTGTGGCCGTTCACGACCCAAACAGATGAATTTTACATCATTATTGCATATTCTAGAATCCTCATGAAAAATGGAGTGGATAGGTTGGTTTTCACCCCATTCCGAGACAGTGACCAAACTTTCATTCTTTTGACCTCAAATTAGCCCAAATCTTGTTTGTGGCCGTTCACGACCCAAACAGATGAATTTTACAACATTATTGCATATTCTAGAATCCTCATGAAAAATGGAGTGGATAGGTTGTTTTTCACCCCATTCCGAGACAGTGACCAAACTTTCATTCTTTTGACCTCAAATTAGCCCAAATCTCGTTCGTGGCCGTTTAAGACCCAAACATATGAATTTCTCAACATTATTGGACATTCTAGAATCCTCAAGAAAAATGGAGTGGATAGGTGGGTTTTCACCCCATTACAAGACAGTGACCAAACTTTCATTCTTTTGACCTTAAATTAGCCCAAATCTCGTTCGTGGCGGTTGAGGACACAAACAGATGAACTTGACAACATTATTGGACATTCTAGAATCCTCATGAAAAATGGTGTGGGTGGGTGGGTTTTAACCCCATTCCGAGACAGTGACCAAACTTTCATTCTTTTGACCTCAAATTAGCCCAAATCTCGTTTGTGGTGGTTGAGGACACAAACAGATGAATTTGACAACATTATTGGACATTCTAGAATCCTCATGAAAAATGGAGTGGATAGCTGGGTTTTCACCCCATTCCGAGACAGTGACCAAACTTTCATTCTTTTGACCTTAAATTAGCCCAAATCTCGTTCGTGGCGGTTGAGGACACAAACAGATGAACTTGACAACATTATTGGACATTCTAGAATCCTCATGAAAAATGGTGTGGATGGGTGGGTTTTAACCCCATTCTGAGACAGTGACCAAACTTTCATTCTTTTGACCTCAAGTTAGCCCAAATTTTGTTTGTGGCCGTTCACGACCCAAACAGATGAATTTTACATCATTATTGCATATTCTAGAATCCTCATGAAAAATGGAGTGGATAGGTTGGTTTTCACCCCATTCCGAGACAGTGACCAAACTTTCATTCTTTTGACCTCAAATTAGCCCAAATCTTGTTTGTGGCCGTTCACGACCCAAACAGATGAATTTTACAACATTATTGCATATTCTAGAATCCTCATGAAAAATGGAGTGGATA
Source organism: Inga oerstediana (assembly GCA_963210345.1). Taxonomy (NCBI): domain Eukaryota; kingdom Viridiplantae; phylum Streptophyta; class Magnoliopsida; order Fabales; family Fabaceae; genus Inga; species Inga oerstediana. Next base: position 36,584,431 of record OY723408.1, on the reverse strand, counting down.
GGTTGTTTTTCACCCCATTCCGAGACAGTGACCAAACTTTCATTCTTTTGACCTCAAATTAGCCCAAATCTCGTTCGTGGCCGTTTAAGACCCAAACATATGAATTTCTCAACATTATTGGACATTCTAGAATCCTCAAGAAAAATGGAGTGGATAGGTGGGTTTTCACCCCATTCCGAGACAGTGACCAAACTTTCATTCTTTTGACCTTAAATTAGCCCAAATCTCGTTCGTGGCGGTTGAGGACACAAACAGATGAACTTGACAACATTATTGGACATTCTAGAATCCTCATGAAAAATGGTGTGGGTGGGTGGGTTTTAACCCCATTCCGAGACAGTGACCAAACTTTCATTCTTTTGACCTCAAATTAGCCCAAATCTCGTTTGTGGTGGTTGAGGACACAAACAGATGAATTTGACAACATTATTGGACATTCTAGAATCCTCATGAAAAATGGAGTGGATAGCTGGGTTTTCACCCCATTCCGAGACAGTGACCAAACTTTCATTCTTTTGACCTCAAATTAGCCCAAATCTTGTTTATGGCCGTTCACGACCCAAACAGATGAATTTGACAACATTATTGCATATTCTAGAATCCTCATTAAAAATGAAGTGGATAGGTGGGTTTTGCAGCCCATTCCGAGACAGTGACGAAACTTTCATTCTTTTGACCTCAAATTAGCCAAAATCTCGTTTGTGGCTGTTGAGGAGACAAACAGATGAATTTGACAACATTATTGGACATTCTAGAATCCTCATGAAAAATTGTGTGGATGGGTGGGTTTTCACCCCATTCCGAGACAGTGGCCAAACTTTCATTCTTTTGACCTCAAATTAGCCCAAATCTCGTTTGTGGTGGTTGAGGACACAAACAGATGAAGTTGACAACATTATTGGACATTCTAGAATCCTCATGAAAAATGGAGTGGATCGGTGGGTTTTCACCCCATTCCGATACAGTGACCAAACTTTCATTCTTTTGATCTCAAATTAGACCAAATCTCGTTCGTGGCGGTTGAAGACACCAACAGATGAATTTGACACCATTATTGGATATTCTAGAATCCTCTTTAAAAATGTAGTGGATAGGTGGGTTTTCAGCCCATTCTGAGACAGTGACGAAACTTTCATTCTTTTGACCTCAAATTAGACCAAATCTCGTTCGTGGCGGTTGAAGACACCAACAGATGAATTTGACACCATTATTGGATATTCTAGAATCCTCATTAAAAATGTAGTGGATAGGTGGGTTTTCAGCCCATTCCGAGACAGTGACGAAACTTTCATTCTTTTGACCTCAAATTAGCCCAAATCTCGTTCGTGGCCGTTTAAGACCCAAACATATGAATTTCTCAAACATTATTGGACATTCTAGAATCCTCAAGAAAAATGGAGTGGATAGGTGGGTTTTCACCCCATTCCGAGATAGTGACCAAACTTTCATTCTTTTGACCTTAAATTAGCCCAAATCTCGTTCGTGGCGGTTGAGGACACAAACAGATGAACTTGACAACATTATTGGACATTCTAGAATCCTCATGAAAAATGGTGTGGATGGGTGGGTTTTAACCCCATTCCGAGACAGTGACCAAACTTTCATTCTTTTGACCTCAAATTAGCCCAAATCTTGTTTCTGGCCGTTCACGACCCAAACAGATGAATTTGACAACATTATTGCATATTCTAGAATCCTCATTAAAAATGAAGTGGATAGGTGGGTTTTGCAGCCCATTCCGAGATAGTGACGAAACTTTCATTCTTTTGACCTCAAATTAGCCAAAATCTCGTTTGTGGCTGTTGAGGAGACAAACAGATGAATTTGACAACATTATTGGACATTCTAGAATCCTCATGAAAAATGGTGTGGATGGGTGGGTTTTCACCCCATTCCGAGACAGTGGCCAAACTTTCATTCTTTGACCTCAAATTAGCCCAAATCTCGTTTGTGGTGGTTGAGGACACAAACAGATGAAGTTGACAACATTATTGGACATTCTAGAATCCTCATGAAAAATGGAGTGGATCGGTGGGTTTTCACCCCATTCCGATACAGTGGCCAAACTTTCATTCTTTTGACCTCAAATTAGACCAAATCTCGTTCGTGGCGGTTGACGACACCAACAGATGAATTTGACACCATTATTGGACATTCTAGAATCCTCATGAAAAATGGAGTGGATCGGTGGGTTTTCACCCCATTCCGATACAGTGACCAAACTTTCATTCTTTTGACCTCAAATTAGACCAAATCTCGTTCGTGGCGGTTGAAGACACCAACAGATGAATTTGACACCATTATTGGATATTCTAGAATCCTCTTTAAAAATGTAGTGGATAGGTGGGTTTTCAGCCCATTCCGAGACAGTGACGAAACTTTCATTCTTTTGACCTCAAATTAGACCAAATCTCGTTCGTGGCGGTTGACGACACCAACAGATGAATTTGACACCATTATTGGATATTCTAGAATCCTCTTTAAAAATGTAGTGGATAGGTGGGTTTTCAGCCCATTCCGAGACAGTGACGAAACTTTCATTCTTTTGACCTCAAATTAGCCCAAATCTCGTTCGTGGCCGTTTAAGACCCAAACATATGAATTTCTCAAACATTATTGGACATTCTAGAATCCTCAAGAAAAATGGAGTGGATAGGTGGGTTTTCACCCCATTCCGAGACAGTGACCAAACTTTCATTCTTTTGACCTTAAATTAGCCCAAATCTCGTTCGTGGCGGTTGAGGACACAAACAGATGAACTTGACAACATTATTGGACATTCTAGAATCCTCATGAAAAATGGTGTGGATGGGTGGGTTTTAACCCCATTCTGAGACAGTGACCAAACTTTCATTCTTTTGACCTCAAATTAGCCCAAATCTCGTTTGTGGCGGTTGAGGACACACACAGATGAATTTGACAACATTATTGCATATTCTAGAATCCTCATTAAAAATGAAGTGGATAGGTGGGTTTTGCAGCCCATTCCGAGACAGTGACGAAACTTTCATTCTTTTGACCTCAAATTAGCCAAAATCTCGTTTGTGGCTGTTGAGGAGACAAACAGATGAAGTTGACAACATTATTGGACATTATAGAATCCTCATGAAAAATGGTGTGGATGGGTGGGTTTTCACCCCATTCCGAGACAGTGGCCAAACTTTCATTCTTTTGACCTCAAATTAGCCCAAATCTCGTTTGTGGGGGTTGAGGACACAAACAGATGAATTTGACAACATTATTGGACATTCTAGAATCCTCATGAAAAATGGAGTGGATAGGTGGGTTTTCACCCCATTCCGATACAGTGGCCAAACTTTCATTCTTTTGACCTCAAATTAGACCAAATCTCGTTCGTGGCGGTTGACGACACCAACAGATGAATTTGACACCATTATTGGATATTCTAGAATCCTCTTTAAAAATGTAGTGGATAGGTGGGTTTTCAGCCCATTCCGAGACAGTGACGAAACTTTCATTCTTTTGACCTCAAATTAGCCCAAATCTCGTTCGTGGCCGTTTAAGACCCAAACATATGAATTTCTCAACATTATTGGACATTCTAGAATCCTCAAGAAAAATGGAGTCGATAGATGGGTTTTCACCCCATTCCGAGACAGTGACCAAACTTTCATTCTTTTGACCTTAAATTAGCCCAAATCTCGTTCGTGGCGGTTGAGGACCCAAACAGATGAACTTGACAACATTATTGGACATTCTAGAATCCTCATGAAAAATGGTGTGGAAGGGTGGGTTTTAACCCCATTCTGAGACAGTGACCAAACTTTCATTCTTTTGACCTCAAATTAGCCCAAATCTCGTTTGTGGCGGTTGAGGACACAGACAGATGAATTTGACAACATTATTGCATATTCTAGAATCCTCATTAAAAATGAAGTGGATAGGTGGGTTTTGCAGCCCATTCCGAGACAGTGACGAAACTTTCATTCTTTTGACCTCAAATTAGCCAAAATCTCGTTTGTGGCTGTTGAGGAGACAAACAGATGAAGTTGACAACATTATTGGACATTCTAGAATCCTCATGAAAAATGGTGTGGATGGGTGGGTTTTCACCCCATTCCGAGACAGTGGCCAAACTTTCATTCTTTTGACCTCAAATTAGCCCAAATCTCGGTTGTGGTGGTTGAGGACACAAACAGATGAATTTGACAACATTATTGGACATTCTAGAATCCTCATGAAAAATGGAGTGGATAGGTGGGTTTTCACCCCATTCCGAACTTTCATTCTTTTGACCTCAAATTAGACCAAATCTCGTTCGTGGCGGTTGACGACACCAAAAGATGAATTTGACACCATTATTGAATATTCAAGAATCCTCATTAGAAATGTAGTGGATAGGTGGGTTTTCACCCCATTCCGAGACAGTGACGAAACTTTCATTCTTTTGACCTCAAATTAGACCAAATCTCGTTCGTGGCGGTTGAAGACACCAACAGATGAATTTGACACCATTATTGGATATTCAAGAATCCTCATTAGAAATGTAGTGGATAGGTGGGTTTTCACCCCATTCCGAGACAGTGACGAAACTTTCATTCTTTTGACCTCAAATTAGACCAAATCTTGTTCGTGGCGGTTGAAGACACCAACAGATGAATTTGACACCATTATTGGATATTGAAGAATCCTCATTAGAAATGTAGTGGATAGGTGGGTTTTCACCCCATTCCGAGACAGTGACCAAACTTTCATTCTTGTGACCTCAAATTAGCCCAAATCTCGTTCGTGGCCGTTAAAGACCCAAATTGATGAATTTCTCGACTTTATTGGACATTCTAGAATCCTCATAAAAAATGGAGAGGATAGGTGGGTTTTCACCCCATTCCGAGACAGTGACGAAACTTTCATTCTTTTGACCTCAAATTAGACCAAATCTTGTTCGTGGCGGTTGAAGACACCAACAGATGAATTTGACACCATTATTGGATATTGAAGAATCCTCATTAGAAATGTAGTGGATAGGTGGGTTTTCACCCCATTCCGAGACAGTGACCAAACTTTCATTCTTGTGACCTCAAATTAGCCCAAATCTCGTTCGTGGCCGTTAAAGACCCAAATTGATGAATTTCTCGACTTTATTGGACATTCTAGAATCCTCATAAAAAATGGAGAGGATAGGTGGGTTTTCACCCCATTCCGAGACAGTGACCAAACTTTCATTCTTTTGACCTCAAATTAGCTCAAATTTTATTTGCGGCCGTTCACGATACAAAGAGATGAATTTGACAACATTATTGCACATTCTAGAATCCTCATTGAAAATGAAGTGGATAGGTGGGTTTTCACCCCATTCCGAGACAGTGACCAAACTTTCATTCTTTTGACATCAAATTAGCCCAAATCTTGTTTGTGGCCGTTCACGACCCAAACAGATGAGTTTGACAACATTATTGCATATTCTAGAATCCTCATTAAAAATGAAGTGGATAGGTGGGTTTTGCAGCCCATTAAGAGACAGTGACGAAACTTTCATTCTTTTGATCTCAAATTAGCCCAAATCTCGTTTGTGGCGGTTGAGGATACAAACAGATGAATTTGACAACATTATTGGACATTCTAGAATCCTCATGAAAAATGGTGTGAATGGGTGGGTTTTCACCCCATTCCGAGACAGTGACCAAACTTTCATTCTTTTGACCTCAAATTAGCCCAAATCTCGTTTGTGGTGGTTGAGGACACAAACAGATGAATTTGACAACATTATTGGATATTCTAGAATCCTCAAGAAAAATGGAGTGGATAGGTGGGTTTTTACCCCATTCCGAGACAGTGACCAAACTTTCATTCTTTTGACCTCAAATTAGACCAAATCTTGTTTGTGGCTGTTCACGACCCAAACAGATGAATTTGACAACATTATTGCATATTCTAGAATCCTCATTAAAAATGAAGTGGATAGGTGGGTTTTCAGCCCATTCCGAGACAGTGACGAAACTTTCATACTTTTGACCTCAAATTAGCCCGAATCTCGTTCGTGGCCGTTTAAGACCCAAACATATGAATTTCTCAACATTATTGGACATTCTAGAATCCTCAAGAAAAATGGAGTGGATAGGTGGGTTTTCACCCCATTCCGAGACAGTGACCAAACTTTCATTCTTTTGACCTTAAATTAGCCCAAATCTCGTTCGTGGCGGTTGAGGACACAAACAGATGAACTTGACAACATTATTCGACATTCTAGAATCCTCATGAAAAATGGTGTGGATGGGTGGGTTTTAACCCCATTCCGAGACAGTGACCAAACTTTCATTCATTTGACCTCAAATTAGCCCAAATCTCGTTTGTGGGGGTTGAGGACACAAACAGATGAATTTGACAACATTATTGGACATTCTAGAATCCTCATGAAAAATGGAGTGGATAGATGGGTTTTCACCCCATTCCGAGACAGTGACCAAACTTTCATTCTTTTGACCTCAAATTAGCCCAAATCTTGTTTGTGGCTGTTCACGACCCAAACAGATGAATTTGAAAACTTTATTGCATATTCTAGGATCCTCATTAAAAATGAAGTGGATAGGTGGGTTTTACAGCCCATTCCGAGACAGTGACAAAACTTTCATTCTTTTGACCTCAAATTAGCCAAAATCTCGTTTGTGGCTGTTGAGGAGACAAACAGATGAATTTGACAACATTATTGGACATTCTAGAATCCTCATGAAAAATGGTGCGGATGGGTGGGTTTTCACCCCATTCCGAGACAGTGGCCAAACTTTCATTCTTTTGACCTCAAATTAGCCCAAATCTCGTTTGTGGTGGTTGAGGACACAAACAGATGAATTTGACAACATTATTGGATATTCTAGAATCCTCAAGAAAAATGGAGTGGATAGGTGGGTTTTCACCCCATTCCGAGACAGTGACCAAACTTTCATTCTTTTGACCTCAAATTTGCCCAAATCTTGTTTGTGGCCGTTCAAGACCCAAACAGATGAATTTTACAACATTATTGGACATTCTAGAATCCTCATGAAAAATTGAGTGGATAGGTTGGTTTTCACCCCATTCCGAGACAGTGACCAAACTTTCATTCTTTTGACCTCAAATTAGCTCAAATTTTATTTGCGGCCGTTCACGACCCAAACAGATGAATTTGTCAACATTATTGCACATTCTAGAATCCTCATTGAAAATGAAGTGGATAGGTGGGTTCTCACCCCATTCCGAGACAGTGACCAAACTTTCATTCTTTTGACCTCAAATTAGCCCAAATCTCGTTTGTGGTGGTTGAGGACACAAACAGATGAATTTGACAACATTATTGGACATTCTAGAATCCTCATGAAAAATGGAGTGGATAGGTGGGTTTTCACCACATTCCGAGACAGTGATCAAACTTTCATTCTTTTGACATCAATTTAGCCCAAATCTTGTTTGTGGCCGTTCACGACCCAAACAGATGAGTTTGACAACATTATTGCATATTCTAGAATCCTCATTAAAAATGAGTGGATAGGTGGGTTTTGCAGCCCATTCCGAGACAGTGACGAAACTTTCATTCTTTTGATCTCAAATTAGCCCAAATCTCGTTAGTGGCGGTTGAGGATACAAACAGATGAATTTGATAACATTTTTGGACATTCTAGAATCCTCATTAAAAATGTAGTGGATGGGTGGGTTTTCAGCCCATTCCGAGACAGTGACCAAACTTTCATTCTTTTGACCTCAAATTAGCCCAAATCTTTTTTGTGGCCGTTCTCCACCCAAACAGATGAATTTGACAACATTATTGCATATCCTAGAATCCTCATTAAAAATGAAGTGGATAGGTGGGTTTTCACCCCATTCCGAGACAGTGACGAAACTTTCATTCTTTTGACCTCAAATTAGCCCAAATCTCGTTCGTGGCCGTTTGAGACCCAAACATATGAATTTCTCAACATTATTGGACATTCTAGAATCGTCATGAAAAATGGAGTGGATTGGTGGGTTTTCACCCCATTCCGAGACAGTGACCAAACTTTCATTCTTTTGACATTAATTTAGCCCAAATATTGTTTGTGGCCGTTCATGACCCAAACAGATGAGTTTGACAACATTATTGCATATTCTAGAATCATCATTAAAAATGAAGTGGATAGGTGGGTTTTGCAGCCCATTCCGAGACAGTGACGAAACTTTCATTCTTTTGACCTCAAATTAGCCAAAATCTCGTTTGTGGCTGTTGAGGATACAAACAGATGAATTTGACAACATTATTGGACATTCTAGAATCCTCATGAAAAATAGTGTGGATGGGTGGGTTTTCACCCCATTCCGAGACAGTGACCAAACTTTCATTCTTTTGACCTCAAATTAGCCCAAATCTCGTTTGTGGTGGTTGAGGACACAAACAGATGAATTTGACAACATTATTGGACATTCTAGAATCCTCATGAAAAATGGTGTGGATGGGTGGGTTTTCACCCCATTCCGAGACAGTGACCAAACTTTCATTCTTTTGACCTCAAATTAGCCCAAATCTCGTTCGTGGCCGTTTAAGACCCAAACATATGAATTTCTCAACATTATTGGACATTCTAGAATCCTCATGAAAAATGGTTTGGATGGGTGGGTTTTCACCCCATTCCGAGACAGTGACCAAACTTTCATTCTTTTGACCTCAAATTATCCCAAATCTCGTTCGTGGCGTTTGAGGACACAAACAGATGAACTTGACAACATTATTGGACATTCTAGAATCCTCATGAAAAATGGTGTGGATGGGTGGGTTTTAACCCCATTCCGAGACAGTGACCAAACTTTCATTCTTTTGACCTCAAATTAGCCCAAATCTCGTTTGTGGCGGTTGAGGACACAAACAGATGAATTTGACAACATTATTGGACATTCTAGAATACTCATGAAAAATGGAGTGGATCGGTGCGTTTTCACCCCATTCCGAGACAGTGACCAAACTTTCATTCTTTTCACCTCAAATTAGCCCAAATCTGGTTTGTGGCCGTTCACTACCCAAACAGATGGATTTGACAACATTATTGCATATTCTAGAATCCTCATTAAAAATGAAGTGGATATGTGGGTATTCAGCCCATTCCAAGACAGTGACGAAACTTTCATTCTTTTGACCTCAAATTAGCCCAAATCTCGTTCGTGGCGGTTGAGGACACAAACAGATGAACTTGATTACATTGTTGGACATTCTAGAATCCTCATGAAAAATGGAGTGGATAGGTTGTTTTTCACCCCATTCCGAGACAGTGACCAAACTTTCATTCTTTTCAACTCAAATTAGCCCAAATCTCATTTGTGGCGGTTGAGGAGACAAACAGATGAATTTGACAACATTATTGGACATTCTAGAATCCTCATGAAAAATGGAGTGGATAGGTGGGTTTTCACCCCATTCCGAGACAGTGACCAAACTTTCATTCTTTTGACCTCAAATTAGCCCAAATCTTGTTTGTGACCATTCACGACCCAAACAGATGAATTTGACAACATTATTGCATATTCGAGAATCCTCATTAAAAATGAAGTGGATAGTTGGGTTTTCAGCCCATTCCGATACAGTGACGAAACTTTCATTTTTTTGACCTCAAATTAGCCCAAATCTCGTTCGTGGCCGTTAAAGACCCAAACAGATGATATTCTCGACATTATTGCACATTCTAGAATCCTCATGAAAAATGGGGTGGATAGGTGGGTTTCACCCCATTCTGAGACAGTGACAACACTTTCATTCTTTTGACCACAAATTAGCCCAAATCTTGTTTGTGGCAGTTCACGACCCAAACACATTAATTTGACAACATTATTGCACATTCTAGAATCCTCATTAAAAATGTAGTGGATAGGTGGGTTTTCACCCCATTCCGATACAGTGACCAAACTTTCATTCTTGTGACCTCAAATTAGACCAAATCTCGTTTGTGGCGGTTGAAGACACCAACAGATGAATTTCACACCATTATTGGATATTCTAGAATCCTCATTAAAAATGTAGTGGATAGGTGGGTTTTCACCCCATTCCGAGACAGTGACGAAACTTTGATTCTTTTGACGACAAATTAGCCCAAATCTTGTTAGTGGCCGTTCAAGACCTAAACAGAAGAATTTGACAACATCATTGCACATTCTTGAATCCTCATTAAAAATGGAGTGGATAGGTGGGTTTTCACCCCATTCCGAGACAGTGACCAAACTTTCATTCTTTTGACCTCAAATTAGCCCAAATCTCGTTTGTGGTGGTTGAGGACACAAACAGATGAATTTGACAACATTATTGGACATTCTACAATCCTCATGAAAAATGGAGTGGATGGGTGGGTTTTCACCCCATTCCGATACAGTGACCAAACTTTCAATCTTTTGACCTCAAATTAGACCAAATCTCGTTCGTGGCCGTTTAAGACCCAAACAGATGAATTTCTCGTCATTATTGGACATTCTTGAATCCTCATGAAAAATGGAGAGGATAGGTGGGTTTTCACCCCATTCCGAGACAGTGACCAAACTTTCATTCTTTTGTCCTCAAATTAGCCCAAATTTTATTTGTGGCCGTTCACGACCCAAACAGATGAATTTGACAACATTATTGCACATTCTAGAATCCTTATTGAAAATGAAGTGGATAGGTGGGTTTTCACCCCATTCCGAGACAGTGACCAAACTATCATTCTTCTGACCTCAAATTAGCTCAAATCTCGTTTGTGGCGGTTGAGGAGACAAACAGATGAATTTGACAACATTATTGGACATTCTTGAATCCTCATGAAAAATGGTGTGGATGGGTGGGTTTTCACCATATTCAGAGACAGTGACCAAACTTTCATTCTTTTGACCTCAAATTAGCTCAAATCTCGTTTGTGGCGGTTAAGGACACAAACAGAAGAATTTGACAACATCATTGCACATTCTTGAATCCTCATTAAAAATGGAGTGGATAGGTGGGTTTTCACCCCATTCCGAGACAGTGACCAAACTTTCATTCTTTTGACCTCAAATTAGCCCAAATCTCGTTTGTGGTGGTTGAGGACACAAACAGATGAATTTGACAATATTATTGGACATTCTAGAATCCTCAAGAAAAATGGGGTGGATAGGTGGGTTTCACCCCATTCTGAGAGAGTGACCACACTTTCATTCTTTTCACCTCAAATTAGCCCAATCTTGTTTGTGGCCGTTCACGACCCAAACACATTAATTTGACAACATTATTGCACATTCTAGAATCCTCATTAAAAATGTAGTGGATAGGTGGGTTTTCACCCCATTCCGATACAGTGACCAAACTTTCATTCTTGTGACCTCAAATTAGACCAAATCTCTTTCGTGGCGGTTGAAGACACCAACAGATGAATTTGACACCATTATTGGATATTCTAGAATCCTCATTAAAAATGTAGGGGATAGGTGGGTTTTCACCCCATTCCGAGACAGTGACCAAACTTTCATTCTTTTGACCTCAAATTAGCCCAAATATCGTTCGTGGCGGTTGAGGACACAAACAGATGAATTTGACAACATTATTTTACATTCTAGAATCCTCATGAAAAATGGAGCGGATAGGTGTGCTTTCTCCCCATTCCGAGACAGTGACCAAACATTCATTCTTTTGACCTCAAATTAGCCCAAATTTTGTTTGTGGCCGTTCACGACCCAAACAGATGAATTCGACAACATTATTGCATATTCTAGAATCCTCATTAAAAATGAAGTGGATATGTGGGTTCTCAGCCCATTTCGAGACAGTGACGAAACTTTCATTCTTTTGACCTCAAATTAGCCAAAATCTCGTTCGTGGCGATTGAGGACACAAACAGATGAACTTGACAACATTGTTGGACATTTTAGAATCCTTATGAAAAATGGAGTGGATAGGTTGTTTTTCACCCCATTCCGAGACAGTGACAAAACTTTCATTCTTTTGACCTCAAATTAGCCCAAATCTCGTTTGTGGCGGTTGAGGATACAAACAGATGAATTTGACAACATTATGGGACATTCTAGAATCCTCATGAAAAATAGTGTGGATGGGTGGGTTTTCACCCCATTCCGAGACAGTGACCAAACTTTCATTCTTTTGACCTCAAATTAACCCAAATCTCGTTTGTGGCGGTTGAGGACACAAACAGATGAATTTGACAACATTATTGGACATTCTAGAATCCTCATAAAAAATGGAGTGGATAGGTGGGTTTTCACCCCATTTCTAGATAGTGACCAAACTTTCATTCTTTTGACCTCAAATTAGCCAAAATCTCGTTTGTGGCTGTTGAGGAGACAAACAGATGAAGTTGACAACATTATTGGACATTCTAGAATCCTCATGAAAAATGGTGCGGATGGGTGGGTTTTCACCCCATTCCGAGACAGTGGCCAAACTTTCATTCTTTTGACCTCAAATTAGCCCAAATCTCGTTTGTGGTGGTTGAGGACACAAACAGTTGAATTTGACAACATTATTGGATATTCTAGAATCCTCAAGAAAAATGGAGTGGATAGGTGGGTTTTCACCCCATTCCGAGACAGTGACCAAACTTTCATTCTTTTGACCTCAAATTTGCCCAAATCTTGTTTGTGGCCGTTCAAGACCCAAACAGATGAATTTTACAACATTATTGGACATTCTAGAATCCTCATGAAAAATTGAGTGGATAGGTTGGTTTTCACCCCATTCCGAGACAGTGACCAAACTTTCATTCTTTTGACCTCAAATTAGCCCAAATCTCGTTCGTGGCGGTTGAGGACACAAACAGATGAACTTGACAACATTATGGGACATTCTAGAATCCTCATGAAAAATGATGTGGATGGGTGGGTTTTCACCCCATTCCGAGACAGTGACCAAACTTTCATTCTTTTGACCTCAAATTAGCCCAAATCTTGTTTGTGGCCCTTCACGACCCAAACAGATGAATTTGACAACATTATTGTATATTCTAGAACCCTCATTAAAAATGAAGTGGATATGTGGGTATTCAGCCCATTCCGAGACAGTGACGAAACTTTCATTCTTTTGACCTCAAATTAGCCCAAATCTCGTTCGTGGCGGTTGAGGACACAAACAGATGAACTTGATTACATTGTTGGACATTCTAGAATCCTCATGAAAAATGGAGTGGATAGGTTGTTTTTCACCCCATTCCGAGACAGAGACCAAACTTTCGTTCTTTTGACCTCAAATTAGCCCAAATCTCGTTTGTGACGGTTGAGGATACAAACAGATGAATTTGACAACATTATTAGACATTCTAGAATCCTCATGAAAAATGATGTGGATGGGTGGGTTTTCACCCCATTCCGAGACAGTGACCAAACTTTCATTCTTTTGACCTCAAATTAGCCCAAATCTTGTTTGTGGCCCTTCACGACCCAAACAGATGAATTTGACAACATTATTGTATATTCTAGAACCCTCATTAAAAATGAAGTGGATATGTGGGTATTCAGCCCATTCCGAGACAGTGACGAAACTTTCATTCTTTTGACCTCAAATTAGCCCAAATCTCGTTCGTGGCGGTTGAGGACACAAACAGATGAACTTGACAACATTGTTGGACATTCTAGAATCCTCATGAAAAATGGAGTGGATAGGTTGTTTTTCACCCCATTCTGAGACAGTGACCAAAACTTTCATTCTTTTTTACTTCAAATTAGCCCAAATCTCGTTTGTTGCGGTTGATGATACAAATAGATGAATTTGACAACATTATGGGACATTCTAGAATCCTCATGAAAAATGGTGTGGATGGGTGGGTTTTCACCCCATTCCGAGACAGTGACCAAACTTTCATTCTTTTGACCTCAAATTAGCCCAAATCTCGTTTGTGGTGGTTGAGGACACAAACAGATGAATTTGACAACATTATTGGATATTCTAGAATCCTCAAGAAAAATGGAGTGGATAGGTGGGTTTTCACCCCATTCTGAGACAGTGACCAAACTTTCATTCTTTTGACCTCAAATTAGCCCAAATCTCGTTCGTGGCGGTTGAGGACACAAACAGATGAACTTGACAACATTGTTGGACACTCTACAATCCTCATGAAAAATGGAGTGGATAGGTTGTTTTTCACCCCATTCTGAGACAGTGACCAAAACTTTCATTCTTTTGACGTCAAATTAGCCCAAATCTCGTTTGTGGCGGTTGAGGATACAAACAGATGAATTTGACAACATTATGGGACATTCTAGAATCCTCATGAAAAATGGTGTGGATGGGTGGGTTTTCACCCCATTCCGAGACAGTGACCAAACTTTCATTCTTTTGACCTCAAATTAGCCCAAATCTCGTTTGTGGTGGTTGAGGACACAAACAGATGAATTTGACAACATTATTGGACATTCTAGAATCCTCATGAAAAATGGGGTGGATAGGTGGGTTTCACCCCATTCTGGGACAGTGACCACACTTTCATTCTTTTCACCTCAAATTAGCCCAATCTTGTTTGTAGCCGTTCACGACCCAAACACATTAATTTGACAACATTAATGCACATTCTAGAATCCTCCTTAAAAATGTAGTGGATAGGTGGGTTTTCACCCTATTCCGATACAGTGACCAAACTTTCATTCTTGTGACCTCAAATTAGACCAAATCTCGTTCGTGGCGGTTGAAGACACCAACAGATGAATTTCACACCAATATTGGATATTCTAGAATCCTCATGAAAAATGGAGTGGATAGGTGGGTTTTCACCCCATTCCGATACAGTGACCAAACTTTCATTCTTTTGACCTCAAATTAGTCCAAATCTCGTCCGTGGTGGTTGAGGACAGAAACAGATGAATTTGACAACATTATTGGACATTCTAGAATCCTCATGAAAAATGGAGTGGATAGGTGGGTTTTCACCCCATTCCGAGACAGTGACCAAACTTTCATTCTTTTGACCTCATATTAGCCCAAAATTTTGTTTGTGGCCCTTCACGACCCAAACAGATGAATTTGACAACATTATTGCATATTCTAGAATCCTCATTAAAAATGAAGTGGATATGTGGGTTTTCAGCCCATTCCGAGACAGTGACGAAACTTTCATTCTTTTGACCGCAAATTAGCCCAAATCTCTTTCGTGGCGGTTGAGGACACAAACAGATGAACTTGACAACATTGTTGGACATTCTAGAATCCTCATGAAAAATGGAGTGGATAGGTTGTTTTTCACCCCATTCCGAGACAGTGACCAAACTTTCATTCTTTTGACCTCAAATTAGCCCAAATCTCATTTGTGGCGGTTGAGGATACAAACAGATGAATTTCACAACATTATGGGAGATTCTAGAATCCAAATGAAAAATGGTGTGGATGGGTGGGTTTTCACCCCATTCCGAGACAGTGACCAAACTTTCATTCTTTTGACCTCAAATTAGCCCAAATCTCGTTTGTGGTGGTTGAGGACACAAACAGATGAATTTGACAACATTATTGGATATTCTAGAATCCTCAAGAAAAATGGAGTGGATAGGTGGGTTTTCACCCCATTCTGAGACAGTGACCAAACTTTCATTCTTTTGACCTCAAATTAGCCCAAATCTCGTTCGTGGCGGTTGAGGACACAAACAGATGAACTTGACAACATTGTTGGACACTCTACAATCCTCATGAAAAATGGAGTGGATAGGTTGTTTTTCACCCCATTCTGAGACAGTGACCAAAACTTTCATTCTTTTGACGTCAAATTAGCCCAAATCTCGTTTGTGGCGGTTGAGGATACAAACAGATGAATTTGACAACATTATGGGACATTCTAGAATCCTCATGAAAAATGGTGTGGATGGGTGGGTTTTCACCCCATTCCGAGACAGTGACCAAACTTTCATTCTTTTGACCTCAAATTAGCCCAAATCTCGTTTGTGGTGGTTGAGGACACAAACAGATGAATTTGACAACATTATTGGACATTCTAGAATCCTCATGAAAAATGGGGTGGATAGGTGGGTTTCACCCCATTCTGGGACAGTGACCACACTTTCATTCTTTTCACCTCAAATTAGCCCAATCTTGTTTGTAGCCGTTCACGACCCAAACACATTAATTTGACAACATTAATGCACATTCTAGAATCCTCCTTAAAAATGTAGTGGATAGGTGGGTTTTCACCCTATTCCGATACAGTGACCAAACTTTCATTCTTGTGACCTCAAATTAGACCAAATCTCGTTCGTGGCGGTTGAAGACACCAACAGATGAATTTCACACCAATATTGGATATTCTAGAATCCTCATGAAAAATGGAGTGGATAGGTGGGTTTTCACCCCATTCCGATACAGTGACCAAACTTTCATTCTTTTGACCTCAAATTAGTCCAAATCTCGTCCGTGGTGGTTGAGGACAGAAACAGATGAATTTGACAACATTATTGGACATTCTAGAATCCTCATGAAAAATGGAGTGGATAGGTGGGTTTTCACCCCATTCCGAGACAGTGACCAAACTTTCATTCTTTTGACCTCATATTAGCCCAAAATTTTGTTTGTGGCCCTTCACGACCCAAACAGATGAATTTGACAACATTATTGCATATTCTAGAATCCTCATTAAAAATGAAGTGGATATGTGGGTTTTCAGCCCATTCCGAGACAGTGACGAAACTTTCATTCTTTTGACCGCAAATTAGCCCAAATCTCTTTCGTGGCGGTTGAGGACACAAACAGATGAACTTGACAACATTGTTGGACATTCTAGAATCCTCATGAAAAATGGAGTGGATAGGTTGTTTTTCACCCCATTCCGAGACAGTGACCAAACTTTCATTCTTTTGACCTCAAATTAGCCCAAATCTCATTTGTGGCGGTTGAGGATACAAACAGATGAATTTCACAACATTATGGGAGATTCTAGAATCCAAATGAAAAATGGTGTGGATGGGTGGGTTTTCACCCCATTCCGAGAGAGTGACCAAACTTTCATTCTTTTGACCTCAAATTAGCCCAAATCTCGTTCGTGGCGGTTGAGGACACAAACAGATGAATTTGACAACATTATTGGACTTTCTAGAATCCTCATGAAAATGGAGTGGATAGGTGGGTTTTTACCCCATTCCGAGAGAGTGACCAAACTTTCATTCTTTTGACCTCAAATTAGCCCAAATCTCGTTCGTGGCGGTTGAGGACACAAACAGATGAATTTGACAACATTATTGGACATTCTAGAATCCTAATGAAAATGGGGTGGATAGGTGGGTTTTTACCCCATTCCGAGATAGTGACCAAACTTTCATTCTTTTGACCTCAAATTAGCCCAAATCTTGTTTGTGGCCCTTCACGACCCAAACAGATGAATTTGACAACATTATTGTATATTCTAGAACCCTCATTAAAAATGAAGTGGATATGTGGGTATTCAGCCCATTCCGAGACAGTGACGAAACTTTCATTCTTTTGACCTCAAATTAGCCCAAATCTCGTTCGTGGCGGTTGAGGACACAAACAGATGAACTTGATTACATTGTTGGACATTCTAGAATCCTCATGAAAAATGGAGTGGATAGGTTGTTTTTCACCCCATTCCGAGACAGTGACCAAACTTTCATTCTTTTGACCTCAAATTAGCCCAAATCTCGTTTGTGGCGGTTGAGGACACAAACAGATGAATTTGACAACATTATTGGACATTCTAGAATCCTCATGAAAAATGGAGTGGATAGGTGGGTTTTCACCCCATTTCTAGATAGTGACCAAACTTTCATTCTTTTGACCTCAAATTAGCCCAAATCTCGTTCGTGGCGGTTGAGGACACAAACAGATGAACTTGACAACATTATTGGACATTCTAGAATCCTCATGAAAAATGGAGTGGATAGGTGGGTTTTCACCCCATTTCTAGATAGTGACCAAACTTTCATTCTTTTGACCTCAAATTAGCCCAAATCTCGTTCGTGGCGGTTGAGGACACAAACAGATGAACTTGACAACATTATGGGACATTCTTGAATCCTCATGAAAATTGGTGTGGATGGGTGGGTTTTCACCCCATTCCGAGACAGTGACCAAACTTTCATTCTTTTGACCTCAAATTAGCCCAAATATCGTTTGTGGCGGTTGAGGACACAAACAGATGAATTTGACAACATTCTTGGACATTCTAGAATCCTCATGAAAAATGGAGCGAATCGGTGGTTTTTCACCCCATTTCAAGACAGTGGCCAAACTTTCATTCTTTTGACCTCAAATTAGCCCAAATCTCGTTCGTGGCGGTTGAGGACACAAACAGATGAACTTGACAACATTATGGGACATTCTAGAATCCTCATGAAAAATGATGTGGATGGGTGGGTTTTCACCCCATTCCGAGACAGTGACCAAACTTTCATTCTTTTGACCTCAAATTAGCCCAAATCTTGTTTGTGGCCCTTCACGACCCAAACAGATGAATTTGACAACATTATTGTATATTCTAGAACCCTCATTAAAAATGAAGTGGATATGTGGGTATTCAGCCCATTCCGAGACAGTGACGAAACTTTCATTCTTTTGACCTCAAATTAGCCCAAATCTCGTTCGTGGCGGTTGAGGACACAAACAGATGAACTTGATTACATTGTTGGACATTCTAGAATCCTCATGAAAAATGGAGTGGATAGGTTGTTTTTCACCCCATTCCGAGACAGAGACCAAACTTTCGTTCTTTTGACCTCAAATTAGCCCAAATCTCGTTTGTGACGGTTGAGGATACAAACAGATGAATTTGACAACATTATTGGACATTCTAGAATCCTCATGAAAAATGATGTGGATGGGTGGGTTTTCACCCCATTCCGAGACAGTGACCAAACTTTCATTCTTTTGACCTCAAATTAGCCCAAATCTTGTTTGTGGCCCTTCACGACCCAAACAGATGAATTTGACAACATTATTGTATATTCTAGAACCCTCATTAAAAATGAAGTGGATATGTGGGTATTCAGCCCATTCCGAGACAGTGACGAAACTTTCATTCTTTTGACCTCAAATTAGCCCAAATCTCGTTCGTGGCGGTTGAGGACACAAACAGATGAACTTGACAACATTGTTGGACATTCTAGAATCCTCATGAAAAATGGAGTGGATAGGTTGTTTTTCACCCCATTCTGAGACAGTGACCAAAACTTTCATTCTTTTTTACTTCAAATTAGCCCAAATCTCGTTTGTTGCGGTTGATGATACAAATAGATGAATTTGACAACATTATGGGACATTCTAGAATCCTCATGAAAAATGGTGTGGATGGGTGGGTTTTCACCCCATTCCGAGACAGTGACCAAACTTTCATTCTTTTGACCTCAAATTAGCCCAAATCTCGTTTGTGGTGGTTGAGGACACAAACAGATGAATTTGACAACATTATTGGATATTCTAGAATCCTCAAGAAAAATGGAGTGGATAGGTGGGTTTTCACCCCATTCTGAGACAGTGACCAAACTTTCATTCTTTTGACCTCAAATTAGCCCAAATCTCGTTCGTGGCGGTTGAGGACACAAACAGATGAACTTGACAACATTGTTGGACACTCTACAATCCTCATGAAAAATGGAGTGGATAGGTTGTTTTTCACCCCATTCTGAGACAGTGACCAAAACTTTCATTCTTTTGACGTCAAATTAGCCCAAATCTCGTTTGTGGCGGTTGAGGATACAAACAGATGAATTTGACAACATTATGGGACATTCTAGAATCCTCATGAAAAATGGTGTGGATGGGTGGGTTTTCACCCCATTCCGAGACAGTGACCAAACTTTCATTCTTTTGACCTCAAATTAGCCCAAATCTCGTTTGTGGTGGTTGAGGACACAAACAGATGAATTTGACAACATTATTGGACATTCTAGAATCCTCATGAAAAATGGGGTGGATAGGTGGGTTTCACCCCATTCTGGGACAGTGACCACACTTTCATTCTTTTCACCTCAAATTAGCCCAATCTTGTTTGTAGCCGTTCACGACCCAAACACATTAATTTGACAACATTAATGCACATTCTAGAATCCTCCTTAAAAATGTAGTGGATAGGTGGGTTTTCACCCTATTCCGATACAGTGACCAAACTTTCATTCTTGTGACCTCAAATTAGACCAAATCTCGTTCGTGGCGGTTGAAGACACCAACAGATGAATTTCACACCAATATTGGATATTCTAGAATCCTCATGAAAAATGGAGTGGATAGGTGGGTTTTCACCCCATTCCGATACAGTGACCAAACTTTCATTCTTTTGACCTCAAATTAGTCCAAATCTCGTCCGTGGTGGTTGAGGACAGAAACAGATGAATTTGACAACATTATTGGACATTCTAGAATCCTCATGAAAAATGGAGTGGATAGGTGGGTTTTCACCCCATTCCGAGACAGTGACCAAACTTTCATTCTTTTGACCTCATATTAGCCCAACATTTTGTTTGTGGCCCTTCACGACCCAAACAGATGAATTTGACAACATTATTGCATATTCTAGAATCCTCATTAAAAATGAAGTGGATATGTGGGTTTTCAGCCCATTCCGAGACAGTGACGAAACTTTCATTCTTTTGACCGCAAATTAGCCCAAATCTCTTTCGTGGCGGTTGAGGACACAAACAGATGAACTTGACAACATTGTTGGACATTCTAGAATCCTCATGAAAAATGGAGTGGATAGGTTGTTTTTCACCCCATTCCGAGACAGTGACCAAACTTTCATTCTTTTGACCTCAAATTAGCCCAAATCTCATTTGTGGCGGTTGAGGATACAAACAGATGAATTTCACAACATTATGGGAGATTCTAGAATCCAAATGAAAAATGGTGTGGATGGGTGGGTTTTCACCCCATTCCGAGAGAGTGACCAAACTTTCATTCTTTTGACCTCAAATTAGCCCAAATCTCGTTCGTGGCGGTTGAGGACACAAACAGATGAATTTGACAACATTATTGGACTTTCTAGAATCCTCATGAAAATGGAGTGGATAGGTGGGTTTTTACCCCATTCCGAGAGAGTGACCAAACTTTCATTCTTTTGACCTCAAATTAGCCCAAATCTCGTTCGTGGCGGTTGAGGACACAAACAGATGAATTTGACAACATTATTGGACATTCTAGAATCCTAATGAAAATGGGGTGGATAGGTGGGTTTTTACCCCATTCCGAGATAGTGACCAAACTTTCATTCTTTTGACCTCAAATTAGCCCAAATCTTGTTTGTGGCCCTTCACGACCCAAACAGATGAATTTGACAACATTATTGTATATTCTAGAACCCTCATTAAAAATGAAGTGGATATGTGGGTATTCAGCCCATTCCGAGACAGTGACGAAACTTTCATTCTTTTGACCTCAAATTAGCCCAAATCTCGTTCGTGGCGGTTGAGGACACAAACAGATGAACTTGATTACATTGTTGGACATTCTAGAATCCTCATGAAAAATGGAGTGGATAGGTTGTTTTTCACCCCATTCCGAGACAGTGACCAAACTTTCATTCTTTTGACCTCAAATTAGCCCAAATCTCGTTTGTGGCGGTTGAGGACACAAACAGATGAATTTGACAACATTATTGGACATTCTAGAATCCTCATGAAAAATGGAGTGGATAGGTGGGTTTTCACCCCATTTCTAGATAGTGACCAAACTTTCATTCTTTTGACCTCAAATTAGCCCAAATCTCGTTCGTGGCGGTTGAGGACACAAACAGATGAACTTGACAACATTATTGGACATTCTAGAATCCTCATGAAAAATGGCGTGGATAGGTGGGTTTTCACCCCATTTCTAGATAGTGACCAAACTTTCATTCTTTTGACCTCAAATTAGCCCAAATCTCGTTCGTGGCGGTTGAGGACACAAACAGATGAACTTGACAACATTATGGGACATTCTTGAATCCTCATGAAAATTGGTGTGGATGGGTGGGTTTTCACCCCATTCCGAGACAGTGACCAAACTTTCATTCTTTTGACCTCAAATTAGCCCAAATATCGTTTGTGGCGGTTGAGGACACAAACAGATGAATTTGACAACATTCTTGGACATTCTAGAATCCTCATGAAAAATGGAGCGAATCGGTGGTTTTTCACCCCATTTCAAGACAGTGGCCAAACTTTCATTCTTTTGACCTCAAATTAGCCCAAATCTCGTTCGTGGCGGTTGAGGACACAAACAGATGAACTTGACAACATTATGGGACATTCTAGAATCCTCATGAAAAATGATGTGGATGGGTGGGTTTTCACCCCATTCCGAGACAGTGACCAAACTTTCATTCTTTTGACCTCAAATTAGCCCAAATCTTGTTTGTGGCCCTTCACGACCCAAACAGATGAATTTGACAACATTATTGTATATTCTAGAACCCTCATTAAAAATGAAGTGGATATGTGGGTATTCAGCCCATTCCGAGACAGTGACGAAACTTTCATTCTTTTGACCTCAAATTAGCCCAAATCTCGTTCGTGGCGGTTGAGGACACAAACAGATGAACTTGATTACATTGTTGGACATTCTAGAATCCTCATGAAAAATGGAGTGGATAGGTTGTTTTTCACCCCATTCCGAGACAGAGACCAAACTTTCGTTCTTTTGACCTCAAATTAGCCCAAATCTCGTTTGTGACGGTTGAGGATACAAACAGATGAATTTGACAACATTATTGGACATTCTAGAATCCTCATGAAAAATGATGTGGATGGGTGGGTTTTCACCCCATTCCGAGACAGTGACCAAACTTTCATTCTTTTGACCTCAAATTAGCCCAAATCTTGTTTGTGGCCCTTCACGACCCAAACAGATGAATTTGACAACATTATTGTATATTCTAGAACCCTCATTAAAAATGAAGTGGATATGTGGGTATTCAGCCCATTCCGAGACAGTGACGAAACTTTCATTCTTTTGACCTCAAATTAGCCCAAATCTCGTTCGTGGCGGTTGAGGACACAAACAGATGAACTTGACAACATTGTTGGACATTCTAGAATCCTCATGAAAAATGGAGTGGATAGGTTGTTTTTCACCCCATTCTGAGACAGTGACCAAAACTTTCATTCTTTTTTACTTCAAATTAGCCCAAATCTCGTTTGTTGCGGTTGATGATACAAATAGATGAATTTGACAACATTATGGGACATTCTAGAATCCTCATGAAAAATGGTGTGGATAGGTGGGTTTTCACCCCATTCCGAGACAGTGACCAAACTTTCATTCTTTTGACCTCAAAGTAGCCCAAATCTCGTTTGTGGTGGTTGAGGACACAAACAGATGAATTTGACAACATTATTGGATATTCTAGAATCCTCAAGAAAAATGGAGTGGATAGGTGGGTTTTCACCCCATTCTGAGACAGTGACCAAACTTTCATTCTTTTGACCTCAAATTAGCCCAAATCTCGTTCGTGGCGGTTGAGGACACAAACAGATGAACTTGACAACATTGTTGGACACTCTACAATCCTCATGAAAAATGGAGTGGATAGGTTGTTTTTCACCCCATTCTGAGACAGTGACCAAAACTTTCATTCTTTTGACGTCAAATTAGCCCAAATCTCGTTTGTGGCGGTTGAGGATACAAACAGATGAATTTGACAACATTATGGGACATTCTAGAATCCTCATGAAAAATGGTGTGGATGGGTGGGTTTTCACCCCATTCCGAGACAGTGACCAAACTTTCATTCTTTTGACCTCAAATTAGCCCAAATCTCGTTTGTGGTGGTTGAGGACACAAACAGATGAATTTGACAACATTATTGGACATTCTAGAATCCTCATGAAAAATGGGGTGGATAGGTGGGTTTCACCCCATTCTGGGACAGTGACCACACTTTCATTCTTTTCACCTCAAATTAGCCCAATCTTGTTTGTAGCCGTTCACGACCCAAACACATTAATTTGACAACATTAATGCACATTCTAGAATCCTCCTTAAAAATGTAGTGGATAGGTGGGTTTTCACCCTATTCCGATACAGTGACCAAACTTTCATTCTTGTGACCTCAAATTAGACCAAATCTCGTTCGTGGCGGTTGAAGACACCAACAGATGAATTTCACACCAATATTGGATATTCTAGAATCCTCATGAAAAATGGAGTGGATAGGTGGGTTTTCACCCCATTCCGATACAGTGACCAAACTTTCATTCTTTTGACCTCAAATTAGTCCAAATCTCGTCCGTGGTGGTTGAGGACAGAAACAGATGAATTTGACAACACTATTGGACATTCTAGAATCCTCATGAAAAATGGAGTGGATAGATGGGTTTTCACCCCATTCCGAGACAGTGACCAAACTTTCATTCTTTTGACCTCATATTAGCCCAAAATTTTGTTTGTGGCCCTTCACGACCCAAACAGATGAATTTGACAACATTATTGCATATTCTAGAATCCTCATTAAAAATGAAGTGGATATGTGGGTTTTCAGCCCATTCCGAGACAGTGACGAAACTTTCATTCTTTTGACCGCAAATTAGCCCAAATCTCTTTCGTGGCGGTTGAGGACACAAACAGATGAACTTGACAACATTGTTGGACATTCTAGAATCCTCATGAAAAATGGAGTGGATAGGTTGTTTTTCACCCCATTCCGAGACAGTGACCAAACTTTCATTCTTTTGACCTCAAATTAGCCCAAATCTCATTTGTGGCGGTTGAGGATACAAACAGATGAATTTCACAACATTATGGGAGATTCTAGAATCCACATGAAAAATGGTGTGGATGGGTGGGTTTTCACCCCATTCCGAGAGAGTGACCAAACTTTCATTCTTTTGACCTCAAATTAGCCCAAATCTCGTTCGTGGCGGTTGAGGACACAAACAGATGAATTTGACAACATTATTGGACTTTCTAGAATCCTCATGAAAATGGAGTGGATAGGTGGGTTTTTACCCCATTCCGAGAGAGTGACCAAACTTTCATTCTTTTGACCTCAAATTAGCCCAAATCTCGTTCGTGGCGGTTGAGGACACAAACAGATGAATTTGACAACATTATTGGACATTCTAGAATCCTAATGAAAATGGGGTGGATAGGTGGGTTTTTACCCCATTCCGAGATAGTGACCAAACTTTCATTCTTTTGACCTCAAATTAGCCCAAATCTTGTTTGTGGCCCTTCACGACCAAAACATATGAATTTGACAACATTATTGCATATTCTAGAATCCTCATTAAAAATGAAGTGGATATGTGGGTTTTCAGCCCATTCCGAGACAGTGACGAAACTTTCATTCTTTTGACCTCAAATTAGCCCAAATCTCGTTCGTGGCGGTTGAGGACACAAACAGATGAACTTGACAACATTGTTGGACATTCTAGAATCCTCATGAAAAATGGAGTGGATAGGTTGTTTTTCACCCCATTCTGAGACAGTGACCAAAACTTTCATTCTTTTGACTTCAAATTAGCCCAAATATCGTTTGTGGAGGTTGAGGATACAAACAGATGAATTTGACAACATTATGGGACATTCTAGAATCCTCATGAAAAATGGTGTGGATGGGTGGGTTTTCACCCCATTCCGAGACAGTGACCAAACTTTCATTCTTTTGACCTCAAATTAGCCCAAATCTCGTTTGTGGTGGTTGAGGACACAAACAGATGAATTTGACAACATTATTGGATATTCTAGAATCCTCAAGAAAAATGGAGTGGATAGGTGGGTTTTCACCCCATTCCGAGACAGTGACCAAACTTTCATTCTTTTGACCTCAAATTAGCCCAAATCTCGTTCGTAGCGGTTGAGGACACAAACATATGAACTTGACAACATTGTTGGACATTCTACAATCCTCATGAAAAATGGAGTGGATAGGTTGTTTTTCACCCCATTCTGAGACAGTGACCAAAACTTTCATTCTTTTGACCTCAAATTAGCCCAAATCTCGTTTGTGGCGGTTGAGGATACAAACAGATGAATTTGACAACATTATGGGACATTCTAGAATCCTCATGAAAAATGGTGTGGATGGGTGGGTTTTCACCCCATTCTGAGACAGTGACCAAACTTTTAATCTTTTGACCTCAAATTAGCCCAAATCTCGTTTGTGGTGGTTGAGGACACAAACAGATGAATTTGACAACATTATTGGACATTCTAGAATCCTCATGAAAAATGGGGTGGATAGGTGGGTTTCACCCCATTCTGAGACAGTGACCACACTTTCATTCTTTTCACCTCAAATTAGCCCAATCTTGTTTGTAGCCGTTCACGACCCAAACACATTAATTTGACAACATTAATGCACATTCTAGAATCCTCATTAAAAATGTAGTGGATAGGTGGGTTTTCACCCCATTCCGATACAGTGACCAAACTTTCATTCTTGTGACCTCAAATTAGACCAAATCTCGTTCGTGGCGGTTGAAGACACCAACAGATGAATTTCACCCCATTATTGGATATTCTAGACTCCTCATGAAAAATGGAGTGGATGGGTGGATTTTCACCCCATTCCGATACAGTGACCAAACTTTCATTCTTTTGACCTCAAATTAGTCCAAATCTCGTCCGTGGTGGTTGAGGACAGAAACAGATGAATTTGACAACATTATTGGACATTCTAGAATCCTCATGAAAAATGGAGTGGATCGGTGGGTTTTCACCCCATTCCGAGACAGTGACCAAACTTTCATTCTTTTGACCTCAGATTAGCCCAAAATTTTGTTTGTGGCCCTTCACGACCCAAACAGATGAATTTGACAACATTATTGCATATTCTAGAAGTGGATATGTGGGTATTCAGCCCATTCCGAGACAGTGACGAAACTTTCATTCTTTTAACCGCAAATTAGCCCAAATCTCTTTCGTGGCGGTTGAGGACACAAACAGATGAACTTGACAACATTGTTGGACATTCTAGAATCCTCATGAAAAATGGAGTGGATAGGTTGTTTTTCTCCCCATTCCGAGACAGTGACCAAACTTTCATTCTTTTGACCTCAAATTAGCCCAAATCTCATTTGTGGCGGTTGAGGATACAAACAGATGAATTTGACAACATTATGGGAGATTCTAGGATCAACATGAAAAATGGTGTGGATGGGTGGGTTTTCACCCCATTCCGAGAGAGTGACCAAACTTTCATTCTTTTGACCTCAAATTAGCCCAAATCTCGTTCGTGGCGGTTGAGGACACAACAGATGAATTTGACAACATTATTGGACATTCTAGAATCCTCATGAAAATGGAGTGGATAGGTGGGTTTTTACCCCATTCCGAGACAGTGACCAAACTTTCATTCTTTTGACCTCAAATTAGCCCAAATCTCATTTGTGGCGGTTGAGGATACAAACAGATGAATTTGACAACATTATTGGACATTCTAGAATCCTCATGAAAAATGGAGCGGATAGGTGGGTTTTCACCCCATTCCGAGACAGTGACCAAACTTTCATTCTTTTGACCTCAAATTAGCCCAAATCTCGTTTGTGGTGGTTGAGGACACAAACAGATGAATTTGACAACATTATTGGACATTCTAGAATCCTCATGAAAAATGCAGTGGATAGGTGGGTTTTCACCCCATTCCGATACAGTGACAAAACTTTCATTGTTTTGACCTCAAATTAGCCCAAATCTTGTTTGTGGTGGTTGAGGACACAAACAGATGAATTTGACAACATTATTGGACATTCTAGAATCCTCATGAAAAATGGAGGGGATAGGTGGGTTTTCACCCCATTCCGAGACAGTGACCAAACTTTCATTCTTTTGACCTCAAATTAGCCCAAATCTCGTTCGTGGCGGTTGAGGACACAAACAGTTGAATTTGACAACATTATTGGACATTCTAGAATCCTCATGAAAAATGGAGCGGATATGTCAGTTTTCACCCCATTCCGAGACAGTGACCAAACTTTCATTCTTTTGACCTCAAATTAGCCCAAATCTCGTTCGTGGTGGTTGAGGACACAAACAGATGAATTTGACAACATTATTGGACATTCTAGAATCCTCATGAAAAATGGAGGGGATAGGTGGGTTTTCACCCCATTCCGAGACAGTGACCAAACTTTCATTCTTTTGACCTAAAATTATCCCAAATCTCGTTCGTGGTGGTTGAGGACACAAACAGATGAATTTGACAACATTATTGGACATTCTAGAATCCTCATGAAAAATGGAGGGGATAGGTGGGTTTTCACCCCATTCCGATACAGTAACCAAACTTTCATTCTTGTGACCTCAAATTAGACCAAATCTCGTTCGTGGCGGTTGAAGACACCAACAGATGAATTTCACACCATTATTGGATATTCTAGAATCCTCATTAAAAATGTAGGGGATAGGTGGGTTTTCACCCCATTCCGAGACAGTGACCAAACTTTCATTCTTTTGACCTCAAATTAGCCCAAATCTCGTTCGTGGCGGTTGAGGACACAAACAGTTGAATTTGACAACATTATTGGACATTCTAGAATCCTCATGAAAAATGGAGCGGATAGGTCGGTTTTCACCCCATTCCGAGACAGTGACCAAACTTTCATTCTTTTGACCTCAAATTAGCCCAAATCTCGTTCGTGGTGGTTGAGGACACAAACAGATGAATTTGACAACATTAATGGACATTCTAGAATCCTCATGAAAAATGGAGGGGATAGGTGGGTTTTCACCCCATTCCGAGACAGTGACCAAACTTTCATTCTTTTGACCTCAAATTAGCCCAAATATCGTTCGTGGCGGTTGAGGACACAAACAGATGAATTTGACAACATTATTGGACATTCTAGAATCCTCATGAAAAATGGAGCGGACAGGTGGGTTTTCACCCCATTCCGAGACAGTGACCAAACTTTCATTCTTTTGACCTAAAATTAGCCCAAATATCGTTCGTGGCGGTTGAGGACACAAACAGATGAATTTGACAACATTATTGGACATTCTAGAATCCTCATGAAAAATGGAGGGGATAGGTGGGTTTTCACCCCATTCCGATACAGTAACCAAACTTTCATTCTTGTGACCTCAAATTAGACCAAATCTCGTTCGTGGCGGTTGAAGACACCAACAGATGAATTTCACACCATTATTGGATATTCTAGAATCCTCATTAAAAATGTAGGGGATAGGTGGGTTTTCACCCCATTCCGAGACAGTGACCAAACTTTCATTCTTTTGACCTCAAATTAGCCCAAATCTCGTTCGTGGCGGTTGAGGACACAAACAGTTGAATTTGACAACATTATTGGACATTCTAGAATCCTCATGAAAAATGGAGCGGATAGGTCGGTTTTCACCCCATTCCGAGACAGTGACCAAACTTTCATTCTTTTGACCTCAAATTAGCCCAAATCTCGTTCGTGGTGGTTGAGGACACAAACAGATGAATTTGACAACATTATTGGACATTCTAGAATCCTCATGAAAAATGGAGGGGATAGGTGGGTTTTCACCCCATTCCGAGACAGTGACCAAACTTTCATTCTTTTGACCTAAAATTAGCCCAAATATCGTTCGTGGCGGTTGAGGACACAAACAGATGAATTTGACAACATTATTGGACATTCTAGAATCCTCATGAAAAATGGAGCGGACAGGTGGGTTTTCACCCCATTCCGAGACAGTGACCAAACTTTCATTCTTTTGACCTAAAATTAGCCCAAATATCGTTCGTGGCGGTTGAGGACACAAACAGATGAATTTGACAACATTATTGGACATTCTAGAATCCTCATGAAAAATGGAGGGGATAGGTGGGTTTTCACCCCATTCCGAGACAGTGACCAAACTTTCATTCTTTTGACCTAAAATTAGCCCAAATATCGTTCGTGGCGGTTGAGGACACAAACAGATGAATTTGACAACATTATTGGACATTCTAGAATCCTCATGAAAAATGGAGGGGATAGGTGGGTTTTCACCCCATTCCGAGACAGTGACCAAACTTTCATTCTTTTGACCTAAAATTAGCCCAAATATCGTTCGTGGCGGTTGAGGACACAAACAGATGAATTTGACAACATTATTGGACATTCTAGAATCCTCATGAAAAATGGAGGGGATAGGTGGGTTTTCACCCCATTCCGATACAGTAACCAAACTTTCATTCTTGTGACCTCAAATTAGACCAAATCTCGTTCGTGGCGGTTGAAGACACCAACAGATGAATTTCACACCATTATTGGATATTCTAGAATCCTCATTAAAAATGTTGGGGATAGGTGGGTTTTCACCCCATTCCGAGACAGTGACCAAACTTTCATTCTTTTGACCTCAAATTAGCCCAAATCTCGTTCGTGGCGGTTGAGGACACAAACAGTTGAATTTGACAACATTATTGGACATTCTTGAATCCTCATGAAAAATGGAGCGGATAGGTCGGTTTTCACCCCATTCCGAGACAGTGACCAAACTTTCATTCTTTTGACCTCAAATTAGCCCAAATCTCGTTCGTGGTGGTTGAGGACACAAACAGATGAATTTGACAACATTATTGGACATTCTAGAATCCTCATGAAAAATGGAGGGGATAGGTGGGTTTTCACCCCATTCCGAGACAGTGACCAAACTTTCATTCTTTTGACCTAAAATTAGCCCAAATATCGTTCGTGGCGGTTGAGGACACAAACAGATGAATTTGACAACATTATTGGACATTCTAGAATCCTCATGAAAAATGGAGGGGATAGGTGGGTTTTCACCCCATTCCGAGACAGTGACCAAACTTTCATTCTTTTGACCTAAAATTATCCCAAATCTCGTTCGTGGTGGTTGAGGACACAAACAGATGAAGTTGACAACATTATTGGACATTCTAGAATCCTCATGAAAAATGGAGGGGATAGGTGGGTTTTCACCCCATTCCGATACAGTAACCAAACTTTCATTCTTGTGACCTCAAATTAGACCAAATCTCGTTCGTGGCGGTTGAAGACACCAACAGATGAATTTCACACCATTATTGGATATTCTAGAATCCTCATTAAAAATGTTGGGGATAGGTGGGTTTTCACCCCATTCCGAGACAGTGACCAAACTTTCATTCTTTTGACCTCAAATTAGCCCAAATCTCGTTCGTGGCGGTTGAGGACACAAACAGTTGAATTTGACAACATTATTGGACATTCTAGAATCCTCATGAAAAATGGAGCGGATAGGTCGGTTTTCACCCCATTCCGAGACAGTGACCAAACTTTCATTCTTTTGACCTCAAATTAGCCCAAATCTCGTTCGTGGTGGTTGAGGACACAAACAGATGAATTTGACAACATTATTGGACATTCTAGAATCCTCATGAAAAATGGAGGGGATAGGTGGGTTTTCACCCCATTCCGAGACAGTGACCAAACTTTCATTCTTTTGACCTAAAATTAGCCCAAATATCGTTCGTGGCGGTTGAGGACACAAACAGATGAATTTGACAACATTATTGGACATTCTAGAATCCTCATGAAAAATGGAGGGGATAGGTGGGTTTTCACCCCATTCCGAGACAGTGACCAAACTTTCATTCTTTTGACCTAAAATTATCCCAAATCTCGTTCGTGGTGGTTGAGGACACAAACAGATGAAGTTGACAACATTATTGGACATTCTAGAATCCTCATGAAAAATGGAGGGGATAGGTGGGTTTTCACCCCATTCCGATACAGTAACCAAACTTTCATTCTTGTGACCTCAAATTAGACCAAATCTCGTTCGTGGCGGTTGAAGACACCAACAGATGAATTTCACACCATTATTGGATATTCTAGAATCCTCATTAAAAATGTTGGGGATAGGTGGGTTTTCACCCCATTCCGAGACAGTGACCAAACTTTCATTCTTTTGACCTCAAATTAGCCCAAATCTCGTTCGTGGCGGTTGAGGACACAAACAGTTGAATTTGACAACATTATTGGACATTCTAGAATCCTCATGAAAAATGGAGCGGATAGGTCGGTTTTCACCCCATTCCGAGACAGTGACCAAACTTTCATTCTTTTGACCTCAAATTAGCCCAAATCTCGTTCGTGGTGGTTGAGGACACAAACAGATGAAGTTGACAACATTATTGGACATTCTAGAATCCTCATGAAAAATGGAGGGGATAGGTGGGTTTTCACCCCATTCCGAGACAGTGACCAAACTTTCATTCTTTTGACCTAAAATTAGCCCAAATATCGTTCGTGGCGGTTGAGGACACAAACAGATGAATTTGACAACATTATTGGACATTCTAGAATCCTCATGAAAAATGGAGGGTATAGGTGGGTTTTCACCCCATTCCGAGACAGTGACCAAACTTTCATTCTTTTGACCTCAAATTAGCCCAAATCTCGTTCGTGGTGGTTGAGGACACAAACAGATGAATTTGACAACATTATTGGACATTCTAGAATCCTCATGAAAAATGGAGCGGACAGGTGGGTTTTCACCCCATTCCGAGACAGTGACCAAACTTTCATTCTTGTGACCTCAAATTAGCCCAAATATCGTTCGTGGCGGTTGAGGACACAAACAGATGAATTTGACAACATTATTGGACATTCTAGAATCCTCATGAAAAATGGAGGGGATAGGTGGGTTTTCACCCCATTCCGAGACAGTGACCAAACTTTCATTCTTTTGACCTAAAATTATCCCAAATCTCGTTCGTGGTGGTTGAGGACACAAACAGATGAAGTTGACAACATTATTGGACATTCTAGAATCCTCATGAAAAATGGAGGGGATAGGTGGGTTTTCACCCCATTCCGATACAGTAACCAAACTTTCATTCTTGTGACCTCAAATTAGACCAAATCTCGTTCGTGGCGGTTGAAGACACCAACAGATGAATTTCACACCATTATTGGATATTCTAGAATCCTCATGAAAAATGGAGGGGATAGGTGGGTTTTCACCCCATTCCGAGACAGTGACCAAACTTTCATTCTTTTGACCTAAAATTAGCCCAAATATCGTTCGTGGCGGTTGAGGACACAAACAGATGAATTTGACAACATTATTGGACATTCTAGAATCCTCATGAAAAATGGAGGGGATAGGTGGGTTTTCACCCCATTCCGATACAGTAACCAAACTTTCATTCTTGTGACCTCAAATTAGACCAAATCTCGTTCGTGGCGGTTGAAGACACCAACAGATGAATTTCACACCATTATTGGATATTCTAGAATCCTCATTAAAAATGTTGGGGATAGGTGGGTTTTCACCCCATTCCGAGACAGTGACCAAACTTTCATTCTTTTGACCTCAAATTAGCCCAAATCTCGTTCGTGGCGGTTGAGGACACAAACAGTTGAATTTGACAACATTATTGGACATTCTAGAATCCTCATGAAAAATGGAGCGGATAGGTCGGTTTTCACCCCATTCCGAGACAGTGACCAAACTTTCATTCTTTTGACCTCAAATTAGCCCAAATCTCGTTCGTGGTGGTTGAGGACACAAACAGATGAATTTGACAACATTATTGGACATTCTAGAATCCTCATGAAAAATGGAGGGGATAGGTGGGTTTTCACCCCATTCCGAGACAGTGACCAAACTTTCATTCTTTTGACCTAAAATTAGCCCAAATATCGTTCGTGGCGGTTGAGGACACAAACAGATGAATTTGACAACATTATTGGACATTCTAGAATCCTCATGAAAAATGGAGGGGATAGGTGGGTTTTCACCCCATTCCGAGACAGTGACCAAACTTTCATTCTTTTGACCTAAAATTATCCCAAATCTCGTTCGTGGTGGTTGAGGACACAAACAGATGAAGTTGACAACATTATTGGACATTCTAGAATCCTCATGAAAAATGGAGGGGATAGGTGGGTTTTCACCCCATTCCGATACAGTAACCAAACTTTCATTCTTGTGACCTCAAATTAGACCAAATCTCGTTCGTGGCGGTTGAAGACACCAACAGATGAATTTCACACCATTATTGGATATTCTAGAATCCTCATTAAAAATGTAGGGGATAGGTGGGTTTTCACCCCATTCCGAGACAGTGACCAAACTTTCATTCTTTTGACCTAAAATTAGCCCAAATATCGTTCGTGGCGGTTGAGGACACAAACAGTTGAATTTGACAACATTATTGGACATTCTAGAATCCTCATGAAAAATGGAGGGGATAGGTGGGTTTTCACCCCATTCCGATACAGTAACCAAACTTTCATTCTTGTGACCTCAAATTAGACCAAATCTCGTTCGTGGCGGTTGAAGACACCAACAGATGAATTTCACACCATTATTGGATATTCTAGAATCCTCATTAAAAATGTTGGGGATAGGTGGGTTTTCACCCCATTCCGAGACAGTGACCAAACTTTCATTCTTTTGACCTCAAATTAGCCCAAATCTCGTTCGTGGCGGTTGAGGACACAAACAGTTGAATTTGACAACATTATTGGACATTCTAGAATCCTCATGAAAAATGGAGCGGATAGGTCGGTTTTCACCCCATTCCGAGACAGTGACCAAACTTTCATTCTTTTGACCTCAAATTAGCCCAAATCTCGTTCGTGGTGGTTGAGGACACAAACAGATGAATTTGACAACATTATTGGACATTCTAGAATCCTCATGAAAAATGGAGGGGATAGGTGGGTTTTCACCCCATTCCGAGACAGTGACCAAACTTTCATTCTTTTGACCTAAAATTAGCCCAAATATCGTTCGTGGCGGTTGAGGACACAAACAGATGAATTTGACAACATTATTGGACATTCTAGAATCCTCATGAAAAATGGAGGGGATAGGTGGGTTTTCACCCCATTCCGAGACAGTGACCAAACTTTCATTCTTTTGACCTAAAATTATCCCAAATCTCGTTCGTGGTGGTTGAGGACACAAACAGATGAAGTTGACAACATTATTGGACATTCTAGAATCCTCATGAAAAATGGAGGGGATAGGTGGGTTTTCACCCCATTCCGATACAGTAACCAAACTTTCATTCTTGTGACCTCAAATTAGACCAAATCTCGTTCGTGGCGGTTGAAGACACCAACAGATGAATTTCACACCATTATTGGATATTCTAGAATCCTCATTAAAAATGTTGGGGATAGGTGGGTTTTCACCCCATTCCGAGACAGTGACCAAACTTTCATTCTTTTGACCTCAAATTAGCCCAAATCTCGTTCGTGGCGGTTGAGGACACAAACAGTTGAATTTGACAACATTATTGGACATTCTAGAATCCTCATGAAAAATGGAGCGGATAGGTCGGTTTTCACCCCATTCCGAGACAGTGACCAAACTTTCATTCTTTTGACCTCAAATTAGCCCAAATCTCGTTCGTGGTGGTTGAGGACACAAACAGATGAATTTGACAACATTATTGGACATTCTAGAATCCTCATGAAAAATGGAGGGGATAGGTGGGTTTTCACCCCATTCCGAGACAGTGACCAAACTTTCATTCTTTTGACCTAAAATTAGCCCAAATATCGTTCGTGGCGGTTGAGGACACAAACAGATGAATTTGACAACATTATTGGACATTCTAGAATCCTCATGAAAAATGGAGGGGATAGGTGGGTTTTCACCCCATTCCGAGACAGTGACCAAACTTTCATTCTTTTGACCTAAAATTATCCCAAATCTCGTTCGTGGTGGTTGAGGACACAAACAGATGAAGTTGACAACATTATTGGACATTCTAGAATCCTCATGAAAAATGGAGGGGATAGGTGGGTTTTCACCCCATTCCGATACAGTAACCAAACTTTCATTCTTGTGACCTCAAATTAGACCAAATCTCGTTCGTGGCGGTTGAAGACACCAACAGATGAATTTCACACCATTATTGGATATTCTAGAATCCTCATTAAAAATGTAGGGGATAGGTGGGTTTTCACCCCATTCCGAGACAGTGACCAAACTTTCATTCTTTTGACCTCAAATTAGCCCAAATCTCGTTCGTGGCGGTTGAGGACACAAACAGTTGAATTTGACAACATTATTGGACATTCTAGAATCCTCATGAAAAATGGAGGGTATAGGTGGGTTTTCACCCCATTCCGAGACAGTGACCAAACTTTCATTCTTTTGACCTCAAATTAGCCCAAATCTCGTTCGTGGTGGTTGAGGACACAAACAGATGAATTTGACAACATTATTGGACATTCTAGAATCCTCATGAAAAATGGAGGGGATAGGTGGGTTTTCACCCCATTCCGAGACAGTGACCAAACTTTCATTCTTTTGACCTCAAATTAGCCCAAATATCGTTCGTGGCGGTTGAGGACACAAACAGATGAATTTGACAACATTATTGGACATTCTAGAATCCTCATGAAAAATGGAGGGGATAGGTGGGTTTTCACCCCATTCCGAGACAGTGACCAAACTTTCATTCTTTTGACCTAAAATTATCCCAAATCTCGTTCGTGGTGGTTGAGGACACAAACAGATGAAGTTGACAACATTATTGGACATTCTAGAATCCTCATGAAAAATGGAGGGGATAGGTGGGTTTTCACCCCATTCCGATACAGTAACCAAACTTTCATTCTTGTGACCTCAAATTAGACCAAATCTCGTTCGTGGCGGTTGAAGACACCAACAGATGAATTTCACACCATTATTGGATATTCTAGAATCCTCATTAAAAATGTAGGGGATAGGTGGGTTTGCACCCCATTCCGAGACAGTGACCAAACTTTCATTCTTTTGACCTCAAATTAGCCCAAATCTCGTTCGTGGCGGTTGAGGACACAAACAGTTGAATTTGACAACATTATTGGACATTCTAGAATCCTCATGAAAAATGGAGGGTATAGGTGGGTTTTCACCCCATTCCGAGACAGTGACCAAACTTTCATTCTTTTGACCTCAAATTAGCCCAAATCTCGTTCGTGGTGGTTGAGGACACAAACAGATGAATTTGACAACATTATTGGACATTCTAGAATCCTCATGAAAAATGGAGCGGACAGGTGGGTTTTCACCCCATTCCGAGACAGTGACCAAACTTTCATTCTTTTGACCTCAAATTAGCCCAAATATCGTTCGTGGCGGTTGAGGACACAAACAGATGAATTTGACAACATTATTGGACATTCTAGAATCCTCATGAAAAATGGAGGGGATAGGTGGGTTTTCACCCCATTCCGAGACAGTGACCAAACTTTCATTCTTTTGACCTAAAATTATCCCAAATCTCGTTCGTGGTGGTTGAGGACACAAACAGATGAAGTTGACAACATTATTGGACATTCTAGAATCCTCATGAAAAATGGAGGGGATAGGTGGGTTTTCACCCCATTCCGATACAGTAACCAAACTTTCATTCTTGTGACCTCAAATTAGACCAAATCTCGTTCGTGGCGGTTGAAGACACCAACAGATGAATTTCACACCATTATTGGATATTCTAGAATCCTCATTAAAAATGTAGGGGATAGGTGGGTTTTCACCCCATTCCGAGACAGTGACCAAACTTTCATTCTTTTGACCTCAAATTAGCCCAAATCTCGTTCGTGGCGGTTGAGGACACAAACAGTTGAATTTGACAACATTATTGGACATTCTAGAATCCTCATGAAAAATGGAGGGTATAGGTGGGTTTTCACCCCATTCCGAGACAGTGACCAAACTTTCATTCTTTTGACCTCAAATTAGCCCAAATCTCGTTCGTGGTGGTTGAGGACACAAACAGATGAATTTGACAACATTATTGGACATTCTAGAATCCTCATGAAAAATGGAGGGGATAGGTGGGTTTTCACCCCATTCCGAGACAGTGACCAAACTTTCATTCTTTTGACCTAAAATTAGCCCAAATATCGTTCGTGGCGGTTGAGGACACAAACAGATGAATTTGACAACATTATTGGACATTCTAGAATCCTCATGAAAAATGGAGCGGACAGGTGGGTTTTCACCCCATTCCGAGACAGTGACCAAACTTTCATTCTTTTGACCTCAAATTAGCCCAAATATCGTTCGTGGCGGTTGAGGACACAAACAGATGAATTTGACAACATTATTGGACATTCTAGAATCCTCATGAAAAATGGAGGGGATAGGTGGGTTTTCACCCCATTCCGAGACAGTGACCAAACTTTCATTCTTTTGACCTAAAATTAGCCCAAATATCGTTCGTGGCGGTTGAGGACACAAACAGATGAATTTGACAACATTATTGGACATTCTAGAATCCTCATGAAAAATGGAGGGGATAGGTGGGTTTTCACCCCATTCCGAGACAGTGACCAAACTTTCATTCTTTTGACCTAAAATTATCCCAAATCTCGTTCGTGGTGGTTGAGGACACAAACAGATGAAGTTGACAACATTATTGGACATTCTAGAATCCTCATGAAAAATGGAGGGGATAGGTGGGTTTTCACCCCATTCCGATACAGTAACCAAACTTTCATTCTTGTGACCTCAAATTAGACCAAATCTCGTTCGTGGCGGTTGAAGACACCAACAGATGAATTTCACACCATTATTGGATATTCTAGAATCCTCATTAAAAATGTTGGGGATAGGTGGGTTTTCACCCCATTCCGAGACAGTGACCAAACTTTCATTCTTTTGACCTCAAATTAGCCCAAATCTCGTTCGTGGCGGTTGAGGACACAAACAGTTGAATTTGACAACATTATTGGACATTCTAGAATCCTCATGAAAAATGGAGCGGATAGGTCGGTTTTCACCCCATTCCGAGACAGTGACCAAACTTTCATTCTTTTGACCTCAAATTAGCCCAAATCTCGTTCGTGGTGGTTGAGGACACAAACAGATGAATTTGACAACATTATTGGACATTCTAGAATCCTCATGAAAAATGGAGGGGATAGGTGGGTTTTCACCCCATTCCGAGACAGTGACCAAACTTTCATTCTTTTGACCTAAAATTAGCCCAAATATCGTTCGTGGCGGTTGAGGACACAAACAGATGAATTTGACAACATTATTGGACATTCTAGAATCCTCATGAAAAATGGAGGGGATAGGTGGGTTTTCACCCCATTCCGAGACAGTGACCAAACTTTCATTCTTTTGACCTAAAATTATCCCAAATCTCGTTCGTGGTGGTTGAGGACACAAACAGATGAAGTTGACAACATTATTGGACATTCTAGAATCCTCATGAAAAATGGAGGGGATAGGTGGGTTTTCACCCCATTCCGATACAGTAACCAAACTTTCATTCTTGTGACCTCAAATTAGACCAAATCTCGTTCGTGGCGGTTGAAGACACCAACAGATGAATTTCACACCATTATTGGATATTCTAGAATCCTCATTAAAAATGTTGGGGATAGGTGGGTTTTCACCCCATTCCGAGACAGTGACCAAACTTTCATTCTTTTGACCTCAAATTAGCCCAAATCTCGTTCGTGGCGGTTGAGGACACAAACAGTTGAATTTGACAACATTATTGGACATTCTAGAATCCTCATGAAAAATGGAGCGGATAGGTCGGTTTTCACCCCATTCCGAGACAGTGACCAAACTTTCATTCTTTTGACCTCAAATTAGCCCAAATCTCGTTCGTGGTGGTTGAGGACACAAACAGATGAATTTGACAACATTATTGGACATTCTAGAATCCTCATGAAAAATGGAGGGGATAGGTGGGTTTTCACCCCATTCCGAGACAGTGACCAAACTTTCATTCTTTTGACCTAAAATTAGCCCAAATATCGTTCGTGGCGGTTGAGGACACAAACAGATGAATTTGACAACATTATTGGACATTCTAGAATCCTCATGAAAAATGGAGGGGATAGGTGGGTTTTCACCCCATTCCGAGACAGTGACCAAACTTTCATTCTTTTGACCTAAAATTATCCCAAATCTCGTTCGTGGTGGTTGAGGACACAAACAGATGAAGTTGACAACATTATTGGACATTCTAGAATCCTCATGAAAAATGGAGGGGATAGGTGGGTTTTCACCCCATTCCGATACAGTAACCAAACTTTCATTCTTGTGACCTCAAATTAGACCAAATCTCGTTCGTGGCGGTTGAAGACACCAACAGATGAATTTCACACCATTATTGGATATTCTAGAATCCTCATTAAAAATGTTGGGGATAGGTGGGTTTTCACCCCATTCCGAGACAGTGACCAAACTTTCATTCTTTTGACCTCAAATTAGCCCAAATCTCGTTCGTGGCGGTTGAGGACACAAACAGTTGAATTTGACAACATTATTGGACATTCTAGAATCCTCATGAAAAATGGAGCGGATAGGTCGGTTTTCACCCCATTCCGAGACAGTGACCAAACTTTCATTCTTTTGACCTCAAATTAGCCCAAATCTCGTTCGTGGTGGTTGAGGACACAAACAGATGAATTTGACAACATTATTGGACATTCTAGAATCCTCATGAAAAATGGAGGGGATAGGTGGGTTTTCACCCCATTCCGAGACAGTGACCAAACTTTCATTCTTTTGACCTAAAATTAGCCCAAATATCGTTCGTGGCGGTTGAGGACACAAACAGATGAATTTGACAACATTATTGGACATTCTAGAATCCTCATGAAAAATGGAGGGGATAGGTGGGTTTTCACCCCATTCCGAGACAGTGACCAAACTTTCATTCTTTTGACCTCAAATTAGCCCAAATATCGTTCGTGGCGGTTGAGGACACAAACAGATGAATTTGACAACATTATTGGACATTCTAGAATCCTCATGAAAAATGGAGCGGATAGGTCGGTTTTCACCCCATTCCGAGACAGTGACCAAACTTTCATTCTTTTGACCTAAAATTATCCCAAATCTCGTTCGTGGTGGTTGAGGACACAAACAGATGAAGTTGACAACATTATTGGACATTCTAGAATCCTCATGAAAAATGGAGGGGATAGGTGGGTTTTCACCCCATTCCGATACAGTAACCAAACTTTCATTCTTGTGACCTCAAATTAGACCAAATCTCGTTCGTGGCGGTTGAAGACACCAACAGATGAATTTCACACCATTATTGGATATTCTAGAATCCTCATTAAAAATGTAGGGGATAGGTGGGTTTTCACCCCATTCCGAGACAGTGACCAAACTTTCATTCTTTTGACCTCAAATTAGCCCAAATCTCGTTCGTGGCGGTTGAGGACACAAACAGTTGAATTTGACAACATTATTGGACATTCTAGAATCCTCATGAAAAATGGAGGGTATAGGTGGGTTTTCACCCCATTCCGAGACAGTGACCAAACTTTCATTCTTTTGACCTCAAATTAGCCCAAATCTCGTTCGTGGTGGTTGAGGACACAAACAGATGAATTTGACAACATTATTGGACATTCTAGAATCCTCATGAAAAATGGAGGGGATAGGTGGGTTTTCACCCCATTCCGAGACAGTGACCAAACTTTCATTCTTTTGACCTCAAATTAGCCCAAATATCGTTCGTGGCGGTTGAGGACACAAACAGATGAATTTGACAACATTATTGGACATTCTAGAATCCTCATGAAAAATGGAGGGGATAGGTGGGTTTTCACCCCATTCCGAGACAGTGACCAAACTTTCATTCTTTTGACCTAAAATTATCCCAAATCTCGTTCGTGGTGGTTGAGGACACAAACAGATGAAGTTGACAACATTATTGGACATTCTAGAATCCTCATGAAAAATGGAGGGGATAGGTGGGTTTTCACCCCATTCCGATACAGTAACCAAACTTTCATTCTTGTGACCTCAAATTAGACCAAATCTCGTTCGTGGCGGTTGAAGACACCAACAGATGAATTTCACACCATTATTGGATATTCTAGAATCCTCATTAAAAATGTAGGGGATAGGTGGGTTTGCACCCCATTCCGAGACAGTGACCAAACTTTCATTCTTTTGACCTCAAATTAGCCCAAATCTCGTTCGTGGCGGTTGAGGACACAAACAGTTGAATTTGACAACATTATTGGACATTCTAGAATCCTCATGAAAAATGGAGGGTATAGGTGGGTTTTCACCCCATTCCGAGACAGTGACCAAACTTTCATTCTTTTGACCTCAAATTAGCCCAAATCTCGTTCGTGGTGGTTGAGGACACAAACAGATGAATTTGACAACATTATTGGACATTCTAGAATCCTCATGAAAAATGGAGCGGACAGGTGGGTTTTCACCCCATTCCGAGACAGTGACCAAACTTTCATTCTTTTGACCTCAAATTAGCCCAAATATCGTTCGTGGCGGTTGAGGACACAAACAGATGAATTTGACAACATTATTGGACATTCTAGAATCCTCATGAAAAATGGAGGGGATAGGTGGGTTTTCACCCCATTCCGAGACAGTGACCAAACTTTCATTCTTTTGACCTAAAATTATCCCAAATCTCGTTCGTGGTGGTTGAGGACACAAACAGATGAAGTTGACAACATTATTGGACATTCTAGAATCCTCATGAAAAATGGAGGGGATAGGTGGGTTTTCACCCCATTCCGATACAGTAACCAAACTTTCATTCTTGTGACCTCAAATTAGACCAAATCTCGTTCGTGGCGGTTGAAGACACCAACAGATGAATTTCACACCATTATTGGATATTCTAGAATCCTCATTAAAAATGTAGGGGATAGGTGGGTTTTCACCCCATTCCGAGACAGTGACCAAACTTTCATTCTTTTGACCTCAAATTAGCCCAAATCTCGTTCGTGGCGGTTGAGGACACAAACAGTTGAATTTGACAACATTATTGGACATTCTAGAATCCTCATGAAAAATGGAGGGTATAGGTGGGTTTTCACCCCATTCCGAGACAGTGACCAAACTTTCATTCTTTTGACCTCAAAT
Source organism: Inga oerstediana (assembly GCA_963210345.1). Taxonomy (NCBI): domain Eukaryota; kingdom Viridiplantae; phylum Streptophyta; class Magnoliopsida; order Fabales; family Fabaceae; genus Inga; species Inga oerstediana. The sequence goes on along the minus strand of OY723408.1, from coordinate 36,541,809 downwards.
TAGCCCAAATCTCGTTCGTGGTGGTTGAGGACACAAACAGATGAATTTGACAACATTATTGGACATTCTAGAATCCTCATGAAAAATGGAGGGGATAGGTGGGTTTTCACCCCATTCCGAGACAGTGACCAAACTTTCATTCTTTTGACCTAAAATTAGCCCAAATATCGTTCGTGGCGGTTGAGGACACAAACAGATGAATTTGACAACATTATTGGACATTCTAGAATCCTCATGAAAAATGGAGCGGACAGGTGGGTTTTCACCCCATTCCGAGACAGTGACCAAACTTTCATTCTTTTGACCTCAAATTAGCCCAAATATCGTTCGTGGCGGTTGAGGACACAAACAGATGAATTTGACAACATTATTGGACATTCTAGAATCCTCATGAAAAATGGAGGGGATAGGTGGGTTTTCACCCCATTCCGAGACAGTGACCAAACTTTCATTCTTTTGACCTAAAATTAGCCCAAATATCGTTCGTGGCGGTTGAGGACACAAACAGATGAATTTGACAACATTATTGGACATTCCAGAATCCTCATGAAAAATGGAGGGGATAGGTGGGTTTTCACCCCATTCCGAGACAGTGACCAAACTTTCATTCTTTTGACCTCAAATTAGCCCAAATCTCGTTCGTGGCGGTTGAGGACACAAACAGTTGAATTTGACAACATTATTGGACATTCTAGAATCCTCATGAAAAATGGAGCGGATAGGTCAGTTTTCACCCCATTCCGAGACAGTGACCAAACTTTCATTCTTTTGACCTCAAATTAGCCCAAATCTCGTTCGTGGTGGTTGAGGACACAAACAGATGAATTTGACAACATTATTGGACATTCTAGAATCCTCATGAAAAATGGAGGGGATAGGTGGGTTTTCACCCCATTCCGAGACAGTGACCAAACTTTCATTCTTTTGACCTAAAATTATCCCAAATCTCGTTCGTGGAGGTTGAGGACACAAACAGATGAATTTGATAACATTATTGGACATTCTAGAATCCTCATGAAAAATGGAGGGGATAGGTGGGTTTTCACCCCATTCCGATACAGTAACCAAACTTTCATTCTTGTGACCTCAAATTAGACCAAATCTCGTTCGTGGCGGTTGAAGACACCAACAGATGAATTTCACACCATTATTGGATATTCTAGAATCCTCATTAAAAAAGTAGGGGATAGGTGGGTTTTCACCCCATTCCGAGACAGTGACCAAACTTTCATTCTTTTGACCTCAAATTAGCCCAAATCTCGTTCGTGGTGGTTGAGGACACAAACAGATGAATTTGACAACATTATTGGACATTCTAGAATCCTCATGAAAAATGGAGGGGATAGGTGGGTTTTCACCCCATTCCGAGACAGTGACCAAACTTTCATTCTTTTGACCTAAAATTAGCCCAAATATCGTTCGTGGCGGTTGAGGACACAAACAGATGAATTTGACAACATTATTGGACATTCTAGAATCCTCATGAAAAATGGAGCGGACAGGTGGGTTTTCACCCCATTCCGAGACAGTGACCAAACTTTCATTCTTTTGACCTCAAATTAGCCCAAATATCGTTCGTGGCGGTTGAGGACACAAACAGATGAATTTGACAACATTATTGGACATTCTAGAATCCTCATGAAAAATGGAGGGGATAGGTGGGTTTTCACCCCATTCCGAGACAGTGACCAAACTTTCATTCTTTTGACCTAAAATTAGCCCAAATATCGTTCGTGGCGGTTGAGGACACAAACAGATGAATTTGACAACATTATTGGACATTCTAGAATCCTCATGAAAAATGGAGGGGATAGGTGGGTTTTCACCCCATTCCGAGACAGTGACCAAACTTTCATTCTTTTGACCTCAAATTAGCCCAAATCTCGTTCGTGGCGGTTGAGGACACAAACAGTTGAATTTGACAACATTATTGGACATTCTAGAATCCTCATGAAAAATGGAGCGGATAGGTCAGTTTTCACCCCATTCCGAGACAGTGACCAAACTTTCATTCTTTTGACCTCAAATTAGCCCAAATCTCGTTCGTGGTGGTTGAGGACACAAACAGATGAATTTGACAACATTATTGGACATTCTAGAATCCTCATGAAAAATGGAGGGGATAGGTGGGTTTTCACCCCATTCCGAGACAGTGACCAAACTTTCATTCTTTTGACCTAAAATTATCCCAAATCTCGTTCGTGGAGGTTGAGGACACAAACAGATGAATTTGACAACATTATTGGACATTCTAGAATCCTCATGAAAAATGGAGGGGATAGGTGGGTTTTCACCCCATTCCGATACAGTAACCAAACTTTCATTCTTGTGACCTCAAATTAGACCAAATCTCGTTCGTGGCGGTTGAAGACACCAACAGATGAATTTCACACCATTATTGGATATTCTAGAATCCTCATTAAAAATGTAGGGGATAGGTGGGTTTTCACCCCATTCCGAGACAGTGACCAAACTTTCATTCTTTTGACCTCAAATTAGCCCAAATCTCGTTCGTGGCGGTTGAGGACACAAACAGTTGAATTTGACAACATTATTGGACATTCTAGAATCCTCATGAAAAATGGAGCGGATAGGTCGGTTTTCACCCCATTCCGAGACCGTGACCAAACTTTCATTCTTTTGACCTCAAATTAGCCCAAATCTCGTTCGTGGTGGTTGAGGACACAAACAGATGAATTTGACAACATTATTGGACATTCTAGAATCCTCATGAAAAATGGAGGGGATAGGTGGGTTTTCACCCCATTCCGAGACAGTGACCAAACTTTCATTCTTTTGACCTCAAATTAGCCCAAATATCGTTCGTGGCGGTTGAGGACACAAACAGATGAATTTGACAACATTATTGGACATTCTAGAATCCTCATGAAAAATGGAGGGGATAGGTGGGTTTTCACCCCATTCCGAGACAGTGACCAAACTTTCATTCTTTTGACCTAAAATTAGCCCAAATATCGTTCGTGGCGGTTGAGGACACAAACAGATGAATTTGACAACATTATTGGACATTCTAGAATCCTCATGAAAAATGGAGGGGATAGGTGGGTTTTCACCCCATTCCGATACAGTAACCAAACTTTCATTCTTGTGACCTCAAATTAGACCAAATCTCGTTCGTGGCGGTTGAAGACACCAACAGATGAATTTCACACCATTATTGGATATTCTAGAATCCTCATTAAAAATGTTGGGGATAGGTGGGTTTTCACCCCATTCCGAGACAGTGACCAAACTTTCATTCTTTTGACCTCAAATTAGCCCAAATCTCGTTCGTGGCGGTTGAGGACACAAACAGTTGAATTTGACAACATTATTGGACATTCTAGAATCCTCATGAAAAATGGAGCGGATAGGTCGGTTTTCACCCCATTCCGAGACAGTGACCAAACTTTCATTCTTTTGACCTCAAATTAGCCCAAATCTCGTTCGTGGTGGTTGAGGACACAAACAGATGAATTTGACAACATTATTGGACATTCTAGAATCCTCATGAAAAATGGAGGGGATAGGTGGGTTTTCACCCCATTCCGAGACAGTGACCAAACTTTCATTCTTTTGACCTAAAATTAGCCCAAATATCGTTCGTGGCGGTTGAGGACACAAACAGATGAATTTGACAACATTATTGGACATTCTAGAATCCTCATGAAAAATGGAGGGGATAGGTGGGTTTTCACCCCATTCCGAGACAGTGACCAAACTTTCATTCTTTTGACCTAAAATTATCCCAAATCTCGTTCGTGGTGGTTGAGGACACAAACAGATGAATTTGACAACATTATTGGACATTCTAGAATCCTCATGAAAAATGGAGGGGATAGGTGGGTTTTCACCCCATTCCGATACAGTAACCAAACTTTCATTCTTGTGACCTCAAATTAGACCAAATCTCGTTCGTGGTGGTTGAGGACACAAACAGATGAATTTGACAACATTATTGGACATTCTAGAATCCTCATGAAAAATGGAGCGGATAGGTCGGTTTTCACCCCATTCCGAGACAGTGACCAAACTTTCATTCTTTTGACCTCAAATTAGCCCAAATCTCGTTCGTGGTGGTTGAGGACACAAACAGATGAATTTGACAACATTATTGGACATTCTAGAATCCTCATGAAAAATGGAGGGGATAGGTGGGTTTTCACCCCATTCCGAGACAGTGACCAAACTTTCATTCTTTTGACCTCAAATTAGCCCAAATATCGTTCGTGGCGGTTGAGGACACAAACAGATGAATTTGACAACATTATTTTACATTCTAGAATCCTCATGAAAAATGGAGGGGATAGGTGGGTTTTCACCCCATTCCGAGACAGTGACCAAACTTTCATTCTTTTGACCTAAAATTAGCCCAAATATCGTTCGTGGCGGTTGAGGACACAAACAGATGAATTTGACAACATTATTGGACATTCTAGAATCCTCATGAAAAATGGAGGGGATAGGTGGGTTTTCACCCCATTCCGATACAGTAACCAAACTTTCATTCTTGTGACCTCAAATTAGACCAAATCTCGTTCGTGGCGGTTGAAGACACCAACAGATGAATTTCACACCATTATTGGATATTCTAGAATCCTCATTAAAAATGTTGGGGATAGGTGGGTTTTCACCCCATTCCGAGACAGTGACCAAACTTTCATTCTTTTGACCTCAAATTAGCCCAAATCTCGTTCGTGGCGGTTGAGGACACAAACAGTTGAATTTGACAACATTATTGGACATTCTAGAATCCTCATGAAAAATGGAGCGGATAGGTCGGTTTTCACCCCATTCCGAGACAGTGACCAAACTTTCATTCTTTTGACCTCAAATTAGCCCAAATCTCGTTCGTGGTGGTTGAGGACACAAACAGATGAATTTGACAACATTATTGGACATTCTAGAATCCTCATGAAAAATGGAGGGGATAGGTGGGTTTTCACCCCATTCCGAGACAGTGACCAAACTTTCATTCTTTTGACCTAAAATTAGCCCAAATATCGTTCGTGGCGGTTGAGGACACAAACAGATGAATTTGACAACATTATTGGACATTCTAGAATCCTCATGAAAAATGGAGGGGATAGGTGGGTTTTCACCCCATTCCGAGACAGTGACCAAACTTTCATTCTTTTGACCTAAAATTATCCCAAATCTCGTTCGTGGTGGTTGAGGACACAAACAGATGAAGTTGACAACATTATTGGACATTCTAGAATCCTCATGAAAAATGGAGGGGATAGGTGGGTTTTCACCCCATTCCGATACAGTAACCAAACTTTCATTCTTGTGACCTCAAATTAGACCAAATCTCGTTCGTGGCGGTTGAAGACACCAACAGATGAATTTCACACCATTATTGGATATTCTAGAATCCTCATTAAAAATGTAGGGGATAGGTGGGTTTTCACCCCATTCCGAGACAGTGACCAAACTTTCATTCTTTTGACCTCAAATTAGCCCAAATCTCGTTCGTGGCGGTTGAGGACACAAACAGTTGAATTTGACAACATTATTGGACATTCTAGAATCCTCATGAAAAATGGAGGGTATAGGTGGGTTTTCACCCCATTCCGAGACAGTGACCAAACTTTCATTCTTTTGACCTCAAATTAGCCCAAATCTCGTTCGTGGTGGTTGAGGACACAAACAGATGAATTTGACAACATTATTGGACATTCTAGAATCCTCATGAAAAATGGAGGGGATAGGTGGGTTTTCACCCCATTCCGAGACAGTGACCAAACTTTCATTCTTTTGACCTCAAATTAGCCCAAATATCGTTCGTGGCGGTTGAGGACACAAACAGATGAATTTGACAACATTATTGGACATTCTAGAATCCTCATGAAAAATGGAGGGGATAGGTGGGTTTTCACCCCATTCCGAGACAGTGACCAAACTTTCATTCTTTTGACCTAAAATTAGCACAAATATCGTTCGTGGCGGTTGAGGACACAAACAGATGAATTTGACAACATTATTGGACATTCTAGAATCCTCATGAAAAATGGAGGGGATAGGTGGGTTTTCACCCCATTCCGAGACAGTGACCAAACTTTCATTCTTTTGACCTAAAATTATCCCAAATCTCGTTCGTGGTGGTTGAGGACACAAACAGATGAATTTGACAACATTATTGGACATTCTAGAATCCTCATGAAAAATGGAGGGGATAGGTGGGTTTTCACCCCATTCCGATACAGTAACCAAACTTTCATTCTTGTGACCTCAAATTAGACCAAATCTCGTTCGTGGTGGTTGAGGACACAAACAGATGAATTTGACAACATTATTGGACATTCTAGAATCCTCATGAAAAATGGAGCGGATAGGTCGGTTTTCACCCCATTCCGAGACAGTGACCAAACTTTCATTCTTTTGACCTCAAATTAGCCCAAATCTCGTTCGTGGTGGTTGAGGACACAAACAGATGAATTTGACAACATTATTGGACATTCTAGAATCCTCATGAAAAATGGAGGGGATAGGTGGGTTTTCACCCCATTCCGAGACAGTGACCAAACTTTCATTCTTTTGACCTCAAATTAGCCCAAATATCGTTCGTGGCGGTTGAGGACACAAACAGATGAATTTGACAACATTATTTTACATTCTAGAATCCTCATGAAAAATGGAGGGGATAGGTGGGTTTTCACCCCATTCCGAGACAGTGACCAAACTTTCATTCTTTTGACCTAAAATTAGCCCAAATATCGTTCGTGGCGGTTGAGGACACAAACAGATGAATTTGACAACATTATTGGACATTCTAGAATCCTCATGAAAAATGGAGGGGATAGGTGGGTTTTCACCCCATTCCGATACAGTAACCAAACTTTCATTCTTGTGACCTCAAATTAGACCAAATCTCGTTCGTGGCGGTTGAAGACACCAACAGATGAATTTCACACCATTATTGGATATTCTAGAATCCTCATTAAAAATGTTGGGGATAGGTGGGTTTTCACCCCATTCCGAGACAGTGACCAAACTTTCATTCTTTTGACCTCAAATTAGCCCAAATCTCGTTCGTGGCGGTTGAGGACACAAACAGTTGAATTTGACAACATTATTGGACATTCTAGAATCCTCATGAAAAATGGAGCGGATAGGTCGGTTTTCACCCCATTCCGAGACAGTGACCAAACTTTCATTCTTTTGACCTCAAATTAGCCCAAATCTCGTTCGTGGTGGTTGAGGACACAAACAGATGAATTTGACAACATTATTGGACATTCTAGAATCCTCATGAAAAATGGAGGGGATAGGTGGGTTTTCACCCCATTCCGAGACAGTGACCAAACTTTCATTCTTTTGACCTAAAATTAGCCCAAATATCGTTCGTGGCGGTTGAGGACACAAACAGATGAATTTGACAACATTATTGGACATTCTAGAATCCTCATGAAAAATGGAGGGGATAGGTGGGTTTTCACCCCATTCCGAGACAGTGACCAAACTTTCATTCTTTTGACCTAAAATTATCCCAAATCTCGTTCGTGGTGGTTGAGGACACAAACAGATGAAGTTGACAACATTATTGGACATTCTAGAATCCTCATGAAAAATGGAGGGGATAGGTGGGTTTTCACCCCATTCCGATACAGTAACCAAACTTTCATTCTTGTGACCTCAAATTAGACCAAATCTCGTTCGTGGCGGTTGAAGACACCAACAGATGAATTTCACACCATTATTGGATATTCTAGAATCCTCATTAAAAATGTAGGGGATAGGTGGGTTTTCACCCCATTCCGAGACAGTGACCAAACTTTCATTCTTTTGACCTCAAATTAGCCCAAATCTCGTTCGTGGCGGTTGAGGACACAAACAGTTGAATTTGACAACATTATTGGACATTCTAGAATCCTCATGAAAAATGGAGGGTATAGGTGGGTTTTCACCCCATTCCGAGACAGTGACCAAACTTTCATTCTTTTGACCTCAAATTAGCCCAAATCTCGTTCGTGGTGGTTGAGGACACAAACAGATGAATTTGACAACATTATTGGACATTCTAGAATCCTCATGAAAAATGGAGGGGATAGGTGGGTTTTCACCCCATTCCGAGACAGTGACCAAACTTTCATTCTTTTGACCTCAAATTAGCCCAAATATCGTTCGTGGCGGTTGAGGACACAAACAGATGAATTTGACAACATTATTGGACATTCTAGAATCCTCATGAAAAATGGAGCGGATAGGTCGGTTTTCACCCCATTCCGAGACAGTGACCAAACTTTCATTCTTTTGACCTAAAATTATCCCAAATCTCGTTCGTGGTGGTTGAGGACACAAACAGATGAAGTTGACAACATTATTGGACATTCTAGAATCCTCATGAAAAATGGAGGGGATAGGTGGGTTTTCACCCCATTCCGATACAGTAACCAAACTTTCATTCTTGTGACCTCAAATTAGACCAAATCTCGTTCGTGGCGGTTGAAGACACCAACAGATGAATTTCACACCATTATTGGATATTCTAGAATCCTCATTAAAAATGTAGGGGATAGGTGGGTTTTCACCCCATTCCGAGACAGTGACCAAACTTTCATTCTTTTGACCTCAAATTAGCCCAAATCTCGTTCGTGGCGGTTGAGGACACAAACAGTTGAATTTGACAACATTATTGGACATTCTAGAATCCTCATGAAAAATGGAGGGTATAGGTGGGTTTTCACCCCATTCCGAGACAGTGACCAAACTTTCATTCTTTTGACCTCAAATTAGCCCAAATCTCGTTCGTGGTGGTTGAGGACACAAACAGATGAATTTGACAACATTATTGGACATTCTAGAATCCTCATGAAAAATGGAGCGGACAGGTGGGTTTTCACCCCATTCCGAGACAGTGACCAAACTTTCATTCTTTTGACCTCAAATTAGCCCAAATATCGTTCGTGGCGGTTGAGGACACAAACAGATGAATTTGACAACATTATTGGACATTCTAGAATCCTCATGAAAAATGGAGGGGATAGGTGGGTTTTCACCCCATTCCGAGACAGTGACCAAACTTTCATTCTTTTGACCTAAAATTAGCCCAAATATCGTTCGTGGCGGTTGAGGACACAAACAGATGAATTTGACAACATTATTGGACATTCTAGAATCCTCATGAAAAATGGAGGGGATAGGTGGGTTTTCACCCCATTCCGAGACAGTGACCAAACTTTCATTCTTTTGACCTCAAATTAGCCCAAATCTCGTTCGTGGCGGTTGAGGACACAAACAGTTGAATTTGACAACATTATTGGACATTCTAGAATCCTCATGAAAAATGGAGCGGATAGGTCAGTTTTCACCCCATTCCGAGACAGTGACCAAACTTTCATTCTTTTGACCTCAAATTAGCCCAAATCTCGTTCGTGGTGGTTGAGGACACAAACAGATGAATTTGACAACATTATTGGACATTCTAGAATCCTCATGAAAAATGGAGGGGATAGGTGGGTTTTCACCCCATTCCGAGACAGTGACCAAACTTTCATTCTTTTGACCTAAAATTATCCCAAATCTCGTTCGTGGTGGTTGAGGACACAAACAGATGAATTTGACAACATTATTGGACATTCTAGAATCCTCATGAAAAATGGAGGGGATAGGTGGGTTTTCACCCCATTCCGATACAGTAACCAAACTTTCATTCTTGTGACCTCAAATTAGACCAAATCTCGTTCGTGGCGGTTGAAGACACCAACAGATGAATTTCACACCATTATTGGATATTCTAGAATCCTCATTAAAAATGTAGGGGATAGGTGGGTTTTCACCCCATTCCGAGACAGTGACCAAACTTTCATTCTTTTGACCTCAAATTAGCCCAAATCTCGTTCGTGGTGGTTGAGGACACAAACAGATGAATTTGACAACATTATTGGACATTCTAGAATCCTCATGAAAAATGGAGTGGATAGGTGGGTTTTCACCCCATTCCGAGACAGTGACCAAACTTTCATTCTTTTGACCTCAAATTAGCCCAAATATCGTTCGTGGCGGTTGAGGACACAAACAGATGAATTTGACAACATTATTGGACATTCTAGAATCCTCATGAAAAATGGAGGGGATAGGTGGGTTTTCACCCCATTCCGAGACAGTGACCAAACTTTCATTCTTTTGACCTAAAATTAGCCCAAATATCGTTCGTGGCGGTTGAGGACACAAACAGATGAATTTGACAACATTATTGGACATTCTAGAATCCTCATGAAAAATGGAGGGGATAGGTGGGTTTTCACCCCATTCCGAGACAGTGACCAAACTTTCATTCTTTTGACCTCAAATTAGCCCAAATCTCGTTCGTGGCGGTTGAGGACACAAACAGTTGAATTTGACAACATTATTGGACATTCTAGAATCCTCATGAAAAATGGAGCGGATAGGTCAGTTTTCACCCCATTCCGAGACAGTGACCAAACTTTCATTCTTTTGACCTCAAATTAGCCCAAATCTCGTTCGTGGTGGTTGAGGACACAAACAGATGAATTTGACAACATTATTGGACATTCTAGAATCCTCATGAAAAATGGAGGGGATAGGTGGGTTTTCACCCCATTCCGAGACAGTGACCAAACTTTCATTCTTTTGACCTCAAATTAGCCCAAATCTCGTTCGTGGTGGTTGAGGACACAAACAGATGAATTTGACAACATTATTGGACATTCTAGAATCCTCATGAAAAATGGAGGGGATAGGTGGGTTTTCACCCCATTCCGAGACAGTGACCAAACTTTCATTCTTTTGACCTCAAATTAGCCCAAATATCGTTCGTGGCGGTTGAGGACACAAACAGATGAATTTGACAACATTATTGGACATTCTAGAATCCTCATGAAAAATGGAGGGGATAGGTGGGTTTTCACCCCATTCCGAGACAGTGACCAAACTTTCATTCTTTTGACCTAAAATTAGCCCAAATATCGTTCGTGGCGGTTGAGGACACAAACAGATGAATTTGACAACATTATTGGACATTCTAGAATCCTCATGAAAAATGGAGGGGATAGGTGGGTTTTCACCCCATTCCGATACAGTAACCAAACTTTCATTCTTGTGACCTCAAATTAGACCAAATCTCGTTCGTGGCGGTTGAAGACACCAACAGATGAATTTCACACCATTATTGGATATTCTAGAATCCTCATTAAAAATGTAGGGGATAGGTGGGTTTTCACCCCATTCCGAGACAGTGACCAAACTTTCATTCTTTTGACCTCAAATTAGCCCAAATCTCGTTCGTGGCGGTTGAGGACACAAACAGTTGAATTTGACAACATTATTGGACATTCTAGAATCCTCATGAAAAATGGAGCGGATAGGTCGGTTTTCACCCCATTCCGAGACAGTGACCAAACTTTCATTCTTTTGACCTCAAATTAGCCCAAATCTCGTTCGTGGTGGTTGAGGACACAAACAGATGAATTTGACAACATTATTGGACATTCTAGAATCCTCATGAAAAATGGAGGGGATAGGTGGGTTTTCACCCCATTCCGAGACAGTGACCAAACTTTCATTCTTTTGACCTAAAATTAGCCCAAATATCGTTCGTGGCGGTTGAGGACACAAACAGATGAATTTGACAACATTATTGGACATTCTAGAATCCTCATGAAAAATGGAGGGGATAGGTGGGTTTTCACCCCATTCCGAGACAGTGACCAAACTTTCATTTTTTTGACCTAAAATTATCCCAAATCTCGTTCGTGGTGGTTGAGGACACAAACAGATGAATTTGACAACATTATTGGACATTCTAGAATCCTCATGAAAAATGGAGGGGATAGGTGGGTTTTCACCCCATTCCGATACAGTAACCAAACTTTCATTCTTGTGACCTCAAATTAGACCAAATCTCGTTCGTGGCGGTTGAAGACACCAACAGATGAATTTCACACCATTATTGGATATTCTAGAATCCTCATTAAAAATGTAGGGGATAGGTGGGTTTTCACCCCATTCCGAGACAGTGACCAAACTTTCATTCTTTTGACCTCAAATTAGCCCAAATCTCGTTCGTGGCGGTTGAGGACACAAACAGTTGAATTTGACAACATTATTGGATATTCTAGAATCCTCATGAAAAATGGAGGGTATAGGTGGGTTTTCACCCCATTCCGAGACAGTGACCAAACTTTCATTCTTTTGACCTCAAATTAGCCCAAATCTCGTTCGTGGTGGTTGAGGACACAAACAGATGAATTTGACAACATTATTGGACATTCTAGAATCCTCATGAAAAATGGAGGGGATAGGTGGGTTTTCACCCCATTCCGAGACAGTGACCAAACTTTCATTCTTTTGACCTAAAATTAGCCCAAATATCGTTCGTGGCGGTTGAGGACACAAACAGATGAATTTGACAACATTATTGGACATTCTAGAATCCTCATGAAAAATGGAGGGGATAGGTGGGTTTTCACCCCATTCCGAGACAGTGACCAAACTTTCATTCTTTTGACCTCAAATTAGCCCAAATCTCGTTCGTGGTGGTTGAGGACACAAACAGATGAATTTGACAACATTATTGGACATTCTAGAATCCTCATGAAAAATGGAGTGGATAGGTGGGTTTTCACCCCATTCCGAGACAGTGACCAAACTTTCATTCTTTTGACCTCAAATTAGCCCAAATATCGTTTGTGGCGGTTGAGGACACAAACAGATGAATTTGACAACATTATTGGACATTCTAGAATCCTCATGAAAAATGGAGGGGATAGGTGGGTTTTCACCCCATTCCGAGACAGTGACCAAACTTTCATTCTTTTGACCTAAAATTAGCCCAAATATCGTTCGTGGCGGTTGAGGACACAAACAGATGAATTTGACAACATTATTGGACATTCTAGAATCCTCATGAAAAATGGAGGGGATAGGTGGGTTTTCACCCCATTCCGAGACAGTGACCAAACTTTCATTCTTTTGACCTCAAATTAGCCCAAATCTCGTTCGTGGCGGTTGAGGACACAAACAGTTGAATTTGACAACATTATTGGACATTCTAGAATCCTCATTAAAAATGGAGCGGATAGGTCAGTTTTCACCCCATTCCGAGACAGTGACCAAACTTTCATTCTTTTGACCTCAAATTAGCCCAAATCTCGTTCGTGGTGGTTGAGGACACAAACAGATGAATTTGACAACATTATTGGACATTCTAGAATCCTCATGAAAAATGGAGGGGATAGGTGGGTTTTCACCCCATTCCGAGACAGTGACCAAACTTTCATTCTTTTGACCTCAAATTAGCCCAAATCTCGTTCGTGGCGGTTGAGGACACAAACAGTTGAATTTGACAACATTATTGGACATTCTAGAATCCTCATGAAAAATGGAGGGGAAAGGTGGGTTTTCACCCCATTCCGAGACAGTGACCAAACTTTCATTCTTTAGACCTCAAATTAGCCCAAATCTCGTTCGTGGTGGTTGAGGACACAAACAGATGAATTTGACAACATTATTGGACATTCTAGAATCCTCATGAAAAATGGAGGGGATAGGTGGGTTTTCACCCCATTCCGAGACAGTGACCAAACTTTCATTCTTTTGACCTAAAATTATCCCAAATCTCGTTCGTGGTGGTTGAGGACACAAACAGATGAATTTGACAACATTATTGGACATTCTAGAATCCTCATGAAAAATGGAGGGGATAGGTGGGTTTTCACCCCATTCCGATACAGTAACCAAACTTTCATTCTTGTGACCTCAAATTAGACCAAATCTCGTTCGTGGCGGTTGAAGACACCAACAAATGAATTTCACACCATTATTGGATATTCTAGAATCCTCATTAAAAATGTAGGGGATAGGTGGGTTTTCACCCCATTCCGAGACAGTGACCAAACTTTCATTCTTTTGACCTCAAATTAGCCCAAATCTCGTTCGTGGCGGTTGAGGACACAAACAGTTGAATTTGACAACATTATTGGATATTCTAGAATCCTCATGAAAAATGGAGGGTATAGGTGGGTTTTCACCCCATTCCGAGACAGTGACCAAACTTTCATTCTTTTGACCTCAAATTAGCCCAAATCTCGTTCGTGGTGGTTGAGGACACAAACAGATGAATTTGACAACATTATTGGACATTCTAGAATCCTCATGAAAAATGGAGGGGATAGGTGGGTTTTCACCCCATTCCGAGACAGTGACCAAACTTTCATTCTTTTGACCTCAAATTAGACCAAATCTCGTTCGTGGCGGTTAAAGACACCAACAGATGAATTTCACACCATTATTGGATATTCTAGAATCCTCATTAAAAATGTAGGGGATAGGTGGGTTTTCACCCCATTCCGAGACAGTGACCAAACTTTCATTCTTTTGACCTCAAATTAGCCCAAATCTCGTTCGTGGCGGTTGAGGACACAAACAGTTGAATTTGACAACATTATTGGACATTCTAGAATCCTCATGAAAAATGGAGCGGATAGGTCGGTTTTCACCCCATTCCGAGACAGTGACCAAACTTTCATTCTTTTGACCTCAAATTAGCCCAAATCTCGTTCGTGGCGGTTGAGGACACAAACAGTTGAATTTGACAACATTATTGGACATTCTAGAATCCTCATGAAAAATGGAGGGGATAGGTGGGTTTTCACCCCATTCCGAGACAGTGACCAAACTTTCATTCTTTTGACCTCAAATTAGACCAAATCTCGTTCGTGGCGGTTGAGGACACAAACAGATGAATTTGACAACATTATTGGACATTCTAGAATCCTCATGAAAAATGGAGGGGATAGGTGGGTTTTCACCCCATTCCGAGACAGTGACCAAACTTTCATTCTTTTGACCTAAAATTATCCCAAATCTCGTTCGTGGTGGTTGAGGACACAAACAGATGAATTTGACAACATTATTGGACATTCTAGAATCCTCATGAAAAATGGAGGGGATAGGTGGGTTTTCACCCCATTCCGATACAGTAACCAAACTTTCATTCTTGTGACCTCAAATTAGACCAAATCTCGTTCGTGGCGGTTGAAGACACCAACAAATGAATTTCACACCATTATTGGATATTCTAGAATCCTCATTAAAAATGTAGGGGATAGGTGGGTTTTCACCCCATTCCGAGACAGTGACCAAACTTTCATTCTTTTGACCTCAAATTAGCCCAAATCTCGTTCGTGGCGGTTGAGGACACAAACAGTTGAATTTGACAACATTATTGGACATTCTAGAATCCTCATGAAAAATGGAGTGGATAGGTGGGTTTTCACCCCATTCCGATACAGTGGCCAAACTTTCATTCTTTTGACCTCAAATTAGACCAAATCTCGTTCGTGGCGGTTGAGGACACAAACAGATGAATTTGACAACATTATTGGACATTCTAGAATCCTCATGAAAAATGGAGGGGATAGGTGGGTTTTCACCCCATTCCGAGACAGTGCCCAAACTTTCATTCTTTTGACCTAAAATTAGCCCAAATATCGTTCGTGGCGGTTGAGGACACAAACAGATGAATTTGACAACATTATTGGACATTCTAGAATCCTCATGAAAAATGGAGGGGATAGGTGGGTTTTCACCCCATTCCGAGACAGTGACCAAACTTTCATTCTTTTGACCTCAAATTAGCCCAAATCTCGTTCGTGGCGGTTGAGAACACAAACAGTTGAATTTGACAACATTATTGGACATTCTAGAATCCTCATGAAAAATGGAGCGGATAGGTCAGTTTTCACCCCATTCCGAGACAGTGACCAAACTTTCATTCTTTTGACCTCAAATTAGCCCAAATCTCGTTCGTGGTGGTTGAGGACACAAACAGATGAATTTGACAACATTATTGGACATTCTAGAATCCTCATGAAAAATGGAGGGGATAGGTGGGTTTTCACCCCATTCCGAGACAGTGACCAAACTTTCATTCTTTTGACCTAAAATTATCCCAAATCTCGTTCGTGGTGGTTGAGGACACAAACAGATGAATTTGACAACATTATTGGACATTCTAGAATCCTCATGAAAAATGGAGGGGATAGGTGGGTTTTCACCCCATTCCGATACAGTAACCAAACTTTCATTCTTGTGACCTCAAATTAGACCAAATCTCGTTCGTGGCGGTTGAAGACACCAACAGATGAATTTCACACCATTATTGGATATTCTAGAATCCTCATTAAAAATGTAGGAGATAGGTGGGTTTTCACCCCATTCCGAGACAGTGACCAAACTTTCATTCTTTTGACCTCAAATTAGCCCAAATCTCGTTCGTGGCGGTTGAGGACACAAACAGTTGAATTTGACAACATTATTGGACATTCTAGAATCCTCATGAAAAATGGAGCGGATAGGTCGGTTTTCACCCCATTCCGAGACAGTGACCAAACTTTCATTCTTTTGACCTCAAATTAGCCCAAATCTCGTTCGTGGCGGTTGAGGACACAAACAGTTGAATTTGACAACATTATTGGACATTCTAGAATCCTCATGAAAAATGGAGCGGATAGGTCGGTTTTCACCCCATTCCGAGACAGTGACCAAACTTTCATTCTTTTGACCTCAAATTAGACCAAATCTCGTTCGTGGCGGTTGAGGACACAAACAGATGAATTTGACAACATTATTGGACATTCTAGAATCCTCATGAAAAATGGAGGGGATAGGTGGGTTTTCACCCCATTCCGAGACAGTGACCAAACTTTCATTCTTTTGACCTCAAATTAGACCAAATCTCGTTCGTGGCGGTTGAAGACACCAACAGATGAATTTCACACCATTATTGGATATTCTAGAATCCTCATTAAAAATGTAGGGGATAGGTGGGTTTTCACCCCATTCCGAGACAGTGACCAAACTTTCATTCTTTTGACCTCAAATTAGCCCAAATCTCGTTCGTGGCGGTTGAGGACACAAACAGTTGAATTTGACAACATTATTGGACATTCTAGAATCCTCATGAAAAATGGAGCGGATAGGTGGGTTTTCACCCCATTCCGAGACAGTGACCAAACTTTCATTCTTTAGACCTCAAATTAGCCCAAATCTCGTTCGTGGTGGTTGAGGACACAAACAGATGAATTTGACAACATTATTGGACATTCTAGAATCCTCATGAAAAATGGAGGGGATAGGTGGGTTTTCACCCCATTCCGAGACAGTGACCAAACTTTCATTCTTTTGACCTAAAATTATCCCAAATCTCGTTCGTGGTGGTTGAGGACACAAACAGATGAATTTGACAACATTATTGGACATTCTAGAATCATCATGAAAAATGGAGGGGATAGGTGGGTTTTCACCCCATTCCGATACAGTAACCAAACTTTCATTCTTGTGACCTCAAATTAGACCAAATCTCGTTCGTGGCGGTTGAAGACACCAACAAATGAATTTCACACCATTATTGGATATTCTAGAATCCTCATTAAAAATGTAGGGGATAGGTGGGTTTTCACCCCTTTCCGAGACAGTGACCAAACTTTCATTCTTTTGACCTCAAATTAGCCCAAATCTCGTTCGTGGCGGTTGAGGACACAAACAGTTGAATTTGACAACATTATTGGACATTCTAGAATCCTCATGAAAAATGGAGCGGATAGGTCGGTTTTCACCCCATTCCGAGACAGTGACCAAACTTTCATTCTTTTGACCTCAAATTAGCCCAAATCTCGTTCGTGGTGGTTGAGGACACAAACAGATGAATTTGACAACATTATTGGACATTCTAGAATCCTCATGAAAAATGGAGTGGATAGGTGGGTTTTCACCCCATTCCGAGACAGTGACCAAACTTTCATTCTTTTGACCTCAAATTAGCCCAAATATCGTTCGTGGCGGTTGAGGACACAAACAGATGAATTTGACAACATTATTGGACATTCTAGAATCCTCATGAAAAATGGAGGGGATAGGTGGGTTTTCACCCCATTCCGAGACAGTGACCAAACTTTCATTCTTTTGACCTAAAATTAGCCCAAATATCGTTCGTGGCGGTTGAGGACACAAACAGATGAATTTGACAACATTATTGGACATTCTAGAATCCTCATGAAAAATGGAGGGGATAGGTGGGTTTTCACCCCATTCCGAGACAGTGACCAAACTTTCATTCTTTTGACCTCAAATTAGCCCAAATCTCGTTCGTGGCGGTTGAGGACACAAACAGTTGAATTTGACAACATTATTGGACATTCTAGAATCCTCATGAAAAATGGAGCGGATAGGTCAGTTTTCACCCCATTCCGAGACAGTGACCAAACTTTCATTCTTTTGACCTCAAATTAGCCCAAATCTCGTTCGTGGTGGTTGAGGACACAAACAGATGAATTTGACAACATTATTGGACATTCTAGAATCCTCATGAAAAATGGAGGGGATAGGTGGGTTTTCACCCCATTCCGAGACAGTGACCAAACTTTCATTCTTTTGACCTAAAATTATCCCAAATCTCGTTCGTGGTGGTTGAGGACACAAACAGATGAATTTGACAACATTATTGGACATTCTAGAATCCTCATGAAAAATGGAGGGGATAGGTGGGTTTTCACCCCCTTCCGATACAGTAACCAAACTTTCATTCTTGTGACCTCAAATTAGACCAAATCTCGTTCGTGGCGGTTGAAGACACCAACAGATGAATTTCACACCATTATTGGATATTCTAGAATCCTCATTAAAAATGTAGGGGATAGGTGGGTTTTCATCCCATTCCGAGACAGTGACCAAACTTTCATTCTTTTGACCTCAAATTAGCCCAAATCTCGTTCGTGGCGGTTGAGGACACAAACAGTTGAATTTGACAACATTATTGGACATTCTAGAATCCTCATGAAAAATGGAGCGGATAGGTCGGTTTTCACCCCATTCCGAGACAGTGACCAAACTTTCATTCTTTTGACCTCAAATTAGCCCAAATCTCGTTGGTGGTGGTTGAGGACACAAACAGATGAATTTGACAACATTATTGGACATTCTAGAATCATCATGAAAATGGAGTGGATAGGTGGGTTTTCACCCCATTCCGAGACAGTGACCAAACTTTCATTCTTTTGACCTCAAATTAGCCCAAATCTTGTTTGCTGCCCTTCACGACCCAAACATATGAATTTGACAACATTATTGCATATTCTAGAATCCTCATTAAAAATGAAGTGGATATGTGGGTTTTCAGCCCATTCCGAGACAGTGACGAAACTTTCATTCTTTTGACCTCAAATTAGCCCAAATCTCGTTCGTGGCGGTTGAGGACACAAACAGATGAACCTGACAACATTATTGGACATTCTAGAATCCTCATTAAAAATGGAGTGGATAGGTGGGTTTTCACCCCATTCCGAGACAGTGACCAAACTTTCATTCTTTTTACCTCAAATTAGCCCAAATATCGTTCGTGGTGGTTGAGGACACAAACAGATGAATTTGACAATATTATTGGACATTCTAGAATCCTCATGAAAAATGGAGTGGATAGGTGGGTTTTCACTTCATTCCGAGACAGTGACCAAACTTTCATTCTTTTGACCTCAAATTAGCCCAAATCTTGTTTGCGGCCCTTCACAACCCAAACATATGAATTTGACAACATTATTGCATATTCTAGAATCCTCATTAAAAATGAAGTGGATATGTGGGTTTTCAGCCCATTCTGAGACAGTGACGAAACTTTCATTCTTTTGACCTCAAATTAGCCCAAATCTCGTTCGTGGCGGTTGAGGACACAAACAGATGAACTTGACAACATTGTTGGACATTCTAGAATCCTCATGAAAAATGGAGTGGATAGGTTGTTTTCCACCCCATTCCGAGACAGTGACCAAACTTTCGTTATTTTGACCTCAAATTAGATCAAATCTCGTTCGTGGCGGTTGAGGACACAAACAGATGAATTTGACAATATTATTGGACATTCTAGAATCCTCATGAAAAATGTAGTGGATAGGTGGGTTTTCACTTCATTCCGAGACAGTGACCAAACTTTCATTCTTTTGACCTCAAATTAGCCCAAATCTTGTTTGCGGCCCTTCACGACCCAAACATATGAATTTGACAACATAGCATATTCTAGAATCCTCATTAAAAATGAAGTGGATATGTGGGTTTTCAGCCCATTCTGAGACAGTGACGAAACTTTCATTCTTTTGACCTCAAATTAGCCCAAATCTCGTTCGTGGCGGTTGAGGACACAAACAGTTGAATTTGACAACATTATTGGACATTCTAGAATCCTCATGAAAAATGGAGGGGATAGGTGGGTTTTCACCCCATTCCGATACAGTGACCAAACTTTCATTCTTGTGACCTCAAATTAGACCAAATCTCGTTCGTGGCGGTTGAAGACACCAACAGATGAATTTCACACCATTATTGGACATTCTAGAATCCTCATTAAAAATGTAGGGGATAGGTGGGTTTTCACCCCATTCCGAGACAGTGACCAAACTTTCATTCTTTTGACCTCAAATTAGCCCAAATCTCTTTCGTGGCGGTTGAGGACACAAACAGTTGAATTTGACAACATTATTGGACATTCTAGAATCCTCATGAAAAATGGAGGGGATAAGTGGGTTTTCACCCCATTCCGATACAGTGACCAAACTTTCATTCTTGTGACCTCAAATTAGACGAAATCTCGTTCGTGGCGGTTGAGGATACAAACAGATGAATTTGACAACATTATTGGACATTCTAGAATCCTCATTAAAAATGTAGGGGATAGGTGGGTTTTCACCCCATTCCGAGACAGTGACCAAACTTTCATTCTTTTGACCTCAAATTAGCCCAAATCTCGTTCGTGGCGGTTGAGGACACAAACAGATGAACCTGACAACATTATTGGACATTCTAGAATCCTCATTAAAAATGGAGTGGATAGGTGGGTTTTCACCCCATTCCGAGACAGTGACCAAACTTTCATTCTTTTTACCTCAAATTAGCCCAAATATCGTTCGTGGTGGTTGAGGACACAAACAGATGAATTTGACAATATTATTGGACATTCTAGAATCCTCATGAAAAATGGAGTGGATAGGTGGGTTTTCACTTCATTCCGAGACAGTGACCAAACTTTCATTCTTTTGACCTCAAATTAGCCCAAATCTTGTTTGCGGCCCTTCACAACCCAAACATATGAATTTGACAACATTATTGCATATTCTAGAATCCTCATTAAAAATGAAGTGGATATGTGGGTTTTCAGCCCATTCTGAGACAGTGACGAAACTTTCATTCTTTTGACCTCAAATTAGCCCAAATCTCGTTCGTGGCGGTTGAGGACACAAACAGATGAACTTGACAACATTGTTGGACATTCTAGAATCCTCATGAAAAATGGAGTGGATAGGTTGTTTTCCACCCCATTCCGAGACAGTGACCAAACTTTCGTTATTTTGACCTCAAATTAGATCAAATCTCGTTCGTGGCGGTTGAGGACACAAACAGATGAATTTGACAATATTATTGGACATTCTAGAATCCTCATGAAAAATGTAGTGGATAGGTGGGTTTTCACTTCATTCCGAGACAGTGACCAAACTTTCATTCTTTTGACCTCAAATTAGCCCAAATCTTGTTTGCGGCCCTTCACGACCCAAACATATGAATTTGACAACATAGCATATTCTAGAATCCTCATTAAAAATGAAGTGGATATGTGGGTTTTCAGCCCATTCTGAGACAGTGACGAAACTTTCATTCTTTTGACCTCAAATTAGCCCAAATCTCGTTCGTGGCGGTTGAGGACACAAACAGTTGAATTTGACAACATTATTGGACATTCTAGAATCCTCATGAAAAATGGAGGGGATAGGTGGGTTTTCACCCCATTCCGATACAGTGACCAAACTTTCATTCTTGTGACCTCAAATTAGACCAAATCTCGTTCGTGGCGGTTGAAGACACCAACAGATGAATTTCACACCATTATTGGACATTCTAGAATCCTCATTAAAAATGTAGGGGATAGGTGGGTTTTCACCCCATTCCGAGACAGTGACCAAACTTTCATTCTTTTGACCTCAAATTAGCCCAAATCTCTTTCGTGGCGGTTGAGGACACAAACAGTTGAATTTGACAACATTATTGGACATTCTAGAATCCTCATGAAAAATGGAGGGGATAAGTGGGTTTTCACCCCATTCCGATACAGTGACCAAACTTTCATTCTTGTGACCTCAAATTAGACGAAATCTCGTTCGTGGCGGTTGAGGATACAAACAGATGAATTTGACAACATTATTGGACATTCTAGAATCCTCATTAAAAATGTAGGGGATAGGTGGGTTTTCACCCCATTCCGAGACAGTGACCAAACTTTCATTCTTTTGACCTCAAATTAGCCCAAATCTCGTTCGTGGCGGTTGAGGACACAAACAGATGAACCTGACAACATTATTGGACATTCTAGAATCCTCATTAAAAATGGAGTGGATAGGTGGGTTTTCACCCCATTCCGAGACAGTGACCAAACTTTCATTCTTTTTACCTCAAATTAGCCCAAATATCGTTCGTGGTGGTTGAGGACACAAACAGATGAATTTGACAATATTATTGGACATTCTAGAATCCTCATGAAAAATGGAGTGGATAGGTGGGTTTTCACTTCATTCCGAGACAGTGACCAAACTTTCATTCTTTTGACCTCAAATTAGCCCAAATCTTGTTTGCGGCCCTTCACAACCCAAACATATGAATTTGACAACATTATTGCATATTCTAGAATCCTCATTAAAAATGAAGTGGATATGTGGGTTTTCAGCCCATTCTGAGACAGTGACGAAACTTTCATTCTTTTGACCTCAAATAAGCCCAAATCTCGTTCGTGGCGGTTGAGGACACAAACAGATGAACTTGACAACATTGTTGGACATTCTAGAATCCTCATGAAAAATGGAGTGGATAGGTTGTTTTCCACCCCATTCCGAGACAGTGACCAAACTTTCGTTATTTTGACCTCAAATTAGATCAAATCTCGTTCGTGGCGGTTGAGGACACAAACAGATGAATTTGACAATATTATTGGACATTCTAGAATCCTCATGAAAAATGTAGTGGATAGGTGGGTTTTCACTTCATTCCGAGACAGTGACCAAACTTTCATTCTTTTGACCTCAAATTAGCCCAAATCTTGTTTGCGGCCCTTCACGACCCAAACATATGAATTTGACAACATAGCATATTCTAGAATCCTCATTAAAAATGAAGTGGATATGTGGGTTTTCAGCCCATTCTGAGACAGTGACGAAACTTTCATTCTTTTGACCTCAAATTAGCCCAAATCTCGTTCGTGGCGGTTGAGGACACAAACAGTTGAATTTGACAACATTATTGGACATTCTAGAATCCTCATGAAAAATGGAGGGGATAGGTGGGTTTTCACCCCATTCCGATACAGTGACCAAACTTTCATTCTTGTGACCTCAAATTAGACCAAATCTCGTTCGTGGCGGTTGAAGACACCAACAGATGAATTTCACACCATTATTGGACATTCTAGAATCCTCATTAAAAATGTAGGGGATAGGTGGGTTTTCACCCCATTCCGAGACAGTGACCAAACTTTCATTCTTTTGACCTCAAATTAGCCCAAATCTCTTTCGTGGCGGTTGAGGACACAAACAGTTGAATTTGACAACATTATTGGACATTCTAGAATCCTCATGAAAAATGGAGGGGATAAGTGGGTTTTCACCCCATTCCGATACAGTGACCAAACTTTCATTCTTGTGACCTCAAATTAGACGAAATCTCGTTCGTGGCGGTTGAGGATACAAACAGATGAATTTGACAACATTATTGGACATTCTAGAATCCTCATTAAAAATGTAGGGGATAGGTGGGTTTTCACCCCATTCCGAGACAGTGACCAAACTTTCATTCTTTTGACCTCAAATTAGCCCAAATCTCGTTCGTGGCGGTTGAGGACACAAACAGATGAACCTGACAACATTATTGGACATTCTAGAATCCTCATTAAAAATGGAGTGGATAGGTGGGTTTTCACCCCATTCCGAGACAGTGACCAAACTTTCATTCTTTTGACCTCAAATTAGCCCAAATCTCGTTCGTGGCGGTTGAGGACACAAACAGTTGAATTTGACAACATTATTGGACATTCTAGAATCCTCATGAAAAATGGAGGGGATAGGTGGGTTTTCACCCCATTCCGAGACAGTGACCAAACTTTCATTCTTTTGACCTAAAATTAGCCCAAATATCGTTCGTGGCGGTTGAGGACACAAACAGATGAATTTGACAACATTATTGGACATTCTAGAATCCTCATGAAAAATGGAGGGGATAGGTGGGTTTTCACCCCATTCCGAGACAGTGACCAAACTTTCATTCTTTTGACCTCAAATTAGCCCAAATCTCGTTCGTGGCGGTTGAGGACACAAACAGTTGAATTTGACAACATTATTGGACATTCTAGAATCCTCATGAAAAATGGAGCGGATAGGTCAGTTTTCACCCCATTCCGAGACAGTGACCAAACTTTCATTCTTTTGACCTCAAATTAGCCCAAATCTCGTTCGTGGTGGTTGAGGACACAAACAGATGAATTTGACAACATTATTGGACATTCTAGAATCCTCATGAAAAATGGAGGGGATAGGTGGGTTTTCACCCCATTCCGAGACAGTGACCAAACTTTCATTCTTTTGACCTAAAATTATCCCAAATCTCGTTCGTGGTGGTTGAGGACACAAACAGATGAATTTGACAACATTATTGGACATTCTAGAATCCTCATGAAAAATGGAGGGGATAGGTGGGTTTTCACCCCATTCCGATACAGTAACCAAACTTTCATTCTTGTGACCTCAAATTAGACCAAATCTCGTTCGTGGCGGTTGAAGACACCAACAGATGAATTTCACACCATTATTGGATATTCTAGAATCCTCATTAAAAATGTAGGGGATAGGTGGGTTTTCACCCCATTCCGAGACAGTGACCAAACTTTCATTCTTTTGACCTCAAATTAGCCCAAATCTCGTTCGTGGCGGTTGAGGACACAAACAGTTGAATTTGACAACATTATTGGACATTCTAGAATCCTCATGAAAAATGGAGCGGATAGGTCGGTTTTCACCCCATTCCGAGACAGTGACCAAACTTTCATTCTTTTGACCTCAAATTAGCCCAAATCTCGTTGGTGGTGGTTGAGGACACAAACAGATGAATTTGACAACATTATTGGACATTCTAGAATCATCATGAAAATGGAGTGGATAGGTGGGTTTTCACCCCATTCCGAGACAGTGACCAAACTTTCATTCTTTTGACCTCAAATTAGCCCAAATCTTGTTTGCTGCCCTTCACGACCCAAACATATGAATTTGACAACATTATTGCATATTCTAGAATCCTCATTAAAAATGAAGTGGATATGTGGGTTTTCAGCCCATTCCGAGACAGTGACGAAACTTTCATTCTTTTGACCTCAAATTAGCCCAAATCTCGTTCGTGGCGGTTGAGGACACAAACAGATGAACCTGACAACATTATTGGACATTCTAGAATCCTCATTAAAAATGGAGTGGATAGGTGGGTTTTCACCCCATTCCGAGACAGTGACCAAACTTTCATTCTTTTTACCTCAAATTAGCCCAAATATCGTTCGTGGTGGTTGAGGACACAAACAGATGAATTTGACAATATTATTGGACATTCTAGAATCCTCATGAAAAATGGAGTGGATAGGTGGGTTTTCACTTCATTCCGAGACAGTGACCAAACTTTCATTCTTTTGACCTCAAATTAGCCCAAATCTTGTTTGCGGCCCTTCACAACCCAAACATATGAATTTGACAACATTATTGCATATTCTAGAATCCTCATTAAAAATGAAGTGGATATGTGGGTTTTCAGCCCATTCTGAGACAGTGACGAAACTTTCATTCTTTTGACCTCAAATTAGCCCAAATCTCGTTCGTGGCGGTTGAGGACACAAACAGATGAACTTGACAACATTGTTGGACATTCTAGAATCCTCATGAAAAATGGAGTGGATAGGTTGTTTTCCACCCCATTCCGAGACAGTGACCAAACTTTCGTTATTTTGACCTCAAATTAGATCAAATCTCGTTCGTGGCGGTTGAGGACACAAACAGATGAATTTGACAATATTATTGGACATTCTAGAATCCTCATGAAAAATGTAGTGGATAGGTGGGTTTTCACTTCATTCCGAGACAGTGACCAAACTTTCATTCTTTTGACCTCAAATTAGCCCAAATCTTGTTTGCGGCCCTTCACGACCCAAACATATGAATTTGACAACATAGCATATTCTAGAATCCTCATTAAAAATGAAGTGGATATGTGGGTTTTCAGCCCATTCTGAGACAGTGACGAAACTTTCATTCTTTTGACCTCAAATTAGCCCAAATCTCGTTCGTGGCGGTTGAGGACACAAACAGTTGAATTTGACAACATTATTGGACATTCTAGAATCCTCATGAAAAATGGAGGGGATAGGTGGGTTTTCACCCCATTCCGATACAGTGACCAAACTTTCATTCTTGTGACCTCAAATTAGACCAAATCTCGTTCGTGGCGGTTGAAGACACCAACAGATGAATTTCACACCATTATTGGACATTCTAGAATCCTCATTAAAAATGTAGGGGATAGGTGGGTTTTCACCCCATTCCGAGACAGTGACCAAACTTTCATTCTTTTGACCTCAAATTAGCCCAAATCTCTTTCGTGGCGGTTGAGGACACAAACAGTTGAATTTGACAACATTATTGGACATTCTAGAATCCTCATGAAAAATGGAGGGGATAAGTGGGTTTTCACCCCATTCCGATACAGTGACCAAACTTTCATTCTTGTGACCTCAAATTAGACGAAATCTCGTTCGTGGCGGTTGAGGATACAAACAGATGAATTTGACAACATTATTGGACATTCTAGAATCCTCATTAAAAATGTAGGGGATAGGTGGGTTTTCACCCCATTCCGAGACAGTGACCAAACTTTCATTCTTTTGACCTCAAATTAGCCCAAATCTCGTTCGTGGCGGTTGAGGACACAAACAGATGAACCTGACAACATTATTGGACATTCTAGAATCCTCATTAAAAATGGAGTGGATAGGTGGGTTTTCACCCCATTCCGAGACAGTGACCAAACTTTCATTCTTTTTACCTCAAATTAGCCCAAATATCGTTCGTGGTGGTTGAGGACACAAACAGATGAATTTGACAATATTATTGGACATTCTAGAATCCTCATGAAAAATGGAGTGGATAGGTGGGTTTTCACTTCATTCCGAGACAGTGACCAAACTTTCATTCTTTTGACCTCAAATTAGCCCAAATCTTGTTTGCGGCCCTTCACAACCCAAACATATGAATTTGACAACATTATTGCATATTCTAGAATCCTCATTAAAAATGAAGTGGATATGTGGGTTTTCAGCCCATTCTGAGACAGTGACGAAACTTTCATTCTTTTGACCTCAAATTAGCCCAAATCTCGTTCGTGGCGGTTGAGGACACAAACAGATGAACTTGACAACATTGTTGGACATTCTAGAATCCTCATGAAAAATGGAGTGGATAGGTTGTTTTCCACCCCATTCCGAGACAGTGACCAAACTTTCGTTATTTTGACCTCAAATTAGATCAAATCTCGTTCGTGGCGGTTGAGGACACAAACAGATGAATTTGACAATATTATTGGACATTCTAGAATCCTCATGAAAAATGTAGTGGATAGGTGGGTTTTCACTTCATTCCGAGACAGTGACCAAACTTTCATTCTTTTGACCTCAAATTAGCCCAAATCTTGTTTGCGGCCCTTCACGACCCAAACATATGAATTTGACAACATAGCATATTCTAGAATCCTCATTAAAAATGAAGTGGATATGTGGGTTTTCAGCCCATTCTGAGACAGTGACGAAACTTTCATTCTTTTGACCTCAAATTAGCCCAAATCTCGTTCGTGGCGGTTGAGGACACAAACAGTTGAATTTGACAACATTATTGGACATTCTAGAATCCTCATGAAAAATGGAGGGGATAGGTGGGTTTTCACCCCATTCCGATACAGTGACCAAACTTTCATTCTTGTGACCTCAAATTAGACCAAATCTCGTTCGTGGCGGTTGAAGACACCAACAGATGAATTTCACACCATTATTGGACATTCTAGAATCCTCATTAAAAATGTAGGGGATAGGTGGGTTTTCACCCCATTCCGAGACAGTGACCAAACTTTCATTCTTTTGACCTCAAATTAGCCCAAATCTCTTTCGTGGCGGTTGAGGACACAAACAGTTGAATTTGACAACATTATTGGACATTCTAGAATCCTCATGAAAAATGGAGGGGATAAGTGGGTTTTCACCCCATTCCGATACAGTGACCAAACTTTCATTCTTGTGACCTCAAATTAGACGAAATCTCGTTCGTGGCGGTTGAGGATACAAACAGATGAATTTGACAACATTATTGGACATTCTAGAATCCTCATTAAAAATGTAGGGGATAGGTGGGTTTTCACCCCATTCCGAGACAGTGACCAAACTTTCATTCTTTTGACCTCAAATTAGCCCAAATCTCGTTCGTGGCGGTTGAGGACACAAACAGATGAACCTGACAACATTATTGGACATTCTAGAATCCTCATTAAAAATGGAGTGGATAGGTGGGTTTTCACCCCATTCCGAGACAGTGACCAAACTTTCATTCTTTTGACCTCAAATTAGCCCAAATCTCGTTCGTGGCGGTTGAGGACACAAACAGTTGAATTTGACAACATTATTGGACATTCTAGAATCCTCATGAAAAATGGAGGGGATAAGTGGGTTTTCACCCCATTCCGATACAGTGACCAAACTTTCATTCTTTTGACCTCAAATTAGCCCAAATCTCGTTCGTGGCGGTTGAGGACACAAACAGATGAATTTGACAATATTATTGGACATTCTAGAATCCTCATGAAAAATGGAGTGGATAGGTGGGTTTTCACCCCATTCCGAGACAGTGACCAAACTTTCATTCTTTTGACCTCAAATTAGCCCAAATCTCGTTCGTGGCGGTTGAGGACACAAACAGTTGAATTTGACAACATTATTGGACATTCTAGAATCCTCATGAAAAATGGAGGGGATAAGTGGGTTTTCACCCCATTCCGATACAGTGACCAAACTTTCATTCTTGTGACCTCAAATTAGACCAAATCTCGTTCGTGGCGGTTGAGGATACAAACAGATGAATTTGACAACATTATTGGACATTCTAGAATCCTCATTAAAAATGTAGGGGATAGGTGGGTTTTCACCCCATTCCGAGACAGTGACCAAACTTTCATTCTTTTGACCTCAAATTAGCCCAAATCTCGTTCGTGGCGGTTGAGGACACAAACAGTTGAATTTGACAACATTATTGGACATTCTAGAATCCTCATGAAAAATGGAGCGGATAGGTCGGTTTTCACCCCATTCCGAGACAGTGACCAAACTTTCATTCTTTTCACCTCAAATTAGCCCAAATCTCGTTCGTGGCGGTTGAGGACACAAACAGGTGAATTTGACAACATTATTGGACATTCTAGAATCCTCATGAAAAATGGAGTGGACAGGTGGGTTTTCACCCCATTCCGAGACAGTGATCAAACTTTCATTTTTTTTGACCTCAAATTAGCCCAAATATCGTTCGTGGCGGTTAAGGAGTCAAACAAATGAATTTGACAACATTATTGGACATTCTAGAATCCTCATTAAAAATGGAGTGGATAGGTGGGTTTTCACCCCATTCCGAGACAGTGACCAAACTTTCATTCTTTTGACCTAAAATTAGCCCAAATCTCGTTCGTGGCGGTTGAGGACACAAACATATGAATTTGACAACATTATGGAACATTCTAGAATCCTCATGAAAAATGGTGTGGATGGGTGGGTTTTCACCCCATTCCGACACAGTGCCCAAACTTTCATTCTTTTGACATCAAATTAGCCCAAATATCGTTCGTGGCGGTTGAGGATACAAACAGATGAATTTGACAACATTATTGGACATTCTAGAATCCTCATTAAAAATGTAGGGGATAGGTGGGTTTTCACCCCATTCCGAGACAGTGACCAAACTTTCATTCTTTTGACCTCAAATTAGCCCAAATCTCGTTCGTGGCGGTTGAGGACACAAACAGTTGAATTTGACAACATTATTGGACATTCTAGAATCCTCATGAAAAATGGAGCGGATAGGTCGGTTTTCACCCCATTCCGAGACAGTGACCAAACTTTCATTCTTTTCACCTCAAATTAGCCCAAATCTCGTTCGTGGCGGTTGAGGACACAAACAGATGAATTTGACAACATTATTGGACATTCTAGAATCCTCATGAAAAATGGAGTGGACAGGTGGGTTTTCACCCCATTCCGAGACAGTGATCAAACTTTCATTCTTTTGACATCAAATTAGCCCAAATATCATTCATGGCGGTTGAGGACACAAACAGATGAACTTGACAACATTATTGGACATTCTAGAATCCTCATGAAAAATGGTGTGGATGGGTGGGTTTTCACCCCATTCCGAGACAGTGCCCAAACTTTCATTCTTTTGACCTCAAATTAGCCCAAATCTCGTTCGTGGTGGTTGAGGACACAAACAGATGAACTTGACAACATTATGGGACATTCTAGAATCCTCATGAAAAGTGGTGTGGATGGGTGGGTTTTCACCCCATTCCGAGACAGTGCCCAAACTTTCATTCTTTTGACCTCAAATTAGCCCAAATCTCGTTCGTGGAGGTTGAGGACACAAACAGATGAACTTGACAACATTATGGGACATTCTAGAATCCTCATGAAAAATGGTGTGGATGGGTCGGTTTTCACCCCATTCCGACACAGTGCCCAAACTTTCATTCTTTTGACATCAAATTAACCCAAATATCGTTCGTGGCGGTTGAGGACACAAACAGATGAATTTCACACCATTATTGGATATTCTAGAATCCTCATGACAAATGGAGCGGATAGGTGGGTTTTCACCCCATTCCGAGACAGTGACCAAACTTTCATTCTTTTGACCTCAAATTAACCCAAATATCGTTCGTGGTAGTTGAGGACACAAACAGAAGAATTTGACAACATTATTGGACATTCTAGAATCCTCATGAAAAATGGAGTGGATAGGTGGGTTTTCACCCCATTCCGAGACAGTGACCAAACTTTCATTGTTTTGACCTTAAATTAGCCCAAATCTCGTTCGTGGCGGTTGAGGACACAAACAGATGAACTTGACAACATTATGGGACATTCTAGAATCCTCATGAAAAATGGTGTGGATGGGTGGGTTTTCACCCCATTCCGACACAGTGCCCAAACTTTCATTCTTTTGACATCAAATTAGCCCACATATCGTTCGTGGCGGTTGAGGACACAAACAGATGAATTTGACAACATTATTGGACATTCTAGAATCCTCGTGAAAAATGGAGCGGATCGGTGGGTTTTCACCCCATTCCGAGACAGTGGCCAAACTTTCATTCTTTTGACCTCAAATTAGCCCAAATCTCGTTCGTGGTGGTTGAGGACACAAACAGATGAACTTGACAACATTATGGGACATTCTAGAATCCTCATGAAAAATGGTGTGGATGGGTGGGTTTTCACCCCATTCCGAGACAGTGCCCAAACTTTCATTCTTGTGACCTCAAATTAGACCAAATCTCCTTCGTGGCGGTTGAAGACACCAACAGATGAATTTCACACCATTATTGGATATTCTAGAATCCTTATGAAAAATGGAGCGGATAGGTGGGTTTTCACCCTATTCCGAGACAGTGGCCAAACTTTCATTCTTTTGACCTCAAATTAGCCCAAATCTCGTTCGTGGTGGTTGAGGACACAAACAGATGAATTTAACAACATTATTGGACATTCTAGAATCCTCATGAAAAATGGAGTGGATAGGTGGGTTTTCACCCCATTCCGAGACAGTGACCAAACTTTCATTCTTTTGACCTCAAATTAGCCCAAATCTCGTTCGTGGCGGTTGAGGACACAAACAGATGAACTTGACAACATTATGGGACATTCTAGAATCCCCATGAAAAATGGTGTGGATGGGTGGGGTTTCACCCCATTCCGACACAGTGCCCAAACTTTCATTCTTTGACATCAAATTAGCCCAAATATCGTTCGTGGCGGTTGAGGACACAAACAGATGAATTTGACAACATTATTGGACATTCTAGAATCCTCATGAAAAATGGAGCGGATCGGTGGGTTTTCACCCCATTCCGAGACAGTGGCCAAACTTTCATTCTTTTGACCTCAAATTAGCCCAAATCTCGTTCGTGGTGGTTGAGGACACAAACAGATGAACTTGACAACATTATGGGACATTCTAGAATCCTCATGAAAAATGGTGTGGATGGGTGGGTTTTCACCCCATTCCGAGACAGTGCCCAAACTTTCATTCTTGTGACCTCAAATTAGACCAAATCTCGTTCGTGGCGGTTGAAGACACCAACAGATGAATTTCACACCATTATTGGATATTCTAGAATCCTCATGAAAAAAGGAGCGGATAGGTGGGTTTTCACCCTATTCCGAGACAGTGCCCAAACTTTCATTCTTTTGACCTCAAATTAGCCCAAATCTCGTTCGTGGTGGTTGAGGACACAAACAGATGAATTTAAACCCATTATTGGACATTCTAGAATCCTCATGAAAAATGGAGTGGATAGGTGGGTTTTCAACCCATTCCGAGACAGTGACCAAACTTTCATTCTTTTGACCTCAAATTAGCCCAAATCTCGTTCGTGGCGGTTGAGGACACAAACAGATGAACTTGACACCATTATGGGACATTCTAGAATCCTTATGAAAAATGGTGTGGATGGGTGGGGTTTCACCCCATTGCGACACAGTGCCCAAACTTTCATTCTTCTGACATCAAATTAGCCCAAATATCGTTCGTGGCGGTTGAGGACACAAAGAGATGAATTTGGCAACATTATTGGACATTCTAGAATCCTCATGAAAAATGGAGCGGATCGGTGGGTTTTCACCCCATTCCGAGACAGTGGCCAAACTTTCATTCTTTTGACCTCAAATTAGCCCAAATCTCGTTCGTGGTGGTTGAGGACACAAACAGATGAACTTGACAACATTATGGGACATTCTAGAATCCTCATGAAAAATGGTGTGGATGGGTGGGTTTTCACCCCATTCCGAGACAGTGCCCAAACTTTCATTCTTGTGACCTCAAATTAGACCAAATCTCGTTCGTGGCGGTTGAGGACACAAACAGATGAACTTGACAACATTATGGGACATTCTAGAATCCCCATGAAAAATGGTGTGGATGGGTGGGGTTTCACCCCATTCCGACACAGTGCCCAAACTTTCATTCTTTGACATCAAATTAGCCCAAATATCGTTCGTGGCGGTTGAGGACACAAACAGATGAATTTGACAACATTATTGGACATTCTAGAATCCTCATGAAAAATGGAGCGGATCGGTGGGTTTTCATCCCATTCCGAGGCAGTGGCCAAACTTTCATTCTTTTGACCTCAAATTAGCCCAAATCTCGTTCGTGGTGGTTGAGGACACAAACAGATGAACTTGACAACATTATGGGACATTCTAGAATCCTCATGAAAAATGGTGTGGATGGGTGGGTTTTCACCCCATTCCGAGACAGTGCCCAAACTTTCATTCTTGTGACCTCAAATTAGACCAAATCTCGTTCGTGGCGGTTGAAGACACCAACAGATGAATTTCACACCATTATTGGATA
Source organism: Inga oerstediana (assembly GCA_963210345.1). Classification (NCBI taxonomy): domain Eukaryota; kingdom Viridiplantae; phylum Streptophyta; class Magnoliopsida; order Fabales; family Fabaceae; genus Inga; species Inga oerstediana. The sequence continues at coordinate 36,508,066 of OY723408.1, read as the reverse complement.
TTCTAGAATCCTTATGAAAAATGGAGCGGATAGGTGGGTTTTCACCCCATTCCGAGACAGTGACCAAACTTTCATTCTTTTGACCTCAAATTAGCCCAAATCTCGTTCGTGGTGGTTGAGGACACAAATAGATGAATTTGACAACATTATTGGACATTCTAGAATCCTCATGAAAAATGGAGCGGATCGGTGGGTTTTCACCCCATTCCGAGACAGTGGCCAAACTTTCATTCTTTTGACCTCAAATTAGCCCAAATCTCGTTCGTGGTGGGTGAGGACACAAACAGATGAACTTGACAACATTATGGGACATTCTAGAATCCTCATGAAAAATGGTGGGGATGGGTGGGTTTTCACCCCATTCCGACACAGTGCCCAAACTTTCATTCTTTTGACATCAAATTAGCCCAAATATCGTTCGTGGCGGTTGAGGACACAAACAGATGAACTTGACAACATTATTGGATATTCTAGAATCCTCATGAAAAAAGGAGCGGATAGGTGTGTTTTCACCCTATTCCGAAACAGTGGCCAAACTTTCATTCTTTTGACCTCAAATTAACCCAAATCTTGTTCGTGGCCGTTCAGGACACAAACAGATGAATTTGACAACATTATTGAACATTCTAGAATCCTCATTAAAAATGGAGTGGATAGGTGGGTTTTCACCCCATTCCGAGACAGTGAACAAACTTTCTTTCTTTTGACATCAAATTATCCCAAAAAGCGTACGTGGCGGTTCAGGACCCAAACAGATCAATTTGACAAAATTATTGGACATTCCAGAATCCCCATGAAAAATGGTGTGGATGGGTGGGGTTTCACCCCATTCCGACACAGTGCCCAAACTTTCATTCTTTTGACATCAAATTAGCCCAAATATCGTTCGTGGCGGTTGAGGACACAAACAGATGAATTTGACAACATTATTGGACATTCTAGAATCCTCATGAAAAATGGAGCGGATCGGTGGGTTTTCACCCCATTCTGAGACAGTGGCCAAACTTTCATTCTTTTGACCTCAAATTAGCCCAAATCTCGTTCGTGGTGGTTGAGGACACAAACAGATGAATTTAAACCCATTATTGGACATTCTAGAATCCTCATGAAAAATGGAGTGGATAGGTGGGTTTTCACCCCATTCCGAGACAGTGACCAAACTTTCATTCTTTTGACCTCAAATTAGCCCAAATCTCGTTCGTGGCGGTTGAGGACACAAACAGATGAACTTGACAACATTATGGGACATTCTAGAATCCCCATGAAAAATGGTGTGGATGGGTGGGGTTTCACCCCATTCCGACACAGTGCCCAAACTTTCATTCTTTGACATCAAATTAGCCCAAATATCGTTCGTGGCGGTTGAGGACACAAACAGATGAATTTGACAACATTATTGGACATTCTAGAATCCTCATGAAAAATGGAGCGGATCGGTGGGTTTTCATCCCATTCCGAGACAGTGGCCAAACTTTCATTCTTTTGACCTCAAATTAGCCCAAATCTCGTTCGTGGTGGTTGAGGACACAAACAGATGAACTTGACAACATTATGGGACATTCTAGAATCCTCATGAAAAATGGTGTGGATGGGTGGGTTTTCACCCCATTCCGAGACAGTGCCCAAACTTTCATTCTTGTGACCTCAAATTAGACCAAATCTCGTTCGTGGCGGTTGAAGACACCAACAGATGAATTTCACACCATTATTGGATATTCTAGAATCCTCATGAAAAAAGGAGCGGATAGGTGGGTTTTCACCCTATTCCGAGACAGTGCCCAAACTTTCATTCTTTTGACCTCAAATTAGCCCAAATCTCGTTCGTGGTGGTTGAGGACACAAACAGATGAATTTAAACCCATTATTGGACATTCTAGAATCCTCATGAAAAATGGAGTGGATAGGTGGGTTTTCAACCCATTCCGAGACAGTGACCAAACTTTCATTCTTTTGACCTCAAATTAGCCCAAATCTCGTTCGTGGCGGTTGAGGACACAAACAGATGAACTTGACAACATTATGGGACATTCTAGAATCCTCATGAAAAATGGTGTGGATGGGTGGGTTTTCACCCCATTCCGAGACAGTGCCCAAACTTTCATTCTTGTGACCTCAAATTAGACCAAATCTCGTTCGTGGCGGTTGAAGACACCAACAGATGAATTTCACACCATTATTGGATATTCTAGAATCCTTATGAAAAATGGAGCGGATAGGTGGGTTTTCACCCCATTCCGAGACAGTGACCAAACTTTCATTCTTGTGACCTCAAATTAGACCAAATCTCGTTCGTGGCGGTTGAAGACACCAACAGATGAATTTCACACCATTATTGGATATTCTAGAATCCTCATGAAAAAAGGAGCGGATAGGTGGGTTTTCACCCTATTCCGAGACAGTGCCCAAACTTTCATTTTTTTGACCTCAAATTAGCCCAAATCTCGTTCGTGGTGGTTGAGGACACAAACAGATGAACTTGACAACATTATGGGACATTCTAGAATCCTCATGAAAAATGGTGTGGATGGGTGGGTTTTCACCCCATTCCGAGACAGTGCCCAAACTTTCATTCTTGTGACCTCAAATTAGACCAAATCTCGTTCGTGGCGGTTGAAGACACCAACAGATGAATTTCACACCATTATTGGATATTCTAGAATCCTTATGAAAAATGGAGCGGATAGGTGGGTTTTCACCCCATTCCGAGACAGTGACCAAACTTTCATTCTTTTGACCTCAAATTAGCCCAAATCTCGTTCGTGGTGGTTGAGGACACAAATAGATGAATTTGACAACATTATTGGACATTCTAGAATCCTCATGAAAAATGGAGCGGATCGGTGGGTTTTCACCCCATTCCGAGACAGTGGCCAAACTTTCATTCTTTTGACCTCAAATTAGCCCAAATCTCGTTCGTGGTGGTTGAGGACACAAACAGATGAACTTGACAACATTATGGGACATTCTAGAATCCTCATGAAAAATGGTGGGGATGGGTGGGTTTTCACCCCATTCCGACACAGTGCCCAAACTTTCATTCTTTTGACATCAAATTAGCCCAAATATCGTTCGTGGCGGTTGAGGACACAAACAGATGAACTTGACAACATTATTGGATATTCTAGAATCCTCATGAAAAAAGGAGCGGATAGGTGTGTTTTCACCCTATTCCGAAACAGTGGCCAAACTTTCATTCTTTTGACCTCAAATTAACCCAAATCTTGTTCGTGGCCGTTCAGGACACAAACAGATGAATTTGACAACATTATTGAACATTCTAGAATCCTCATTAAAAATGGAGGGGATAGGTGGGTTTTCACCCCATTCCGAGACAGTGACCAAACTTTCATTCTTTTGACATCAAATTATCCCAAAAAGCGTATGTGGCGGTTCAGGACCCAAACAGATCAATTTGACAAAATTATTGGACATTCTAGAATCTTCATGAAAAATGGATTGGATAGGTGGTTTTTCACCGCATTCCGAGACAGTGAACAAACTTTCATTCTTTTTACCTAAAATTAGCCCAAAAGTTGTTTGTGGCCGTTCAAGACCCAAACACATGACTTTTACAACATTATTGAACATTCTAGAATCCTCATTAAAAATGGAGTGGATAGGTGGGTTTTCACCCTATTCCGAGACAGTGACCAAACTTTCATTTTTTTTGACCTCAAATTAGCCCAAAAAGCGTATGTGGCGGTTCAGGACCCAAACAGATCAATTTGACAAAATTATTGGACATTCTAGAATCGTCATGAAAAATGGAGTCGATCAGTGGGTTTTCACCCCATTCCGAGACAGTGACCAAACTTTCATTCTTTTGACATCAAATTAGCCCAAAAAGCGTATGTGGCGGTTCAGGACCCGAACAGATCAATTTGACAAAATTATTGGACATTCTAGAATCGTCATGAAAAATGGAGTGGATCTGTGGGTTTTCACCCCATTTTGAGACAGTGACCAAACTTTCATTCTTTTGACATCAAATTAGCCCAAAAAGCGTATGTGGCGGTTCAGGACCCAAACAGATCATTTTGACAAAATTATTGGACATTCTAGAATCGTCATAAAAAATGGAGTGGATCGGTGGGTTTTCACCCCATTCCGAGACAGTGACCAAACTTTCATTCTTTTGACCTCAAATTAACCCAAATCTTGTTCGTGGCCGTTCAGGACACAAACAGATGAATTTGACAACATTATTGAACATTCTAGAATCCTCATTAAAAATTGAGGGGATAGGTGGGTTTTCACCCCATTCCGAGACAGTGACCAAACTTTCATTCTTTTGACATCAAATTATCCCAAAAAGCGTATGTGGCAGTTCAGGACCCAAACAGATCAATTTGACAAAATTATTGGACATTCTAGAATCTTCATGAAAAATGGATTGGATAGGTGGTTTTTCACCGCATTCCGAGACAGTGAACAAACTTTCATTCTTTTGACCTCAAATTAGCCCAAAAAGCGTATGTGGCGGTTCAGGACCCAAACAGATCAATTTGAATAATTTATTGGATATTCTAGAATCGTCATGAAAAATGGAGTGGATAGGTGGGTTTTCACCCCATTCCGAGACAGTGACCAAACTTTCATTCTTTTGACATCAAATTAGCCCAAAAAGCGTATGTGGCGGTTCAGGACCCGAACAGATCAATATGACAAAATTATTGGACATTCTAGAATCGTCATGAAAAATGGAGTCGATCAGTGGGTTTTCACCCCATTCGGAGACAGTGAGCAAACTTTCATTCTTTTGACATCAAATTAGCCCAAAAAGCGTATGTGGCGGTTCAGGACCCGAACAGATCAATTTGACAAAATTATTGGACATTCTAGAATCGTCATGAAAAATGGAGTGGATCGGTGGGTTTTCACCCCATTCCGAGACAGTGACCAAACTTTCATTCTTTTGACCTCAAATTAACCCAAATCTTGTTCGTGGCCCTTCAGGACACAAACAGATGAATTTGACAACATTATTGAAGATTCGAGAATCCTCATTAAAAATGGAGGGGATAGGTGGGTTTTCACCCCATTCCGAGACAGTGACCAAACTTTCATTCTTTTGACATCAAATTAGCCCAAAAAGCGTATGTGGCGGTTCAGGACCCAAACAGATCAATTTGACAAAATTATTGGAATTTCTAGAATCTTCATGAAAAATGGAGTGGATAGGTGGTTTTTCACCGCATTCCGAGACAGTGAACAAACTTTCATTCTTTTTACCTCAAATTAGCCCAAATGTTGTTTGTGGCCGTTCAAGACCCAAACAGATGAGTTTGACAACATTATTGAACATTCAAGAATCCTCATTAAAAATGGAGAGGATAGGTGGGTTTTCACCCCATTACGAGACAGTGACCAAACTTTCATTCTTTTGACATCAAATTAGCCCAAAAAGCGTATGTGGCGGTTCAGGACCCAAACAGATCAATTTGACAAAATTATTGGACATTCTAGAATCGTCATGAAAAATGGAGTGGATAGGCGGTTTTTCACCGCATTCCGAGACAGTCAACAAACTTTCATTCTTTTGACTTCAAATTAGCCCAAATGTTGTTTGTGGCCGTCGAAGACCCAAACAAATGACTTTTACAACATTATTGAACATTCTAGAATCCTCATTAAAAATAGAGTGGATAGGTGGGTTTTCACCCAATTCCGAGACAGTGACCAAACTTTCATTCTTTTTTGACCTCAAAATAGCCCAAAAAGCGTTTGTGGCGGGTCAGGACCCAAATAGATCCATTTGAATAAATTATTGGAAATTCTAGAATCGTCATGAAAAATGGAGTGGATAGGTGGGTTTTCACCCCATTCCGAGAGAGTGAACAAACTTTCATTCTTTTTACCTCAAATTAGCCCAAATGTTGTTTGTGCCAGTTCAAAACCCAAACAGATGAGTTTGACAACATTATTGAACATTCTAGAATCCTCATTAAAATGGAGTGGATAGGTGGGTTTTCACCCTATTCCGAGACAGCGACCAAACTTTCATTCTTTTTTGACCTCAAATTAGCGCAAAAAGCGTATGTGGCGATTCAGGACCCAAACAGATCAATTTGAATAAATTATTGGATATTCTAGAATCGTCATGAAAAATGGAGTGGATAGGTGGGTTTTCACCCCATTACGAGAGAGTGACCAAACTTTCATTCTTTTGACATCAAATTAGCCCAAAAAGCGTATGTGGCGGTTCAGGACCCGAACAGATCAATTTGAATAAATTATTGGACATTCTAGAATCGTCATGAAAAATGGAATGGATAGGTGGGTTTTCACCCCATTTCGAGAGTGACCAAACTTTCATTCTTTTGACATCAAATTAGCCCAAAAAGCGTATGTGGCTGTTCCGGACCCAAACAGATCAATTTGACAAAATTATTGGACATTCTAGAATCTTCATGAAAAATGGAGTGGATAGGTGGTTTTTCACCGCATTCCGAGACAGTCAACAAACTTTCATTCTTTTGACTTCAAATTAGCCCAAATGTTGTTTGTGGCCGTTGAAGACCCAAACAAATGACTTTTACAACATTATTGAACATTCTAGAATCCTCATTAAAAATAGAGTGGATAGGTGGGTTTTCACCCAATTCCGAGACAGTGACCAAACTTTCATTCTTTTTTGACCTCAAATTAGCCCAAAAAGCGTTTGTGGCGGTTCAGGACCCAAACAGATCAATTTGAATAAATTATTGGATATTCTAGAATCGTCATGAAAAATGGAGTGGATAGGTGGGTTTTCACCCTATTCCGAGACAGTGACCAAACTTTCATTCTTTTGACATCAAATTAGCCCAAAAAGCGTACGTGGCGGTTCAGGACCCAAACAGATCAATTTGACAAAATTATTGGAGATTCTAGAATCGTCATGAAAAATGGAGTGGATAGGTGGGTTTTCACTTCATTCCGAGACAGTGACCAAACTTTCATTCTTTTGACATCAAATTAGCCCAAAAAGCGTATGTGGCGGTTCAGGACCCAAAAAGATCATTTTGACAAAATTATTGGACATTCTAGAATCGTCATGAAAAATGGAGTGGATAGGTGGGTTTTCACCCCATTCCGAGACAGTGACCAAACTTTCATTCTTTTGACCTCAAATTAACCCAAATCTTGTTCGTGGCCGTTCAGGACACAAACAGATGAATTTGACAACATTATTGAACATTCTAAAACCCTCATTAAAAATGGAGGGGATAGGTGGGTTTTCACCTCATTCCGAGACAGTGACCAAACTTTCATTCTTTTGACATCAAATTAGCCCAAAAAGCCTATGTGGCGGTTCTGGACCCAAACAGATCAATTTGACAAAATTATTGGACATTCTAGAATCTTCATGAAAAATGGAGCGGATTGGTGGTTTTTCACCGCATTCCGAGACAGTGAACAAACTTTCATTCTTTTAACCTCAAATTAGCCCAAATGTTGTTTGTGGCCGTTCAAGACCCAAACAGATGAGTTTGAGAACATTATTGAACATTCAAGAATCCTTATTAAAAATGGAGTGGATAGGTGGGTTTTCACCGTATTCCGAGACAGCGACCAAATTTTCATTTTTTTTGACCTCAAATTAGCCCAAAAAGCGTATGTGGCGGTTCAGGACCCAAACAGATCACTTTGAATAAATTATTGGATATTCTAGAATCCTCATGAAAAATGGAGTGGATAGGTGGGATTTCACCCCATTCCGAGACAGTGACCAAACTTTCATTCTTTTGACATCAAATTAGCCCAAAAAGCGTACGTGGCGGTTCAGGACCCCAACAGATCAATTTGACAAAATTATTGGACATTCTAGAATCGTCATGAAAAATGGAGTCGATCAGTGGGTTTTCACCCCATTCCGAGACAGTGACCAAACTTTCATTCTTTTGACATCAAATTAGCCCAAAAAGCGTATGTGGCGGTTCAGGACCCAAACAGATCAATTTGACAAAATTATTGGAGATTCTAGATTCGTCATCAAAAATGGAGTGGATAGGTGGGTTTTCACCCCATTCCGAGACAGTGACCAAACTTTCTTTCTTTTGACCTCAAATTCACCCAAATCTTGTTCGTGGCCGTTCAGGACACAAACAGATGAATTTGACAACATTATTGCACATTCTAGAATCCTCATTAAAAATGGAGGGGATAGGTGGGTTTTCACCCCATTCCGAGACAGTGACCAAACTTTCATTCTTTTGACATCAAATTAGCCCAAAAAGCGTATGTGGCGGTTCAAGACCCAAACAGATCAATTTGAATAAATTATTGGATATTCTAGAATCGTCATGAAAAATGGAGTGGATAGGTGGGTTTTCACCCCATTCGGAGACAGTGACCAAACTTTCATTCTTTTGACATCAAATTAGCCCAAAAAGCGTATGTGGCGGTTCAGGACGCGAACAGATCAATTTGACAAAATTATTGGACATTCTAGAATCGTCATGAAAAATGGAGTGGATAGGTGGGTTTTCACCCCATTCGGAGACAGTGACCAAACTTTCATTCTTTTGACATCAAATTAGCCCAAAAAGCGTATGTGGCGGTTCAGGACCCAAACAGATCATTTTGACAAAATTATTGGACATTCTAGAATCGTCATGAAAAATGGAGTGGATCGGTGGGTTTTCACCCCATTCCGAGACAGTGACCAAACTTTCATTCTTTTGACCTCAAATTAACCCAAATCTTGTTCGTGGCCGTTCAGGACACAAACAGATGAATTTGACAACATTATTGAACATTCTAGAATCCTCATTAAAAATGGAGGGGATAGGTGGGTTTTCACCCCATTCCGAGACAGTGACCAAACTTTCATTCTTTTGACATCAAATTAGCCCAAAAAGCGTATGTGGCGTTTCAGGACCAAAACAGATCAATTTAACAAAATTATTGGACATTCTAGAATTTTCCTGAAAAATGGAGTGGATTGGTGGTTTTTCACCGCATTCCGAGACAGTGAACAAACTTCCATTCTTTTAACCTCAAATTAGCCCAAATGTTGTTTGTGGCCGTTCAAGACCCAAACAGATGAGTTTGACAACATTATTGAACATTCAAGAATCCTCATTAAAAATGGAGTGGATAGGTGGGTTTTCACCGTATTCCGAGACAGCGACCAAACTTTCATTTTTTTTGACCTCAAATTAGCCCAAAAAGCGTATGTGGCGGTTCAGGACCCAAACAGATCAATTTGAATAAATTATTGGACATTCTAGAATCGTCATGAAAAATGGAGTGGATAGGTGGGTTTTCACCCCATTCCGAGACAGTGACCAAACTTTCATTCTTTTGACATCAAATTAGCCCAAAAAGCGTACGTGGTGGTTCAGGACCCAAACAGATCAATTTGACAAAATTATTGGACATTCTAGAATCCTCATTAAAAATGGAGTGGATAGGTGGGTTTTCTCCGTATTCCGAGACAGCGACCAAACTTTCATTTTTTTTGACCTCAAATTAGCCCAAAAAGCGTATGTGGCGGTTCAGGACCCAAACAGATCAATTTGAATAAATTATTGGATATTCTAGAATCGTCATGAAAAATGGAGTGGATAGGTGGGTTTTCACCCCATTCCGAGACAGTGACCAAACTTTCATTCTTTTCACTTCACATTAGCCCAAAAAGCGTATGTGGCGGTTCAGGACCCAAACAGATCAATTTCACAAAATTATTGGACATTCTAGAGTCGTCATGAAAAATGGAGTGGATAGGTGGGTTTTCACCCCATTCCGAGACAGTGCCCAAACTTTCATTCTTTTGACCTCAAATTAACCAAAATCTTGTTCGTGGCCGTTCAGGACACAAACAGATGAATTTGACAACATTATTGAACATTCTAGAATCCTCATTAAAAATGGAGGGGATAGGTGGGTTTTCACCCCATTCCGAGAAAGTGACCAAACTTTCATTCTTTTGACATCAAATTAGCCCAAAAAGCCTATGTGGCGGTTCAGGACCCAAACAGATCAATTTGACAAAATTATTGGACATTCTAGAATTTTCCTGAAAAATGGAGTGGATTGGTGGTTTTTCACCGCATTCCGAGACAGTGAACAAACTTCCATTCTTTTAACCTCAAATTAGCCCAAATGTTGTTTGTGGCCGTTCAAGACCCAAACAGATGAGTTTGACAACATTATTGAACATTCAAGAATCCTCATTAAAAATGGAGTGGATAGGTGGGTTTTCACCGTATTCCGAGACAGCGACCAAACTTTCATTTTTTTCACCTCAAATTAGCCCAAAAAGCGTATGTGGCGGTTCAGGACCCAAACAGATCAATTTGAATAAATTATTGGACATTCTAGAATCGTCATGAAAAATGGAGTGGATAGGTGGGTTTTCACCCCATTCCGAGACAGTGACCAAACTTTCATTCTTTTGACATCAAATTAGCCCAAAAAGCGTACGTGGTGGTTCAGGACCCAAACAGATCAATTTGACAAAATTATTGGACATTCTAGAATCGTCATGAAAAATGGAGTCGATCAGTGGGTTTTCACCCCAATTCGAGACAGTGACCAAACTTTCATTCTTTTGACATCAAATTAGCCCAAAAAGCGTACGTGGCGGTTCAGGACCCAAACAGATCAATTTGAATAAATTATTGGATATTCTAGAATCGTCATGAAGAATGGAGTGGATAGGTGGGTTTTCACCCCATTCCGAGACAGTGACCAAACTTTCATTCTTTTGACATCAAATTAGCCCAAAAAGCGTATGTGGCGGTTCAGGACCCGAACATATCAATTTGACAAAATTATTGGACATTCTAGAATCGTCATGAAAAATGGAGTGGATAGGTGGGTTTTCACCCCATTCCGAGAGTGACCAAACTTTCATTCTTTTGACATCAAATTAGCCAAAAAAGCGTATGTGGCGGTTCAGGACCCAAACAGATCAATTTGAATAAATTATTGGACATTCTAGAATCGTCATGAAAAATGGAGTGGATAGGTGGGTTTTCACCCCATTCCGATACAGTGACCAAACTTTCATTCTTTTGACCTCAAATTAACCCAAATCTTGTTCGTGGCGGTTCAGGACCCGAACAGATCAATTTGACAAAATTATTGGACATTCTAGAATCGTCATGAAAAATGGAGTGGATAGGTGGGTTTTCACTTCATACCGAGACAGTGACCAAACTTTCATTCTTTTGCTATGAAATTAGCCCAAAAAGCGTATGTGGCGGTTCAGGACCCAAAAAGATCATTTTGACAAAATTATTGGACATTCTAGAATCGTCATGAAAAATGGAGTGGATAGGTGGGTTTTCACCCCATTCCGAGACAGTGACCAAACTTTCATTCTTTTGACCTCAAATTAACCCAAATCTTGTTCGTGGCCGTTCAGGACACAAACAGATGAATTTGACAACATTATTGCACATTCTAGAATCCTCATTAAAAATGGAGGGGATAGGTGGGTTTTCACCCCATTCCGAGAAAGTGACCAAACTTTCATTCTTTTGACATCAAATTAGCCCAAAAAGCCTATGTGGCGGTTCAGGACCCAAACAGATCAATTTGATAAAATTATTGGACATTCTAGAATTTTCCTTAAAAATGGAGTGGATTGGTGGTTTTTCACCGCATTCCGAGACAGTGAACAAACTTCCATTCTTTTAACCTCAAATTAGCCCAAATGTTGTTTGTGGCCGTTCAAGACCCAAACAGATGAGTTTGACAACATTATTGAACATTCAAGAATCCTCATTAAAAATGGAGTGGATAGGTGGGTTTTCACCGTATTCCGAGACAGCGACCAAACTTTCATTTTTTTTGACCTCAAATTAGCCCAAAAAGCGTATGTGGCGGTTCAGGACCCAAACAGATCAATTTGAATAAATTATTGGACATTCTAGAATCGTCATGAAAAATGGAGTGGATAGGTGGGTTTTCACCCCATTCCGAGACAGTGACCAAACTTTCATTCTTTTGACATCAAATTAGCCCAAAAAGCGTACGTGGTGGTTCAGGACCCAAACAGATCAATTTGACAAAATTATTGGACATTCTAGAATCCTCATTAAAAATGGAGTGGATAGGTGGGTTTTCTCCGTATTCCGAGACAGCGACCAAACTTTCATTTTTTTTGACCTCAAATTAGCCCAAAAAGTGTATGTGGCGGTTCAGGACCCAAACAGATCAATTTGAATAAATTATTGGATATTCCAGAATCGTCATGAAAAATGGAGTGGATAGGTGGGTTTTCACCCCATTCCGAGACAGTGACCAAACTTTCATTCTTTTGACTTCACATTAGCCCAAAAAGCGTATGTGGCGGTTCAGGACCCAAACAGATCAATTTCACAAAATTATTGGACATTCTAGAGTCGTCATGAAAAATGGAGTGGATAGGTGGGTTTTCACCCCATTCCGAGACAGTGACCAAACTTTCATTCTTTTGACCTCAAATTAACCCAAATCTTGTTCGTGGCCGTTCAGGACACAAACAGATGAATTTGACAACATTATTGAACATTCTAGAATCCTCATTAAAAATGGAGCGGATAGGTGGGTTTTCACCCCATTCCGAGAAAGTGACCAAACTTTCATTCTTTTGACATCAAATTAGCCCAAAAAGCCTATGTGGCGGTTCAGGACCCAAACAGATCAATTTGACAAAATTATTGGACATTCTAGAATTTTCCTGAAAAATGGAGTGGATTGGTGGTTTTTCACCGCATTCCGAGACAGTGAACAAACTTCCATTCTTTTCACCTCAAATTAGCCCAAATGTTGTTTGTGGCCGTTCAAGACCCAAACAGATGAGTTTGACAACATTATTGAACATTCAAGAATCCTCATTAAAAATGGAGTGGATAGGTGGGTTTTCACCGTATTCCGAGACAGCGACCAAACTTTCATTTTTTTTGACCTCAAATTAGCCCAAAAAGCGTATGTGGCGGTTCAGGACCCAAACAGATCAATTTGAATAAATTATTGGACATTCTAGAATCGTCATGAAAAATGGAGTGGATAGGTGGGTTTTCACCCCATTCCGAGACAGTGACCAAACTTTCATTCTTTTGACATCAAATTAGCCCAAAAAGCGTACGTGGTGGTTCAGGACCCAAACAGATCAATTTGACAAAATTATTGGACATTCTAGAATCCTCATTAAAAATGGAGTGGATAGGTGGGTTTTCTCTGTATTCCGAGACAGCGACCAAACTTTCTTTTTTTTTGACCTCAAATTAGCCCAAAAAGCGTATGTGGCGGTTCAGGACCCAAACAGATCAATTTGAATAAATTATTGGATATTCGAGAATCGTCATGAAAAATGGAGTGGATAGGTGGGTTTTCACCCCATTCCGAGACAGTGACCAAACTTTCATTCTTTTGACTTCACATTAGCCCAAAAAGCGTATGTGGCGGTTCAGGACCCAAACAGATCAATTTCACAAAATTGTTGGACATTCTAGAGTCGTCATGAAAAATGGAGTGGATAGGTGGGTTTTCACCCCATTCCGAGACAGTGACCAAACTTTCTTTCTTTTGACCTCAAATTAACCCAAATCTTGTTCGTGGCCGTTCAGGACACAAACAGATGAATTTGACAACATTATTCAACATTCTAGAATCCTCATTAAAAATGGATTGGATAGGTGGGTTTTCACCCCATTCCGAGACAGTGACCAAACTTTCATTCTTTTGACATCAAATTAGCCCAAAAAGCATATGTGGCGGTTCAAGACCCAAACAGATCAATTTGACAAAATTATTGGACATTCTAGAATCTTCATGAAAAATGGAGTGGATTGGTGGTTTTTCACCGCATTCCGAGACAGTGAACAAACTTTCATTCTTTTGACCTCAAATTAGCCCAAATGTTGTTTGTGGCCGTTCAAGACCCAAACAGATGAGTTTGACAACATTATTGAACATTCAAGAATCCTCATTAAAAATGGAGTGGATAGGTGGGTTTTCACCGTATTCCGAGACAGCGACCAAACTTTCATTATTTTTTGACCTCAAATTAGCCTAAAAAGCGTAGATGGCGGTTCAGGACCCAAACAGATCAATTTGAATAAATTATTGGATATTCTAGAATCGTCATGAAAAATGGAGTGGATAGGTGGGTTTTCACCCCATTCCGAGACAGTGACCACACTTTCATTCTTTTGACATCAAATTAGCCCAAAAAGCGTACGTGGCGGTTCAGGACCCCAACAGATCAATTTGACAAAATTATTGGACATTCTAGAATCATCATGAAAAATGGAGTCGATCAGTGGGTTTTCACCCCATTCCGAGACAGTGACCAAACTTTCATTCTTTTGACATCAAATTAGCCCAAAAAGCGTACGTGGCGGTTCAGGACCCAAACAGATCAATTTGAATAAATTATTGGATATTCTAGAATCGTCATGAAGAATGGAGTGGATAGGTGGGTTTTCACCCCATTCCGAGACAGTGACCAAACTTTCATTCTTTTGACATCAAATTAGCCCAAAAAGCGTATGTGGCGGTTCAGGACCCGAACATATCAATTTGACAAAATTATTGGACATTCTAGAATCATCATGAAAAATGGAGTGGATAGGTGGGTTTTCACCCCATTCCGAGAGTGACCAAACTTTCATTCTTTTAACATCAAATTAGCCAAAAAAGCGTATGTGGCGGTTCAGGACCCAAACAGATCAATTTGTATAAATTATTGGACATTCTAGAATCGTCATGAAAAATGGAGTGGATAGGTGGGTTTTCACCCCATTCCGATACAGTGACCAAACTTTCATTCTTTTGACCTCAAATTAACCCAAATCTTGTTCGTGGCGGTTCAGGACCCGAACAGATCAATTTGACAAAATTATTGGACATTCTAGAATCGTCATGAAAAATGGAGTGGATAGGTGGGTTTTCACTTCATACCGAGACAGTGACCAAACTTTCATTCTTTTGCTATGAAATTAGCCCAAAAAGCGTATGTGGCGGTTCAGGACCCAAAAAGATCATTTTGACAAAATTATTGGACATTCTAGAATCGTCATGAAAAATGGAGTGGATAGGTGGGTTTTCACCCCATTCCGAGACAGTGACCAAACTTTCATTCTTTTGACCTCAAATTAACCCAAATCTTGTTCGTGGCCGTTCAGGACACAAACAGATGAATTTGACAACATTATTGAACATTCTAGAATCCTCATTAAAAATGGAGGGGATAGGTGGGTTTTCACCCCATTCCGAGAAAGTGACGAAACTTTCATTCTTTTGACATCAAATTAGCCCAAAAAGCCTATGTGGCGGTTCAGGACCCAAACAGATCAATTTGACAAAATTATTGGACATTCTAGAATTTTCCTGAAAAATGGAGTGGATTGGTGGTTTTTCACCGCATTCCGAGACAGTGAACAAACTTCCATTCTTTTAACCTCAAATTAGCCCAAATGTTGTTTGTGGCCGTTCAAGACCCAAACAGATGAGTTTGACAACATTTTTTGAACATTCAAGAATCCTCATTAAAAATGGAGTGGATAGGTGGGTTTTCACCGTATTCCGATACAGCGACCAAACTTTCATTTTTTTTGACCTCAAATTAGCCCAAAAAGCGTATGTGGCGGTTCAGGACCCAAACAGATCAATTTGAATAAATTATTGGACATTCTAGAATCGTCATGAAAAATGGAGTGGATAGGTGGGTTTTCACCCCATTCCGAGACAGTGACCAAACTTTCATTCTTTTGACATCAAATTAGCCCAAAAAGCGTACGTGGTGGTTCAGGACCCAAACAGATCAATTTGACAAAATTATTGGACATTCTAGAATCCTCATTAAAAATGGAGTGGATAGGTGGGTTTTCTCCGTATTCCGAGACAGCGACCAAACTTTCATTTTTTTTGACCTCAAATTAGCCCAAAAAGCGTATGTGGCGGTTCAGGACCCAAACAGATCAATTTGAATAAATTATTGGATATTCCAGAATCGTCATGAAAAATGGAGTGGATAGGTGGGTTTTCACCCCATTCCGAGACAGTGACCAAACTTCCATTCTTTTAACCTCAAATTAGCCCAAATGTTGTTTGTGGCCGTTCAAGACCCAAACAGATGAGTTTGACAACATTATTGAACATTCAAGAATCCTCATTAAAAATGGAGTGGATAGGTGGGTTTTCACCGTATTCCGAGACAGCGACCAAACTTTCATTTTTTTTGACCTCAAATTAGCCCAAAAAGCGTATGTGGCGGTTCAGGACCCAAACAGATCAATTTGAATAAATTATTGGACATTCTAGAATCGTCATGAAAAATGGAGTGGATAGGTGGGTTTTCACCCCATTCCGAGACAGTGACCAAACTTTCATTCTTTTGACATCAAATTAGCCCAAAAAGCGTACGTGGTGGTTCAGGACCCAAACAGATCAATTTGACAAAATTATTGGACATTCTAGAATCCTCATTAAAAATGGAGTGGATAGGTGGGTTTTCTCTGTATTCCGAGACAGCGACCAAACTTTCTTTTTTTTTGACCTCAAATTAGCCCAAAAAGCGTATGTGGCGGTTCAGGACCCAAACAGATCAATTTGAATAAATTATTGGATATTCTAGAATCGTCATGAAAAATGGAGTGGATAGGTGGGTTTTCACCCCATTCCGAGACAGTGACCAAACTTTCATTCTTTTGACTTCACATTAGCCCAAAAAGCGTATGTGGCGGTTCAGGACCCAAACAGATCAATTTCACAAAATTATTGGACATTCTAGAGTCGTCATGAAAAATGGAGTGGATAGGTGGGTTTTCACCCCATTCCGAGACAGTGACCAAACTTTCTTTCTTTTGACCTCAAATTAACCCAAATCTTGTTCGTGGCCGTTCAGGACACAAACAGATGAATTTGACAACATTATTCAACATTCTAGAATCCTCATTAAAAATGGATTGGATAGGTGGGTTTTCACCCCATTCCGAGACAGTGACCAAACTTTCATTCTTTTGACATCAAATTAGCCCAAAAAGCATATGTGGCGGTTCAAGACCCAAACAGATCAATTTGACAAAATTATTGGACATTCTAGAATCTTCATGAAAAATGGAGTGGATTGGTGGTTTTTCACCGCATTCCGAGACAGTGAACAAACTTTCATTCTTTTGACCTCAAATTAGCCCAAATGTTGTTTGTGGCCGTTCAAGACCCAAACAGATGAGTTTGACAACATTATTGAACATTCAAGAATCCTCATTAAAAATGGAGTGGATAGGTGGGTTTTCACCGTATTCCGAGACAGCGACCAAACTTTCATTATTTTTTGACCTCAAATTAGCCTAAAAAGCGTAGATGGCGGTTCAGGACCCAAACAGATCAATTTGAATAAATTATTGGATATTCTAGAATCGTCATGAAAAATGGAGTGGATAGGTGGGTTTTCACCCCATTCCGAGACAGTGACCACACTTTCATTCTTTTGACATCAAATTAGCCCAAAAAGCGTACGTGGCGGTTCAGGACCCCAACAGATCAATTTGACAAAATTATTGGACATTCTAGAATCATCATGAAAAATGGAGTCGATCAGTGGGTTTTCACCCCATTCCGAGACAGTGACCAAAATTTCATTCTTTTGACATCAAATTAGCTCAAAAAGCGTATGTGGCGGTTCAGGACCCAAACAGATCACTTTCACAAAATTATTGGAGATTCTAGAATCGTCATGAAAAATGGAGTGGATAGGTGGGTTTTCACCCCATTCCGAGACAGCGACCAAACTTTCATTCTTTTGACATCAAATTAGCCCAAAAAGCGTACGTGGCGGTTCAGGACCCCAACAGATCAATTTGACAAAATTATTGGACATTCTAGAATCGTCATGAAAAATGGAGTCGATCAGTGGGTTTTCACCCCATTCCGAGACAGTGACCAAACATTCATTCTTTTGACCTCAAATTAACCAAAATCTTGTTCGTGGCCGTTCAGGACACAAACAGATGAATTTGACAACATTATTGAACATTCTAGAATCCTCATTAAAAATGGAGGGGATAGGTGGGTTTTCACCCCATTCCGAGATAGTGACCAAACTTTCATTCTTTTGACATCAAATTAGCCCAAAAAGCGTATGTGGCGGTTCAGGACCCAAACAGATCAATTTGACAAAATTAGTGGACATTCTAGAATCCTCATTAAAAATGAAGTGGATACGTGGTTTTTCACCGCATTCCGAGACAGTGAACAAACTTTCATTCTTTTGACATCAAATTAGCCCAAATGTTGTTTGTGGCCGTTGAAGACCCAAACAGATGAGTTTTACAACATTATTGCACATTCTAGAATCCTCATTAAAAATGGAGTGGATAGGTGGGTTTTCACCGTATTCCGAGACAGCGACCAAAGTTTCATTCTTTTTTGACCTCAAATTAGCCCAAAAAGCGTATGTGGCAGTTCAGGACCCAAACAGATCAATTTGAATAAATTATTGGATATTCTAGAATCGTCATGAAAAATGGAGTGGATAGGTGGGTCTTCACCCCATTCCGAGACAGTGACCAAACTTTCATTCTTTTGACATCAAATTAGCCCAAAAAGCATATGTGGCGGTTCAGGACCCGAACAGATCAATTTGAGAAAATTATTGGACATTCTAGAATCGTCATGAAAAATGGAGTGGATAGGTGGGTTTTCACCCCATTCCGAGAGTGACCAAACTTTCATTCTTTTTTGACCTCCAATTAGCCCAAAAAGCGTATGTGGCAGTTCAGGACCCAAACAGATCAATTTGAATAAATTATTGGATATTCTAGAATCGTCTTGAAAAATGGAGTGGATAGGTGGGTTTTCACCCCATTCCGAGACAGTGACCTAACTTTCAATCTTTTGACCTCAAATTAGCCCAAAAAGCGTATGTGGCGGTTCAGGACCCAAACAGATCAATTTCACAAAATTATTGGAGATTCTAGAATCGTCATGAAAAATGGAGTGGATCAGTGGGTTTTCACCCCATTAAGAGACAGTGACCAAACTTTCATTCTTTTGACATCAACTTACCCCAAAAAGCGTATGTGGCGGTTCAGGACCCCAACAGATCAATTTCACAAAATTATTGGACATTCTAGAATCGTCATGAAAAATGGAGTGGATAGGTGGGTTTTCACCCCATTCCGAGACAGTGACCAAACTTTCAATCTTTTGACCTCAAATTAGCCCAAAAAGCGTACGTGGCGGTTCAGGACCCGAACAGCTCAATTTCACAAAATTATTGGATATTCTAGATTCGTCATGAAAAATGGAGTGGATAGGTGGGTTTTCACCCCATTCCGAGACAGTGACCAAACTTTCATTCTTTTGACATCAAATTAGCCCAAAAAGCGTATGTGGCGGTTCAGGACCTAAACAGATCATTTTGACAAAATTATTGGACATTCTAGAATCGTCATGAAAAATGGAGTGGATCGGTGGGTTTTCACCCCATTCCGAGACAGTGACCAACCTTTCATTCTTTTGACCTCAAATTAACCCAAATCTTGTTCGTGGCCGTTCAGGACACAAACAGATGAATTTGACAACATTATTGAACATTCTAGAATCCTCATTAAAAATGGAGGGGATAGGTGGGTTTTCACCCCATTCCGAGACAGTGACCAAACTTTCATTCTTTTGACATCAAATTAGCCCAAAAAGCGTATGTGGCGGTTCAGGACCTAAACAGATCATTTTGACAAAATTATTGGACATTCTAGAATCGTCATGAAAAATGGAGTGGATCAGTGGGTTTTCACCCCATTCCGAGACAGTGACCAAACTTTCATTCTTTTGACCTCAAATTAACCCAAATCTTGTTCGTGGCCGTTCAGGACACAAACAGATGAATTTGACAACATTATTGAACATTCTAGAATCCTCATTAAAAATGGAGGGGATAGGTGGGTTTTCACCCCATTCCGAGACAGTGACCAAACTTTCATCCTTTTGACATCAAATTAGCCCAAAAAGCGTATGTGGCGGTTCAGGACCCAAACAGATCAATTTGACAAAATTAGTGGACATTCTAGAATCTTCATGAAAAATGGAGTGGATAGGTGGTTTTTCACCGTATTCCGAGACAGTGAACAAACTTTCATTCTTTTGACATCAAATTAGCCCAAATGTTGTTTGTGGCCGTTCAAGACCCAAACAGATGAGTTTTACAACATTATTGTACATTCTAGAATCCTCATTAAAAATGGAGTGGATAGGTGGGTTTTCACCGTATTCCGAGACAGCGACCAAACTTTCATTCTTGTTTGACCTCAAATTAGCCCAAAAAGCGTATGTGGCAGTTCAGGACCCAAACAGATCAATTTGAATAAATTATTGGATATTCTAGAATCGTCATGAAAAATGGAGTGGATAGGTGGGTTTTCACCCCATTCCGAGACAGTGACCAAACTTTCGTTCTTTTGACATCAAATTAGCCCAAAAAGCGTACGTGGCGGTTCAGGACACGAACAGATCAATTTGACAAAATTATTGGACATTCTAGAATCGTCATGAAAAATGGAGTGGATAGGTGGGTTTTCACCCCATTCCGAGGGTGACCAAACTTTCATTCTTTTGACATCAAATTAGCCCAAAAAGCGTATGTGGATGTTCAGGACCCAAACAGATCAATTTCACAAAATTATTGGACATTCTAGAATCGTCATGAAAAATGGAGTGGATAGGTGGGTTTTCACCCCATTCCGAGACAGTGACCAAACTTTCATTCTTTTGACCTCAAACTAACCCAAATCTTGGTCGTGGCCGTTCAGGACACAAACAGATGAATTTGACAACATTATTGAACATTCTAGAATCCTCATTAAAAATGGAGTGGATAGGTGGGTTTTCACCCCATTCCAAGACAGTGACCAAACTTTCATTCTTTTGACATAAAATTAGTCCAAAAAGCGTATGTGGCGGTTCAGGACCCAAACATATCAATTTCACAAAATTATTGGACATTCTAGAATCCTCATTAAAATTGGAGTGGATAGGTGAGATTTCACCCCATTCCGAGACAGTGACCAATCTTTCATTCTTTTGACATCAAATTAGCCCCAAAAGCGTATGTGACGGTTCAGTACACAAACAGATCAATTTGACAAAATTATTGGACATTCTAGAATCTTCATGAAAAATGGAGTGGATTGGGGGTTTTTCACCGCATTCCGAGACAGTGAACAAACTTTCATTCTTTTGAACTCAAATTAGCCCAAATGTTGTTTGTGGCCGTTCAAGACCCAAACAGATGAGTTTGACAACATTATTGAACATTCTAGAATCCTCATTCAAAATGGAGTGGATAGGTGGGTTTTCACCCCATTCCAAGACAGTGACCAAACATTCATTCTTTTGACATCAAATTAGCCCAAAAAGCGTATGTGGCGGTTCAGGACCCGAACAGATCAATTTGACAAAATTATTGGACATTCTAGAATCTTCATGAATAATGGAGTGGATTGGTGGTTTTTCACCGCATTCCGAGACAGTGAACAAACTTTCATTCTTTTGACCTCAAATTAGCCCGAATGTTGTTTGTGGCCGTTCAAGACCCACAGAGATGAGTTTGACAACATTATTGAACATTCTAGAATCCTCATTAAAAATGGAGTGGATAGGTGGGTTTTCACCGTATTCTGAGACAGCGACCAAACTTTCATTCTTTTTTGACCTCAAATTAGCGCAAAAAGCGTATGTGGCGGTTCAGGACCCAAACAGATCAATTTGAATAAATTATTGGATATTCTAGAATCGTCATGAAAAATGGAGTGGATAGGTGGGTTTTCACCCCATTCCGAGACAGTGACCAAACTTTCATTCTATTGACATCAAATTAGCCCAAAAAGCGTACGTGGCGGTTCAGGACACTAACAGATCAATTTGACAAAATTATTGGACATTCTAGAATCGTCATGAAAAATGGAGTGGATAGGTGGGTTTTCACCCCATTCCGAGAGTGAACAAACTTTTATTCTTTTGAACTCAAATTAGCCCAAAAAGCGTATGTGGAGGTTCAGGACCCGAACAGATCAATTTGACAAAATTATTGGACATTCTAGAATCTTCATGAATAATGGAGTGGATTGGTGGTTTTTCACCGCATTCCGAGACAGTGAACAAACTTTCATTCTTTTGACCTCAAATTAGCCCGAATGTTGTTTGTGGCCGTTCAAGACCCACACAGATGAGTTTGACAACATTATTGAACATTCTAGAATCCTCATTCCAAATGGAGTGGATAGGTGGGTTTTCACCCCATTCCAAGACAGTGACCAAACATTCATTCTTTTGACATCAAATTAGCCCAAAAAGCGTATGTGGCGGTTCAGGACCCGAACAGATCAATTTGACAAAATTATTGGACATTCTAGAATCTTCATGAATAATGGAGTGGATTGGTGGTTTTTCACCGCATTCCGAGACAGTGAACAAACTTTCATTCTTTTGACCTCAAATTAGCCCGAATGTTGTTTGTGGCCGTTCAAGACCCACAGAGATGAGTTTGACAACATTATTGAACATTCTAGAATCCTTATTAAAAATGGAGTGGATAGGTGGGTTTTCACCGTATTCTGAGACAGCGACCAAACTTTCATTCTTTTTTGACCCCAAATTAGCGCAAAAAGCGTATGTGGCGGTTCAGGACCCAAACAGATCAATTTGAATAAATTATTGGATATTCTAGAATCGTCATGAAAAATGGAGTGGATAGGTGGGTTTTCACCCCATTCCGAGACAGTGACCAAACTTTCATTCTTTTGACCTCAAATTAGCCCGAATGTTGTTTATGGCCGTTCAAGACCCACACAGATGAGTTTGACAACATTATTGAACATTCTAGAATCCTCATTCAAAATGGAGTGGATAGGTGGGTTTTCACCCCATTCCAAGACAGTGACCAAACATTCATTCTTTTGACATCAAATTAGCCCAAAAAGCGTATGTGGCGGTTCAGGACCCGAACAGATCAATTTGACAAAATTATTGGACATTCTAGAATCTTCATGAATAATGGAGTGGATTGGTGGTTTTTCACCGCATTCCGAGACAGTGAACAAACTTTCATTCTTTTGACCTCAAATTAGCCCGAATGTTGTTTGTGGCCGTTCAAGACCCACAGAGATGAGTTTGACAACATTATTGAACATTCTAGAATCCTCATTAAAATGGAGTGGATAGGTGGGTTTTCACCGTATTCTGAGACAGCGACCAAACTTTCATTCTTTTTTGACCTCAAATTAGCGCAAAAAGCGTATGTGGCGGTTCAGGACCCAAACAGATCAATTTGAATAAATTATTGGATATTCTAGAATCGTCATGAAAAATGGAGTGGATAGGTGGGTTTTCACCCCATTCCGAGACAGTGACCAAACTTTCATTCTATTGACATCAAATTAGCCCAAAAAGCGTACGTGGCGGTTCAGGACACTAACAGATCAATTTGACAAAATTATTGGACATTCTAGAATCGTCATGAAAAATGGAGTGGATAGGTGGGTTTTCACCCCATTCCGAGAGTGAACAAACTTTTATTCTTTTGAACTCAAATTAGCCCAAAAAGCGTATGTGGAGGTTCAGGACCCGAACATATCAATTTGACAAAATTATTGGACATTCTAGAATCTTCATGAATAATGGAGTGGATTGGTGGTTTTTCACCGCATTCCGAGACAGTGAACAAACTTTCATTCTTTTGACCTCAAATTAGCCCGAATGTTGTTTGTGGCCGTTCAAGACCCACACAGATGAGTTTGACAACATTATTGAACATTCTAGAATCCTCATTCCAAATGGAGTGGATAGGTGGGTTTTCACCCCATTCCAAGACAGTGACCAAACATTCATTCTTTTGACATCAAATTAGCCCAAAAAGCGTATGTGGCGGTTCAGGACCCGAACAGATCAATTTGACAAAATTATTGGACATTCTAGAATCTTCATGAATAATGGAGTGGATTGGTGGTTTTTCACCGCATTCCGAGACAGTGAACAAACTTTCATTCTTTTGACCTCAAATTAGCCCGAATGTTGTTTGTGGCCGTTCAAGACCCACAGAGATGAGTTTGACAACATTATTGAACATTCTAGAATCCTCATTAAAAATGGAGTGGATAGGTGGGTTTTCACCGTATTCTGAGACAGCGACCAAACTTTCATTCTTTTTTGACCTCATATTAGCGCAAAAAGCGTATGTGGCGGTTCAGGACCCAAACAGATCAATTTGAATAAATTATTGGATATTCTAGAATCGTCATGAAAAATGGAGTGGATAGGTGGGTTTTCACCCCATTCCGAGACAGTGACCAAACTTTCATTCTATTGACATCAAATTAGCCCAAAAAGCGTACGTGGCGGTTCAGGACACTAACAGATCAATTTGACAAAATTATTGGACATTCTAGAATCGTCATGAAAAATGGAGTGGATAGGTGGGTTTTCACCCCATTCCGAGAGTGAACAAACTTTTATTCTTTTGAACTCAAATTAGCCCAAAAAGCGTATGTGGAGGTTCAGGACCCGAACAGATCAATTTGACAAAATTATTGGACATTCTAGAATCTTCATGAATAATGGAGTGGATTGGTGGTTTTTCACCGCATTCCGAGACAGTGAACAAACTTTCATTCTTTTGACCTCAAATTAGCCCGAATGTTGTTTGTGGCCGTTCAAGACCCACACAGATGAGTTTGACAACATTATTGAACATTCTAGAATCCTCATTCCAAATGGAGTGGATAGGTGGGTTTTCACCCCATTCCAAGACAGTGACCAAACATTCATTCTTTTGACATCAAATTAGCCCAAAAAGCGTATGTGGCGGTTCAGGACCCGAACAGATCAATTTGACAAAATTATTGGACATTCTAGAATCTTCATGAATAATGGAGTGGATTGGTGGTTTTTCACCGCATTCCGAGACAGTGAACAAACTTTCATTCTTTTGACCTCAAATTAGCCCGAATGTTGTTTGTGGCCGTTCAAGACCCACAGAGATGAGTTTGACAACATTATTGAACATTCTAGAATCCTTATTAAAAATGGAGTGGATAGGTGGGTTTTCACCGTATTCTGAGACAGCGACCAAACTTTCATTCTTTTTTGACCCCAAATTAGCGCAAAAAGCGTATGTGGCGGTTCAGGACCCAAACAGATCAATTTGAATAAATTATTGGATATTCTAGAATCGTCATGAAAAATGGAGTGGATAGGTGGGTTTTCACCCCATTCCGAGACAGTGACCAAACTTTCATTCTTTTGACCTCAAATTAGCCCGAATGTTGTTTATGGCCGTTCAAGACCCACACAGATGAGTTTGACAACATTATTGAACATTCTAGAATCCTCATTCAAAATGGAGTGGATAGGTGGGTTTTCACCCCATTCCAAGACAGTGACCAAACATTCATTCTTTTGACATCAAATTAGCCCAAAAAGCGTATGTGGCGGTTCAGGACCCGAACAGATCAATTTGACAAAATTATTGGACATTCTAGAATCTTCATGAATAATGGAGTGGATTGGTGGTTTTTCACCGCATTCCGAGACAGTGAACAAACTTTCATTCTTTTGACCTCAAATTAGCCCGAATGTTGTTTGTGGCCGTTCAAGACCCACAGAGATGAGTTTGACAACATTATTGAACATTCTAGAATCCTCATTAAAAATGGAGTGGATAGGTGGGTTTTCACCGTATTCTGAGACAGCGACCAAACTTTCATTCTTTTTTGACCTCAAATTAGCGCAAAAAGCGTATGTGGCGGTTCAGGACCCAAACAGATCAATTTGAATAAATTATTGGATATTCTAGAATCGTCATGAAAAATGGAGTGGATAGGTGGGTTTTCACCCCATTCCGAGACAGTGACCAAACTTTCATTCTATTGACATCAAATTAGCCCAAAAAGCGTACGTGGCGGTTCAGGACACTAACAGATCAATTTGACAAAATTATTGGACATTCTAGAATCGTCATGAAAAATGGAGTGGATAGGTGGGTTTTCACCCCATTCCGAGAGTGAACAAACTTTTATTCTTTTGAACTCAAATTAGCCCAAAAAGCGTATGTGGAGGTTCAGGACCCGAACATATCAATTTGACAAAATTATTGGACATTCTAGAATCTTCATGAATAATGGAGTGGATTGGTGGTTTTTCACCGCATTCCGAGACAGTGAACAAACTTTCATTCTTTTGACCTCAAATTAGCCCGAATGTTGTTTGTGGCCGTTCAAGACCCACACAGATGAGTTTGACAACATTATTGAACATTCTAGAATCCTCATTCCAAATGGAGTGGATAGGTGGGTTTTCACCCCATTCCAAGACAGTGACCAAACATTCATTCTTTTGACATCAAATTAGCCCAAAAAGCGTATGTGGCGGTTCAGGACCCGAACAGATCAATTTGACAAAATTATTGGACATTCTAGAATCTTCATGAATAATGGAGTGGATTGGTGGTTTTTCACCGCATTCCGAGACAGTGAACAAACTTTCATTCTTTTGACCTCAAATTAGCCCGAATGTTGTTTGTGGCCGTTCAAGACCCACAGAGATGAGTTTGACAACATTATTGAACATTCTAGAATCCTCATTAAAAATGGAGTGGATAGGTGGGTTTTCACCGTATTCTGAGACAGCGACCAAACTTTCATTCTTTTTTGACCTCATATTAGCGCAAAAAGCGTATGTGGCGGTTCAGGACCCAAACAGATCAATTTGAATAAATTATTGGATATTCTAGAATCGTCATGAAAAATGGAGTGGATAGGTGGGTTTTCACCCCATTCCGAGACAGTGACCAAACTTTCATTCTTTTGACCTCAAATTAGCCCGAATGTTGTTTATGGCCGTTCAAGACCCACACAGATGAGTTTGAAAACATTATTGAACATTCTAGAATCCTCATTCAAAATGGAGTGGATAGGTGGGTTTTCACCCCATTCCAAGACAGTGACCAAACATTCATTCTTTTGACATCAAATTAGCCCAAAAACTGTATGTGGCGGTTCAGGACCCGAACAGATCAATTTGACAAAATTATTGGACATTCTAGAATCTTCATGAATAATGGAGTGGATTGGTGGTTTTTCACCGCATTCCGAGACAGTGAACAAACTTTCATTCTTTTGACCTCAAATTAGCCCGAATGTTGTTTGTGGCCGTTCAAGACCCACAGAGATGAGTTTGACAACATTATTGAACAATCTAGAATCCTCATTAAAAATGGAGTGGATAGGTGGGTTTTCACCGTATTCTGAGACAGCGACCAAACTTTCATTCTTTTTTTACCTCAAATTAGCGCAAAAAGCGTATGTGGCGGTTCAGGACCCAAACAGATCAATTTGAATAAATTATTGGATATTCTAGAATCGTCATGAAAAATGGAGTGGATAGGTGGGTTTTCACCCCATTCCGAGACAGTGACCAAACTTTCATTCTTTTGACATCAAATTAGCCCAAAAAGCGTACGTGGCGGTTCAGGACACGAACAGATCAATTTGACAAAATTATTGGACATTCTAGAATCGTCATGAAAAATGGAGTGGATAGGTGGGTTTTCACCCCATTCCGAGAGTGACCAAACTTTCATTCTTTTGACATCAAATTAGCCCAAAAAGCGTATGTGGATGTTCAGGACCCAAACAGATCAATTTGACAAAATTATTGGACATTCTAGAATCGTCATGAAAAATGGAGTGGATCGGTGGGTTTTCACCCCATTCCGAGACAGTGACCAAACTTTCATTCTTTTGACCTCAAATTAACCCAAATCTTGTTCGTGGCCGTTCAGGACACAAACAGATGAATTTGACAACATTATTGAACAATCTAGAATCCTCATTAAAAATAGAGTGGATAGGTGGGTTTTCACCCAATTCCGAGACAGTGACCAAACTTTCATTCTTTTTTGACCTCAAATTAGCCCAAAAAGCGTTTGTGGCGGTTCAGGGCCCAAACAGATCAATTTGAATAAATTATTGGATATACTAGAATCGTCATGAAAAATGGAGTGGATAGGTGGGTTTTCACCCTATTCCGAGACAGTGACCAAACTTTCATTCTTTTGACATCAAATTAGCCCAAAAAGCGTACGTGGCGGTTCAGGACCCAAACAGATCAATTTGACAAAATTATTGGAGATTCTAGAATCGTCATGAAAAATGGAGTGGATAGGTGGGTTTTCACTTCATTCCGAGACAGTGACCAAACTTTCATTCTTTTGACATCAAATTAGCCCAAAAAGCGTATGTGGCGGTTCAGGACCCAAACAGATCAATTTGAATAAATTATTGGACATTCTAGAATCGTCATGAAAAATGGAGTGGATAGGTGGGTTTTCACCCCATTCCGAGACAGTGACCAAACTTTCATTCTTTTGACCTCAAATTAACCCAAATCTTGTTCGTGGCCGTTCAGGACACAAACAGATGAATTTGACAACATTATTGAACATTCTAAAATCCTCTTTAAAAATGGAGGGGATAGGTGGGTTTTCACCTCATTCCGAGACAGTGACCAAACTTTCATTCTTTTGACATCAAATTAGCCCAAAAAGCCTATGTGGCGGTTCTGGACCCAAACAGATCAATTTGACAAAATTATTGGACATTCTAGAATCTTCATGAAAAATGGAGTGGATAGGTGGTTTTTCACCGCATTCCGAGACAGTCAACAAACTTTCATTCTTTTGACGTCAAATTAGCCCAAATGTTGTTTGTGGCCGTTGAAGACCCAAACAAATGACTTTTACAACATTATTGAACATTCTAGAATCCTCATTAAAAATAGAGTGGATAGGTGGGTTTTCAATCTATTCCGAGACAGTGACCAAACTTTCATTCTTTTTTGACCTCAAATTAGCACAAAAAGCGTTTGTGGCGGTTCAGGACCCAAACAGATCAATTTGAATAAATTATTGGATATTCTAGAATCGTCATGAAGAATGGAGTGGATAGGTGGGTTTTCACCCCATTCGGAGACAGTGACCAAACTTTCATTCTTTTGACATCAAATTAGCCCAAAAAGCGTATGTGGCGGTTCAGGACCCGAACATATCAATTTGACAAAATTATTGGACATTCTAGAATCGTCATGAAAAATGGAGTGGATAGGTGGGTTTTCACCCCATTCCGAGAGTGACCAAACTTTCATTCTTTTGACATTAAATTAGCCCAAAAAGCGTACGTGGCGGTTCAAGACCCAAACAGATCAATTTGACAAAATTATTGGAGATTCTAGAATCGTCATGAAAAATGGAGTGGATAGGTGGGTTTTCACTTCATACCGAGACAGTGACCAAACTTTCATTCTTTTGACATCAAATTAGCCCAAAAAGCGTATGTGGCGGTTCAGGACCCAAAAAGATCATTTTGACAAAATTATTGGACATTCTAGAATCGTCATGAAAAATGGAGTTGATAGGTGGGTTTTCACCCCATTCCGAGACAGTGACCAAACTTTCATTCTTTTGACCTCAAATTAACCCAAATCTTGTTCGTGGCCGTTCAGGACACAAACAGATGAATTTGACAACATTATTGAACATTCTAGAATCCTCATTAAAAATGGAGGGGATAGGTGGGTTTTCACCCCATTCCGAGAAAGTGACCAAACTTTCATTCTTTTGACATCAAATTAGCCCAAAAAGCCTATGTGGCGGTTCAGGACCCAAACAGATCAATTTGACAAAATTATTGGACATTCTAGAATTTTCCTGAAAAATGGAGTGGATTGGTGGTTTTTCACCGCATTCCGAGACAGTAAACAAACTTCCATTCTTTTAACCTCAAATTAGCCCAAATGTTGTTTGTGGCCGTTCAAGACCCAAACAGATGAGTTTGACAACATTATTGAACATTCAAGAATCCTCATTAAAAATGGAGTGGATAGGTGGGTTTTCACCGTATTCCGAGACAGCGACCAAACTTTCATTTTTTTCACCTCAAATTAGCCCAAAAAGCGTATGTGGCGGTTCAGGACCCAAACAGATCAATTTGAATAAATTATTGGACATTTTAGAATCGTCATGAAAAATGGAGTGGATAGGTGGGTTTTCACCCCATTCCGAGACAGTGACCAAACTTTCATTCTTTTGACATCAAATTAGCCCAAAAAGCGTACGTGGTGGTTCAGGACCCAAACAGATCAATTTGACAAAATTATTGGACATTCTAGAATCGTCATGAAAAATGGAGTCGATAAGTGGGTTTTCACCCCATTCCGAGACAGGGACCAAACTTTCATTCTTTTGACATCAAATTAGCCCAAAAAGCGTACGTGGCGGTTCAGGACCCAAACAGATCAATTTGAATAAATTATTGGATATTCTAGAATCGTCATGAAGAATGGAGTGGATAGGTGGGTTTTCACCCCATTCCGAGACAGTGACCAAACTTTCATTCGTTTGACATCAAATTAGCCCAAAAAGCGTATGTGGCGGTTCAGGACCCGAACATATCAATTTGACAAAATTATTGGACATTCTAGAATCGTCATGAAAAATGGAGTGGAAAGGTGGGTTTTCACCCCATTCCGAGAGTGACCAAACTTTCATTCTTTTGACATCAAATTAGCCAAAAAAGCGTATGTGGCGGTTCAGGACCCAAACAGATCAATTTGAATAAATTATTGGACATTCTAGAATCGTCATGAAAAATGGAGTGGATAGGTGGGTTTTCACCCCATTCCGAAACAGTGACCAAACTTTCATTCTTTTGACCTCAAATTAACCCAAATCTTGTTCGTGGCCGTTCAGGACACAAACAGATGAATTTGACAACATTATTGAACATTCTAGAATCCTCATTAAAAATGGAGGGGATAGGTGGGTTTTCACCCCATTCCGAGACAGTGACCAAACTTTCATTCTTTTGACATCAAATTAGCCCAAAAAGCGTAGGTGGCGGTTCAGGACCCGAACAGATCAATTTGACAAAATTATTGGACATTCTAGAATCGTCATG
Source organism: Inga oerstediana (assembly GCA_963210345.1). Classification (NCBI taxonomy): domain Eukaryota; kingdom Viridiplantae; phylum Streptophyta; class Magnoliopsida; order Fabales; family Fabaceae; genus Inga; species Inga oerstediana. Next base: position 36,477,140 of record OY723408.1, on the reverse strand, counting down.
AAAAATGGAGTGGATAGGTGGGTTTTCACTTCATACCGAGACAGTGACCAAACTTTCATTCTTTTGATATGAAATTAGCCCAAAAAGCGTATGTGGCGGTTCAGGACCCAAAAAGATCATTTTGACAAAATTATTGGACATTCTAGAATCGTCATGAAAAATGGAGTGGATAGGTGGGTTTTCACCCCATTCCGAGACAATGACCAAACTTTCATTCTTTTGACCTCAAATTAACCCAAATCTTGTTCGTGGCCGTTCAGGACACAAACAGATGAATTTGACAACATTATTGAACATTCTAGAATCCTCATTAAAAATGGAGGGGATAGGTGGGTTTTCACCCCATTCCGAGAAAGTGACCAAACTTTCATTCTTTTGACATCAAATTAGCCCAAAAAGCCTATGTGGCGGTTCAGGACCCAAACAGATCAATTTGACAAAATTATTGGACATTCTAGAATCGTCATGAAAAATGGAGTGGATAGGTGGGTTTTCACTTCATACCGAGACAGTGACCAAACTTTCATTCTTTTGACATCAAATTAGCCCAAAAAGCGCATGTGGCGGTTCAGGACCCAAAAAGATCATTTTGACAAAATTATTGGACATTCTAGAATCGTCATGAAAAATGGAGTGGATAGGTGGGTTTTCACCCCATTCCGAGAGTGACCAAACTTTCATTCTTTTGACATCAAATTAGCCAAAAAAGCGTATGTGGCGGTTCAGGACCCAAACAGATCAATTTGAATAAATTATTGGACATTCTAGAATCGTCATAAAAAATGGAGTGGATAGGTGGGTTTTCACCCCATTCCGATACAGTGACCAAACTTTCATTCTTTTGACCTCAAATTAAACCAAATCTTGTTCGTGGCCGTTCAGGACACAAACAGATGAATTAGACAACATTATTGAACATTCTAGAATCCTCAATAAAAATGGAGGGGATAGGTGGGTTTTCACCCTATTCCGAGAAAGTGACCAAACTTTCATTCTTTTGACATCAAATTAGCCCAAAAAGCCTATGTGGCGGTTCAGGACCCAAACAGATCAATTTGACAAAATTATTGGACATTCTAGAATCGTCATGAAAAATGGAGTGGATAGGTGGGTTTTCACTTCATACCGAGACAGTGACCAAACTTTCATTCTTTTGACATCAAATTAGCCCAAAAAGCGCATGTGGCGGTTCAGGACCCAAAAAGATCATTTTGACAAAATTATTGGACATTCTAGAATCGTCATGAAAAATGGAGTGGATAGGTGGGTTTTCACCCCATTCCGAGACAGTGACCAAACTTTCATTCTTTTGACCTCAAATTAACCCAAATCTTGTTCGTGGCCGTTCAGGACACAAACAGATGAATTTGACAACATTATTGAACATTCTAGAATCCTCATTAAAAATGGAGGGGATAGGTGGGTTTTCACCCCATTCCGAGAAAGTGACCAAACTTTCATTCTTTTGACATCAAATTAGCCCAAAAAGCCTATGTGGCGGTTCAGGACCCAAACAGATCAATTTGACAAAATTATTGGACATTCTAGAATTTTCCTGAAAAATGGAGTGGATTGGTGGTTTTTCACCGCATTCCGAGACAGTGAACAAACTTCCATTCTTTTAACCTCAAATTAGCCCAAATGTTGTTTGTGGCCGTTCAAGACCCAAACAGATGAGTTTGACAACATTATTGAACATTCAAGAATCCTCATTAAAAATGGAGTGGATAGGTGGGTTTTCACCGTATTCCGAGACAGCGACCAAACTTTCATTTTTTTTCACCTCAAATTAGCCCAAAAAGCGTATGTGGCGGTTCAGGACCCAAACAGATCAATTTGAATAAATTATTGGACATTCTAGAATCGTCATGAAAAATGGAGTGGATAGGTGGGTTTTCACCCCATTTAGAGACAGTGACCAAACTTTCATTCTTTTAACATCAAATTAGCCCAAAAAGCGTACGTGGTGGTTCAGGACCCAAACAGATCAATTTGACAAAATTATTGGACATTCTAGAATCGTCATGAAAAATGGAGTCGATCAGTGGGTTTTCACCCCATTCCGAGACAGTGACCAAACTTTCATTCTTTTGACATCAAATTAGCCCAAAAAGCCTATGTGGCGGTTCAGGACCCAAACAGATCAATTTGACAAAATTATTGGACATTCTAGAATCGTCATGAAAAATGGAGTGGATAGGTGGGTTTTCACTTCATACCGAGACAGTGACCAAACTTTCATTCTTTTGACATCAAATTAGCCCAAAAAGCGCATGTGGCGGTTCAGGACCCAAAAAGATCATTTTGACAAAATTATTGGACATTCTAGAATCGTCATGAAAAATGGAGTGGATAGGTGGGTTTTCACCCCATTCCGAGACAGTGACCAAACTTTCATTCTTTTGACCTCAATTTAACCCAAATCTTGTTCGTGGCCGTTCAGGACACAAACAGATGAATTTGACAACATTATTGAACATTCTAGAATCCTCATTAAAAATGGAGGGGATAGGTGGGTTTTCACCCCATTCCGAGAAAGTGACCAAACTTTCATTCTTTTGACATCAAATTAGCCCAAAAAGCCTATGTGGCGGTTCAGGACCCAAACAGATCAATTTGACAAAATTATTGGACATTCTAGAATTTTCCTGAAAAATGGAGTGGATTGGTGGTTTTTCACCGCATTCCGAGACAGTGAACCAACTTCCATTCTTTTAACCTCAAATTAGCCCAAATGTTGTTTGTGGCCGTTCAAGACCCAAACAGATGAGTTTGACAACATTATTGAACATTCAAGAATCCTCATTAAAAATGGAGTGGATAGGTGGGTTTTCACCGTATTCCGAGACAGCGACCAAACTTTCATTTTTTTTCACCTCAAATTAGCCCAAAAAGCGTATGTGGCGGTTCAGGACCCAAACAGATCAATTTGAATAAATTATTGGACATTCTAGAATCGTCATGAAAAATGGAGTGGATAGGTGGGTTTTCACCCCATTTAGAGACAGTGACCAAACTTTCATTCTTTTAACATCAAATTAGCCCAAAAAGCGTACGTGGTGGTTCAGGACCCAAACAGATCAATTTGACAAAATTATTGGACATTCTAGAATCGTCATGAAAAATGGAGTCGATCAGTGGGTTTTCACCCCATTCCGAGACAGTGACCAAACTTTCATTCTTTTGACATCAAATTAGCCCAAAAAGCGTACGTGGCGGTTCAGGACCCAAACAGATCAATTTGAATAAATTATTGGATATTCTAGAATCGTCATGAAGAATGGAGTGGATAGGTGGGTTTTCACCCCATTCCGAGACAGTGACCAAACTTTCATTCTTTTGACATCAAATTAGCCCAAAAAGCGTATGTGGCGGTTCAGGACCCGAACATATCAATTTGACAAAATTATTGGACATTCTAGAATCGTCATGAAAAATGGAGTGGATAGGTGGGTTTCCACCCCATTCCGAGAGTAACCAAACTTTCATTCTTTTGACATCAAATTAGCCAAAAAAGCGTATGTGGCGGTTCAGGACCCAAACAGATCAATTTGAATAAATTATTGGACATTCTAGAATCGTCATGAAAAATGGAGTGGATAGGTGGGTTTTCACCCCATTCCGATACAGTGACCAAACTTTCATTCTTTTGACCTCAAATTAACCCAAATCTTGTTCGTGGCCGTTCAGGACACAAACAGATGAATTTGACAACATTGTTGAACATTCTAGAATCCTCATTAAAAATGGAGGGGATAGGTGGGTTTTCACCCCATTCCGAGACAGTGACCAAACTTTCATTCTTTTGACATCAAATTAGCCCAAAAAGCGTAGGTGGCGGTTCAGGACCCGAACAGATCAATTTGATAAAATTATTGGACATTCTAGAATCGTCATGAAAAATGGAGTGGATAGGTGGGTTTTCACTTCATACCGAGACAGTGAGCAAACTTTCATTCTTTTGATATGAAATTAGCCCAAAAAGCGTATGTGGCGGTTCAGGACCCAAAAAGATCATTTTGACAAAATTATTGGACATTCTAGAATCGTCATGAAAAATGGAGTGGATAGGTGGGTTTTCACCCCATTCCGAGACAGCGACCAAACTTTCATTCTTTTGACCTCAAATTAACCCAAATCTTGTTCGTGGCCGTTCAGGACACAAACAGATGAATCTGACAACATTATTGAACATTCTAGAATCCTCATTAAAAATGGAGGGGATAGGTGGGTTTTCACCCCATTCCGAGAAAGTGACCAAACTTTCATTCTTTTGACTTCAAATTAGCCCAAAAAGCCTATGTGGCGGTTCAGGACCCAAACAGATCAATTTGACAAAATTATTGGACATTCTAGAATTTTCCTGAAAAATGGAGTGGATTGGTGGTTTTTCACCGCATTCCGAGACAGTGAACAAACTTCCATTCTTTTAACCTCAAATTAGCCCAAATGTTGTTTGTGGCCGTTCAAGACCCAAACAGATGAGTTTGACAACATTATTGAACATTCAAGAATCCTCATTAAAAATGGAGTGGATAGATGGGTTTTCACCGTATTCCGAGACAGCGACCAAACTTTCATTTTTTTTGACCTCAAATTAGCCCAAAAAGCGTATGTGGCGGTTCAGGACCCAAACAGATCAATTTGAATAAATTATTGGACATTCTAGAATCGTCATGAAAAATGGAGTGGATAGGTGGGTTTTCACCCCATTCCGAGACAGTGACCAAACTTTCATTCTTTTGACATCAAATTAGCCCAAAAAGCGTACGTGGTGGTTCAGGACCCAAACAGATCAATTTGACAAAATTATTGGACATTCTAGAATCCTCATTAAAAATGGAGTGGATAGGTGGGTTTTCTCCGTATTCCGAGACAGCGACCAAACTTTCATTTTTTTTTACCTCAAATTAGCCCAAAAAGCGTATGTGGCGGTTCAGGACCCAAACAGATCAATTTGAATAAATTATTGGATATTCTAGAATCGTCATGAAAAATGGAGTGGATAGGTGGGTTTTCACCCCATTCCGAGACAGTGACCAAACTTTCATTCTTTTGACTTCACATTAGCCCAAAAAGCGTATGTGGCGGTTCAGGACCCAAACAGATCAATTTCACAAAATTATTGGACATTCTAGAGTCGTCATGAAAAATGGAGTGGATAGGTGGGTTTTCACCCCATTCCGAGACAGTGACCAAACTTTCTTTCTTTTGACCTCAAATTAACCCAAATCTTGTTCGTGGCCGTTCAGGACACAAACAGATGAATTTGACAACATTATTCAACATTCTAGAATCCTCATTAAAAATGGATTGGATAGGTGGGTTTTCACCCCATTCCGAGACAGTGACCTAACTTTCAATCTTTTGACCTCAAATTAGCCCAAAAAGCGTATGTGGCGGTTCAGGACCCGAACAGCTCAATTTCACAAAATTGTTGGATATTCTAGATTCGTCATGAAAAATGGAGTGGATAGGTGGGTTTTCACCCCATTCCGAGACAGTGACCAAACTTTCAATCTTTTGACCTCAAATTAGCCCAAAAAGCGTACAGGGCGGTTCAGGACCCGAACAGCTCAATTTCACAAAATTATTGGATATTCTAGATTCGTCATGAAAAATGGAGTGGATAGGTGGGTTTTCACCCCATTCCGAGACAGTGACCAAACTTTCATTCTTTTGACATCAAATTAGCCCAAAAAGCGTATGTGGCAGTTCAGGACCCAAACAGATCAATTTGAATAAATTATTGGATATTCTAGAATCGTCATGAAAAATGGAGTGGATTGGTGGGTTTTCACCCCATTCCGAGACAGTGACCAAACTTTCATTCTTTTGACATCAAATTAGCCCAAAAAGCATATGTGGCGGTTCAGGACCCGAACAGATCAATTTGAGAAAATTATTGGACATTCTAGAATCGTCATGAAAAATGGAGTGGATAGGTGGGTTTTCACCCCATTCCGAGAGTGACCAAACTTTCATTCTTTTTTGACCTCAAATTAGCCCAAAAAGCGTATGTGGTCGTTCAGGACCCAAACAGATCAATTTGAATAAATTATTGGATATTCTAGAATCGTCATGAAAAATGGAGTGGATAGGTGGGTTTTCACCCCATTCCGAGACAGTGACCAAACTTTCATTCTTTTGACATCAAATTAGCCCAAAAAGCGTACGTGGCGGTTCAGGACACGAACAGATCAATTTGACAAAATTATTGGACATTCTAGAATCGTCATGAAAAATGGAGTGGATAGGTGGGTTTTCACCCCATTCCGAGACAGTGACCTAACTTTCAGTCTTTTGACCTCAAATTAGCCCAAAAAGCGTATGTGGCGGTTCAGGACCCGAACAGCTCAATTTCACAAAATTATTGGATATTCTAGATTCGTCATGAAAAATGGAGTGGATAGGTGGGTTTTCACCCCATTCCGAGACAGTGACCAAACTTTCATTCTTTTGACATCAAATTAGCCCAAAAAGCGTATGTGGCAGTTCAGGACCCAAACAGATCAATTTGAATAAATTATTGGATATTCTAGAATCGTCATGAAAAATGGAGTGGATTGGTGGGTTTTCACCCCATTCCGAGACAGTGAACAAACTTTCATTCTTTTGACATCAAATTAGCCCAAAAAGCATATGTGGCGGTTCAGGACCCGAACAGATCAATTTGAGAAAATTATTGGACATTCTAGAATCGTCATGAAAAATGGAGTGGATAGGTGGGTTTTCACCCCATTCCGAGAGTGACCAAACTTTCATTCTTTTTTGACCTCAAATTAGCCCAAAAAGCGTATGTGGCAGTTCAGGACACAAACAGATCAATTTGAATAAATTATTGGATATTCTAGAATCGTCATGAAAAATGGAGTGGATAGGTGGGTTTTCACCCCATTCCGAGACAGTGACCAAACTTTCATTCTTTTGACATCAAATTAGCCCAAAAAGCGTACGTGGCGGTTCAGGACACGAACAGATCAATTTGACAAAATTATTGGACATTCTAGAATCGTCATGAAAAATGGAGTGGATAGGTGGGTTTTCACCCCATTCCGAGACAGTGACCTAACTTTCAATCTTTTGACCTCAAATTAGCCCAAAAAGCGTATGTGGCGGTTCAGGACCCAAACAGATCAATTTCACAAAATTATTGGAGATTCTAGAATCGTCATGAAAAATGGAGTGGATCAGTGGGTTTTCACCCCATTAAGAGACAGTGACCAAACTTTCATTCTTTTGACATCAACTTACCCCAAAAAGCGTATGTGGCGGTTCAGGACCCCAACAGATCAATTTCACAAAATTATTGGACATTCTAGAATCGTCATGAAAAATGGAGTGGATAGGTGGGTTTTCACCCCATTCCGAGACAGTGACCAAACTTTCAATCTTTTGACCTCAAATTAGCCCAAAAAGCGTACGTGGCGGTTCAGGACCCGAACAGCTCAATTTCACAAAATTATTGGATATTCTAGATTCGTCATGAAAAATGGAGTGGATAGGTGGGTTTTCACCCCATTCCGAGACAGTGACCAAACTTTCATTCTTTTGACATCAAATTAGCCCAAAAAGCGTATGTGGCGGTTCAGGACCCAAACAGATCATTTTGACAAAATTATTGGACATTCTAGAATCGTCATGAAAAATGGAGTGGATCGGTGGGTTTTCACCCCATTCCGAGATAGTGACCAACCTTTCATTCTTTTGACCTCAAATTAACCCAAATCTTGTTCGTGGCCGTTCAGGACACAAACAGATGAATTTGACAACATTATTGAACATTCTAGAATCCTCATTAAAAATGGAGGGGATAGGTGGGTTTTCACCCCATTCCGAGACAGTGACCAAACTTTCATTCTTTTGACATCAAATTAGCCCAAAAAGCGTATGTGGCGGTTCAGGACCTAAACAGATCATTTTGACAAAATTATTGGACATTCTAGAATCGTCATGAAAAATGGAGTGGATCAGTGGGTTTTCACCCCATTCCGAGACAGTGACCAAACTTTCATTCTTTTGACCTCAAATTAACCCAAATCTTGTTCGTGGCCGTTCAGGACACAAACAGATGAATTTGACAACATTATTGCACATTCTAGAATCCTCATTAAAAATGGAGGGGATAGGTGGGTTTTCACCCCATTCCGAGAAAGTGACCAAACTTTCATTCTTTTGACATCAAATTAGCCCAAAAAGCGTATGTGGCGGTTCAGGACCCAAACAGATCAATTTGACAAAATTAGTGGACATTCTAGAATCTTCATTAAAAATGGAGTGGATAGGTGGTTTTTCACCGCATTCCGAGACAGTGAACAAACTTTCATTCTTTTGACATCAAATTAGCCCAATTGTTGTTTGTGGCCGTTCAGACCCAAACAGATGAGTTTTACAACATTATTGCACATTCTAGAATCCTCATTAAAAATGGAGTGGATAGGTGGGTTTTCACCGTATTCCGAGACAGCGACCAAACTTTCATTCTTGTTTGACCTCAAATTAGCACAAAAAGCGTATGTGGCAGTTCAGGACCCAAACAGATCAATTTGAATAAATTATTGGATATTCTAGAATCGTCATGAAAAATGGAGTGGATAGGTGGGTTTTCACCCCATTCCGAGACAGTGACCAAACTTTCGTTCTTTTGACATCAAATTAGCCCAAAAAGCGTACGTGGCGGTTCAAGACACGAACAGATCAATTTGACAAAATTATTGGACATTCTAGAATCGTCATGAAAAATGGAGTGGATAGGTGGGTTTTCACCCCATTCCGAGAGTGACCAAACTTTCATTCTTTTGACATCAAATTAGCCCAAAAAGCGTATGTGGATGTTCAGGACCCAAACAGATCAATTTCACAAAATTATTGGACATTCTAGAATCGTCATGAAAAATGGAGTGGATAGATGGGTTTTCACCCCATTCCGAGACAGTGACCAAACTTTCATTCTTTTGACCTCAAATTAACCCAAATCTTGGTCGTGGCCGTTCAGGACACAAACAGATGAATTTGACAACATTATTGAACATTCTAGAATCCTCATTAAAAATGGAGTGGATAGGTGGGTTTTCACCCCATTCCAAGACAGTGGCCAAGCTTTCATTCTTTTGACATAAAATTAGACCAAAAAGCGTATGTGGCGGTTCAGGACCCAAACATATCAATTTCACAAAATTATTGGACATTCTAGAATCCTCATTAAAAATGGAGTGGATAGGTGGGATTTCACCCCATTCCGAGACAGTGACCAATCTTTCATTCTTTTGACATCAAATTAGCCCCAAAAGCGTATGTGACGGTTCAGTACCCAAACAGATCAATTTGACAAAATTATTGGACATTCTAGAATCTTCATGAAAAATGGAGTGGATTGGGGGTTTTTCACCGCATTCCGAGACAGTGAACAAACTTTCATTCTTTTGAACTCAAATTAGCCCAAATGTTGTTTGTGGCCGTTCAAGACACAAACAGATGAGTTTGACAACATTATTGAACATTCTAGAATCCTCATTCAAAATGGAGTGGATAGGTGGGTTTTCACCCCATTCCAAGACAGTGACCAAACATTCATTCTTTTGACATCAAATTAGCCCAAAAAGCGTATGTGGCGGTTCAGGACCCGAACAGATCAATTTGACAAAATTATTGGACATTCTAGAATCTTCATGAATAATGGAGTGGATTGGTGGTTTTTCACCGCATTCCGAGACAGTGAACAAACTTTCATTCTTTTGACCTCAAATTAGCCCGAATGTTGTTTGTGGCCGTTCAAGACCCACACAGATGAGTTTGACAACATTATTGAACATTCTAGAATCCTCATTAAAAATGGAGTGGATAGGTGGGTTTTCACCGTATTCTGAGACAGCGACCAAACTTTCATTCTTTTTTGACCTCAAATTAGCGCAAAAAGCGTATGTGGCGGTTCAGGACCCAAACAGATCAATTTGAATAAATTATTGGATATTCTAGAATCGTCATGAAAAATGGAGTGGATAGGTGGGTTTTCACCCCATTCCGAGACAGTGACCAAACTTTCATTCTATTGACATCAAATTAGCCCAAAAAGCGTACGTGGCGGTTCAGGACACTAACAGATCAATTTGACAAAATTATTGGACATTCTAGAATCGTCATGAAAAATGGAGTGGATAGGTGGGTTTTCACCCCATTCCGAGAGTGAACAAACTTTCATTCTTTTGAACTCAAATTAGCCCAAAAAGCGTATGTGGAGGTTCAGGACCCGAACAGATCAATTTGACAAAATTATTGGACATTCTAGAATCTTCATGAATAATGGAGTGGATTGGTGGTTTTTCACCGCATTCCGAGACAGTGAACAAACTTTCATTCTTTTGACCTCAAATTAGCCCGAATGTTGTTTGTGGCCGTTCAAGACCCACACAGATGAGTTTGACAACATTATTGAACATTCTAGAATCCTCATTCAAAATGGAGTGGATAGGTGGGTTTTCACCGTATTCTGAGACAGCGACCAAACTTTCATTCTTTTTTGACCTCAAATTAGCGCAAAAAGCGTATGTGGCGGTTCAGGACCCAAACAGATCAATTTGAATAAATTATTGGATATTCTAGAATCGTCATGAAAAATGGAGTGGATAGGTGGGTTTTCACCCCATTCCGAGACAGTGACCAAACTTTCATTCTTTTGACCTCAAATTAGCCCGAAAAGCGTATGTGGCGGTTCAGGACCCAAACAGATCAATTTGACAAAATTATTGGAGATTCTAGAATCGTCATGAAAAATGGAGTGGATAGGTGGGTTTTCACCCCATTCCGAGACAGTGACCAAACTTTCAGTATTTTGACATCAAATTAGCCCAAAAAGCGTATGTGGCGGTTCAGGACCCGAACAGATCAATTTGACAAAATTATTGGACATTCTAGAATCGTCATGAAAAATGGAGTCGATCAGTGGGTTTTCACCCCATTCCGAGACAGTGACCAATTCTTTTGACATCAAATTAGCCCAAAAAGCGTATGTGGCGGTTCAGGACCCAAACAGATCAATTTGATAAAATTATTGGACATTCTAAAATCGTCATGAAAAATGGAGTCGATAAGTGGGTTTTCACCCCATTAAGAGACAGTGACCAAACTTTCATTCTTTTGACATCAACTTACCCCAAAAAGCGTATGTGGCGGTTCAGGACCCCAACAGATCAATTTCACAAAATTATTGGACATTCTAGAATCGTCATGAAAAATGGAGTGGATAGGTGGGTTTTCACCCCATTCCGAGACAGTGACCAAACTTTCATTCTTTTGACATCAAATTAGCCCAAAAAGCATATGTGGCGGTTCAGGACCCGAACAGATCAATTTGAGAAAATTATTGGACATTCTAGAATCGTCATGAAAAATGGAGTCGATCAGTGGGTTTTCACCCCATTAAGAGACAGTGACCAAACTTTCATTCTTTTGACATCAAATTACCCTAAAAAACGTATGTGGCGGTTCAGGACCCGAACAGATCAATTTCACAAAATTATTGGACATTCTAGAATCGTCATGAAAAATGGAGTGGACAGGTGGGTTTTCACCCCATTCCGAGACAGTGACCAAACTTTCATTCTTTTGACATCAAATTAGCCCAAAAAGCGTATGTGGCGGTTCAGGACCCAAACAGATCAATTTGACAAAATTATTGGAGATTCTAGAATCGTCATGAAACATGGAGTGGATAGGTGGGTTTTCACCCCATTCCGAGACAGTGATCAAACTTTCATTATTTTGACATCAAATTATCCCAAAAAGCGTATGTGGCGGTTCAGGACGCGAACAGAGCAATTTGACAAAATTATTGGACATTCAAGAATCGTCATGAAAAATGGAGTGGATAGATGGGTTTTCACCCAATTCCGAGACAGTGACCAAACTTTCATTCTTTTGACATCAAATTAGCCCAAAAAGCGTATGTGGCGGTTCAGGACCCAAACAGATCAATTTCACAAAATTATTGGACATTCTAGAACCGTCATGAAAAATGGAGTGGATAGGTGGGTTTTCACCCCATTCCGAGACAGTGACCAAACTTTCATTCTTTTGACCTCAAATTAGCCCAAAAAGCGTATGTGGCGGTTCAGGACCCGAACAGATCAATTTGATAAAATTATTGGACATTCTAAAATCGTCATGAAAAATGGAGTCGATAAGTGGGTTTTCACCCCATTAAGAGACAGTGACCAAACTTTCATTCTTTTGACATCAACTTACCCCAAAAAGCGTATGTGGCGGTTCAGGACCCCAACAGATCAATTTCACAAAATTATTGGACATTCTAGAATCGTCATGAAAAATGGAGTGGATAGGTGGGTTTTCACCCCATTCCGAGACAGTGACCAAACTTTCATTCTTTTGACATCAAATTAGCCCAAAAAGCATATATGGCGGTTCAGGACCCGAACAGATCAATTTGAGAAAATTATTGGACATTCTAGAATCGTCATGAAAAATGGAGTCGATCAGTGGGTTTTCACCCCATTAAGAGACAGTGACCAAACTTTCATTCTTTTGACATCACATTACCCTAAAAAACGTATGTGGCGGTTCAGGACCCAAACAGATCAATTTCACAAAATTATTGGACATTCTAGAATCGTCATGAAAAATGGAGTGGATAGGTGGGTTTTCACCCCATTCCGAGACAGTGACCAAACTTTCATTCTTTTGACATCAAATTAGCCTAAAAAGCGTATGTGGCGGTTCAGGACCCAAACAGATCATTTTGACAAAATTATTGGACAATCTAGAATCGTGATGAAAAATGGAGTGGATCGGTGGGTTTTCACCCCATTCTGAGACAGTGACCAAACTTTCATTCTTTTGACATCAAATTAACCCAAAAAGCGTATGTGGCGGTTCAAGACCCAAACAGATCAATTTGACAAAATTATTGGACATTCTAGAATCTTCATGAAAAATGGAGTGGATTGGTGGTTTTTCACCGCATTCCGAGACAGTGAACAAACTTTCATTCTTTTGACCTCAAATTAGCCCGAATGTTGTTTGTGGCCGTTCAAGACCCACAGAGATGTGTTTGACAACATTATTGAACATTCTAGAATCCTCATTAAAAATGGAGTGGATAGATGGGTTTTCACCGTATTCTGAGACAGCGACCAAACTTTCATTCTTTTTTGACCTCAAATTAGCGCAAAAAGCGTATGTGGCGGTTCAGGACCCAAACAGATCAATTTGAATAAATTATTGGATATTCTAGAATCGTCATGAAAAATGGAGTCGATAAGTGGGTTTTCACCCCATTAAGAGACAGTGACCAAACTTTCATTCTTTTGACATCAACTTACCCCAAAAAGCGTATGTGGCGGTTCAGGACCCCAACAGATCAATTTCACAAAATTATTGGACATTCTAGAATCGTCATGAAAAATGGAGTGGATAGGTGGGTTTTCACCCCATTCCGAGACAGTGACCAAACTTTCATTCTTTTGACATCAAATTAGCCCCAAAAAGCATATGTGGCGGTTCAGGACCCGAACAGATCAATTTGAGAAAATTATTGGACATTCTAGAATCGTCATGAAAAATGGAGTCGATCAGTGGGTTTTCACCCCATTAAGAGACAGTGACCAAACTTTCATTCTTTTGACATCACATTACCCTAAAAAACGTATGTGGCGGTTCAGGACCCAAACAGATCAATTTCACAAAATTATTGGACATTCTAGAATCGTCATGAAAAATGGAGTGGATAGGTGGGTTTTCACCCCATTCCGAGACAGTGACCAAACTTTCATTCTTTTGACATCAAATTAGCCCAAAAAGCGTATGTGGCGGTTCAGGACCCAAACAGATCAATTTGACAAAATTATTGGAGATTCTAGAATCGTCATGAAAAATGGAGTGGATAGGTGGGTTTTCACCCCATTCCGAGACAGTGATCAAACTTTCATTATTTTGACATCAAATTAGCCCAAAAAGCGTATGTGGCGGTTCAGGACCCGAACAGATCAATTTGACAAAATTATTGGACATTCTAGAATCGTCATGAAAAATGGAGTCGATCAGTGGGTTTTCACCCCATTCCGAGACAGTGACCAATTCTTTTGACATCAAATTAGCCCAAAAAGCGTATGTGGCGGTTCAGGACCCAAACAGATCAATTTGAATAAATTATTGGACATTTTAGAATCGTCATGAAAATTGGAGTGGATAGGTGGGTTTTCACCCCATTCCGAGACAGTGACAAAACTTTCATTCTTTTGACATCAAATTAGCCTAAAAAGCGTATGTGGCGGTTCAGGACCCAAACAGATCATTTTGACAAAATTATTGGACAATCTAGAATCGTGATGAAAAATGGAGTGGATCGGTGGGTTTTCACCCCATTAAGAGACAGTGACCAAACTTTCATTCTTTTGACATCAAATTACCAAAAAAAGCGTATGTGACGGTTCAGGACCCAAACAGATCAAATTCACAAAATTATTGGACATTCTAGAATCGTCATGAAAAATGGAGTGGATAGGTGGGTTTTCACCCCATTCCGAGACAGTGACCAAACTTTCATTCTTTTGACCTCAAATTAGCCCAAAAAGCGTATGTGGCGGTTCAGGACCCGAACAGATCAATTTGACAAAATTTTTGGACATTCTAGAATCGTCATGAAAAATGGAGTCGATCAGTGGGTTTTCACCCCATTCCGAGACAGTGACCAAACTTTCATTCTTTTGACATCAAATTAGCCCAAAAAGCGTATGTGGAGGTTCAGGACGCGAACAGAGCAATTTGACAAAATTATTGGACATTCAAGAATCGTCATGAAAAATGGAGTGGATAGATGGGTTTTCACCCAATTCCGAGACAGTGACCAAACTTTCATTCTTTTGACATCAAATTAGCCCAAAAAGCGTATGTGGCGGTTCAGGACCCAAACAGATCAATTTCACAAAATTATTGGACATTCTAGAATCGTCATGAAAAATGGAGTGGATAGGTGGGTTTTCACCCCATTCCGAGAGTGACCAAACTTTCATTATTTTTTGACCTCAAATTAGCCCAAAAAGCGTATGTGGCGGTTCAGGACCCGAACAGATCAATTTGACAAAATTATTGGACATTCTAGAATCGGCATGAAAAATGGAGTCGATCAGTGGGTTTTCACCCCATTCCGAGACAGTGACCAAACTTTCATTCTTTTGACATCAAATTAGCCCAAAAAGCGTATGTGACGGTTCAGGACCCAAACAGATCAATTTGACAAAATTATTGGACATTCTAGAATCTTCATGAAAAATGGAGTGGTTAGGTGGTTTTTCACCGGATTCCGAGACAGTGAACAAACTTTCTTTCTTTTGACCTCAAATTAGCCCAAATATTGTTTGTGGCCGTTCAAGACCCAAAGAGATGAGTTTGACAACATTATTGAACATTCTAGAATCCTCATTAAAAATGGAGTGGATAGGTGGGTTTTCACCCCATTCCGAGACAGTGACCAAACTTTCATTCTTTTGACATCAAATTAGCCCAAAAAGCGTATGTGGCGGTTCAGGACCCAAACAGATCAATTTGACAAAATTATTGGAGATTCTAGAATCGTCATGAAAAATGGAGTGGATAGGTGGGTTTTCACCCCATTCCGAGACAGTGATCAAACTTTCATTATTTTGACATCAAATTAGCCCAAAAAGCGTATGTGGCGGTTCAGGACCCGAACAGATCAATTTGACAAAATTATTGGACATTCTAGAATCGTCATGAAAAATGGAGTCGATCAGTGGGTTTTTACCCCATTCCGAGACAGTGACCAATTCTTTTGACATCAAATTAGCCCAAAAAGCGTATGTGGTGGTTCAGGACCCAAACAGATCAATTTGAATAAATTATTGGACATTTTAGAATCGTCATGAAAATTGGAGTGGATAGGTGGGTTTTCACCCCATTCTGAGACAGTGACAAAACTTTCATTCTTTTGACATCAAATTAGCCTAAAAAGCGTATGTGGCGGTTCAGGACCCAAACAGATCATTTTGACAAAATTATTGGACAATCTAGAATCGTGATGAAAAATGGAGTGGATCGGTGGGTTTTCACCCCATTAAGAGACAGTGACCAAACTTTCATTCTTTTGACATCAAATTAACCCAAAAAGCGTATGTGACGGTTCAGGACCCAAACAGATCAAATTCACAAAATTATTGGACATTCTAGAATCGTCATGAAAAATGGAGTGGATAGGTGGGTTTTCACCCCATTCCGAGACAGTGACCAAACTTTCATTCTTTTGACATCAAATTAGCCCAAAAAGCGTATGTGGCGGTTCAGGACCCAAACAGATCAATTTGACAAAATTATTGGACATTCTAGAATCTTCATGAAAAATGGAGTGGATAAGTGGTTTTTCACCGCATTCCGAGACAGTGAACAAACTTTCATTCTTTTGACCTCAAATTAGCCCAAATGTTGTTTGTGGCCGTTCAAGACCCAAATAGATGAGTTTGACAACATTATTGAACATTCTAGAATCCTCATTAAAAATGGAGTGGATAGGTGGGTTTTCACCCCATTCCGAGACAGTGACCAAACTTTCATTCTTTTGACATCAAATTAGCCCAAAAAGCGTATGTGGCGGTTCAGGACCCAAACAGATCAATTTGACAAAATTATTGGAGATTCTAGAATCGTCATGAAAAATGGAGTGGATAGGTGGGTTTTCACCCCATTCCGAGACAGTGATCAAACTTTCATTATTTTGACATCAAATTAGCCCAAAAAGCGTATGTGGCGGTTCAGGACCCGAACAGATCAATTTGACAAAATTATTGGACATTCTAGAATCGTCATGAAAAATGGAGTCGATCAGTGGGTTTTTACCCCATTCCGAGACAGTGACCAATTCTTTTGACATCAAATTAGCCCAAAAAGCGTATGTGGTGGTTCAGGACCCAAACAGATCAATTTGAATAAATTATTGGACATTTTAGAATTGTCATGAAAATTGGAGTGGATAGGTGGGTTTTCACCCCATTCCGAGACAGTGACAAAACTTTCATTCTTTTGACATCAAATTACCCTAAAAAGCGTATGTGGCGGTTCAGGACCCAAACAGATCATTTTGACAAAATTATTGGACAATCTAGAATCGTGATGAAAAATGGAGTGGATCGGTGGGTTTTCACCCCATTAAGAGACAGTGACCAAACTTTCATTCTTTTGACATCAAATTAACCCAAAAAGCGTATGTGACGGTTCAGGACCCAAACAGATCAAATTCACAAAATTATTGGACATTCTAGAATCGTCATGAAAAATGGAGTGGATAGGTGGGTTTTCACCCCATTCCGAGACAGTGACCAAACTTTCATTCTTTTGACCTCAAATTAGCCCAAAAAGCGTATGTGGCGGTTCAGGACCCGAACAGATCAATTTGACAAAATTATTGGACATTCTAGAATCGTCATGAAAAATGGAGTCGATCAGTGGGTTTTCACCCCATTCCGAGACAGTGACCAAACTTTCATTCTTTTGACATCAAATTAGCCCAAAAAGCGTATGTGGAGGTTCAGGACGCGAACAGAGCAATTTGACAAAATTATTGGACATTCAAGAATCGTCATGAAAAATGGAGTGGATAGATGGGTTTTCACCCAATTCCGAGACAGTGACCAAACTTTCATTCTTTTGACATCAAATTAGCCCATAAAGCGTATGTGGCGGTTCAGGACCCAAACAGATCAATTTCACAAAATTATTGGACATTCTAGAACCGTCATGAAAAATGGAGTGGATAGGTGGGTTTTCACCCCATTCCGAGACAGTGACCAAACTTTCATTCTTTTGACCTCAAATTAGCCCAAAAAGCGCCGTTCAGGACCCGAACAGATCAATTTGACAAAATTATTGGACATTCTAGAATCGTCATGAAAAATGGAGTCGATCAGTGGGTTTTCACCCCATTCCGAGACAGTGACCAAACTTTCATTCTTTTGACATCAAATTAGCCCAAAAAGCGTATGTGGCGGTTCAGGACCCGAACAGATCAATTTGACAAAATTATTGGACATTCTAGAATCGTCATGAAAAATGGAGTGGATAGGTGGGTTTTCACCCCATTCCGAGACAGTGACCAAACTTTCATTCTTTTGACATCAAATTAGCCCAAAAAGCGTATGTGGCGGTTCAGGACCCGAACAGATCAATTTGACAAAATTATTGGACATTCTAGAATCGTCATGAAAAATGGAGTCGATCAGTGGGTTTTCACCCCATTCCGAGACAGTGACCAAACTTTCATTCTTTTGACACCAAATTAGCCCAAAAAGCGTATGTGGCGGTTCAGGACCCGAACAGATCAATTTCACAAAATTATTGGACATTCTAGAATCGTCATGAAAAATGGAGTTGATAGGTGGGTTTTCACCCCATTCCGAGACAGTGACCAAACTTTCATTCTTTTGACATCAAATTAGCCCAAAAAGCGTATGTGACGGTTCAGGACCCAAACAGATCAATTCAACAAAACTATTGGACATTCGAGAATCTTCATGAAAAATGGAGTGGTTAGGTGGTTTTTCACCGGATTCCGAGACAGTGAACAAACTTTCATTCTTTTGACATCAAATTAGCCCAAAAAGCGTATGTGGCGGTTCAGGACCCGAACAGATCAATTTGACAAAATTATTGGACATTCTAGAATCGTCATGAAAAATGGAGTGGATAGGTGGGTTTTCAACCCATTCCGAGACAGTGACCAAACTTTCATTCTTTTGACATCAACTTACCCCAAAAAGCGTATGTGGCGGTTCAGGACCCCAACAGATCAATTTCACAAAATTATTGGACATTCTAGAATCGTCATGAAAAATGGAGTGGATAGGTGGGTTTTCACCCCATTCCGAGACAGTGACCAAACTTTCATTCTTTTGACATCAAATTAGCCCAAAAAGCGTATGTGGCGGTTCAGGACCCGAACAGATCAATTTGACAAAATTATTGGACATTCTAGAATCGGCATGAAAAATGGAGTCGATCAGTGGGTTTTCACCCCATTCCGAGACAGTGACCAAACTTTCATTCTTTTGACATCAAATTAGCCCAAAAAGCGTATGTGACGGTTCAGGACCCAAACAGATCAATTTGACAAAATTATTGGACATTCTAGAATCTTCATGAAAAATGGAGTGGTTAGGTGGTTTTTCACCGGATTCCGAGACAGTGAACAAACTTTCTTTCTTTTGACCTCAAATTAGCCCAAATGTTGTTTGTGGCCGTTCAAGACCCAAAGAGATGATTTTGACAACATTATTGAACATTCTAGAATCCTCATTAAAAATGGAGTGGATAGGTGGGTTTTCACCCCATTCCGAAACAGTGACCAAACTTTCATTCTTTTGACATCAAATTAGCCCAAAAAGCGTATGTGGCGGTTCAGGACCCAAACAGATCAATTTGACAAAATTATTGGAGATTCTAGAATCGTCATGAAAAATGGAGTGGATAGGTGGGTTTTCACCCCATTCCGAGACAGTGATCAAACTTTCATTATTTTGACATCAAATTAGCCCAAAAAGCGTATGTGGCGGTTCAGGACCCGAACAGATCAATTTCACAAAATTATTGGACATTCTAGAATCGTCATGAGAAATGGAGTGGATCGGTGGGTTTTCACCCCATTCCGAGACAGTGACCAAACTTTCATTCATTTGACCTCAAATTAGCCCAAAAAGCGTATGTGACGGTTCAGGACCCAAACAGATCAATTTAACAAAACTATTGGACATTCTAGAATCTTCATGAAAAATGGAGTGGTTAGGTGGTTTTTCACCGGATTCCGAGACAGTGAACAAACTTTCATTCTTTTGACATCAAATTAGCCCAAAAAGCGTATGTGGCGGTTCAGGACCCGAACAGATCAATTTGACAAAATTATTGGACATTCTAGAATCGTCATGAAAAATGGAGTGGATAGGTGGGTTTTCAACCCATTCCGAGACAGTGACCAAACTTTCATTATTTTGACATCAAATTAGCCCAAAAAGCGTATGTGGCGGTTCAGGACCCGAACAGATCAATTTGACAAAATTATTGGACATTCTAGAATCGTCATGAAAAATGGAGTGGATAGGTGGGTTTTCAACCCATTCCGAGACAGTGACCAAACTTTCATTCTTTTGACATCAACTTACCCCAAAAAGCGTATGTGGCGGTTCAGGACCCCAACAGATCAATTTCACAAAATTATTGGACATTCTAGAATCGTCATGAAAAATGGAGTGGATAGGTGGGTTTTCACCCCATTCCGAGACAGTGACCAAACTTTCATTCTTTTGACATCAAATTAGCCCAAAAAGCGTATGTGGCGGTTCAGGACCCGAACAGATCAATTTGACAAAATTATTGGACATTCTAGAATCGGCATGAAAAATGGAGTCGATCAGTGGGTTTTCACCCCATTCCGAGACAGTGACCAAACTTTCATTCTTTTGACATCAAATTAGCCCAAAAAGCGTATGTGACGGTTCAGGACCCAAACAGATCAATTTGACAAAATTATTGGACATTCTAGAATCTTCATGAAAAATGGAGTGGTTAGGTGGTTTTTCACCGGATTCCGAGACAGTGAACAAACTTTCTTTCTTTTGACCTCAAATTAGCCCAAATGTTGTTTGTGGCCGTTCAAGACCCAAAGAGATGAGTTTGACAACATTATTGAACATTCTAGAATCCTCATTAAAAATGGAGTGGATAGGTGGGTTTTCACCCCATTCCGAAACAGTGACCAAACTTTCATTCTTTTGACATCAAATTAGCCCAAAAAGCGTATGTGGCGGTTCAGGACCCAAACAGATCAATTTGACAAAATTATTGGAGATTCTAGAATCGTCATGAAAAATGGAGTGGATAGGTGGGTTTTCACCCCATTCCGAGACAGTGATCAAACTTTCATTATTTTGACATCAAATTAGCCCAAAAAGCGTATGTGGCGGTTCAGGACCCGAACAGATCAATTTCACAAAATTATTGGACATTCTAGAATCGTCATGAGAAATGGAGTGGATCGGTGGGTTTTCACCCCATTCCGAGACAGTGACCAAACTTTCATTCATTTGACCTCAAATTAGCCCAAAAAGCGTATGTGACGGTTCAGGACCCAAACAGATCAATTTAACAAAACTATTGGACATTCTAGAATCTTCATGAAAAATGGAGTGGTTAGGTGGTTTTTCACCGGATTCCGAGACAGTGAACAAACTTTCATTCTTTTGACATCAAATTAGCCCAAAAAGCGTATGTGGCGGTTCAGGACCCGAACAGATCAATTTGACAAAATTATTGGACATTCTAGAATCGTCATGAAAAATGGAGTGGATAGGTGGGTTTTCAACCCATTCCGAGACAGTGACCAAACTTTCATTATTTTGACATCAAATTAGCCCAAAAAGCGTATGTGGCGGTTCAGGACCCGAACAGATCAATTTCACAAAATTATTGGACATTCTAGAATCGTCATGAAAAATGGAGTGGATAGGTGGGTTTTCACCCCATTCCGAGAGTGACCAAACTTTCATTATTTTTTGACCTCAAATTAGCCCAAAAAGCGTATGTGGCGGTTCAGGACCCGAACAGATCAATTCAACAAAACTATTGGACATTCGAGAATCTTCATGAAAAATGGAGTGGTTAGGTGGTTTTTCACCGGATTCCGAGACAGTGAACAAACTTTCATTCTTTTGACATCAAATTAGCCCAAAAAGCGTATGTGGCGGTTCAGGACCCGAACAGATCAATTTGACAAAATTATTGGACATTCTAGAATCGTCATGAAAAATGGAGTGGATAGGTGGGTTTTCAACCCATTCCGAGACAGTGACCAAACTTTCATTCTTTTGACATCAACTTACCCCAAAAAGCGTATGTGGCGGTTCAGGACCCCAACAGATCAATTTGACAAAATTATTGGACATTCTAGAATCGTCATGAAAAATGGAGTGGATAGGTGGGTTTTCACCCCATTCCGAGACAGTGACCAAACTTTCATTCTTTTGACATCAAATTAGCCCAAAAAGCGTATGTGGCGGTTCAGGACCCGAACAGATCAATTTGACAAAATTATTGGACATTCTAGAATCGGCATGAAAAATGGAGTCGATCAGTGGGTTTTCACCCCATTCCGAGACAGTGACCAAACTTTCATTCTTTTGACATCAAATTAGCCCAAAAAGCGTATGTGACGGTTCAGGACCCAAACAGATCAATTTGACAAAATTATTGGACATTCTAGAATCTTCATGAAAAATGGAGTGGTTAGGTGGTTTTTCACCGGATTCCGAGACAGTGAACAAACTTTCTTTCTTTTGACCTCAAATTAGCCCAAATGTTGTTTGTGGCCGTTCAAGACCCAAAGAGATGATTTTGACAACATTATTGAACATTCTAGAATCCTCATTAAAAATGGAGTGGATAGGTGGGTTTTCACCCCATTCCGAAACAGTGACCAAACTTTCATTCTTTTGACATCAAATTAGCCCAAAAAGCGTATGTGGCAGTTCAGGACCCAAACAGATCAATTTGACAAAATTATTGGAGATTCTAGAATCGTCATGAAAAATGGAGTGGATAGGTGGGTTTTCACCCCATTCCGAGACAGTGATCAAACTTTCATTATTTTGACATCAAATTAGCCCAAAAAGCGTATGTGGCGGTTCAGGACCCGAACAGATCAATTTCACAAAATTATTGGACATTCTAGAATCGTCATGAGAAATGGAGTGGATCGGTGGGTTTTCACCCCATTCCGAGACAGTGACCAAACTTTCATTATTTTGACATCAAATTAGCCCAAAAAGCGTATGTGGCGGTTCAGGACCCGAACAGATCAATTTCACAAAATTATTGGACATTCTAGAATCGTCATGAAAAATGGAGTGGATAGGTGGGTTTTCACCCCATTCCGAGAGTGACCAAACTTTCATTATTTTTTGACCTCAAATTAGCCCAAAAAGCGTATGTGGCGGTTCAGGACCCGAACAGATCAATTTGACAAAATTATTGGACATTCTAGAATCGTCATGAAAAATGGAGTGGATAGGTGGGTTTTCACCCCATTCCGAGACAGTGACCAAACTTTCATTCTTTTGACATCAAATTAGCCGAAAAAGCGTATGTGGCGGTTCAGGACCCGAACAGATCAATTTGACAAAATTATTGGACATTCTAGAATCGGCATGAAAAATGGAGTCGATCAGTGGGTTTTCACCCCATTCCGAGACAGTGACCAAACTTTCATTCTTTTGACATCAAATTAGCCCAAAAAGCGTATGTGACGGTTCAGGACCCAAACAGATCAATTTGACAAAATTATTGGACATTCTAGAATCTTCATGAAAAATGGAGTGGTTAGGTGGTTTTTCACCGGATTCCGAGACAGTGAACAAACTTTCTTTCTTTTGACCTCAAATTAGCCCAAATGTTGTTTGTGGCCGTTCAAGACCCAAAGAGATGAGTTTGACAACATTATTGAACATTCTAGAATCCTCATTAAAAATGGAGTGGATAGGTGGGTTTTCACCCCATTCCGACACAGTGACCAAACTTTCATTCTTTTGACATCAAATTAGCCCAAAAAGCGTATGTGGCGGTTCAGGACCCAAACAGATCAATTTGACAAAATTATTGGAGATTCTAGAATCGTCATGAAAAATGGAGTGGATAGGTGGGTTTTCACCCCATTCCGAGACAGTGATCAAACTTTCATTATTTTGACATCAAATTAGCCCAAAAAGCGTATGTGGCGGTTCAGGACCCGAACAGATCAATTTCACAAAATTATTGGACATTCTAGAATCGTCATGAGAAATGGAGTGGATCGGTGGGTTTTCACCCCATTCCGAGACAGTGACCAAACTTTCATTCATTTGACCTCAAATTAGCCCAAAAAGCGTATGTGACGGTTCAGGACCCAAACAGATCAATTTAACAAAACTATTGGACATTCTAGAATCTTCATGAAAAATGGAGTGGTTAGGTGGTTTTTCACCGGATTCCGAGACAGTGAACAAACTTTCATTCTTTTGACATCAAATTAGCCCAAAAAGCGTATGTGGCGGTTCAGGACCCGAACAGATCAATTTGACAAAATTATTGGACATTCTAGAATCGTCATGAAAAATGGAGTGGATAGGTGGGTTTTCAACCCATTCCGAGACAGTGACCAAACTTTCATTATTTTGACATCAAATTAGCCCAAAAAGCGTATGTGGCGGTTCAGGACCCGAACAGATCAATTTCACAAAATTATTGGACATTCTAGAATCGTCATGAAAAATGGAGTGGATAGGTGGGTTTTCACCCCATTCCGAGAGTGACCAAACTTTCATTATTTTTTGACCTCAAATTAGCCCAAAAAGCGTATGTGGCTGTTCAGGACCCGAACAGATCAATTTGACAAAATTATTGGACATTCTAGAATCGGCATGAAAAATGGAGTCGATCAGTGGGTTTTCACCCCATTCCGAGACAGTGACCAAACTTTCATTCTTTTGACATCAAATTAGCCCAAAAAGCGTATGTGACGGTTCAGGACCCAAACAGATCAATTTGACAAAATTATTGGACATTCTAGAATCTTCATGAAAAATGGAGTGGTTAGGTGGTTTTTCACCGGATTCCGAGACAGTGAACAAACTTTCTTTCTTTTGACCTCAAATTAGCCCAAATGTTGTTTGTGGCCGTTCAAGACCCAAAGAGATGAGTTTGACAACATTATTGAACATTCTAGAATCCTCATTAAAAATGGAGTGGATAGGTGGGTTTTCACCCCATTCCGAAACAGTGACCAAACTTTCATTCTTTTGACATCAAATTAGCCCAAAAAGCGTATGTGGCGGTTCAGGACCCAAACAGATCAATTTGACAAAATTATTGGAGATTCTAGAATCGTCATGAAAAATGGAGTGGATAGGTGGGTTTTCACCCCATTCCGAGACAGTGATCAAACTTTCATTATTTTGACATCAAATTAGCCCAAAAAGCGTATGTGGCGGTTCAGGACCCGAACAGATCAATTTCACAAAATTATTGGACATTCTAGAATCGTCATGAGAAATGGAGTGGATCGGTGGGTTTTCACCCCATTCCGAGACAGTGACCAAACTTTCATTCTTTTGACACCAAATTAGCCCAAAAAGCGTATGTGGCGGTTCAGGACCCGAACAGATCAATTTGACAAAATTATTGGACATTCTAGAATCGTCATGAAAAATGGAGTTGATAGGTGGGTTTTCACCCCATTCCGAGACAGTGACCAAACTTTCATTCTTTTGACATCAAATTAGCCCAAAAAGCGTATGTGACGGTTCAGGACCCAAACAGATCAATTTAACAAAACTATTGGACATTCTAGAATCTTCATGAAAAATGGAGTGGTTAGGTGGTTTTTCACCGGATTCCGAGACAGTGAACAAACTTTCATTCTTTTGACATCAAATTAGCCCAAAAAGCGTATGTGGCGGTTCAGGACCCGAACAGATCAATTTGACAAAATTATTGGACATTCTAGAATCGTCATGAAAAATGGAGTGGATAGGTGGGTTTTCAACCCATTCCGAGACAGTGACCAAACTTTCATTATTTTGACATCAAATTAGCCCAAAAAGCGTATGTGGCGGTTCAGGACCCGAACAGATCAATTTCACAAAATTATTGGACATTCTAGAATCGTCATGAAAAATGGAGTGGATAGGTGGGTTTTCACCCCATTCCGAGAGTGACCAAACTTTCATTATTTTTTGACCTCAAATTAGCCCAAAAAGCGTATGTGGCGGTTCAGGACCCGAACAGATCAATTTGACAAAATTATTGGACATTCTAGAATCGGCATGAAAAATGGAGTCGATCAGTGGGTTTTCACCCCATTCCGAGACAGTGACCAAACTTTCATTCTTTTGACATCAAATTAGCCCAAAAAGCGTATGTGACGGTTCAGGACCCAAACAGATCAATTTGACAAAATTATTGGACATTCTAGAATCTTCATGAAAAATGGAGTGGTTAGGTGGTTTTTCACCGGATTCCGAGACAGTGAACAAACTTTCTTTCTTTTGACCTCAAATTAGCCCAAATGTTGTTTGTGGCCGTTCAAGACCCAAAGAGATGAGTTTGACAACATTATTGAACATTCTAGAATCCTCATTAAAAATGGAGTGGATAGGTGGGTTTTCACCCCATTCCGAAACAGTGACCAAACTTTCATTCTTTTGACATCAAATTAGCCCAAAAAACGTATGTGGCGGTTCAGGACCCAAACAGCTCATTTTGACAAAATTATTGGACATTCTAGAATCGTCATGAGAAATGGAGTGGATCGGTGGGTTTTCACCCCATTCCGTGACAGTGACCAAACTTTCATTCATTTGACCTCAAATTAGCCCAAAAAGCGTATGTGGCGGTTCAGGACCCAAATAGATCAATTTGACAAAATTATTGGACATTCTAGAATCATCATGAAAAATGTAGTGGATATGTGGGTTTTCAGCCCATTCCGAGACAGTGAACAAATTTTCTTTCTTTTGACGACAAATGAGCCCAAATCTTGTTCGTGGCCGTTCAAGACCCAAACAGATGAATTTGACAACTTTATTGGGCATTCTACTATCCTCATGAAAAATGGAGTCGATCGGTGGGTTTTCACCCCATTCCGAGACAGTGACGAAACTTTCATTCTTTTGACCTCAAATTAGCCCAAATCTTGTTCGTGGCCGTTGAGGAGACAAACAGATGAATTTGACAACATTATTGAGCATTGTGGAATGATCATGAAAAATGGAGTGGATATGTGGGTTTTCAGCCCATTCCGAGACAGTGACCAAACTTTCATTCTTTTGACCTCAAATTAGCCTAAATCTTGTTCGTGGCCGTTCAGGACACAAACAGATGAATTTGACAACATTATTGAACATTCTAGAATCCTCATTAAAAATGGAGTGGATAGGTGGGTTTTAACCCCATTCCAAGACAGTGACCTAACTTTCATTCTTTTTTTACCTCAAATAAGCCCAAAAAGTGTATGTGGCGGTTCAGGACCCAAACAGATCAATTTGAATAAATTATTGGACATACTAGAATCGTCATGAAAAATGGAGTGGATAGGTGGGTTTTCACCCCATTCCGAGACAGTGACCAAACTTTCATTCTTTTGACCTCAAATTAGCCCAAAAAGCGTATGTGGCGGTTCAGGACCCAAATAGATCAATTTGACAAAATTATTGGACATTCTAGAATCGGCATGAAAAATGGAGTCGATCAGTGGGTTTTCACCCCATTCCGAGACAGTGACCAAACTTTCATTCTTTTGACATCAAATTAGCCCAAAAAGCGTATGTGGCGGTTCAGGACCCGAACAGATCAATTTCACAAAATTATTGGACATTCTAGAATCGTCATGAAAAATGGAGTCGATAGGTGGGTTTTCACCCCATTCCGAGAGTGACCAAACTTTCATTATTTTTTGACCTCAAATTAGCCCAAAAAGCGTATGTGGCGGTTCAGGACCCGAACAGATCAATTTGACAAAATTATTGGACATTCTAGAATCGGCATGAAAAATGGAGTCGATCAGTGGGTTTTCACCCCATTCCGAGACAGTGACCAAACTTTCATTCTTTTGACATCAAATTAGCCCAAAAAGCGTATGTGACGGTTCAGGACCCAAACAGATCAATTTGACAAAATTATTGGACATTCTAGAATCGTCATGAAAAATAGAGTGGATATGTGGGTTTTCAACCTATTCCGAGAGAGTGACCAAACTTTCTTTCTTTTGACGACAAAAGAGCCCAAAAAGCGTATGCGGCCGTCATGACCCAAACAGATGAATTTGACAACTTTATTGGACATTCTACTATCCTCATGAAAAATGGAGTCGATCGGTGGGTTTTCACCCCATTCCGAGACAGTGACCAAACTTTCATTCTTTTGACCTCAAATTATCCCAAATCTTGTTCGTGGCTGTTCAGGACACAAACAGATGAATTTGACAACATTATTGCACATTCTAGAATCCTCATTAAAAATGGAGTGGATATGTGGGTTTTCATCCCTCTTCGAGACAGTGACCAAACTTTCATTCTTTTGACCTCAACTTAGCCCAAATCTTGTTCGTGGCCGTTCAGGACACAAACAGATGAATTTGACAACATTATTGCACATTCTAGAATCCTCATTAAAAATGGAGTAGATATGTGGGTTTTCACCCCTTTCCGAGACAGTGACCAAACTTTCATTCTTTTTTTACCTCAAATTAGCCCAAAAAGTGTATGTGGCGGTTCAGGACACAAACAGATCAATTTGAATAAATTATTGGACATTCCAGAATCGTCATGAAAAAAGGAGTGGATAGGTGGGTTTTCACCCCATTCCGAGACAGTGACCAAACTTTCATTCATTTGACCTCAAATTAGCCCAAAAAGCGTATGTGGCGGTTCAGGACCCAAATAGATCAATTTGACAAAATTATTGGACATTCTAGAATCATCATGAAAAATGTAGTGGATATGGGGGTTTTCAGCCCATTCCGAGACAGTGAACAAATTTTCTTTCTTTTGACGACAAATGAGCCCAAATCTTGTTCGTGGCCCTTCAAGACCCAAACAGATGAATTTGACAACTTTATTGGACATTCTACTATCCTCATGAAAAATGGAGTCGATCGGTGGGTTTTCACCCCATTTCGAGACAGTGACCAAACTTTCATTCTTTTGACCTCAAGTTAGCCTAAATCTTGTTCGTGGCCGTTCAGGACACAAACAGATGAATTTGACAACATTATTGCACATTCTAGAATCCTCATTAAAAATGGAGTGGATATGTGGGTTTTCACCCCATTCCGAGACAGTGACGAAACTTTCATTCTTTTGACCTCAAATTAGCCCAAATCTTGTTCGTGGCCGTTGAGGAGACAAACTGATGAATTTGACAACATTATTGAGCATTGTAGAATGATCATTAAAAATGGAGTGGATATGTGGGTTTTCAGCCCATTCCGAAACAGTGACCAAACTTTCATTCTTTTGACCTCAAATTAGGCCAAATCTTGTTCGTGGCCGTTCAAGACACAAACAAATGAATTTGACAACATTATTGAACATTCTGGAATCGTCATGAAAAATGGAGTGGATATGTGGGTTTTCACCCCTTTCCGAGACAGTGACCAAACTTTCATTCTTTTTTGACCTCAAATTAGCCCAAAAAGCGTATGTGGCGGTTCAGGACCCAAACAGATCAATTTGAATAAATTATTGGACATTCCAGAATCGTCATGAAAAATGGAGTGGATAGGTGGGTTTTCACCCCATTCCGGATCAGTGACCAAACTTTCATTCTTTTGACCTAATATTAGCCCAAAAAGCGTATGTGGCGGTTCAGGACCCAAACAGATCAATTTGACAAAATTATTGGACATTCTAGAATCGTCATGAAAAATGGAGTGGATATGTGGGTTTTCTGCCCATTCCGAGACAGTGACCAAACTTTCATTCTTTTGACGACAAATTAGCCCAAATCTTGTTTGTGGCCGTTCAAGACACAAACAGATGAATTTGACAACATTATTGGTCATTCTACTATCCTCAAGAAAAATGGAGTCGATCGGTGGGTTTTCACCCCATTTCGAGACAGTGACCAAACTTTCATTCTTTTGACCTCAAGTTAGCCCAAATCTTGTTCGTGGCCGTTCAGGACACAAACAGATGAATTTGAAAACATTATTGCACATTCTAGAATCCTCGTTAAAAATGGAGTGGATATGTGGGTTTTCACCCCATTCCGAGACAGTGACGAAACTTTCATTCTTTTGACCTCAAATTAGCCCAAATCTTGTTCGTGGCCGTTGAGGAGACAAACAGATGAATTTGACAACATTATTGAGCATTGTAGAATGATCATTAAAAATGGAGTGGATATGTGGGTTTTCAGCCCATTCCGAGACAGTGACCAAACTTTCATTCTTTTGACCTCAAATTTGCCCAAATCTTGTTCGTGGCCGTTCAGGACACAAACAGATGAATTTGACAACATTATTGAACATTCTAGAATCCTCATTAAAAATGGAGTGGATAGGTGGGTTTTAACCCCATTCCAAGACAGTGACCTAACTTTCATTCTTTTTTTACCTCAAATTAGCCCAAAAAGCGTATGTGGCGGTTCAGGACCCGAACAGATCAATTTGACAAAATTATTGGACATTCTAGAATCGGCATGAAAAATGGAGTCGATCAGTGGGTTTTCACCCCATTCCGAGACAGTGATCAAACTTTCATTCTTTTGACATCAAATTAGCCCAAAAAGCGTATGTGACGGTTCAGGACCCAAACAGATCAATTTAACAAAACTATTGGACATTCTAGAATCTTCATGAAAAATGGAGTGGTTAGGTGGTTTTTCACCGGATTCCGAGACAGTGAACAAACTTTCTTTCTTTTGACCTCAAATTAGCCCAAATGTTGTTTGTGGCCGTTCAAGACCCAAAGAGATGAGTTTGACAACATTATTGAACATTCTAGAATCCTCATTAAAAATGGAGTGGATAGGTGGGTTTTCACCCCATTCCGAAACAGTGACCAAACTTTCATTCTTTTGACATCAAATTAGCCCAAAAAGCGTATGTGGCGGTTCAGGACCCAAACAGATCAATTTGACAAAATTATTGGAGATTCTAGAATCGTCATGAAAAATGGAGTGGATAGGTGGGTTTTCACCCCATTCCGAGACAGTGACCAAACTTTCATTCTTTTGACCTCGAATTAGCCCAAATCTCGTTTGTGGTGGTTGAGGACACAAACAGATGAATTTGACAACATTATTGGACATACTAGAATCGTCATGAAAAATGGAGTGGATAGGTGGGTTTTCACCCCATTCCGAGACAGTGACCAAACTTTCATTCTTTTGACCTCAAATTAGCCCAAAAAGCGTATGTGGCGGTTCAGGACCCAAACAGATCAATTTGACAAAATTATTGGGCATTCTAGAATCGTCATGAAAAATGGAGTGGATCAGTGGGTTTTCACCCCATTAAGAGACAGTGACCAAACTTTCATTCTTTTGACATCAAATTAACCCAAAAAGCGTATGTGGCGGTTCAAGACCCAAACAGATCAATTTGACAAAATTATTGGACATTCTAGAATCTTCATGAAAAATGGAGTGGATTGGTGGTTTTTCACCGCATTCCGAGACAGTGAACAAACTTTCATTCTTTTGACCTCAAATTAGCCCGAATGTTGTTTGTGGCCGTTCAAGACCCACAGAGATGTGTTTGACAACATTATTGAACATTCTAGAATCCTCATTAAAAATGGAGTGGATAGGTGGGTTTTCACCGTATTCTGAGACAGCGACCAAACTTTCATTCTTTTTTGACCTCAAATTAGCGCAAAAAGCGTATGTGGCGGTTCAGGACCCAAACAGATCAATTTGAATAAATTATTGGATATTCTAGAATCGTCATAAAAAATGGAGTGGATAGGTGGGTTTTCACCCCATTCCGAGACAGTGACCAAACTTTCATTCTTTTGACATCAAATTAGCCCAAAAAGCGTATGTGGCGGTTCAGGACCCGAACAGATCAATTTGATAAAATTATTGGACATTCTAAAATCGACATGAAAAATGGAGTCGATAAGTGGGTTTTCACCCCATTAAGAGACAGTGACCAAACTTTCATTCTTTTGACATCAACTTACCCCAAAAAGCGTATGTGGCGGTTCAGGACCCCAACAGATCAATTTCTCAAAATTATTGGACATTCTAGAATCGTCATGAAAAATGGAGTGGATAGGTGGGTTTTCACCCCATTCCGAGACAGTGACCAAACTTTCATTCTTTTGACATCAAATTAGCCCAAAAAGCATATGTGGCGGTTCAGGACCCGAACAGATCAATTTGAGAAAATTATTGGACATTCTAGAATCGTCATGAAAAATGGAGTCGATCAGTGGGTTTTCACCCCATTAAGAGACAGTGACCAAACTTTCATTCTTTTGACATCAAATTAGCCCAAAAAGCGTATGTGGCGGTTCAGGACCCCAACAGATCAATTTGACAAAATTATTGGAGATTCTAGAAACGTCATGAAAAATGGAGTGGATAGGTGTGTTTTCACCCCATTCCGAGACAGTGATCAAACTTTCATTATTTTGACATCAAATTAGCCCAAAAAGCGTATGTGGCGGTTCAGGACCCGAACAGATCAATTTGACAAAATTATTGGACATTCTAGAATCGTCATGAAAAATGGAGTCGATCAGTGGGTTTTCACCCCATTCCGAGACAGTGACAAAACTTTCATTCTTTTGACATCAAATTAGCCTAAAAAGCGTATGTGGCGGTTCAGGACCCAAACAGATCATTTTGACAAAATTATTGGACAATCTAGAATCGTGATGAAAAATGGAGTGGATCGGTGGGTTTTCACCCCATTAAGAGACAGTGACCAAACTTTCATTCTTTTGACATCAAATTAACCCAAAAAGCGTATGTGACGGTTCAGGACCCAAACAGATCAAATTCACAAAATTATTGGACATTCTAGAATCGTCATGAAAAATGGAGTGGATAGGTGGGTTTTCACCCCATTCCGAGACAGTGACCAAACTTTCATTCTTTTGACCTCATATTAGCCCAAAAAGCGTATGTGGCGGTTCAGGACCCGAACAGATCAATTTGACAAAATTATTGGACATTCTAGAATCGTCATGAAAAATGGAGTCGATCAGTGGGTTTTCACCCCATTCCGAGACAGTGACCAAACTTTCATTCTTTTGACATCAAATTAGCCCAAAAAGCGTATGTGGAGGTTCAGGACGCGAACAGAGCAATTTGACAAAATTATTGGACATTCAAGAATCGTCATGAAAAATGGAGTGGATAGATGGGTTTTCACCCCATTCCGAGACAGTGACCAAACTTTCATTCTTTTGACATCAAATTAGCCCAAAAAGCGTATGTGGCGGTTCAGGACCCAAACAGATCAATTTCACAAAATTATTGGACATTCTAGAACCGTCATGAAAAATGGAGTGGATAGGTGGGTTTTCACCCCATTCCGAGACAGTGACCAAACTTTCATTCTTTTGACCTCAAATTAGCCCAAAAAGCGCCGTTCAGGACCCGAACAGATCAATTTGACAAAATTATTGGACATTCTAGAATCGTCATGAAAAATGGAGTCGATCAGTGGGTTTTCACCCCATTCCGAGACAGTGACCAAACTTTCATTCTTTTGACATCAAATTAGCCCAAAAAGCGTATGTGGCGGTTCAGGACCCGAACAGATCAATTTGACAAAATTATTGGACATTCTAGAATCGTCATGAAAAATGGAGTGGATAGGTGGGTTTTCACCCCATTCCGAGACAGTGACCAAACTTTCATTCTTTTGACATCAAATTAGCCCAAAAAGCGTATGTGGCGGTTCAGGACCCGAACAGATCAATTTGACAAAATTATTGGACATTCTAGAGTCGTCATGAAAAATGGAGTGGATAGGTGGGTTTTCAACCCATTCCGAGACAGTGACCAAACTTTCATTATTTTGACATCAAATTAGCCCAAAAAGCGTATGTGGCGGTTCAGGAGCCAAACAGATCAATTTGACAAAATTATTGGAGATTCTAGAATCTTCATGAAAAATGGAGTGGATAAGTGGTTTTTCACCGCATTCCGAGACAGTGAACAAACTTTCATTCTGTTGACCTCAAATTAGCCCAAATGTTGTTTGTGGCCGTTCAAGACCCAAACAGATGAGTTTGACAACATTATTGCACATTCTAGAATCCTCATTAAAAATGGAGTGGATATGTGGGTTTTCACCCCATTCCGAGACAGTGACGAAACTTTCATTCTTTTGACCTCAAATTAGCCCAAATCTTGTTCGTGGCCGTTGAGGAGACAAACTGATGAATTTGACAACATTATTGAGCATTGTAGAATGATCATTAAAAATGGAGTGGATATGTGGGTTTTCAGCCCATTCCGAAACAGTGACCAAACTTTCATTCTTTTGACCTCAAATTAGGCCAAATCTTGTTCGTGGCCGTTCAAGACACAAACAAATGAATTTGACAACATTATTGAACATTCTGGAATCGTCATGAAAAATGGAGTGGATATGTGGGTTTTCACCCCTTTCCGAGACAGTGACCAAACTTTCATTCTTTTTTGACCTCAAATTAGCCCAAAAAGCGTATGTGGCGGTTCAGGACCCAAACAGATCAATTTGAATAAATTATTGGACATTCCAGAATCGTCATGAAAAATGGAGTGGATAGGTGGGTTTTCACCCCATTCCGGATCAGTGACCAAACTTTCATTCTTTTGACCTAATATTAGCCCAAAAAGCGTATGTGGCGGTTCAGGACCCAAACAGATCAATTTGACAAAATTATTGGACATTCTAGAATCGTCATGAAAAATGGAGTGGATATGTGGGTTTTCTGCCCATTCCGAGACAGTGACCAAACTTTCATTCTTTTGACGACAAATTAGCCCAAATCTTGTTTGTGGCCGTTCAAGACACAAACAGATGAATTTGACAACATTATTGGTCATTCTACTATCCTCAAGAAAAATGGAGTCGATCGGTGGGTTTTCACCCCATTTCGAGACAGTGACCAAACTTTCATTCTTTTGACCTCAAGTTAGCCCAAATCTTGTTCGTGGCCGTTCAGGACACAAACAGATGAATTTGAAAACATTATTGCACATTCTAGAATCCTCGTTAAAAATGGAGTGGATATGTGGGTTTTCACCCCATTCCGAGACAGTGACGAAACTTTCATTCTTTTGACCTCAAATTAGCCCAAATCTTGTTCGTGGCCGTTGAGGAGACAAACAGATGAATTTGACAACATTATTGAGCATTGTAGAATGATCATTAAAAATGGAGTGGATATGTGGGTTTTCAGCCCATTCCGAGACAGTGACCAAACTTTCATTCTTTTGACCTCAAATTTGCCCAAATCTTGTTCGTGGCCGTTCAGGACACAAACAGATGAATTTGACAACATTATTGAACATTCTAGAATCCTCATTAAAAATGGAGTGGATAGGTGGGTTTTAACCCCATTCCAAGACAGTGACCTAACTTTCATTCTTTTTTTACCTCAAATTAGCCCAAAAAGCGTATGTGGCGGTTCAGGACCCGAACAGATCAATTTGACAAAATTATTGGACATTCTAGAATCGGCATGAAAAATGGAGTCGATCAGTGGGTTTTCACCCCATTCCGAGACAGTGATCAAACTTTCATTCTTTTGACATCAAATTAGCCCAAAAAGCGTATGTGACGGTTCAGGACCCAAACAGATCAATTTAACAAAACTATTGGACATTCTAGAATCTTCATGAAAAATGGAGTGGTTAGGTGGTTTTTCACCGGATTCCGAGACAGTGAACAAACTTTCTTTCTTTTGACCTCAAATTAGCCCAAATGTTGTTTGTGGCCGTTCAAGACCCAAAGAGATGAGTTTGACAACATTATTGAACATTCTAGAATCCTCATTAAAAATGGAGTGGATAGGTGGGTTTTCACCCCATTCCGAAACAGTGACCAAACTTTCATTCTTTTGACATCAAATTAGCCCAAAAAGCGTATGTGGCGGTTCAGGACCCAAACAGATCAATTTGACAAAATTATTGGAGATTCTAGAATCGTCATGAAAAATGGAGTGGATAGGTGGGTTTTCACCCCATTCCGAGACAGTGACCAAACTTTCATTCTTTTGACCTCGAATTAGCCCAAATCTCGTTTATGGTGGTTGAGGACACAAACAGATGAATTTGACAACATTATTGGACATACTAGAATCGTCATGAAAAATGGAGTGGATAGGTGGGTTTTCACCCCATTCCGAGACAGTGACCAAACTTTCATTCTTTTGACCTCAAATTAGCCCAAAAAGCGTATGTGGCGGTTCAGGACCCAAACAGATCAATTTGACAAAATTATTGGGCATTCTAGAATCGTCATGAAAAATGGAGTGGATCAGTGGGTTTTCACCCCATTAAGAGACAGTGACCAAACTTTCATTCTTTTGACATCAAATTAACCCAAAAAGCGTATGTGGCGGTTCAAGACCCAAACAGATCAATTTGACAAAATTATTGGACATTCTAGAATCTTCATGAAAAATGGAGTGGATTGGTGGTTTTTCACCGCATTCCGAGACAGTGAACAAACTTTCATTCTTTTGACCTCAAATTAGCCCGAATGTTGTTTGTGGCCGTTCAAGACCCACAGAGATGTGTTTGACAACATTATTGAACATTCTAGAATCCTCATTAAAAATGGAGTGGATAGGTGGGTTTTCACCGTATTCTGAGACAGCGACCAAACTTTCATTCTTTTTTGACCTCAAATTAGCGCAAAAAGCGTATGTGGCGGTTCAGGACCCAAACAGATCAATTTGAATAAATTATTGGATATTCTAGAATCGTCATAAAAAATGGAGTGGATAGGTGGGTTTTCACCCCATTCCGAGACAGTGACCAAACTTTCATTCTTTTGACATCAAATTAGCCCAAAAAGCGTATGTGGCGGTTCAGGACCCGAACAGATCAATTTGATAAAATTATTGGACATTCTAAAATCGACATGAAAAATGGAGTCGATAAGTGGGTTTTCACCCCATTAAGAGACAGTGACCAAACTTTCATTCTTTTGACATCAACTTACCCCAAAAAGCGTATGTGGCGGTTCAGGACCCCAACAGATCAATTTCTCAAAATTATTGGACATTCTAGAATCGTCATGAAAAATGGAGTGGATAGGTGGGTTTTCACCCCATTCCGAGACAGTGACCAAACTTTCATTCTTTTGACATCAAATTAGCCCAAAAAGCATATGTGGCGGTTCAGGACCCGAACAGATCAATTTGAGAAAATTATTGGACATTCTAGAATCGTCATGAAAAATGGAGTCGATCAGTGGGTTTTCACCCCATTAAGAGACAGTGACCAAACTTTCATTCTTTTGACATCAAATTAGCCCAAAAAGCGTATGTGGCGGTTCAGGACCCCAACAGATCAATTTGACAAAATTATTGGAGATTCTAGAAACGTCATGAAAAATGGAGTGGATAGGTGTGTTTTCACCCCATTCCGAGACAGTGATCAAACTTTCATTATTTTGACATCAAATTAGCCCAAAAAGCGTATGTGGCGGTTCAGGACCCGAACAGATCAATTTGACAAAATTATTGGACATTCTAGAATCGTCATGAAAAATGGAGTCGATCAGTGGGTTTTCACCCCATTCCGAGACAGTGACCAATTCTTTTGACATCAAATTAGCCCAAAAAGCGTATGTGGCGGTTCAGGACCCAAACAGATCAATTTGAATAAATTATTGGACATTTTAGAATCGTCATGAAAATTGGAGTGGATAGGTGGGTTTTCACCCCATTCCGAGACAGTGACAAAACTTTCATTCTTTTGACATCAAATTAGCCTAAAAAGCGTATGTGGCGGTTCAGGACCCAAACAGATCATTTTGACAAAATTATTGGACAATCTAGAATCGTGATGAAAAATGGAGTGGATCGGTGGGTTTTCACCCCATTAAGAGACAGTGACCAAACTTTCATTCTTTTGACATCAAATTAACCCAAAAAGCGTATGTGACGGTTCAGGACCCAAACAGATCAAATTCACAAAATTATTGGACATTCTAGAATCGTCATGAAAAATGGAGTGGATAGGTGGGTTTTCACCCCATTCCGAGACAGTGACCAAACTTTCATTCTTTTGACCTCATATTAGCCCAAAAAGCGTATGTGGCGGTTCAGGACCCGAACAGATCAATTTGACAAAATTATTGGACATTCTAGAATCGTCATGAAAAATGGAGTCGATCAGTGGGTTTTCACCCCATTCCGAGACAGTGACCAAACTTTCATTCTTTTGACATCAAATTAGCCCAAAAAGCGTATGTGGAGGTTCAGGACGCGAACAGAGCAATTTGACAAAATTATTGGACATTCAAGAATCGTCATGAAAAATGGAGTGGATAGATGGGTTTTCACCCCATTCCGAGACAGTGACCAAACTTTCATTCTTTTGACATCAAATTAGCCCAAAAAGCGTATGTGGCGGTTCAGGACCCAAACAGATCAATTTCACAAAATTATTGGACATTCTAGAACCGTCATGAAAAATGGAGTGGATAGGTGGGGTTTCACCCCATTCCGAGACAGTGACCAAACTTTCATTCTTTTGACCTCAAATTAGCCCAAAAAGCGCCGTTCAGGACCCGAACAGATCAATTTGACAAAATTATTGGACATTCTAGAATCGTCATGAAAAATGGAGTCGATCAGTGGGTTTTCACCCCATTCCGAGACAGTGACCAAACTTTCATTCTTTTGACATCAAATTAGCCCAAAAAGCGTATGTGGCGGTTCAGGACCCGAACAGATCAATTTGACAAAATTATTGGACATTCTAGAATCGTCATGAAAAATGGAGTGGATAGGTGGGTTTTCACCCCATTCCGAGACAGTGACCAAACTTTCATTCTTTTGACATCAAATTAGCCCAAAAAGCGTATGTGGCGGTTCAGGACCCGAACAGATCAATTTGACAAAATTATTGGACATTCTAGAATCGTCATGAAAAATGGAGTGGTTAGGTGGTTTTTCACCCCATTCCGAGACAGTGACCAAACTTTCATTCTTTTGACACCAAATTAGCCCAAAAAGCGTATGTGGCGGTTCAGGACCCGAACAGATCAATTTGACAAAATTATTGGACATTCTAGAATCGTCATGAAAAATGGAGTGGATAGGTGGGTTTTCACCCCATTCCGAGACAGTGACCAAACTTTCATTATTTTGACATCAGATTAGCCCAAAAAGCGTATTGGCGGTTCAGGACCCGAACAGATCAATTTCACAAAATTATTGGACATTCTAGAATCGTCATGAAAAATGGAGTGGATAGGTGGGTTTTCACCCCATTCCGAGACAGTGACCAAACTTTCATTATTTTGACATCAGATTAGCCCAAAAAGCGTATGTGGCGGTTCAGGACCCGAACAGATCAATTTCAAAAAATTATTGGACATTCTAGAATCGTCATGAAAAATGGAGTGGATAGGTGGGTTTTCACCCCATTCCGAGACAGTGACCAAACTTTCATTCTTTTGACCTCAAATTAGCCCAAAAAGCGTATGTGGCGGTTCAAGACCCAAACAGATCAATTTGACAAAATTATTGGACATTCTAGAATCTTCAGGAAAAATGGAGTGGATAGGTGGTTTTTCACCGCATTCCGAGACAGTGAACAAACTTTCATTCTTTTGACCTCAAATTAGCCCAAAAAGCGTAGTGGCGGTTCAGGACCCAAACAGATCAATTTCACAAAATTATTGGACATTCTAGAATCGTCATGAAAAATGGAGTGGATCGGTGGGTTTTCACCCCATTCCGAGACAGTGACCAAACTTTCATTCTTTTGACCTCAAATTAACCCAAATCTTGTTCGTGGCCGTTCAGGACACAAACAGATGAATTTGACAACATTATTGAACATTCTAGAATCCTCATTAAAAATGGAGGGGATAGGTGGGTTTTCACCCCATTCCGAGACAGTGACCAATCTTTCATTCTATTGAAATCAAATTAGCCCAAAAAGCGTATGTGGCGGTTCAGGACCCAAACAGATCAATTTGACAAAATTATTGGAGATTCTAGAATCTTCATGAAAAATGGAGTGGATAAGTGGTTTTTCACCGCATTCCGAGACAGTGAACAAACTTTCATTCTGTTGACCTCAAATTAGCCCAAATGTTGTTTGTGGCCGTTCAAGACCCAAACAGATGAGTTTTACAACATTATTGAACATTCTAGAATCCTCATTAAAAATGGAGTGGATAGGTGGGTTTTCACCATATTCCGTGACAGTGACCAAACTTTCATTTTTTTTTACCTCAAATTAGCCCAAAAAGCGTATGTGGCGGTTCAGGACCCAAACAGATCAATTTGTATAAATGATTGGATATTCTAGAATCGTTATAAAAAATGGAATGGATAGGTGGGTTTTCACCCCATTCCGAGAGAGTGACCAAACTTTCATTCTTTTGACATCAAATTAGCCCAAAAAGCGTATGTGGCGGTTCAGGACCCACACAGATCAATTTCACAAAATTATTGGACATTCTAGAATCGTCATGAAAAATGGAGTGGATAGGTGGGTTTTCACCCCATTCCGAGACAGTGACCAAACTTTCATTCTTTTGACATCAAATTAGCCCAAAAAGCGTATGTGACGGTTCAGGACCCAAACAGATCAATTTAACAAAACTATTGGACATTCTAGAATCTTCATGAAAAATGGAGTGGTTAGGTGGTTTTTCACCGGATTCCGAGACAGTGAACAAACTTTCATTCTTTTGACATCAAATTAGCCTAAAAAGCGTATGTGGCGGTTCAGGACCCAAACAGATCATTTTGACAAAATTATTGGACAATCTAGAATCGTGATGAAAAATGGAGTGGATCGGTGGGTTTTCACCCCATTAAGAGACAGTGACCAAACTTTCATTCTTTTGACATCAAATTAACCCAAAAAGCGTATGTGACGGTTCAGGACCCAAACAGATCAAATTCACAAAATTATTGGACATTCTAGAATCGTCATGAAAAATGGAGTGGATAGGTGGGTTTTCACCCCATTCCGAGACAGTGACCAAACTTTCATTCTTTTGACCTCAAATTAGCCCAAAAAGCGTATGTGGCGGTTCAGGACCCGAACAGATCAATTTGACAAAATTATTGGACATTCTAGAATCGTCATGAAAAATGGAGTCGATCAGTGGGTTTTCACCCCATTCCGAGACAGTGACCAAACTTTCATTCTTTTGACATCAAATTAGCCCAAAAAGCGTATGTGGAGGTTCAGGACGCGAACAGATCAATTTGACAAAATTATTGGACATTCTAGAATCATCATGAAAAATGGAGTGGATAGGTGGGTTTTCACCCCATTCCGAGACAGTGACCAAACTTTCATTCTTTTGACCTCAAATTAGCCCAAAAAGCGTATGTGGCGGTTCAGGACCCGAACAGATCAATTTGACAAAACTATTGGACATTCTAGAATCGTCATGAAAAATGGAGTCGATCAGTGGGTTTTCACCCCATTCCGAGACAGTGACCAAACTTTCATTCTTTTGACATCAAATTAGCCCAAAAAGCGTATGTGGCGGTTCAGGACCCGAACAGATCAATTTGACAAAATTATTGGACATTCTAGAATCGTCATGAAAAATGGAGTGGATAGGTGGGTTTTCACCCCATTCCGAGACAGTGACCAAACTTTCATTCTTTTGACATCAAATTAGCCCAAAAAGCGTATGTGGCGGTTCAGGACCCGAACAGATCAATTTGACAAAATTATTGGACATTCTAGAATCGTCATGAAAAATGGAGTGGATAGGTGGGTTTTCAACCCATTCCGAGACAGTGACCAAACTTTCATTATTTTGACATCAAATTAGCCCAAAAAGCGTATGTGGCGGTTCAGGACCCGAACAGATCAATTTAACAAAACTATTGGACATTCTAGAATCTTCATGAAAAATGGAGTGGTTAGGTGGTTTTTCACCGGATTCCGAGACAGTGAACAAACTTTCATTCTTTTGATATCAAATTAGCCCAAAAAGCGTATGTGGCGGTTCAGGACCCGAACAGATCAATTTGACAAAATTATTGGACATTCTAGAATCGTCATGAAAAATGGAGTGGATAGGTGGGTTTTCAACCCATTCCGAGACAGTGACCAAACTTTCATTATTTTGACATCAAATTAGCCCAAAAAGCGTATGTGGCGGTTCAGGACCCGAACAGATCAATTTCACAAAATTATTGGACATTCTAGAATCGTCATGAAAAATGGAGTGGATAGGTGG
The DNA here is from genome assembly GCA_963210345.1 of Inga oerstediana. NCBI lineage: Eukaryota > Viridiplantae > Streptophyta > Magnoliopsida > Fabales > Fabaceae > Inga > Inga oerstediana. The sequence continues at coordinate 36,435,193 of OY723408.1, read as the reverse complement.
GTTTTCACCCCATTCCGAGAGTGACCAAACTTTCATTATTTTTTGACCTCAAATTAGCCCAAAAAGCGTATGTGGCGGTTCAGGACCCGAACAGATCAATTTGACAAAATTATTGGACATTCTAGAATCGGCATGAAAAATGGAGTCGATCAGTGGGTTTTCACCCCATTCCGAGACAGTGACCAAACTTTCATTCTTTTGACATCAAATTAGCCCAAAAAGCGTATGTGGCGGTTCAGGACCCAAACAGATCAATTTGACAAAATTATTGGACATTCTAGAATCTTCATGAAAAATGGAGTGGATAAGTGGTTTTTCACCGCATTCCGAGACAGTGAACAAACTTTCATTCTTTTGACCTCAAATTAGCCCAAATGTTGTTTGTGGCCGTTCAAGACCCAAATAGATGAGTTTGACAACATTATTGAACATTCTAGAATCCTCATTAAAAATGGAGTGGATAGGTGGGTTTTCACCCCATTCCGAAACAGTGACCAAACTTTCATTCTTTGACATCAAATTAGCCTAAAAAGCGTATGTGACGGTTCAGGACCCAAACAGATCAATTTGAATAAATTATTGGATATTCTAGAATCGTCATGAAAAATGGAGCGGATAGGTGGGTTTTCACCCCATTCCGAGACAGTGACCAAACTTTCATTCTTTTGACCTCAAATTGGCCCAAAAAGCGTATGTGGCGGTTCAGGAACCGAACAGATCAATTTGACAAAATTATTGGACATTCTAGAGTCGTCATGAAAAATGGAGTGGATAGGTGGGTTTTCAACCCATTCCGAGACAGTGACCAAACTTTCATTATTTTGACATCAAATTAGCCCAAAAAGCGTATGTGGCGGTTCAGGAGCCAAACAGATCAATTTGACAAAATTATTGGAGATTCTAGAATCTTCATGAAAAATGGAGTGGATAAGTGGTTTTTCACCGCATTCCGAGACAGTGAACAAACTTTCATTCTGTTGACCTCAAATTAGCCCAAATGTTGTTTGTGGCCGTTCAAGACCCAAACAGATGAGTTTTACAACATTATTGAACATTCTAGAATCCTCATTAAAAATGGAGTGGATAGGTGGGTTTTCACCATATTCCGTGACAGTCACCAAACTTTCATTTTTTTTTACCTCAAATTAGCCCAAAAAGCGTATGTGGCGGTTCAGGACCCAAACAGATCAATTTGTATAAATGATTGGATATTCTAGAATCGTCATAAAAAATGGAATGGATAGGTGGGTTTTCACCCCATTCCGAGAGAGTGACCAAACTTTCATTCTTTTGACATCAAAATAGCCCAAAAAGCGTATGTGGCGGTTCAGGACCCACACAGATCAATTTCACAAAATTATTGGACATTCTAGAATCGTCATGAAAAATGGAGTGGATAGGTGGGTTTTCACCCCATTCCGAGACAGTGACCAAACTTTCATTCTTTTGACGTCAAATTAGCCCAAAAAGCGTATGTGACGGTTCAGGACCCAAACAGATCAATTTAACAAAACTATTGGACATTCTAGAATCTTCATGAAAAATGGAGTGGTTAGGTGGTTTTTCACCGGATTCCGAGACAGTGAACAAACTTTCATTCTTTTGACATCAAATTAGCCCAAAAAGCGTATGTGGCGGTTCAGGACCCGAACAGATCAATTTGACAAAATTATTGGACATTCTAGAATCGTCATGAAAAATGGAGTGGATAGGTGGGTTTTCAACCCATTCCGAGACAGTGACCAAACTTTCATTATTTTGACATCAAATTAGCCCAAAAAGCGTATGTGGCGGTTCAGGACCCGAACAGATCAATTTCTCAAAATTATTGGACATTCTATAATCGTCATGAAAAATGGAGTGGATAGGTGGGTTTTCACCCCATTCCGAGAGTGACCAAACTTTCATTATTTTTTGACCTCAAATTAGCCCAAAAAGCGTATGTGGCGGTTCAGGACCCGAACAGATCAATTTGACAAAATTATTGGACATTCTAGAATCGGCATGAAAAATGGAGTCGATCAGTGGGTTTTCACCCCATTCCGAGACAGTGACCAAACTTTCATTCTTTTGACATCAAATTAGCCCAAAAAGCGTATGTGGCGGTTCAGGACCCAAACAGATCAATTTGACAAAATTATTGGACATTCTAGAATCTTCATGAAAAATGGAGTGGATAAGTGGTTTTTCACCGCATTCCGAGACAGTGAACAAACTTTCATTCTTTTGACCTCAAATTAGCCCAAATGTTGTTTGTGGCCGTTCAAGACCCAAATAGATGAGTTTGACAACATTATTGAACATTCTAGAATCCTCATTAAAAATGGAGTGGATAGGTGGGTTTTCACCCCATTCCGAAACAGTGACCAAACTTTCATTCTTTGACATCAAATTAGCCTAAAAAGCGTATGTGACGGTTCAGGACCCAAACAGATCAATTTGAATAAATTATTGGATATTCTAGAATCGTCATGAAAAATGGAGCGGATAGGTGGGTTTTCACCCCATTCCGAGACAGTGACCAAACTTTCATTCTTTTGACCTCAAATTGGCCCAAAAAGCGTATGTGGCGGTTCAGGACCCGAACAGATCAATTTGACAAAATTATTGGACATTCTAGAGTCGTCATGAAAAATGGAGTGGATAGGTGGGTTTTCAACCCATTCCGAGACAGTGACCAAACTTTCATTATTTTGACATCAAATTAGCCCAAAAAGCGTATGTGGCGGTTCAGGACCCGAACAGATCAATTTGACAAAATTATTGGACATTCTAGAAGCGTCATGAAAAATGGAGTGGATAGGTGGGTTTTCACCCCATTCCGAGACAGTAACCAAACTTTCATTATTTTTTGACCTCAAATTAGCCCAAAAAGCGTATGTGGCGGTTCAGGACCCGAACAGATCAATTTGACAAAATTATTGGACATTCTAGAATCGGCATGAAAAATGGAGTCGATCAGTGGGTTTTCACCCCATTCCGAGACAGTGACCAAACTTTCATTCTTTTGACATCAAATTAGCCCAAAAAGCGTATATGGCGGTTCAGGAGCCAAACAGATCAATTTCACAAAATTATTGGACATTCTAGAACCGTCATGAAAAATGGAGTGGATAGGTGGGTTTTCACCCCATTCCGAGACAGTGACCAAACTTTCATTCTTTTGACCTCAAATTAGCCCAAAAAGCGCCGTTCAAGACCCAAATAGATGAGTTTGACAACATTATTGAACATGCTAGAATCCTCATTAGAAATGGAGGGGATAGGTGGGTTTTCACCCCATTCCGAGACAGTGACCAAACTTTCATTCTTTTGACATCAAATTAGCCCAAAAAGCGTATGTGACGGTTCAGGACCCAAACAGATCAATTTGACAAAATTATTGGACATTCTAGAATCGTCATGAAAAATGGAGTGGATAGGTGGGTTTTCACCCCATTCCGAGACAGTGACCAAACTTTCATTCTTTTTTGACCTCAAATTAGCCCAAAAAGCGTATGTGGCGGTTCAGGACCCAAACAGATCAATTTGAATAAATTATTGGACATTCCAGAATCGTCATGAAAAATGGAGTGGATAGGTGGGTTTTCACCCCATTCCGGATCAGTGACCAAACTTTCATTCTTTTGACCTAATATTAGCCCAAAAAGCGTATGTGGCGGTTCAGGACCCAAATAGATCAATTTGACAAAATTATTGGACATTCTAGAATCATCATGAAAAATGTAGTGGATATGTGGGTTTTCAGCCCATTCCGAGACAGTGAACAAATTTTCTTTCTTTTGACGACAAATGAGCCCAAATCTTGTTCGTGGCCGTTCAAGACCCAAACAGATGAATTTGACAACTTTATTGGGCATTCTACTATCCTCATGAAAAATGGAGTCGATCGGTGGGTTTTCACCCCATTCCGAGACAGTGACGAAACTTTCATTCTTTTGACCTCAAATTAGCCCAAATCTTGTTCGTGGCCGTTGAGGAGACAAACAGATGAATTTGACAACATTATTGAGCATTGTAGAATGATCATGAAAAATGGAGTGGATATGTGGGTTTTCAGCCCATTCCGAGACAGTGACCAAACTTTCATTCTTTTGACCTCAAATTAGCCTAAATCTTGTTCGTGGCCGTTCAGGAAACAAACAGATGAATTTGACAACATTATTGAACATTCTAGAATCCTCATTAAAAATGGAGTGGATAGGTGGGTTTTAACCCCATTCCAAGACAGTGACCTAACTTTCATTCTTTTTTTACCTCAAATTAGCCCAAAAAGTGTATGTGGCGGTTCAGGACCCAAACAGATCAATTTGAATAAATTATTGGACATACTAGAATCGTCATGAAAAATGGAGTGGATAGGTGGGTTTTCACCCCATTCCGAGACAGTGACCAAACTTTCATTCTTTTGACCTCAAATTAGCCCAAAAAGCGTATGTGGCGGTTCAGGACCCAAATAGATCAATTTGACAAAATTATTGGACATTCTAGAATCGTCATGAAAAATAGAGTGGATATGTGGGTTTTCACCCTATTCCGAGAGAGTGACCAAACTTTCTTTCTTTTGACGACAAAAGAGCCCAAAAAGCGTATGCGGCCGTCATGACCCAAACAGATGAATTTGACAACTTTATTGGACATTCTACTATCCTCATGAAAAATGGAGTCGATCGGTGGGTTTTCACCCCATTCCGAGACAGTGACCAAACTTTCATTCTTTTGACCTCAAATTAGCCCAAATCTTGTTCGTGGCTGTTCAGGACACAAACAGATGAATTTGACAACATTATTGCACATTCTAGAATCCTCATTAAAAATGGAGTGGATATGTGGGTTTTCACCCCATTCCGAGACAGTGACGAAACTTTCATTCTTTTGACCTCAACTTAGCCCAAATCTTGTTCGTGGCCGTTCAGGACACAAACAGATGAATTTGACAACATTATTGCACATTCTAGAATCCTCATTAAAAATAGAGTAGATATGTGGGTTTTCACCCCTTTCCGAGACAGTGACCAAACTTTCATTCTTTTTTTACCTCAAATTAGCCCAAAAAGTGTATGTGGCGGTTCAGGACACAAACAGATCAATTTGAATAAATTATTGGACATTCCAGAATCGTCATGAAAAAAGGAGTGGATAGGTGGGTTTTCACCCCATTCCGAGACAGTGACCAAACTTTCATTCTTTTGACCTCAAATTAGCCCAAAAAGCGTATGTGGCGGTTCAGGACCCAAATAGATCAATTTGACAAAATTATTGGACATTCTAGAATCATCATGAAAAATGTAGTGGATATGGGGGTTTTCAGCCCATTCCGAGACATTGAACAAATTTTCTTTCTTTTGACGACAAATGAGCCCAAATCTTGTTCGTGGCCCTTCAAGACCCAAACAGATGAATTTGACAACTTTATTGGACATTCTACTATCCTCATGAAAAATGGAGTCGATCGGTGGGTTTTCACCCCATTTCGAGACAGTGACCAAACTTTCATTCTTTTGACCTCAAGTTAGCCTAAATCTTGTTCGTGGCCGTTCAGGACACAAACAGATGAATTTGACAACATTATTGCACATTCTAGAATCCTCATTAAAAATGGAGTGGATATGTGGGTTTTCACCCCATTCCGAGACAGTGACGAAACTTTCATTCTTTTGACCTCAAATTAGCCCAAATCTTGTTCGTGGCCGTTGAGGAGACAAACTGATGAATTTGACAACATTATTGAGCATTGTAGAATGATCATTAAAAATGGAGTGGATATGTGGGTTTTCAGCCCATTCCGAAACAGTGACCAAACTTTCATTCTTTTGACCTCAAATTAGGCCAAATCTTGTTCGTGGCCGTTCAAGACACAAACAAATGAATTTGACAACATTATTGAACATTCTGGAATCGTCATGAAAAATGGAGTGGATATGTGGGTTTTCACCCCTTTCCGAGACAGTGACCAAACTTTCATTCTTTTTTGACCTCAAATTAGCCCAAAAAGCGTATGTGGCGGTTCAGGACCCAAACAGATCAATTTGAATAAATTATTGGACATTCCAGAATCGTCATGAAAAATGGAGTGGATAGGTGGGTTTTCACCCCATTCCGGATCAGTGACCAAACTTTCATTCTTTTGACCTAATATTAGCCCAAAAAGCGTATGTGGCGGTTCAGGACCCAAACAGATCAATTTGACAAAATTATTGGACATTCTAGAATCGTCATGAAAAATGGAGTGGATATGTGGGTTTTCTGCCCATTCCGAGACAGTGACCAAACTTTCATTCTTTTGACGACAAATTAGCCCAAATCTTGTTTGTGGCCGTTCAAGACACAAACAGATGAATTTGACAACATTATTGGTCATTCTACTATCCTCAAGAAAAATGGAGTCGATCGGTGGGTTTTCACCCCATTTCGAGACAGTGACCAAACTTTCATTCTTTTGACCTCAAGTTAGCCTAAATCTTGTTCGTGGCCGTTCAGGACACAAACAGATGAATTTGAAAACATTATTGCACATTCTAGAATCCTCATTAAAAATGGAGTGGATATGTGGGTTTTCACCCCATTCCGAGACAGTGACGAAACTTTCATTCTTTTGACCTCTAATTAGCCCAAATCTTGTTCGTGGCCGTTGAGGAGACAAACAGATGAATTTGACAACATTATTGAGCATTGTAGAATGATCATTAAAAATGGAGTGGATATGTGGGTTTTCAGCCCATTCCGAGACAGTGACCAAACTTTCATTCTTTTGACCTCAAATTTGCCCAAATCTTGTTCGTGGCCATTCAGGACACAAACAGATGAATTTGACAACATTATTGAACATTCTAGAATCCTCATTAAAAATGGAGTGGATAGGTGGGTTTTAACCCCATTCCAAGACAGTGACCTAACTTTCATTCTTTTTTTACCTCAAATTAGCCCAAAAAGTGTATGTGGCGGTTCAGGACCCAAACAGATCAATTTGAATAAATTATTGGACATACTAGAATCGTCATGAAAAATGGAGTGGATAGGTGGGTTTTCACCCCATTCCGAGACAGTGACCAAACTTTCATTCTTTTGACCTCAAATTAGCCCAAAAAGCGTATGTGGCGGTTCAGGACCCAAATAGATCAATTTGACAAAATTATTGGACATTCTAGAATCGTCATGAAAAATGGAGTGGATATGTGGGTTTTCACCCTATTCCGAGAGAGTGACCAAACTTTCTTTCTTTTGACGACAAATGAGCCCAAAAAGAGTATGCGGCCGTCATGACCCAAACAGATGAATTTGACAACTTTATTGGACATTCTACTATCGTCATGAAAAATGGAGTCGATCGGTGGGTTTTCACCCCATTCCGAGACAGTGACCAAACTTTCATTCTTTTGACCTCAAATTAGCCAAAATCTTGTTCGTGGCCATTCAGGACACAAACAGATGAATTTGACAACATTATTGAACATTCTAGAATCCTCATTAAAAATGGAATGGATATGTGGGTTTTCACCCCATTCCGAGACAGTGACGAAACTTTCATTCTTTTGACCTCAAATTAGCCCAAATCTTGTTCGTGGCCGTTGAGGAGAGAAACTGATGAATTTGACAACATTATTGAGGATTGTAGAATGATCATTAAAAATGGAGTGGATATGTGGGTTTTCAGCCCATTCCGAGACAGTGACCAAACTTTCATTCTTTTGACCTCAAATTAGGCCAAATCTTGTTCGTGGCCGTTCAAGACACAAACAGATGAATTTGACAACATTATTGAACATTCTAGAATCGTCATGAAAAATGGAGTGGATATGTGGGTTTTCACCCCTTTCCGAGACAGTGACCAAACTTTCATTCTTTTTTGACCTCAAATTAGCCCAAAAAGCGTATGTGGCGGTTCAGGACCCAAACAGATCAATTTGAATAAATTATTGGACATTCTAGAATCGTCATGAAAAATGGAGTGGATAGGTGGGTTTTCACCCCATTCCGACACAGTGACCAAACTTTCATTCTTTTGACCTCAAATTAGCCTAAAAAGCGTATGTGGCGGTTCAGGACCCAAACAGATCAATTTGACAAAATTATTGGACATTCTAGAATCGTCATGAAAAATGGAGTGGATATGTGGGTTTTCTGCCCATTCCGAGACAGTGACCAAACTTTCATTCTTTTGACGACAAATTAGCCCAAATCTTGTTCGTAGCCGTTCAAGACACAAACAGATGAATTTGACAACATTATTGGACATTCTACTATCCTCATGAAAAATGGAGTCGATCGGTGGCTTTTCATCCCTTTCCGAGACAGTGAACAAACTTTCATTCTTTTGAAGACATGATAGAGGTGCAAGGGGCGTCTTATGTGGTGTCCAACAAAGCATCAATGTTGGTATCCAATGTGTCAACAAAGTACTACATGGCAGCTTAGGTGACATCAACAATGAACAAGATGTTGTCTCTATTATCCAACAAGATTCTAAGCAAGCCCAAGATCCTCCTCATGACATTGACGGCCCAATTACTAAAAACTCAGAAAAGAGTGAAGTGTTTGAGAGGTTGGAGAAAACATTTAGGCTTGATTTTGCTTCATTAATGGCTCATAATGTTAGTATATATGTTGAGGGTGCAAATGAGTCCTTAACCATACCTATTCAGGCCCATATACATGATTTTACAACACATAGAAGCTTGAGCACGTGGCAAAGCATGAAGATCCATGAAATTGGTGTAACATAAAGTAGTAAGCCCAACAAGATGATGAACAAGGCTCATGTGCAGTCCAGATTGAGAATTCACTTAAAATATCATGTGACAAGCATGTGCCTTGAAGGAGGATCATAAGTGACGTCCAAGACACCTCAAGAAGCATCTAGAAGGCGTCCTTATGCATCAAATATGATTTAATTTCATTTTTATTAGTTTCCTTTTTTTTAATTTCCATTAAATAAGGCCTTTTGGTCAAAGATTGCTCTTAAAGACTTTGTTTTTGTTTCCTATTTTTTTAGGTAGCTGACTTAGTCTTGAAGAATAAGTAATTTCCTAATTCCTTTAGGCTTGAATGGTGCCAACCAAGACAATCTATCATCATTAAGGCATCATTTATTGCATTTATGACTAGGTTTCAAACTCTAGAGTGTTCTTTTGTGGCCTTTATATATGGCTGCGTTTTTGTACTGCATTTTGGAGACTTGAATGATAATTGAGAGTTTTATTTCTCTTGTGTGAGCTTTGCTTGCATCCTTGTATTCTCGTGCGAATACTCTGACTGTATCAAATATTGATCATCCTTGTGGTTTCATTGTGGCTAGGGTTGTAAGAGACAGGTTCTCTTAAGGTCCTACCTTTGATCATCCGTCCCGTTCGTGTTTCCATAATTGTTTTCTAGCCGGTCCGTTACCCTCATCGTATCATTAGGTCAAAAGAATGAAAGTTTGGTCACTGTCTCGGAATGGGGTGAAAACCCACCCATCCACTCCATTTTTAATGAGGATTCAAGAATGTGCAATAATGTTGTCAAATTCTTCTGTTTGGGTCTTGAACGGCCACTAACAAGATTTGGGCTAATTTGTCGTCAAAAGAATAAAAGTTTGGTCACTGTCTCAGAATGGGGTGAAAACCCACCTACCAACTCCATTTTTTATTAGGATTCTAGAATGTCCAATAATGTTGTCAAATTCATCTGTTTGTGTCCTCACCGCCACGAACGAGATTTGGGCTAATTTAAGGTCAAAAGAATGAAAGTTTGGTCAATGTCTCGGAATGAGGTGAAAACCCACCAATCCACTCCATTTTTCATGAGGATTCTAGAATGTCCAATAATGTTGTCAAATTCATCTGTTTGTGTCCTCAACCGCCACGAACGATATTTGGGCTAATTTGAGGTCAAAAGAATGAAAGTTTGGGCACTGTCTCGGAATGGGGTGAAAACCCACCCATCCACACCATTTTTCATGAGGATTCTAGAATGTCCAATAATGTAGTCAAATTCATCTGTTTGTGTCCTCAACCGCCACGAACGATATTTGGGCTAATTTGAGGTCAAAAGAATGAAAGTTTGGTCACTGTCTCGGAATGGGGTGAAAACCCACCCATCCACTCCATTTTTAATGAGGGTTCAAGAATGTGCAATAATGTTATCAAATTCTTCTGTTTGGGTCTTGAACGGCCACTAACAAGAATTGGGCTAATTTGTCGTCAACAGAATAAAAGTTTGGTCACTGTCTCGGAATGGGATGAAAACCCACCTATCCACTACATTTTTAATGAGGATTCTAGAATATCCAATAATGGTGTCAAATTCATCTGTTGGTGTCTTCAACCGCCACGAACGAGATTTGGTCTAATTTGAGGTCAAAAGAATGAAAGTTTGGTTACTGTATCGGAATGGGGTGAAAACCCACCTATCCACTTCATTTTTAATGAGGATTCTAGAATGTTCAATAATGTTGTCAAATTCATCTGTTTGGGTCGTGAACGGCCACAAACAAGATTTGGGCTAATTTGAGGTCAAAAGAATGAAAGTGTGGTCACTGTCTCAGAATGGGGTGAAACCCACCTATCCACTCCATTTTTCATGAGGATTCTAGAACGTCCAATAATGTTGAGAAATTCATAAGTTTAGGTCTTAAACGGCCACGAACAAGATTTGGGCTAATTTGAGGTCAAAAGAATGAAAGTTTCGTCACTGTCTCGGAATGGGCTGAAAACCCACCTATCCACTGCATTTTTAATGAGGATTCTAGAATATGCAATAATGTTGTCAAATTCATCTGTTTGGGTCGTGAACGGCCACAAACAAGATTTGGGCTAATTTGAGGACAAAAGAATGAAAGTTTGGTCACTGTCTCGGAATGGGGTGAAAACCAACCTATCCACACCATTTTTCATGAGGATTCTAGAATGTCCAATATTGTTGTCAAATTCATCTGTTTGTATCCTCAACCGCCACAAACGAGATTTGTGCTAATTTGAGGTCAAAAGAATGAAAGTTTGGTCACTGTCTCGGAATGGGGTGAAAACCCACCTATCCACTCCATTTTTCATGACGATTCTAGAATGTCCAATAATTTTGTCAAATTGATCTGTTCGGGTCCTGAACCGCCACGTACGATTTTTGGCCTAATTTGATGTCAAAAGAATGAAAGTTTGGTAACTGTCTCGGAATGGGGTGAAAACCCACCTATCCACTCCATTTTTCATGAGGATTCTAGAATGTCCAATAATGTTGTCAAATTCATCTGTTTGTGTCCTCAACCACCACGAACGAGATTTGGGCTAATTTGAGGTCAAAAGAATGAAAGTTTGGCCACTGTCTCGGAATGGGGTGAAAACCCACCGATCCGCTCCATTTTTCATGAGGATTCAAGAATGTCCAATAATATTGTCAAATTCATCTGTTTGTGTCCTCAACCGCCACGAACGATATTTGGGCTAATTTGATGTCAAAAGAATGAAAGTTTGGGCACTGTCTCGGAATGGGGTGAAAACCCACCCATCCACACCATTTTTCATGAGGATTCTAGAATGTCCCATAATGTTGTCAAGTTCATCTGTTTGTGTCCTCAACCACCACGAACGAGATTTGGGCTAATTTGAGGTCAAAAGAATGAAAGTTTGGCCACTGTCTCGGAATGGGGTGAAAACCCACCGATCCGCTCCATTTTTCATGAGGATTCTAGAATGTCCAATAATGTTGTCAAATTCATCTGTTTGTGTCCTCAACCGCCACGAACGATATTTGGGCTAATTTGATGTCAAAAGAATGAAAGTTTGGGCACTGTGTCGGAATGGGGTGAAAACCCACCCATCCACACCATTTTTCATGAGGATTCTAGAATGTCCCATAATGTTGTCAAGTTCATCTGTTTGTGTCCTCAACCGCCACGAATGAGATTTGGGCTAATTTGAGGTCAAAAGAATGAAAGTTTGGTCACTGTCTCGGAATGGGGTGAAAACCCACCTATCCACTCCATTTTTCATGAGGATTCTAGAATGTCCAATAATGTTGTCAAATTCATCTGTTTGTGTCCTCAACCACCACGAACGAGATTTGGGCTAATTTGAGGTCAAAAGAATGAAAGTTTGGTCACTGTCTCGGAATGGGGTGAAAACCCACCTATCCGCTCCATTTTTCATAAGGATTCTAGAATATCCAATAATGGTGTGAAATTCATCTGTTGGTGTCTTCAACCGCCACGAACGAGATTTGGTCTAATTTGAGGTCACAAGAATGAAAGTTTGGGCACTGTCTCGGAATGGGGTGAAAACCCACCCATCCACACCATTTTTCATGAGGATTCTAGAATGTCCCATAATGTTGTCAAGTTCATCTGTTTGTGTCCTCAACCGCCACGAACGAGATTTGGGCTAATTTGAGGTAAAAAGAATGAAAGTTTGGGCACTGTCTCGGAATAGGGTGAAAACCCACCTATCCGCTCCATTTTTCATGAGGATTCTAGAATATCCAATAATGGTTTAAAATTCATCTGTTGGTGTCTTCAACCGCCACGAACGAGATTTGGTCTAATTTGATGTCACAAGAATGAAAGTTTGGGCACTGTCTCGGAATGGGGTGAAAACCCACCCATCCACACCATTTTTCATGAGGATTCTAGAATGTCCCATAATGTTGTCAAGTTCATCTGTTTGTGTCCTCAACCACCACGAACGAGATTTGGGCTAATTTGAGGTCAAAAGAATGAAAGTTTGGCCACTGTCTCGGAATGGGGTGAAAACCCACCGATCCGCTCCATTTTTCATGAGGATTCTAGAATGTCCAATAATGTTGTCAAATTCATCTGTTTGTGTCCTCAACCGCCACGAACGATATTTGGGCTAATTTGATGTCAAAAGAATGAAAGTTTGGGCACTGTGTCGGAATGGGGTGAAAACCCACCCATCCATACCATTTTTCATGAGGATTCTAGAATGTCCCATAATGTTGTCAAGTTCATCTGTTTGTGTCCTCAACCGCCACGAATGAGATTTGGGCTAATTTGAGGTCAAAAGAAAGAAAGTTTGGTCACTGTCTCGGAATGGGGTGAAAACCCACCTATCCACTCCATTTTTCATGAGGATTCTAGAATGTCCAATAATGTTGTCAAATTCATCTGTTTGTGTCCTCAACCACCACGAACGAGATTTGGGCTAATTTGAGGTCAAAAGAATGAAAGTTTGGTCACTGTCTCGGAATGGGGTGAAAACCCACCTATCCGCTCCATTTTTCATAAGGATTCTAGAATATCCAATAATGGTGTGAAATTCATCTGTTGGTGTCTTCAACCGCCACGAACGAGATTTGGTCTAATTTGAGGTCACAAGAATGAAAGTTTGGGCACTGTCTCGGAATGGGGTGAAAACCCACCCATCCACACCATTTTTCATGAGGATTCTAGAATGTCCCATAATGTTGTCAAGTTCATCTGTTTGTGTCCTCAACCACCACGAACGAGATTTGGGCTAATTTGAGGTCAAAAGAATGAAAGTTTGGCCACTGTCTCGGAATGGGGTGAAAACCCACCGATCCGCTCCATTTTTCATGAGGATTCTAGAATGTCCAATAATGTTGTCAAATTCATCTGTTTGTGTCCTCAACCGCCACGAACGATATTTGGGCTAATTTGATGTCAAAAGAATGAAAGTTTGGGCACTGTGTCGGAATGGGGTGAAAACCCACCCATCCACACCATTTTTCATGAGGATTCTAGAATGTCCCATAATGTTGTCAAGTTCATCTGTTTGTGTCCTCAACCGCCACGAACGAGATTTGGGCTAATTTCAGGTCAAAAGAATGAAAGTTTGGTCACTGTCTCGAAATGGGCTGAAAACCCACTTATCCACTTCAATTTTAATGAGGATTCTAGAATATGCAATAATGTTGTCAAATTCATCTGTTTGGGTCGTGAACGGCCAGAAACAAGATTTGGGCTAATTTGAGGTCAAAAGAATGAAAGTTTGGTCACTGTCTCGGAATGGGGTGAAAACCCACCTATCCACTCCATTTTTCATGAGGATACTAGAATGTCCAATAATGTTGTCAAATTCATCTGTTTGTGTCCTCAACCACCACGAACGAGATTTGGGCTAATTTGAGGTCAAAAGAATGAAAGTTTGGCCACTGTCTCGGAATGGGGTTAAAACCCACCGATCCGCTCCATTTTTCATGAGGATTTTAGAATGTCCCATAATGTTGTCAAATTCATCTGTTTGTGTCCTCAACCGCCACGAACGATATTTGGGCTAATTTGAGGTCAAAAGAATGAAAGTTTGGGCACTGTCTCGGAATGGGGTGAAAACCCACCCATCCACACCATTTTTCATGAGGATTCTAGAATGTCCCATAATGTTGTCAAGTTCATCTGTTTGTGTCCTCAACCGCCACAAACGAGATTTGGGCTAATTTGAGGTCAAAAGAATGAAAGTTTGGTCACTGTCTCCGAATGGGGTGAAAATCCACCTATCCACTCCATTTTTCATGAGGATTCTAGAATGTCCAATAATGTTGAGAAATTCATATGTTTGGGTCTTAAACGGCCACGACCGATATTTGGGCTAATTTGAGGTCAAAAGAATGAAAGTTTCGTCACTGTCTCGAAATGGGCTGAAAACCCACTTATCCACTTCAATTTTAATGAGGATTCTAGAATATGCAATAATGTTGTCAAATTCATCTGTTTGGGTCGTGAACGGCCACAAACGAGATTTGGGCTAATTTGAGGTCAAAAGAATGAAAGTTTGGGCAATGTCTCGGAATAGGGTGAAAACCCACCTATCCGCTCCTTTTTTCATGAGGATTCTAGAATATCCAATAATGTTGTCAAGTTCATCTGTTTGTGTCCTCAACCGCCACGAACGATATTTGGGCTAATTTGATGTCAAAAGAATGAAAATTTGGGCACTGTGTCGGAATGGGGTGAAAACCCACCCATCCACACCATTTTTCATGAGGATTCTAGAATGTCCCATAATGTTGTCAAGTTCATCTGTTTGTGTCCTCAACCGCCACGAACGAGATTTGGTCTAATTTGAGGTCACAAGAATGAAAGTTTGGGCACTGTCTCGGAATGGGGTGAAAACCCACCCATCCACACCATTTTTCATGAGGATTCTAGAATGTCCCATAATGTTGTCAAGTTCATCTGTTTGTGTCCTCAACCACCACGAACGAGATTTGGGCTAATTTGAGGTCAAAAGAATGAAAGTTTGGCCACTGTCTCGGAATGGGGTGAAAACCCACCGATCCGCTCCATTTTTCATGAGGATTCTAGAATGTCCAATAATGTTGTCAAATTCATCTGTTTGTGTCCTCAACCGCCACGAACGATATTTGGGCTAATTTGATGTCAAAAGAATGAAAGTTTGGGCACTGTGTCGGAATGGGGTGAAAACCCACCCATCCACACCATTTTTCATGAGGATTCTAGAATGTCCCATAATGTTGTCAAGTTCATCTGTTTGTGTCCTCAACCGCCACGAACGAGATTTGGGCTAATTTGAGGTCAAAAGAATGAAAGTTTGGTCACTGTCTCGTAATGGGCTGAAAACCCACTTATCCACTTCAATTTTAATGAGGATTCTAGAATATGCAATAATGTTGTCAAATTCATCTGTTTGGGTCGTGAACGGCCAGAAACAAGATTTGGGCTAATTTGAGGTCAAAAGAATGAAAGTTTGGTCACTTTCTCGGAACGGGGTGAAAACCCACCTATCCACTCCATTTTTCATGAGGATACTAGAATGTCCAATAATGTTGTCAAATTCATCTGTTTGTGTCCTCAACCACCACGAACGAGATTTGGGCTAATTTGAGGTCAAAAGAATGAAAGTTTGGCCACTGTCGCGGAATGGGGTTAAAACCCACCGATCCGCTCCATTTTTCATGAGGATTCTAGAATGTCCCATAATGTTGTCAAATTCATCTGTTTGTGTCCTCAACCGCCACGAACGATATTTGGGCTAATTTGAGGTCAAAAGAATGAAAGTTTGGGCACTGTCTCGGAATGGGGTGAAAACCCACCCATCCACACCATTTTTCATGAGGATTCTAGAATGTCCCATAATGTTGTCAAGTTCATCTGTTTGTGTCCTCAACCGCCACGAACGAGATTTGGGCTAATTTGAGGTCAAAAGTATGAAAGTTTGGTCACTGTCTCCGAATGGGGTGAAAATCCACCGATCCACTCCATTTTTCATGAGGATTCTAGAATGTCCAATAATGTTTAGAAATTCATATGTTTGGGTCTTAAACGGCCACGACCGATATTTGGGCTAATTTGAGGTCAAAAGAATGAAAGTTTCGTCACTGTCTCGAAATGGGCTGAAAACCCACTTATCCACTTCAATTTTAATGAGGATTCTAGAATATGCAATAATGTTGTCAAATTCATCTGTTTGGGTCGTGAACGGCCACAAACGAGATTTGGGCTAATTTGAGGTCAAAAGAATGAAAGTTTGGGCAATGTCTCGGAATAGGGTGAAAACCCACCTATCCGCTCCTTTTTTCATGAGGATTCTAGAATATCCAATAATGTTGTCAAGTTCATCTGTTTGTGTCCTCAACCGCCACGAACGATATTTGGGCTAATTTGATGTCAAAAGAATGAAAATTTGGGCACTGTGTCGGAATGGGGTGAAAACCCACCCATCCACACCATTTTTCATGAGGATTCTAGAATGTCCCATAATGTTGTCAAGTTCATCTGTTTGTGTCCTCAACCGCCACGAACGAGATTTGGGCTAATTTGAGGTCAAAAGAATGAAAGTTTCGTCACTGTCTCGGAATGGGCTAAAAACGCACATATCCACTTCATTTTTAATGAGGATTCTAGAATATGCAATAATGTTGTCAAATTCATCTGTTTGGGTCGTGAAGGGCCACAAACAAGATTTGGGCTAATTTGAGGTCAAAAGAATGAAAGTTTGGTCACTGTCTCGGAATGGGGTGAAAACCCACCGATCCGCACCAATTTTCTTGAGGATTCTAGAATGTCCCATAATGTTGTCAAATTCATCTGTTTGCGTCCTCAACCTCCACGAACGATATTTGGGCTAATTTGAGGTCAAAAGAATGAAAGTTTGGGCACTGTGTCGGAATGGGGTGAAAACCCACCCATCACACCATTTTTCATGAGGATTCTAGAATGTCCCATAATGTTGTCAAGTTCATCTGTTTGTGTCCTCAACCGCCACGAACGAGATTTGGGCTAATTTGAGGTCAAAAGAATGAAAGTTTGGTCACTGTCTCGGAATGGGGTGAAAACCCACCTATCCACTCCATTTTTCATGAGGATTCTAGAATGTCCAATAATGTTGTCAAATTCATCTGTTTGTGTCCTCAACCACCACGAACGAGATTTGGGCTAATTTGAGGTCAAAAGAATGAAAGTTTGGTCACTGTCTCGGAATGGGGTGAAAACCCACCTATCCGCTCCATTTTTCATAAGGATTCTAGAATATCCAATAATGGTGTGAAATTCATCTGTTGGTGTCTTCAACCGCCACGAACGAGATTTGGTCTAATTTGAGGTCACAAGAATGAAAGTTTGGGCACTGTCTCGGAATGGAGTGAAAACCCACCCATCCACACCATTTTTCATGAGGATTCTAGAATGTCCCATAATGTTGTCAAGTTCATCTGTTTGTGTCCTCAACCGCCACGAACGAGATTTGGGCTAATTTGAGGTCAAAAGAATGAAAGTTTAGTCACTGTCTCGGAATGGGGTGAAAACCCACCTATCCACTCCATTTTTCATGAGGATTCTAGAATGTCCAATAATGTTGTCAAATTCATCTGTTTGTATCCTCAACCGCCACAAACGAGATTTGGGCTAATTTGAGGTCAAAAGAATGAAAGTTTCGTCACTGTCTCGGAATGGGCTTAAAACGCACATATCCACTTCATTTTTAATGAGGATTCTAGAATATGCAATAATGTTGTCAAATTCATCTGTTTGGGTCGTGAAGGGCCACAAACAAGATTTGGGCTAATTTGAGGTCAAAAGAATGAAAGTTTGGGCACTGTGTCGGAATGGGGTGAAAACCCACCCATCCACACCATTTTTCATGAGGATTCTAGAATGTCCCATAAGGTTGTCAAGTTCATCTGTTTGTGTCCTCAACCACCACAAACGATATTTGGGCTAATTTGATGTCAAAAGAATGAAAGTTTGGGCACTGTGTCGGAATGGGGTGAAAACCCACCCATCCACACCATTTTTCATGAGGATTCTAGAATGTCCCATAATGTTGTCAAGTTCATCTGTTTGTGTCCTCAACCGCCACGAACGAGATTTGGGCTAATTTGAGGTCAAAAGAATGAAAGTTTGGTCACTGTCTCCGAATGGGGTGAAAATCCACCTATCCACTCCATTTTTCATGAGGATTCTAGAATGTCCAATAATGTTGAGAAATTCATATGTTTGGGTCTTAAACGGCCACGAACGATATTTGGGCTAATTTGAGGTTAAAAGAATGAAAGTTTCGTCACTGTCTCGAAATGGGCTGAAAACCCACTTATCCACTTCAATTTTAATGAGGATTCTAGAATATGCAATAATGTTGTCAAATTCATCTGTTTGGGTCGTGAACGGCCACAAACAAGATTTGGGCTAATTTGAGGTCAAAAGAATGAAAGTTTGGTCACTGTCTCGGAATGGGGTGAAAACCCACCTATCCACTCCATTTTTCATGAGGATACTAGAATGTCCAATAATGTTGTCAAATTCATCTGTTTGTGTCCTCAACCACCACGAACGAGATTTGGGCTAATTTGAGGTCAAAAGAATGAAAGTTTGGCCACTGTCTCGGAATAGGGTTAAAACCCACCGATCCGCTCCATTTTTCATGAGGATTCTAGAATGTCCAATAATGTTGTCAAATTCATCTGTTTGTGTCCTCAACCGCCACGAACGATATTTGGGCTAATTTGAGGTCAAAAGAATGAAAGTTTGGGCACTGTCTCGGAATGGGGTGAAAACCCACCAATCCACTCCATTTTTCATGAGGATTCTAGAATGTCCAATAATGTTGTCAAATTCATCTGTTTGTGTCCTCAACCGCCACGAACGATATTTGGGCTAATTTGATGTCAAAAGAATGAAAGTTTGGGCACTGTGTCGGAATGGGGTGAAAACCCACCCATCCACACCATTTTTCATGAGGATTCTAGAATGTCCCATAATGTTGTCAAGTTCATCTGTTTGTGTCCTCAACCGCCACGAACGAGATTTGGGCTAATTTGAGGTCAAAAGAATGAAAGTTTGGTCACTGTCTCGAAATGGGCTGAAAACCCACTTATCCACTTCAATTTTAATGAGGATTCTAGAATATGCAATAATGTTGTCAAATTCATCTGTTTGGGTCGTGAACGGCCAGAAACAAGATTTGGGCTAATTTGAGGTCAAAAGAATGAAAGTTTGGTCACTGTCTCGGAATGGGGTGAAAACCCACCTATCCACTCCATTTTTCATGAGGATACTAGAATGTCCAATAATGTTGTCAAATTCATCTGTTTGTGTCCTCAACCACCACGAACGAGATTTGGGCTAATTTGAGGTCAAAAGAATGAAAGTTTGGCCACTGTCTCGGAATGGGGTTAAAACCCACCGATCCGCTCCATTTTTCATGAGGATTCTAGAATGTCCCATAATGTTGTCAAATTCATCTGTTTGTGTCCTCAACCGCCACGAACGATATTTGGGCTAATTTGAGGTCAAAAGAATGAAAGTTTGGGCACTGTCTCGGAATGGGGTGAAAACCCACCCATCCACACCATTTTTCATGAGGATTCTAGAATGTCCCATAATGTTGTCAAGTTCATCTGTTTGTGTCCTCAACCGCCACGAACGAGATTTGGGCTAATTTGAGGTCAAAAGAATGAAAGTTTGGTCACTGTCTCCGAATGGGGTGAAAATCCACCTATCCACTCCATTTTTCATGAGGATTCTAGAATGTCCAATAATGTTGAGAAATTCATATGTTTGGGTCTTAAACGGCCACGACCGATATTTGGGCTAATTTGAGGTCAAAAGAATGAAAGTTTCGTCACTGTCTCGAAATGGGCTGAAAACCCACTTATCCACTTCAATTTTAATGAGGATTCTAGAATATGCAATAATGTTGTCAAATTCATCTGTTTGGGTCGTGAACGGCCACAAACGAGATTTGGGCTAATTTGAGGTCAAAAGAATGAAAGTTTGGGCAATGTCTCGGAATAGGGTGAAAACCCACCTATCCGCTCCTTTTTTCATGAGGATTCTAGAATATCCAATAATGTTGTCAAGTTCATCTGTTTGTGTCCTCAACCGCCACGAACGATATTTGGGCTAATTTGATGTCAAAAGAATGAAAGTTTGGGCACTGTGTCGGAATGGGGTGAAAACCCACCCATCCACACCATTTTTCATGAGGATTCTAGAATGTACCATAATGTTGTCAAGTTCATCTGTTTGTGTCCTCAACCGCCACGAACGAGATTTGGGCTAATTTGAGGTCAAAAGAATGAAAGTTTGGTCACTGTCTCGGAATGGGGTGAAAACCCACCTATCCACTCCATTTTTCATGAGGATTCTAGAATGTCCCATAATGTTGTCAAATTCATCTGTTTGCGTCCTCAACCTCCACGAACGATATTTGGGCTAATTTGAGGTCAAAAGAATGAAAGTTTGGGCACTGTGTCGGAATGGGGTGAAAACCCACCCATCCACACCATTTTTCATGAGGATTCTAGAATGTCCCATAATGTTGTCAAGTTCATCTGTTTGTGTCCTCAACCGCCACGAACGAGATTTGGGCTAATTTGAGGTCAAAAGAATGAAAGTTTAGTCACTGTCTCGGAATGGGGTGAAAACCCACCTATCCGCTCCATTTTTCATAAGGATTCTAGAATATCCAATAATGGTGTGAAATTCATCTGTTGGTGTCTTCAACCGCCACGAACGAGATTTGGTCTAATTTGAGGTCACAAGAATGAAAGTTTGGGCACTGTCTCGGAATGGGGTGAAAACCCACCCATCCACACCATTTTTCATGAGGATTCTAGAATGTCCCATAATGTTGTCAAGTTCATCTGTTTGTGTCCTCAACCGCCACGAACGAGATTTGGGCTAATTTGAGGTCAAAAGAATGAAAGTTTAGTCACTGTCTCGGAATGGGGTGAAAACCCACCTATCCACTCCATTTTTCATGAGGATTCTAGAATGTCCAATAATGTTGTCAAATTCATCTGTTTGTATCCTCAACCGCCACAAACGAGATTTGGGCTAATTTGAGGTCAAAAGAATGAAAGTTTCGTCACTGTCTCGGAATGGGCTTAAAACGCACATATCCACTTCATTTTTAATGAGGATTCTAGAATATGCAATAATGTTGTCAAATTCATCTGTTTGGGTCGTGAAGGGCCACAAACAAGATTTGGGCTAATTTGAGGTCAAAAGAATGAAAGTTTGGGCACTGTGTCGGAATGGGGTGAAAACCCACCCATCCACACCATTTTTCATGAGGATTCTAGAATGTCCCATAAGGTTGTCAAGTTCATCTGTTTGTGTCCTCAACCACCACAAACGATATTTGGGCTAATTTGATGTCAAAAGAATGAAAGTTTGGGCACTGTGTCGGAATGGGGTGAAAACCCACCCATCCACACCATTTTTCATGAGGATTCTAGAATGTCCCATAATGTTGTCAAGTTCATCTGTTTGTGTCCTCAACCGCCACGAACGAGATTTGGGCTAATTTGAGGTCAAAAGAATGAAAGTTTGGTCACTGTCTCCGAATGGGGTGAAAATCCACCTATCCACTCCATTTTTCATGAGGATTCTAGAATGTCCAATAATGTTGAGAAATTCATATGTTTGGGTCTTAAACGGCCACGAACGATATTTGGGCTAATTTGAGGTTAAAAGAATGAAAGTTTCGTCACTGTCTCGAAATGGGCTGAAAACCCACTTATCCACTTCAATTTTAATGAGGATTCTAGAATATGCAATAATGTTGTCAAATTCATCTGTTTGGGTCGTGAACGGCCACAAACAAGATTTGGGCTAATTTGAGGTCAAAAGAATGAAAGTTTGGTCACTGTCTCGGAATGGGGTGAAAACCCACCTATCCACTCCATTTTTCATGAGGATACTAGAATGTCCAATAATGTTGTCAAATTCATCTGTTTGTGTCCTCAACCACCACGAACGAGATTTGGGCTAATTTGAGGTCAAAAGAATGAAAGTTTGGCCACTGTCTCGGAATAGGGTTAAAACCCACCGATCCGCTCCATTTTTCATGAGGATTCTAGAATGTCCAATAATGTTGTCAAATTCATCTGTTTGTGTCCTCAACCGCCACGAACGATATTTGGGCTAATTTGAGGTCAAAAGAATGAAAGTTTGGGCACTGTCTCGGAATGGGGTGAAAACCCACCAATCCACTCCATTTTTCATGAGGATTCTAGAATGTCCAATAATGTTGTCAAATTCATCTGTTTGTGTCCTCAACCGCCACGAACGATATTTGGGCTAATTTGATGTCAAAAGAATGAAAGTTTGGGCACTGTGTCGGAATGGGGTGAAAACCCACCCATCCACACCATTTTTCATGAGGATTCTAGAATGTCCCATAATGTTGTCAAGTTCATCTGTTTGTGTCCTCAACCGCCACGAACGAGATTTGGGCTAATTTGAGGTCAAAAGAATGAAAGTTTGGTCACTGTCTCGAAATGGGCTGAAAACCCACTTATCCACTTCAATTTTAATGAGGATTCTAGAATATGCAATAATGTTGTCAAATTCATCTGTTTGGGTCGTGAACGGCCAGAAACAAGATTTGGGCTAATTTGAGGTCAAAAGAATGAAAGTTTGGTCACTGTCTCGGAATGGGGTGAAAACCCACCTATCCACTCCATTTTTCATGAGGATACTAGAATGTCCAATAATGTTGTCAAATTCATCTGTTTGTGTCCTCAACCACCACGAACGAGATTTGGGCTAATTTGAGGTCAAAAGAATGAAAGTTTGGCCACTGTCTCGGAATGGGGTTAAAACCCACCGATCCGCTCCATTTTTTATGAGGATTCTAGAATGTCCCATAATGTTGTCAAATTCATCTGTTTGTGTCCTCAACCGCCACGAACGATATTTGGGCTAATTTGAGGTCAAAAGAATGAAAGTTTGGGCACTATCTCGGAATGGGGTGAAAACCCACCCATCCACACCATTTTTCATGAGGATTCTAGAATGTCCCATAATGTTGTCAAGTTCATCTGTTTGTGTCCTCAACCGCCACGAACGAGATTTGGGCTAATTTGAGGTCAAAAGAATGAAAGTTTGGTCACTGTCTCCGAATGGGGTGAAAATCCACCTATCCACTCCATTTTTCATGAGGATTCTAGAATGTCCAATAATGTTGAGAAATTCATATGTTTGGGTCTTAAACGGCCACGACCGATATTTGGGCTAATTTGAGGTCAAAAGAATGAAAGTTTCGTCACTGTCTCGAAATGGGCTGAAAACCCACTTATCCACTTCAATTTTAATGAGGATTCTAGAATATGCAATAATGTTGTCAAATTCATCTGTTTGGGTCGTGAACGGCCACAAACGAGATTTGGGCTAATTTGAGGTCAAAAGAATGAAAGTTTGGGCAATGTCTCGGAATAGGGTGAAAACCCACCTATCCGCTCCTTTTTTCATGAGGATTCTAGAATATCCAATAATGTTGTCAAGTTCATCTGTTTGTGTCCTCAACCGCCACGAACGATATTTGGGCTAATTTGATGTCAAAAGAATGAAAGTTTGGGCACTGTGTCGGAATGGGGTGAAAACCCACCCATCCACACCATTTTTCATGAGGATTCTAGAATGTACCATAATGTTGTCAAGTTCATCTGTTTGTGTCCTCAACCGCCACGAACGAGATTTGGGCTAATTTGAGGTCAAAAGAATGAAAGTTTGGTCACTGTCTCGGAATGGGGTGAAAACCCACCTATCCACTCCATTTTTCATGAGGATTCTAGAATGTCCCATAATGTTGTCAAATTCATCTGTTTGCGTCCTCAACCTCCACGAACGATATTTGGGCTAATTTGAGGTCAAAAGAATGAAAGTTTGGGCACTGTGTCGGAATGGGGTGAAAACCCACCCATCCACACCATTTTTCATGAGGATTCTAGAATGTCCCATAATGTTGTCAAGTTCATCTGTTTGTGTCCTCAACCGCCACGAACGAGATTTGGGCTAATTTGAGGTCAAAAGAATGAAAGTTTAGTCACTGTCTCGGAATGGGGTGAAAACCCACCTATCCGCTCCATTTTTCATAAGGATTCTAGAATATCCAATAATGGTGTGAAATTCATCTGTTGGTGTCTTCAACCGCCACGAACGAGATTTGGTCTAATTTGAGGTCACAAGAATGAAAGTTTGGGCACTGTCTCGGAATGGGGTGAAAACCCACCCATCCACACCATTTTTCATGAGGATTCTAGAATGTCCCATAATGTTGTCAAGTTCATCTGTTTGTGTCCTCAACCGCCACGAACGAGATTTGGGCTAATTTGAGGTCAAAAGAATGAAAGTTTAGTCACTGTCTCGGAATGGGGTGAAAACCCACCTATCCACTCCATTTTTCATGAGGATTCTAGAATGTCCAATAATGTTGTCAAATTCATCTGTTTGTATCCTCAACCGCCACAAACGAGATTTGGGCTAATTTGAGGTCAAAAGAATGAAAGTTTCGTCACTGTCTCGGAATGGGCTTAAAACGCACATATCCACTTCATTTTTAATGAGGATTCTAGAATATGCAATAATGTTGTCAAATTCATCTGTTTGGGTCGTGAAGGGCCACAAACAAGATTTGGGCTAATTTGAGGTCAAAAGAATGAAAGTTTGGGCACTGTGTCGGAATGGGGTGAAAACCCACCCATCCACACCATTTTTCATGAGGATTCTAGAATGTCCCATAAGGTTGTCAAGTTCATCTGTTTGTGTCCTCAACCGCCACGAACGAGATTTGGGCTAATTTGAGGTTAAAAGAATGAAAGTTTGGTCACTGTCTCGGAATGGGGTGAAAACCCACCTATCCGCTCCATTTTTCATGAGGATTCTAGAATGTCCAATAATGTTGTCAAATTCATCTGTTTGTGTCCTCAACCACCACGAACGAGATTTGGGCTAATTTGAGGTCAAAAGAATGAAAGTTTGGTCACTGTCTCGGAATGGGGTGAAAACCCACCTATCCGCTCCATTTTTCATAAGGATTCTAGAATATCCAATAATGGTGTGAAATTCATCTGTTGGTGTCTTCAACCGCCACGAACGAGATTTGGTCTAATTTGAGGTCACAAGAATGAAAGTTTGGGCACTGTCTCGGAATGGGGTGAAAACCCACCCATCCACACCATTTTTCATGAGGATTCTAGAATGTCCCATAATGTTGTCAAGTTCATCTGTTTGTGTCCTCAACCGCCACGAACGAGATTTGGGCTAATTTGAGGTCAAAAGAATGAAAGTTTAGTCACTGTCTCGGAATGGGGTGAAAACCCACCTATCCACTCCATTTTTCATGAGGATTCTAGAATGTCCAATAATGTTGTCAAATTCATCTGTTTGTATCCTCAACCGCCACAAACGAGATTTGGGCTAATTTGAGGTCAAAAGAATGAAAGTTTCGTCACTGTCTCGGAATGGGCTTAAAACGCACATATCCACTTCATTTTTAATGAGGATTCTAGAATATGCAATAATGTTGTCAAATTCATCTGTTTGGGTCGTGAAGGGCCACAAACAAGATTTGGGCTAATTTGAGGTCAAAAGAATGAAAGTTTGGGCACTGTGTCGGAATGGGGTGAAAACCCACCCATCCACACCATTTTTCATGAGGATTCTAGAATGTCCCATAATGTTGTCAAGTTCATCTGTTTGTGTCCTCAACCGCCACGAACGAGATTTGGGCTAATTTGAGGTCAAAAGAATGAAAGTTTGGTCACTGTCTCGGAATGGGGTGAAAACCCACCTATCCGCTCCATTTTTCATAAGGATTCTAGAATATCCAATAATGGTGTGAAATTCATCTGTTGGTGTCTTCAACCGCCACGAACGAGATTTGGTCTAATTTGAGGTCACAAGAATGAAAGTTTGGGCACTGTCTCGGAATGGGGTGAAAACCCACCCATCCGCTCCATTTTTCATAAGGATTCTAGAATGTCCCATAATGTTGTCAAGTTCATCTGTTTGTGTCCTCAACCACCACGAACGATATTTGGGCTAATTTGATGTCAAAAGAATGAAAGTTTGGGCACTGTGTCGGAATGGGGTGAAAACCCACCCATCCACACCATTTTTCATGAGGATTCTAGAATGTCCCATAATGTTGTCAAGTTCATCTGTTTGTGTCCTCAACCGCCACGAACGAGATTTGGGCTAATTTGAGGTCAAAAGATTGAAAGTTTCGTCACTGTCTCGAAATGGGGTGAAAACCCACTTATCCACTTCAATTTTAATGAGGATTCTAGAATGTCCCATAATGTTGTCAAGTTCATCTGTTTGTGTCCTCAACCTCCACGAACGATATTTGGGCTAATTTGAGGTCAAAAGAATGAAAGTTTGGGCACTGTGTCGGAATGGGGTGAAAACCCACCCATCCAAACCATTTTTCATGAGGATTCTAGAATGTCCCATAATGTTGTCAAGTTCATCTGTTTGTGTCCTCAACCGCCACGAACGAGATTTGGGCTAATTTGAGGTCAAAAGAATGAAAGTTTGGTCACTGTCTCGGAATGGGGTGAAAACCCACCTATCCACTCCATTTTTCATGAGGATTCTAGAATGTCCAATAATGTTGTCAAATTCATCTGTTTGTGTCCTCAACCACCACGAACGATATTTGGGCTAATTTGATGTCAAAAGAATGAAAGTTTGGGCACTGTCTCGGAATGGGGTGAAAACCCACCCATCCACACCATTTTTCATGAGGATTCTAGAATGTCCCATAATGTTGTCAAGTTCATCTGTTTGTGTCCTCAACCACCACGAACGAGATTTGGGCTAATTTGAGGTCAAAAGAATGAAAGTTTGGCCACTGTCTCGGAATGGGGTGAAAACCCACCGATCCGCTCCATTTTTCATGAGGATTCTAGAATGTCCAATAATGTTGTCAAATTCATCTGTTTGTGTCCTCAACCGCCACGAACGATATTTGGGCTAATTTGATGTCAAAAGAATGAAAGTTTGGGCACTGTGTCGGAATGGGGTGAAAACCCACCCATCCACACCATTTTTCATGAGGATTCTAGAATGTCCAATAATGTTGAGAAATTCATATGTTTGGGTCTTAAACGGCCACGACCGATATTTGGGCTAATTTGAGGTCAAAAGAATGAAAGTTTCGTCACTGTCTCGAAATGGGCTGAAAACCCACTTATCCACTTCAATTTTAATGAGGATTCTAGAATATGCAATAATGTTGTCAAATTCATCTGTTTGGGTCATGAACGGCCACAAACGAGATTTGGGCTAATTTGAGGTCAAAAGAATGAAAGTTTGGGCAATGTCTCGGAATAGGGTGAAAACCCACCTATCCGCTCCTTTTTTCATGAGGATTCTAGAATATCCAATAATGTTGTCAAGTTCATCTGTTTGTGTCCTCAACCGCCACGAACGATATTTGGGCTAATTTGATGTCAAAAGAATGAAAGTTTGGGCACTGTGTCGGAATGGGGTGAAAACCCACCCATCCACACCATTTTTCATGAGGATTCTAGAATGTACCATAATGTTGTCAAGTTCATCTGTTTGTGTCCTCAACCGCCACGAACGAGATTTGGGCTAATTTGAGGTCAAAAGAATGAAAGTTTGGTCACTGTCTCGGAATGGGGTGAAAACCCACCTATCCACTCCATTTTTCATGAGGATTCTAGAATGTCCCATAATGTTGTCAAATTCATCTGTTTGCGTCCTCAACCTCCACGAACGATATTTGGGCTAATTTGAGGTCAAAAGAATGAAAGTTTGGGCACTGTGTCGGAATGGGGTGAAAACCCACCCATCCACACCATTTTTCATGAGGATTCTAGAATGTCCCATAATGTTGTCAAGTTCATCTGTTTGTGTCCTCAACCGCCACGAACGAGATTTGGGCTAATTTGAGGTCAAAAGAATGAAAGTTTCGTCACTGTCTCGGAATGGGCTAAAAACGCACATATCCACTTCATTTTTAATGAGGATTCTAGAATATGCAATAATGTTGTCAAATTCATCTGTTTGGGTCGTGAAGGGCCACAAACAAGATTTGGGCTAATTTGAGGTCAAAAGAATGAAAGTTTGGTCACTGTCTCGGAATGGGGTGAAAACCCACCGATCCACACCATTTTTCTTGAGGATTCTAGAATGTCCCATAATGTTGTCAAATTCATCTGTTTGCGTCCTCAACCTCCACGAACGATATTTGGGCTAATTTGAGGTCAAAAGAATGAAAGTTTGGGCACTGTGTCGGAATGGGGTGAAAACCCACCCATCCACACCATTTTTCATGAGGATTCTAGAATGTCCCATAATGTTGTCAAGTTCATCTGTTTGTGTCCTCAACCGCCACGAACGAGATTTGGGCTAATTTGAGGTCAAAAGAATGAAAGTTTGGTCACTGTCTCGGAATGGGGTGAAAACCCACCTATCCACTCCATTTGTCATGAGGATTCTAGAATGTCCAATAATGTTGTCAAATTCATCTGTTTGTGTCCTCAACCACCACGAACGAGATTTGGGCTAATTTGAGGTCAAAAGAATGAAAGTTTGGTCACTGTCTCGGAATGGGGTGAAAACCCACCTATCCGCTCCATTTTTCATAAGGATTCTAGAATATCCAATAATGGTGTGAAATTCATCTGTTGGTGTCTTCAACCGCCACGAACGAGATTTGGTCTAATTTGAGGTCACAAGAATGAAAGTTTGGGCACTGTCTCGGAATGGGGTGAAAACCCACCCATCCACACCATTTTTCATGAGGATTCTAGAATGTCCCATAATGTTGTCAAGTTCATCTGAATGTGTCCTCAACCGCCACGAACGAGATTTGGGCTAATTTGAGGTCAAAAGAATGAAAGTTTAGTCACTGTCTCGGAATGGGGTGAAAACCCACCTATCCACTCCATTTTTCATGAGGATTCTAGAATGTCCAATAATGTTGTCAAATTCATCTGTTTGTATCCTCAACCGCCACAAACGAGATTTGGGCTAATTTGAGGTCAAAAGAATGAAAGTTTCGTCACTGTCTCGGAATGGGCTTAAAACGCACATATCCACTTCATTTTTAATGAGGATTCTAGAATATGCAATAATGTTGTCAAATTCGTCTGTTTGGGTCGTGAAGGGCCACAAACAAGATTTGGGCTAATTTGAGGTCAAAAGAATGAAAGTTTGGGCACTGTGTCGGAATGGGGTGAAAACCCACCCATCCACACCATTTTTCATGAGGATTCTAGAATGTCCCATAATGTTGTCAAGTTCATCTGTTTGTGTCCTCAACCGCCACGAACGAGATTTGGGCTAATTTGAGGTCAAAAGAATGAAAGTTTGGTCACTGTCTCGGAATGGGGTGAAAACCCACCGATCCACTCCATTTTTCATGAGGATTCTAGAATGTCCAATAATGTTGTCAAATTCATCTGTTTGTGTCCTCAACCACCACGAACGATATTTGGGCTAATTTGATGTCAAAAGAATGAAAGTTTGGGCACTGTGTCGGAATGGGGTGAAAACCCACCCATCCACACCATTTTTCATGAGGATTCTAGAATGTCCCATAATGTTGTCAAGTTCATCTGTTTGTGTCCTCAACCGCCACGAACGAGATTTGGGCTAATTTGAGGTCAAAAGAATGAAAGTTTCGTCACTGTCTCGAAATGGGCTGAAAACCCACTTATCCACTTCAATTTTAATGAGGATTCTAGAATGTCCCATAATGTTGTCAAGTTCATCTGTTTGTGTCCTCAACCTCCACGAACGATATTTGGGCTAATTTGAGGTCAAAAGAATGAAAGTTTGGGCACTGTGTCGGAATGGGGTGAAAACCCACCCATCCACACCATTTTTCATGAGGATTCTAGAATGTCCCATAATGTTGTCAAGTTCATCTGTTTGTGTCCTCAACCGCCACGAACGAGATTTGGGCTAATTTGAGGTCAAAAGAATGAAAGTTTGGTCACTGTCTCGGAATGGGGTGAAAACCCACCTATCCACTCCATTTTTCATGAGGATTCTAGAATGTCCAATAATGTTGTCAAATTCATCTGTTTGTGTCCTCAACCACCACGAACGATATTTGGGCTAATTTGATGTCAAAAGAATGAAAGTTTGGGCACTGTCTCGGAATGGGGTGAAAACCCACCCATCCACACCATTTTTCATGAGGATTCTAGAATGTCCCATAATGTTGTCAAGTTCATCTGTTTGTGTCCTCAACCACCACGAACGAGATTTGGGCTAATTTGAGGTCAAAAGAATGAAAGTTTGGCCACTGTCTCGGAATGGGGTGAAAACCCACCGATCCGCTCCATTTTTCATGAGGATTCTAGAATGTCCAATAATGTTGTCAAATTCATCTGTTTGTGTCCTCAACCGCCACGAACGATATTTGGGCTAATTTGATGTCAAAAGAATGAAAGTTTGGGCACTGTGTCGGAATGGGGTGAAAACCCACCCATCCACACCATTTTTCATGAGGATTCTAGAATGTCCCATAATGTTGTCAAGTTCATCTGTTTGTGTCCTCAACCGCCACGAACGAGATTTGGGCTAATTTGAGGTCAAAAGAATGAAAGTTTCGTCACTGTCTCGAAATGGGCTGAAAACCCACTTATCCACTTCAATTTTAATGAGGATTCTAGAATATGCAATAATGTTGTCAAATTCATCTGTTTGGGTCGTGAACGGCCAGAAACAAGATTTGGGCTAATTTGAGGTCAAAAGAATGAAAGTTTGGTCACTGTCTCGGAATGGGGTGAAAACCCACCTATCCACTCCATTTTTCATGAGGATACTAGAATGTCCAATAATGTTGTCAAATTCATCTGTTTGTGTCCTCAACCACCACGAACGAGATTTGGGCTAATTTGAGGTCAAAAGAATGAAAGTTTGGCCACTGTCTCGGAAAGGGGTTAAAACCCACCGATCCACACCATTTTTCTTGAGGATTCTAGAATGTCCCATAATGTTGTCAAATTCATCTGTTTGCGTCCTCAACCTCCACGAACGATATTTGGGCTAATTTGAGGTCAAAAGAATGAAAGTTTGGGCACTGTGTCGGAATGGGGTGAAAACCCACCCATCCACACCATTTTTCATGAGGATTCTAGAATGTCCCATAATGTTGTCAAGTTCATCTGTTTGTGTCCTCAACCGCCACGAACGAGATTTGGGCTAATTTGAGGTCAAAAGAATGAAAGTTTCGTCACTATCTCGGAATGGGCTAAAAACGCACATATCCACTTCATTTTTAATGAGGATTCTAGAATATGCAATAATGTTGTCAAATTCATCTGTTTGGGTCGTGAAGGGCCACAAACAAGATTTGGGCTAATTTGAGGTCAAAAGAATGAAAGTTTGGTCACTGTCTCGGAATGGGGTGAAAACCCACCGATCCACACCATTTTTCTTGAGGATTCTAGAATGTCCCATAATGTTGTCAAATTCATCTGTTTGCGTCCTCAACCTCCACGAACGATATTTGGGCTAATTTGAGGTCAAAAGAATGAAAGTTTGGGCACTGTGTCGGAATGGGGTGAAAACCCACCCATCCACACCATTTTTCATGAGGATTCTAGAATGTCCCATAATGTTGTCAAGTTCATCTGTTTGTGTCCTCAACCGCCACGAACGAGATTTGGGCTAATTTGAGGTCAAAAGAATGAAAGTTTGGTCACTGTCTCGGAATGGGGTGAAAACCCACCTATCCACTCCATTTGTCATGAGGATTCTAGAATGTCCAATAATGTTGTCAAATTCATCTGTTTGTGTCCTCAACCACCACGAACGAGATTTGGGCTAATTTGAGGTCAAAAGAATGAAAGTTTGGTCACTGTCTCGGAATGGGGTGAAAACCCACCTATCCGCTCCATTTTTCATAAGGATTCTAGAATATCCAATAATGGTGTGAAATTCATCTGTTGGTGTCTTCAACCGCCACGAACGAGATTTGGTCTAATTTGAGGTCACAAGAATGAAAGTTTGGGCACTGTCTCGGAATGGGGTGAAAACCCACCCATCCACACCATTTTTCATGAGGATTCTAGAATGTCCCATAATGTTGTCAAGTTCATCTGAATGTGTCCTCAACCGCCACGAACGAGATTTGGGCTAATTTGAGGTCAAAAGAATGAAAGTTTAGTCACTGTCTCGGAATGGGGTGAAAACCCACCTATCCACTCCATTTTTCATGAGGATTCTAGAATGTCCAATAATGTTGTCAAATTCATCTGTTTGTATCCTCAACCGCCACAAACGAGATTTGGGCTAATTTGAGGTCAAAAGAATGAAAGTTTCGTCACTGTCTCGGAATGGGCTTAAAACGCACATATCCACTTCATTTTTAATGAGGATTCTAGAATATGCAATAATGTTGTCAAATTCATCTGTTTGGGTCGTGAAGGGCCACAAACAAGATTTGGGCTAATTTGAGGTCAAAAGAATGAAAGTTTGGGCACTGTGTCGGAATGGGGTGAAAACCCACCCATCCACACCATTTTTCATGAGGATTCTAGAATGTCCCATAATGTTGTCAAGTTCATCTGTTTGTGTCCTCAACCGCCACGAACGAGATTTGGGCTAATTTGAGGTCAAAAGAATGAAAGTTTGGGCACTGTGTCGGAATGGGGTGAAAACCCACCCATCCACACCATTTTTCATGAGGATTCTAGAATGTCCGATAATGTTGTCAAGTTCATCTGTTTGTGTCCTCAACCGCCACGAACGAGATTTGGGCTAATTTGAGGTCAAAAGAATGAAAGTTTGGTCACTGTCTCGGAATGGGGTGAAAACCCACCTATCCACTCCATTTTTCATGAGGATTCTAGAATGTCCAATAATGTTGTCAAATTCATCTGTTTGTGTCCTCAACCACCACGAACGAGATTTGGGCTAATTTGAGGTCAAAAGAATGAAAGTTTGGTCACTGTCTCGGAATGGGGTGAAAACCCACCTATCCGCTCCATTTTTCATAAGGATTCTAGAATATCCAATAATGGTGTGAAATTCATCTGTTGGTGTCTTCAACCGCCACGAACGAGATTTGGTCTAATTTGAGGTCACAAGAATGAAAGTTTGGGCACTGTCTCGGAATGGGGTGAAAACCCACCCATCCACACCATTTTTCATGAGGATTCTAGAATGTCCCATAATGTTGTCAAGTTCATCTGAATGTGTCCTCAACCGCCACGAACGAGATTTGGGCTAATTTGAGGTCAAAAGAATGAAAGTTTAGTCACTGTCTCGGAATGGGGTGAAAACCCACCTATCCACTCCATTTTTCATGAGGATTCTAGAATGTCCAATAATGTTGTCAAATTCATCTGTTTGTATCCTCAACCGCCACAAACGAGATTTGGGCTAATTTGAGGTCAAAAGAATGAAAGTTTCGTCACTGTCTCGGAATGGGCTTAAAACGCACATATCCACTTCATTTTTAATGAGGATTCTAGAATATGCAATAATGTTGTCAAATTCGTCTGTTTGGGTCGTGAAGGGCCACAAACAAGATTTGGGCTAATTTGAGGTCAAAAGAATGAAAGTTTGGGCACTGTGTCGGAATGGGGTGAAAACCCACCCATCCACACCATTTTTCATGAGGATTCTAGAATGTCCCATAATGTTGTCAAGTTCATCTGTTTGTGTCCTCAACCGCCACGAACGAGATTTGGGCTAATTTGAGGTCAAAAGAATGAAAGTTTCTTCACTGTCTCGGAATGGGGTGAAAACCCACCGATCCACTCCATTTTTCATGAGGATTCTAGAATGTCCAATAATGTTGTCAAATTCATCTGTTTGTGTCCTCAACCACCACGAACGATATTTGGGCTAATTTGATGTCAAAAGAATGAAAGTTTGGGCACTGTGTCGGAATGGGGTGAAAACCCACCCATCCACACCATTTTTCATGAGGATTCTAGAATGTCCCATAATGTTGTCAAGTTCATCTGTTTGTGTCCTCAACCGCCACGAACGAGATTTGGGCTAATTTGAGGTCAAAAGAATGAAAGTTTCGTCACTGTCTCGAAATGGGCTGAAAACCCACTTATCCACTTCAATTTTAATGAGGATTCTAGAATGTCCCATAATGTTGTCAAGTTCATCTGTTTGTGTCCTCAACCTCCACGAACGATATTTGGGCTAATTTGAGGTCAAAAGAATGAAAGTTTGGGCACTGTGTCGGAATGGGGTGAAAACCCACCCATCCACACCATTTTTCATGAGGATTCTAGAATGTCCCATAATGTTGTCAAGTTCATCTGTTTGTGTCCTCAACCGCCACGAACGAGATTTGGGCTAATTTGAGGTCAAAAGAATGAAAGTTTGGTCACTGTCTCGGAATGGGGTGAAAACCCACCTATCCACTCCATTTTTCATGAGGATTCTAGAATGTCCAATAATGTTGTCAAATTCATCTGTTTGTGTCCTCAACCACCACGAACGATATTTGGGCTAATTTGATGTCAAAAGAATGAAAGTTTGGGCACTGTCTCGGAATGGGGTGAAAACCCACCCATCCACACCATTTTTCATGAGGATTCTAGAATGTCCCATAATGTTGTCAAGTTCATCTGTTTGTGTCCTCAACCACCACGAACGAGATTTGGGCTAATTTGAGGTCAAAAGAATGAAAGTTTGGCCACTGTCTCGGAATGGGGTGAAAACCCACCGATCCGCTCCATTTTTCATGAGGATTCTAGAATGTCCAATAATGTTGTCAAATTCATCTGTTTGTGTCCTCAACCGCCACGAACGATATTTGGGCTAATTTGATGTCAAAAGAATGAAAGTTTGGGCACTGTGTCGGAATGGGGTGAAAACCCACCCATCCACACCATTTTTCATGAGGATTCTAGAATGTCCCATAATGTTGTCAAGTTCATCTGTTTGTGTCCTCAACCGCCACGAACGAGATTTGGGCTAATTTGAGGTCAAAAGAATGAAAGTTTCGTCACTGTCTCGAAATGGGCTGAAAACCCACTTATCCACTTCAATTTTAATGAGGATTCTAGAATATGCAATAATGTTGTCAAATTCATCTGTTTGGGTCGTGAACGGCCAGAAACAAGATTTGGGCTAATTTGAGGTCAAAAGAATGAAAGTTTGGTCACTGTCTCGGAATGGGGTGAAAACCCACCTATCCACTCCATTTTTCATGAGGATACTAGAATGTCCAATAATGTTGTCAAATTCATCTGTTTGTGTCCTCAACCACCACGAACGAGATTTGGGCTAATTTGAGGTCAAAAGAATGAAAGTTTGGCCACTGTCTCGGAAAGGGGTTAAAACCCACCGATCCACACCATTTTTCATGAGGATTCTAGAATGTCCCATAATGTTGTCAAATTCATCTGTTTGCGTCCTCAACCTCCACGAACGATATTTGGGCTAATTTGAGGTCAAAAGAATGAAAGTTTGGGCACTGTGTCGGAATGGGGTGAAAACCCACCCATCCACACCATTTTTCATGAGGATTCTAGAATGTCCCATAATGTTGTCAAGTTCATCTGTTTGTGTCCTCAACCGCCACGAACGAGATTTGGGCTAATTTGAGGTCAAAAGAATGAAAGTTTGGTCACTGTCTCGGAATGGGGTGAAAACCCACCTATCCACTCCATTTTTCATGAGGATTCTAGAATGTCCAATAATGTTGTCAAATTCATCTGTTTGTGTCCTCAACCACCACGAACGAGATTTGGGCTAATTTGAGGTCAAAAGAATGAAAGTTTGGTCACTGTCTCGGAATGGGGTGAAAACCCACCTATCCGCTCCATTTTTCATAAGGATTCTAGAATATCCAATAATGGTGTGAAATTCATCTGTTGGTGTCTTCAACCACCACGAACGAGATTTAGTCTAATTTGAGGTCACAAGAATGAAAGTTTGGGCACTGTCTCGGAATGGGGTGAAAACCCACCCATCCACACCATTTTTCATGAGGATTCTAGAATGTCCCATAATGTTGTCAAGTTCATCTGTTTGTGTCCTCAACCACCACGAACGATATTTGGGCTAATTTGATATCAAAAGAATGAAAGTTTGGGCACTGTGTCGGAATGGGGTGAAAACCCACCCATCCACACCATTTTTCATGAGGATTCTAGAATGTCCCATAATGTTGTCAAGTTCATCTGTTTGTGTCCTCAACCGCCACGAACGAGATTTGGGCTAATTTGAGGTCAAAAGAATGAAAGTTTCGTCACTGTCTCGAAATGGGCTGAAAACCCACTTATCCACTTCAATTTTAATGAGGATTCTAGAATATGCAATAATGTTGTCAAATTCATCTGTTTGGGTCGTGAACGGCCACAAACAAGATTTGGGCTAATTTGAGGTCAAAAGAATGAAAGTTTGGTCACTGTCTCGGAATGGGGTGAAAACCCACCTATCCACTCCATTTTTCATGAGGATACTAGAATGTCCAATAATGTTGTCAAATTCATCTGTTTGTGTCCTCAACCACCACGAACGAGATTTGGGCTAATTTGAGGTCAAAAGAATGAAAGTTTGGCCACTGTCTCGGAAAGGGGTTAAAACCCACCGATCCACACCATTTTTCATGAGGATTCTAGAATGTCCCATAATGTTGTCAAATTCATCTGTTTGCGTCCTCAACCTCCACGAACGATATTTGGGCTAATTTGAGGTCAAAAGAATGAAAGTTTGGGCACTGTGTCGGAATGGGGTGAAAACCCACCCATCCACACCATTTTTCATGAGGATTCTAGAATGTCCGATAATGTTGTCAAGTTCATCTGTTTGTGTCCTCAACCGCCACGAACGAGATTTGGGCTAATTTGAGGTCAAAAGAATGAAAGTTTGGTCACTGTCTCGGAATGGGGTGAAAACCCACCTATCCACTCCATTTTTCATGAGGATTCTAGAATGTCCAATAATGTTGTCAAATTCATCTGTTTGTGTCCTCAACCGCCACGAACGAGATTTGGGCTAATTTGAGGTCAAAAGAATGAAAGTTTGGTCACTGTCTCGGAATGGGGTGAAAACCCACTTATCCACTTCAATTTTAATGAGGATTCTAGAATGTCCCATAATGTTGTCAAGTTCATCTGTTTGTGTCCTCAACCTCCACGAACGATATTTGGGCTAATTTGAGGTCAAAAGAATGAAAGTTTGGGCACTGTCTCGGAATGGGGTGAAAACCCACCCATCCACACCATTTTTCATGAGGATTCTAGAATGTCCCATAATGTTGTCAAGTTCATCTGTTTGTGTCCTCAACCGCCACGAACGAGATTTGGGCTAATTTGAGGTCAAAAGAATGAAAGTTTGGTCACTGTCTCGGAATGGGGTGAAAACCCACCTATCCGCTCCATTTTTCATGAGGATTCTAGAATGTCCAATAATGTTGTCAAATTCATCTGTTTGTGTCCTCAACCACCACGAACGAGATTTGGGCTAATTTGAGGTCAAAAGAATGAAAGTTTGGTCACTGTCTCGGAATGGGGTGAAAACCCACCTATCCGCTCCATTTTTCATAAGGATTCTAGAATATCCAATAATGGTGTGAAATTCATCTGTTGGTGTCTTCAACCGCCACGAACGAGATTTGGTCTAATTTGAGGTCACAAGAATGAAAGTTTGGGCACTGTCTCGGAATGGGGTGAAAACCCACCCATCCACACCATTTTTCATGAGGATTCTAGAATGTCCCATAATGTTGTCAAGTTCATCTGTTTGTGTCCTCAACCACCACGAACGATATTTGGGCTAATTTGATGTCAAAAGAATGAAAGTTTGGGCACTGTGTCGGAATGGGGTGAAAACCCACCCATCCACACCATTTTTCATGAGGATTCTAGAATGTCCCATAATGTTGTCAAGTTCATCTGTTTGTGTCCTCAACCGCCACGAACGAGATTTGGGCTAATTTGAGGTCAAAAGAATGAAAGTTTCGTCACTGTCTCGAAATGGGCTGAAAACCCACTTATCCACTTCAATTTTAATGAGGATTCTAGAATGTCCCATAATGTTGTCAAGTTCATCTGTTTGTGTCCTCAACCTCCACGAACGATATTTGGGCTAATTTGAGGTCAAAAGAATGAAAGTTTGGGCACTGTGTCGGAATGGGGTGAAAACCCACCCATCCACACCATTTTTCATGAGGATTCTAGAATGTCCCATAATGTTGTCAAGTTCATCTGTTTGTGTCCTCAACCGCCACGAACGAGATTTGGGCTAATTTGAGGTCAAAAGAATGAAAGTTTGGTCACTGTCTCGGAATGGGGTGAAAACCCACCCATCCACTCCATTTTTCATGAGGATTCTAGAATGTCCAATAATGTTGTCAAATTCATCTGTTTGTGTCCTCAACCACCACGAACGATATTTGGGCTAATTTGATGTCAAAAGAATGAAAGTTTGGGCACTGTCTCGGAATGGGGTGAAAACCCACCCATCCACACCATTTTTCATGAGGATTCTAGAATGTCCCATAATGTTGTCAAGTTCATCTGTTTGTGTCCTCAACCACCACGAACGAGATTTGGGCTAATTTGAGGTCAAAAGAATGAAAGTTTGGCCACTGTCTCGGAATGGGGTGAAAACCCACCGATCCGCTCCATTTTTCATGAGGATTCTAGAATGTCCAATAATGTTGTCAAATTCATCTGTTTGTGTCCTCAACCGCCACGAACGATATTTGGGCTAATTTGATGTCAAAAGAATGAAAGTTTGGGCACTGTGTCGGAATGGGGTGAAAACCCACCCATCCACACCATTTTTCATGAGGATTCTAGAATGTCCCATAATGTTGTCAAGTTCATCTGTTTGTGTCCTCAACCTCCACGAACGATATTTGGGCTAATTTGAGGTCAAAAGAATGAAAGTTTGGGCACTGTGTCGGAATGGGGTGAAAACCCACCCATCCACACCATTTTTCATGAGGATTCTAGAATGTCCCATAATGTTGTCAAGTTCATCTGTTTGTGTCCTCAACCGCCACGAACGAGATTTGGGCTAATTTGAGGTCAAAAGAATGAAAGTTTGGTCACTGTCTCGGAATGGGGTGAAAACCCACCTATCCACTCCATTTTTCATGAGGATTCTAGAATGTCCAATAATGTTGTCAAATTCATCTGTTTGTGTCCTCAACCACCATGAACGATATTTGGGCTAATTTGATGTCAAAAGAATGAAAGTTTGGGCACTGTCTCGGAATGGGGTGAAAACCCACCCATCCACACCATTTTTCATGAGGATTCTAGAATGTCCCATAATGTTGTCAAGTTCATCTGTTTGTGTCCTCAACCACCACGAACGAGATTTGGGCTAATTTGAGGTCAAAAGAATGAAAGTTTGGCCACTGTCTCGGAATGGGGTGAAAACCCACCGATCCGCTCCATTTTTCATGAGGATTCTAGAATGTCCAATAATGTTGTCAAATTCATCTGTTTGTGTCCTCAACCGCCACGAACGATATTTGGGCTAATTTGATGTCAAAAGAATGAAAGTTTGGGCACTGTGTCGGAATGGGGTGAAAACCCACCCATCCACACCATTTTTCATGAGGATTCTAGAATGTCCCATAATGTTGTCAAGTTCATCTGTTTGTGTCCTCAACCGCCACGAACGAGATTTGGGCTAATTTGAGGTCAAAAGAATGAAAGTTTTGTCACTGTCTCGAAATGGGCTGAAAACCCACTTATCCACTTCAATTTTAATGAGGATTCTAGAATATGCAATAATGTTGTCAAATTCATCTGTTTGGGTCGTGAACGGCCAGAAACAAGATTTGGGCTAATTTGAGGTCAAAAGAATGAAAGTTTGGTCACTGTCTCGGAATGGGGTGAAAACCCACCTATCCACTCCATTTTTCATGAGGATACTAGAATGTCCAATAATGTTGTCAAATTCATCTGTTTGTGTCCTCAACCACCACGAACGAGATTTGGGCTAATTTGAGGTCAAAAGAATGAAAGTTTGGCCACTGTCTCGGAAAGGGGTTAAAACCCACCGATCCACACCATTTTTCATGAGGATTCTAGAATGTCCCATAATGTTGTCAAATTCATCTGTTTGCGTCCTCAACCTCCACGAACCATATTTGGGCTAATTTGAGGTCAAAAGAATGAAAGTTTGGGCACTGTGTCGGAATGGGGTGAAAACCCACCCATCCACACCATTTTTCATGAGGATTCTAGAATGTCCCATAATGTTGTCAAGTTCATCTGTTTGTGTCCTCAACCGCCACGAACGAGATTTGGGCTAATTTGAGGTCAAAAGAATGAAAGTTTGGTCACTGTCTCGGAATGGGGTGAAAACCCACCTATCCACTCCATTTTTCATGAGGATTCTAGAATGTCCAATAATGTTGTCAAATTCATCTGTTTGTGTCCTCAACCACCACGAACGAGATTTGGGCTAATTTGAGGTCAAAAGAATGAAAGTTTGGTCACTGTCTCGGAATAGGGTGAAAACCCACCTATCCGCTCCATTTTTCATAAGGATTCTAGAATATCCAATACTGGTGTGAAATTCATCTGTTGGTGTCTTCAACCGCCACGAACGAGATTTGGTCTAATTTGAGGTCACAAGAATGAAAGTTTGGGCACTGTCTCGGAATGGGGTGAAAACCCACCCATCCCCACCATTTTTCATGAGGATTCTAGAATGTCCCATAATGTTGTCAAGTTCATCTGTTTGTGTCCTCAACCACCACGAACGATATTTGTTCTAATTTGATGTCAAAAGAATGAAAGTTTGGGCACTGTGTCGGAATGGGATGAAAACCCACCCATCCACACCATTTTTCATGAGGATTCTAGAATGTCCCATAATGTTGTCAAGTTCATCTGTTTGTGTCCTCAACCGCCACGAACGAGATTTGGGCTAATTTGAGGTCAAAAGAATGAAAGTTTCGTCACTGTCTCGAAATGGGCTGAAAACCCACTTATCCACTTCAATTTTAATGAGGATTCTAGAATGTCCCATAATGTTGTCAAGTTCATCTGTTTGTGTCCTCAACCTCCACGAACGATATTTGGGCTAATTTGATGTCAAAAGAATGAAAGTTTGGGCACTGTCTCGGAATGGGGTGAAAACCCACCCATCCACACCATTTTTCATGAGGATTCTAGAATGTCCCATAATGTTGTCAAGTTCATCTGTTTGTGTCCTCAACCACCACGAACGAGATTTGGGCTAATTTGAGGTCAAAAGAATGAAAGTTTGGCCACTGTCTCGGAATGGGGTGAAAACCCACCGATCCGCTCCATTTTTCATGAGGATTCTAGAATGTCCAATAATGTTGTCAAATTCATCTGTTTGTGTCCTCAACCGCCACGAACGATATTTGGGCTAATTTGATGTCAAAAGAATGAAAGTTTGGGCACTGTGTCGGAATGGGGTGAAAACCCACCCATCCACACCATTTTTCATGAGGATTCTAGAATGTCCCATAATGTTGTCAAGTTCATCTGTTTGTGTCCTCAACCGCCACGAACGAGATTTGGGCTAATTTGAGGTCAAAAGAATGAAAGTTTGGTCACTGTCTCGGAATGGGGTGAAAACCCACCTATCCACTCCATTTTTCATGAGGATTCTAGAATGTCCAATAATGTTGTCAAATTCATCTGTTTGTGTCCTCAACCACCACGAACGAGATTTGGGCTAATTTGAGGTCAAAAGAATGAAAGTTTGGTCACTGTCTCGGAATAGGGTGAAAACCCACCTATCCGCTCCATTTTTCATAAGGATTCTAGAATATCCAATAATGGTGTGAAATTCATCTGTTGGTGTCTTCAACCGCCACGAACGAGATTTGGTCTAATTTGAGGTCACAAGAATGAAAGTTTGGGCACTGTCTCGGAATGGGGTGAAAACCCACCCATCCACACCATTTTTCATGAGGATTCTAGAATGTCCCATAATGTTGTCAAGTTCATCTGTTTGTGTCCTCAACCACCACGAACGATATTTGGGCTAATTTGATGTCAAAAGAATGAAAGTTTGGGCACTGTGTCGGAATGGGGTGAAAACCCACCCATCCACACCATTTTTCATGAGGATTCTAGAATGTCCCATAATGTTGTCAAGTTCATCTGTTTGTGTCCTCAACCGCCACGAACGAGATTTGGGCTAATTTGAGGTCAAAAGAATGAAAGTTTCGTCACTGTCTCGAAATGGGCTGAAAACCCACTTATCCACTTCAATTTTAATGAGGATTCTAGAATGTCCCATAATGTTGTCAAGTTCATCTGTTTGTGTCCTCAACCTCCACGAACGATATTTGGGCTAATTTGAGGTCAAAAGAATGAAAGTTTGGGCACTGTGTCGGAATGGGGTGAAAACCCACCCATCCACACCATTTTTCATGAGGATTCTAGAATGTCCCATAATGTTGTCAAGTTCATCTGTTTGTGTCCTCAACCGCCACGAACGAGATTTTGGCTAATTTGAGGTCAAAAGAATGAAAGTTTGGTCACTGTCTCGGAATGGGGTGAAAACCCACCGATCCACTCCATTTTTCATGAGGATTCTAGAATGTCCAATAATGTTGTCAAATTCATCTGTTTGTGTCCTCAACCACCACGAACGATATTTGGGCTAATTTGATGTCAAAAGAATGAAAGTTTGGGCACTGTCTCGGAATGGGGTGAAAACCCACCCATCCACACCATTTTTCATGAGGATTCTAGAATGTCCCATAATGTTGTCAAGTTCATCTGTTTGTGTCCTCAACCACCACGAACGAGATTTGGGCTAATTTGAGGTCAAAAGAATGAAAGTTTGGCCACTGTCTCGGAATGGGGTGAAAACCCACCGATCCGCTCCATTTTTCATGAGGATTCTAGAATGTCCAATAATGTTGTCAAATTCATCTGTTTGTGTCCTCAACCGCCACGAACGATATTTGGGCTAATTTGATGTCAAAAGAATGAAAGTTTGGGCACTGTGTCGGAATGGGGTGAAAACCCACCCATCCACACCATTTTTCATGAGGATTCTAGAATGTCCCATAATGTTGTCAAGTTCATCTGTTTGTGTCCTCAACCGCCACGAACGAGATTTGGGCTAATTTGAGGTCAAAAGAATGAAAGTTTCGTCACTGTCTCGAAATGGGCTGAAAACCCACTTATCCACTTCAATTTTAATGAGGATTCTAGAATATGCAATAATGTTGTCAAATTCATCTGTTTGGGTCGTGAACGGCCACAAACAAGATTTGGGCTAATTTGAGGTCAAAAGAATGAAAGTTTGGTCACTGTCTCGGAATGGGGTGAAAACCCACCTATCCACTCCATTTTTCATGAGGATACTAGAATGTCCAATAATGTTGTCAAATTCATCTGTTTGTGTCCTCAACCACCACGAACGAGATTTGGGCTAATTTGAGGTCAAAAGAATGAAAGTTTGGCCACTGTCTCGGAAAGGGGTTAAAACCCACCGATCCGCTCCATTTTTCATGAAGATTCTAGAATGTCCAATAATGTTGTCAATTTCATCTGTTTGTGTCCTCAACCGCCACGAACGATATTTGGGCTAATTTGAGGTCAAAAGAATGAAAGTTTGGGCACTGTCTCGGAATGGGGTGAAAACCCACCCATCCACACCATTTTTCATGAGGATTCTAGAATGTCCCATAATGTTGTCAAGTTCATCTGTTTGTGTCCTCAACCGCCACGAACGAGATTTGGGCTAATTTGAGGTCAAAAGAATGAAAGTTTGGTCACTGTCTCCGAATGGGGTGAAAATCCACCTATCCACTCCATTTTTCATGAGGATTCTAGAATGTCCAATAATGTTGTCAAATTCATCTGTTTGTGTCCTCAACCACCACGAACGAGATTTGGTCTAATTTGAGGTCACAAGAATGAAAGTTTGGGCACTGTCTCGGAATGGGGTGAAAACCCACCCATCCACACCATTTTTCATGAGGATTCTAGAATGTCCCATAATGTTGTCAAGTTCATCTGTTTGTGTCCTCAACCACCACGAACGATATTTGGGCTAATTTGATGTCAAAAGAATGAAAGTTTGGGCACTGTGTCGGAATGGGGTGAAAACCCA
Organism: Inga oerstediana; assembly: GCA_963210345.1. Taxonomy (NCBI): domain Eukaryota; kingdom Viridiplantae; phylum Streptophyta; class Magnoliopsida; order Fabales; family Fabaceae; genus Inga; species Inga oerstediana. Next base: position 36,390,957 of record OY723408.1, on the reverse strand, counting down.
CCCATCCACACCATTTTTCATGAGGATTCTAGAATGTCCCATAATGTTGTCAAGTTCATCTGTTTGTGTCCTCAACCGCCACGAACGAGATTTGGGCTAATTTGAGGTCAAAAGAATGAAAGTTTCGTCACTGTCTCGAAATGGGCTGAAAACCCACTTATCCACTTCAATTTTAATGAGGATTCTAGAATGTCCCATAATGTTGTCAAGTTCATCTGTTTGTGTCCTCAACCTCCACGAACGATATTTGGGCTAATTTGAGGTTAAAAGAATGAAAGTTTGGGCACTGTGTCGGAATGGGGTGAAAACCCACCCATCCACACCATTTTTCATGAGGATTCTAGAATGTCCCATAATGTTGTCAAGTTCATCTGTTTGTGTCCTCAACCGCCACGAACGAGATTTGGGCTAATTTGAGGTCAAAAGAATGAAAGTTTGGTCACTGTCTCGGAATGGGGTGAAAACCCACCGATCCACTCCATTTTTCATGAGGATTCTAGAATGTCCAATAATGTTGTCAAATTCATCTGTTTGTGTCCTCAACCACCACGAATGAGATTTGGGCTAATTTGAGGTCAAAAGAATGAAAGTTTGGGCACTGTGTCGGAATGGGGTGAAAACCCACCCATCCACACCATTTTTCATGAGGATTCTAGAATGTCCCATAATGTTGTCAAGTTCATCTGTTTGTGTCCTCAACCGCCACGAACGAGATTTGGGCTAATTTGAGGTCAAAAGAATGAAAGTTTCGTCACTGTCTCGGAATGGGGTGAAAACCCACCTATCCGCTCCATTTTTCATAAGGATTCTAGAATATCCAATAATGGTGTGAAATTCATCTGTTGGTGTCTTCAACCGCCACGAACGAGATTTGGTCTAATTTGAGGTCACAAGAATGAAAGTTTGGGCACTGTCTCGGAATGGGGTGAAAACCCACCCATCCACACCATTTTTCATGAGGATTCTAGAATGTCCCATAATGTTGTCAAGTTCATCTGTTTGTGTCCTCAACCACCACGAACGATATTTGGGCTAATTTGATGTCAAAAGAATGAAAGTTTGGGCACTGTGTCGGAATGGGGTGAAAACCCACCCATCCACACCATTTTTCATGAGGATTCTAGAATGTCCCATAATGTTGTCAAGTTCATCTGTTTGTGTCCTCAACCGCCACGAACGAGATTTGGGCTAATTTGAGGTCAAAAGAATGAAAGTTTCGTCACTGTCTCGGAATGGGGTGAAAACCCACCTATCCGCTCCATTTTTCATAAGGATTCTAGAATATCCAATAATGGTGTGAAATTCATCTGTTGGTGTCTTCAACCGCCACGAACGAGATTTGGTCTAATTTGAGGTCACAAGAATGAAAGTTTGGGCACTGTCTCGGAATGGGGTGAAAACCCACCCATCCACACCATTTTTCATGAGGATTCTAGAATGTCCCATAATGTTGTCAAGTTCATCTGTTTGTGTCCTCAACCACCACGAACGATATTTGGGCTAATTTGATGTCAAAAGAATGAAAGTTTGGGCACTGTGTCGGAATGGGGTGAAAACCCACCCATCCACACCATTTTTCATGAGGATTCTAGAATGTCCCATAATGTTGTCAAGTTCATCTGTTTGTGTCCTCAACCGACACGAACGAGATTTGGGCTAATTTGAGGTCAAAAGAATGAAAGTTTCGTCACTGTCTCGAAATGGGCTGAAAACCCACTTATCCACTTCAATTTTAATGAGGATTCTAGAATATGCAATAATGTTGTCAAATTCATCTGTTTGGGTCGTGAACGGCCAGAAACAAGATTTGGGCTAATTTGAGGTCAAAAGAATGAAAGTTTGGTCACTGTCTCGGAATGGGGTGAAAACCCACCTATCCACTCCATTTTTCATGAGGATACTAGAATGTCCAATAATGTTGTCAAATTCATCTGTTTGTGTCCTCAACCACCACGAACGAGATTTGGGCTAATTTGAGGTCAAAAGAATGAAAGTTTGGCCACTGTCTCGGAAAGGGGTTAAAACCCACCGATCCACACCATTTTTCATGAGGATTCTAGAATGTCCCATAATGTTGTCAAATTCATCTGTTTGCGTCCTCAACCTCCACGAACGATATTTGGGCTAATTTGAGGTCAAAAGAATGAAAGTTTGGGCACTGTGTCGGAATGGGGTGAAAACCCACCCATCCACACCATTTTTCATGAGGATTCTAGAATGTCCCATAATGTTGTCAAGTTCATCTGTTTGTGTCCTCAACCGCCACGAACGAGATTTGGGCTAATTTGAGGTCAAAAGAATGAAAGTTTGGTCACTGTCTCGGAATGGGGTGAAAACCCACCTATCCACTCCATTTTTCATGAGGATTCTAGAATGTCCAATAATGTTGTCAAATTCATCTGTTTGTGTCCTCAACCACCACGAACGAGATTTGGGCTAATTTGAGGTCAAAAGAATGAAAGTTTGGTCACTGTCTCGGAATGGGGTGAAAACCCACCTATCCGCTCCATTTTTCATATGGATTCTAGAATATCCAATAATGGTGTGAAATTCATCTGTTGGTGTCTTCAACCGCCACGAACGAGATTTGGTCTAATTTGAGGTCACAAGAATGAAAGTTTGGGCACTGTCTCGGAATGGGGTGAAAACCCACCCATCCACACCATTTTTCATGAGGATTCTAGAATGTCCCATAATGTTGTCAAGTTCATCTGTTTGTGTCCTCAACCACCACGAACGATATTTGGGCTAATTTGATGTCAAAAGAATGAAAGTTTGGGCACTGTGTCGGAATGGGGTGAAAACCCACCCATCCACACCATTTTTCATGAGGATTCTAGAATGTCCCATAATGTTGTCAAGTTCATCTGTTTGTGTCCTCAACCGCCACGAACGAGATTTGGGCTAATTTGAGGTCAAAAGAATGAAAGTTTCGTCACTGTCTCGGAATGGGGTGAAAACCCACCTATCCGCTCCATTTTTCATAAGGATTCTAGAATATCCAATAATGGTGTGAAATTCATCTGTTGGTGTCTTCAACCGCCACGAACGAGATTTGGTCTAATTTGAGGTCACAAGAATGAAAGTTTGGGCACTGTCTCGGAATGGGGTGAAAACCCACCCATCCACACCATTTTTCATGAGGATTCTAGAATGTCCCATAATGTTGTCAAGTTCATCTGTTTGTGTCCTCAACCACCACGAACGATATTTGGGCTAATTTGATGTCAAAAGAATGAAAGTTTGGGCACTGTGTCGGAATGGGGTGAAAACCCACCCATCCACACCATTTTTCATGAGGATTCTAGAATGTCCCATAATGTTGTCAAGTTCATCTGTTTGTGTCCTCAACCGCCACGAACGAGATTTGGGCTAATTTGAGGTCAAAAGAATGAAAGTTTCGTCACTGTCTCGGAATGGGGTGAAAACCCACCTATCCGCTCCATTTTTCATAAGGATTCTAGAATATCCAATAATGGTGTGAAATTCATCTGTTGGTGTCTTCAACCGCCACGAACGAGATTTGGTCTAATTTGAGGTCACAAGAATGAAAGTTTGGGCACTGTCTCGGAATGGGGTGAAAACCCACCCATCCACACCATTTTTCATGAGGATTCTAGAATGTCCCATAATGTTGTCAAGTTCATCTGTTTGTGTCCTCAACCACCACGAACGATATTTGGGCTAATTTGATGTCAAAAGAATGAAAGTTTGGGCACTGTGTCGGAATGGGGTGAAAACCCACCCATCCACACCATTTTTCATGAGGATTCTAGAATGTCCCATAATGTTGTCAAGTTCATCTGTTTGTGTCCTCAACCGACACGAACGAGATTTGGGCTAATTTGAGGTCAAAAGAATGAAAGTTTCGTCACTGTCTCGAAATGGGCTGAAAACCCACTTATCCACTTCAATTTTAATGAGGATTCTAGAATATGCAATAATGTTGTCAAATTCATCTGTTTGGGTCGTGAACGGCCAGAAACAAGATTTGGGCTAATTTGAGGTCAAAAGAATGAAAGTTTGGTCACTGTCTCGGAATGGGGTGAAAACCCACCTATCCACTCCATTTTTCATGAGGATACTAGAATGTCCAATAATGTTGTCAAATTCATCTGTTTGTGTCCTCAACCACCACGAACGAGATTTGGGCTAATTTGAGGTCAAAAGAATGAAAGTTTGGCCACTGTCTCGGAAAGGGGTTAAAACCCACCGATCCACACCATTTTTCATGAGGATTCTAGAATGTCCCATAATGTTGTCAAATTCATCTGTTTGCGTCCTCAACCTCCACGAACGATATTTGGGCTAATTTGAGGTCAAAAGAATGAAAGTTTGGGCACTGTGTCGGAATGGGGTGAAAACCCACCCATCCACACCATTTTTCATGAGGATTCTAGAATGTCCCATAATGTTGTCAAGTTCATCTGTTTGTGTCCTCAACCGCCACGAACGAGATTTGGGCTAATTTGAGGTCAAAAGAATGAAAGTTTGGTCACTGTCTCGGAATGGGGTGAAAACCCACCTATCCACTCCATTTTTCATGAGGATTCTAGAATGTCCAATAATGTTGTCAAATTCATCTGTTTGTGTCCTCAACCACCACGAACGAGATTTGGGCTAATTTGAGGTCAAAAGAATGAAAGTTTGGTCACTGTCTCGGAATGGGGTGAAAACCCACCTATCCGCTCCATTTTTCATATGGATTCTAGAATATCCAATAATGGTGTGAAATTCATCTGTTGGTGTCTTCAACCGCCACGAACGAGATTTGGTCTAATTTGAGGTCACAAGAATGAAAGTTTGGGCACTGTCTCGGAATGGGGTGAAAACCCACCCATCCACACCATTTTTCATGAGGATTCTAGAATGTCCCATAATGTTGTCAAGTTCATCTGTTTGTGTCCTCAACCACCACGAACGATATTTGGGCTAATTTGATGTCAAAAGAATGAAAGTTTGGGCACTGTGTCGGAATGGGGTGAAAACCCACCCATCCACACCATTTTTCATGAGGATTCTAGAATGTCCCATAATGTTGTCAAGTTCATCTGTTTGTGTCCTCAACCGCCACGAACGAGATTTGGGCTAATTTGAGGTCAAAAGAATGAAAGTTTCGTCACTGTCTCGAAATGGGCTGAAAACCCACTTATCCACTTCAATTTTAATGAGGATTCTAGAATGTCCCATAATGTTGTCAAGTTCATCTGTTTGTGTCCTCAACCTCCACGAACGATATTTGGGCTAATTTGAGGTTAAAAGAATGAAAGTTTGGTCACTGTCTCGGAATGGGGTGAAAACCCACCTATCCGCTCCATTTTTCATAAGGATTCTAGAATATCCAATAATGGTGTGAAATTCATCTGTTGGTGTCTTCAACCGCCACGAATGAGATTTGGTCTAATTTGAGGTCACAAGAATGAAAGTTTGGGCACTGTCTCGGAATGGGGTGAAAACCCACCCATCCACACCATTTTTCATGAGGATTCTAGAATGTCCCATAATGTTGTCAAGTTCATCTGTTTGTGTCCTCAACCACCACGAACGATATTTGGGCTAATTTGATGTCAAAAGAATGAAAGTTTGGGCACTGTGTCGGAATGGGGTGAAAACCCACCCATCCACACCATTTTTCATGAGGATTCTAGAATGTCCCATAATGTTGTCAAGTTCATCTGTTTGTGTCCTCAACCGCCACGAACGAGATTTGGGCTAATTTGAGGTCAAAAGAATGAAAGTTTCGTCACTGTCTCGAAATGGGCTGAAAACCCACTTATCCACTTCAATTTTAATGAGGATTCTAGAATGTCCCATAATGTTGTCAAATTCATCTGTTTGTGTCCTCAACCACCACGAACGAGATTTGGGCTAATTTGAGGTCAAAAGAATGAAAGTTTGGTCACTGTCTCGGAATGGGGTGAAAACCCACCTATCCGCTCCATTTTTCATATGGATTCTAGAATATCCAATAATGGTGTGAAATTCATCTGTTGGTGTCTTCAACCGCCACGAACGAGATTTGGTCTAATTTGAGGTCACAAGAATGAAAGTTTGGGCACTGTCTCGGAATGGGGTGAAAACCCACCCATCCACACCATTTTTCATGAGGATTCTAGAATGTCCCATAATGTTGTCAAGTTCATCTGTTTGTGTCCTTAACCACCACGAACGATATTTGGGCTAATTTGATGTCAAAAGAATGAAAGTTTGGGCACTGTGTCGGAATGGGGTGAAAACCCACCCATCCACACCATTTTTCATGAGGATTCTAGAATGTCCCATAATGTTGTCAAGTTCATCTGTTTGTGTCCTCAACCGCCACGAACGAGATTTGGGCTAATTTGAGGTCAAAAGAATGAAAGTTTCGTCACTGTCTCGAAATGGGCTGAAAACCCACTTATCCACTTCAATTTTAATGAGGATTCTAGAATGTCCCATAATGTTGTCAAGTTCATCTGTTTGTGTCCTCAACCTCCACGAACGATATTTGGGCTAATTTGAGGTCAAAAGAATGAAAGTTTGGGCACTGTGTCGGAATGGGGTGAAAACCCACCCATCCACACCATTTTTCATGAGGATTCTAGAATGTCCCATAATGTTGTCAAGTTCATCTGTTTGTGTCCTCAACCGCCACGAACGAGATTTGGGCTAATTTGAGGTCAAAAGAATGAAAGTTTGGTCACTGTCTCGGAATGGGGTGAAAACCCACCGATCCACTCCATTTTTCATGAGGATTCTAGAATGTCCAATAATGTTGTCAAATTCATCTGTTTGTGTCCTCAACCACCACGAACGAGATTTGGGCTAATTTGAGGTCAAAAGAATGAAAGTTTGGTCACTGTCTCGGAATGGGGTGAAAACCCACCTATCCGCTCCATTTTTCATAAGGATTCTAGAATATCCAATAATGGTGTGAAATTCATCTGTTGGTGTCTTCAACCGCCACGAACGAGATTTGGTCTAATTTGAGGTCACAAGAATGAAAGTTTGGGCACTGTCTCGGAATGGGGTGAAAACCCACCCATCCACACCATTTTTCATGAGGATTCTAGAATGTCCCATAATGTTGTCAAGTTCATCTGTTTGTGTCCTCAACCACCACGAACGATATTTGGGCTAATTTGATGTCAAAAGAATGAAAGTTTGGGCACTGTGTCGGAATGGGGTGAAAACCCACCCATCCACACCATTTTTCATGAGGATTCTAGAATGTCCCATAATGTTGTCAAGTTCATCTGTTTGTGTCCTCAACCGCCACGAACGAGATTTGGGCTAATTTGAGGTCAAAAGAATGAAAGTTTCGTCACTGTCTCGAAATGGGCTGAAAACCCACTTATCCACTTCAATTTTAAAGAGGATTCTAGAATGTCCCATAATGTTGTCAAGTTCATCTGTTTGTGTCCTCAACCTCCACGAACGATATTTGGGCTAATTTGAGGTCAAAAGAATGAAAGTTTGGGCACTGTGTCGGAATGGGGTGAAAACCCACCCATCCACACCATTTTTCATGAGGATTCTAGAATGTCCCATAATGTTGTCAAGTTCATCTGTTTGTGTCCTCAACCGCCACGAACGAGATTTGGGCTAATTTGAGGTCAAAAGAATGAAAGTTTGGTCACTGTCTCGGAATGGGGTGAAAACCCACCTATCCACTCCATTTTTCATGAGGATTCTAGAATGTCCAATAATGTTGTCAAATTCATCTGTTTGTGTCCTCAACCACCACGAACGATATTTGGGCTAATTTGATGTCAAAAGAATGAAAGTTTGGGCACTGTCTCGAAATGGGGTGAAAACCCACCCATCCACACCATTTTTCATGAGGATTCTAGAATGTCCCATAATGTTGTCAAGTTCATCTGTTTGTGTCCTCAACCACCACGAACGAGATTTGGGCTAATTTGAGGTCAAAAGAATGAAAGTTTGGCCACTGTCTCGGAATGGGGTGAAAACCCACCGATCCGCTCCATTTTTCATGAGGATTCTAGAATGTCCAATAATGTTGTCAAATTCATCTGTTTGTGTCCTCAACCGCCACGAACGATATTTGGGCTAATTTGATGTCAAAAGAATGAAAGTTTGGGCACTGTGTCGGAATGGGGTGAAAACCCACCCATCCACACCATTTTTCATGAGGATTCTAGAATGTCCCATAATGTTGTCAAGTTCATCTGTTTGTGTCCTCAACCGCCACGAACGAGATTTGGGCTAATTTGAGGTCAAAAGAATGAAAGTTTCGTCACTGTCTCGAAATGGGCTGAAAACCCACTTATCCACTTCAATTTTAATGAGGATTCTAGAATATGCAATAATGTTGTCAAATTCATCTGTTTGGGTCGTGAACGGCCAGAAACAAGATTTGGGCTAATTTGAGGTCAAAAGAATGAAAGTTTGGTCACTGTCTCGGAATGGGGTGAAAACCCACCTATCCACTCCATTTTTCATGAGGATACTAGAATGTCCAATAATGTTGTCAAATTCATCTGTTTGTGTCCTCAACCACCACGAACGAGATTTGGGCTAATTTGAGGTCAAAAGAATGAAAGTTTGGCCACTGTCTCGGAAAGGGGTTAAAACCCACCGATCCACACCATTTTTCATGAGGATTCTAGAATGTCCCATAATGTTGTCAAATTCATCTGTTTGCGTCCTCAACCTCCACGAACGATATTTGGGCTAATTTGAGGTCAAAAGAATGAAAGTTTGGGCACTGTGTCGGAATGGGGTGAAAACCCACCCATCCACACCATTTTTCATGAGGATTCTAGAATGTCCCATAATGTTGTCAAGTTCATCTGTTTGTGTCCTCAACCGCCACGAACGAGATTTGGGCTAATTTGAGGTCAAAAGAATGAAAGTTTGGTCACTGTCTCGGAATGGGGTGAAAACCCACCTATCCACTCCATTTTTCATGAGGATTCTAGAATGTCCAATAATGTTGTCAAATTCATCTGTTTGTGTCCTCAACCACCACGAACGAGATTTGGGCTAATTTGAGGTCAAAAGAATGAAAGTTTGGTCACTGTCTCGGAATAGGGTGAAAACCCACCTATCCGCTCCATTTTTCATAAGGATTCTAGAATATCCAATAATGGTGTGAAATTCATCTGTTGGTGTCTTCAACCGCCACGAACGAGATTTGGTCTAATTTGAGGTCACAAGAATGAAAGTTTGGGCACTGTCTCGGAATGGGGTGAAAACCCACCCATCCACACCATTTTTCATGAGGATTCTAGAATGTCCCATAATGTTGTCAAGTTCATCTGTTTGTGTCCTCAACCACCACGAACGATATTTGGGCTAATTTGATGTCAAAAGAATGAAAGTTTGGGCACTGTGTCGGAATGGGGTGAAAACCCACCCATCCACACCATTTTTCATGAGGATTCTAGAATGTCCCATAATGTTGTCAAGTTCATCTGTTTGTGTCCTCAACCGCCACGAACGAGATTTGGGCTAATTTGAGGTCAAAAGAATGAAAGTTTCGTCACTGTCTCGAAATGGGCTGAAAACCCACTTATCCACTTCAATTTTAATGAGGATTCTAGAATGTCCCATAATGTTGTCAAGTTCATCTGTTTGTGTCCTCAACCTCCACGAACGATATTTGGGCTAATTTGAGGTCAAAAGAATGAAAGTTTGGGCACTGTGTCGGAATGGGGTGAAAACCCACCCATCCACACCATTTTTCATGAGGATTCTAGAATGTCCCATAATGTTGTCAAGTTCATCTGTTTGTGTCCTCAACCGCCACGAACGAGATTTGGGCTAATTTGAGGTCAAAAGAATGAAAGTTTGGTCACTGTCTCGGAATGGGGTGAAAACCCACCGATCCACTCCATTTTTCATGAGGATTCTAGAATGTCCAATAATGTTGTCAAATTCATCTGTTTGTGTCCTCAACCACCACGAACGATATTTGGGCTAATTTGATGTCAAAAGAATGAAAGTTTGGGCACTGTCTCGGAATGGGGTGAAAACCCACCCATCCACACCATTTTTCATGAGGATTCTAGAATGTCCCATAATGTTGTCAAGTTCATCTGTTTGTGTCCTCAACCACCACGAACGAGATTTGGGCTAATTTGAGGTCAAAAGAATGAAAGTTTGGCCACTGTCTCGGAATGGGGTGAAAACCCACCGATCCGCTCCATTTTTCATGAGGATTCTAGAATGTCCAATAATGTTGTCAAATTCATCTGTTTGTGTCCTCAACCGCCACGAACGATATTTTTGCTAATTTGATGTCAAAAGAATGAAAGTTTGGGCACTGTGTCGGAATGGGGTGAAAACCCACCCATCCACACCATTTTTCATGAGGATTCTAGAATGTCCCATAATGTTGTCAAGTTCATCTGTTTGTGTCCTCAACCGCCACGACCGAGATTTGGGCTAATTTGAGGTCAAAAGAATGAAAGTTTCGTCACTGTCTCGAAATGGGCTGAAAACCCACTTATCCACTTCAATTTTAATGAGGATTCTAGAATATGCAATAATGTTGTCAAATTCATCTGTTTGGGTCGTGAACGGCCACAAACAAGATTTGGGCTAATTTGAGGTCAAAAGAATGAAAGTTTGGTCACTGTCTCGGAATGGGGTGAAAACCCACCTATCCACTCCATTTTTCATGAGGATACTAGAATGTCCAATAATGTTGTCAAATTCATCTGTTTGTGTCCTCAACCACCACGAACGAGATTTGGGCTAATTTGAGGTCAAAAGAATGAAAGTTTGGCCACTGTCTCGGAAAGGGGTTAAAACCCACCGATCCGCTCCATTTTTCATGAGGATTCTAGAATGTCCAATAATGTTGTCAATTTCATCTGTTTGTGTCCTCAACCGCCACGAACGATATTTGGGCTAATTTGAGGTCAAAAGAATGAAAGTTTGGGCACTGTCTCGGAATGGGGTGAAAACCCACCCATCCACACCATTTTTCATGAGGATTCTAGAATGTCCCATAATGTTGTCAAGTTCATCTGTTTGTGTCCTCAACCGCCACGAACGAGATTTGGGCTAATTTGAGGTCAAAAGAATGAAAGTTTGGTCACTGTCTCCGAATGGGGTGAAAATCCACCTATCCACTCCATTTTTCATGAGGATTCTAGAATGTCCAATAATGTTGAGAAATTCATATGTTTGGGTCTTAAACGGCCACGAACGATATTTGGGCTAATTTGAGGTTAAAAGAATGAAAGTTTCGTCACTGTCTCGAAATGGGCTGAAAACCCACTTATCCACTTCAATTTTAATGAGGATTCTAGAATATGCAATAATGTTGTCAAATTCATCTGTTTGGGTCGTGAACGGCCACAAACAAGATTTGGGCTAATTTGAGGTCAAAAGAATGAAAGTTTGGTCACTGTCTCGGAATGCGGTGAAAACCCACCTATCCACTCCATTTTTCATGAGGATACTAGAATGTCCAATAATGTTGTCAAGTTCATCTGTTTGTGTCCTCAACCTCCACGAACGATATTTGGGCTAATTTGAGGTCAAAAGAATGAAAGTTTGGGCACTGTGTCGGAATGGGGTGAAAACCCACCCATCCACACCATTTTTCATGAGGATTCTAGAATGTCCCATAATGTTGTCAAGTTCATCTGTTTGTGTCCTCAACCGCCACGAACGAGATTTGGGCTAATTTGAGGTCAAAAGAATGAAAGTTTGGGCACTGTCTCGGAATGGGGTGAAAACCCACCGATCCACTCCATTCTTCATGAGGATTCTAGAATGTCCAATAATGTTGTCAAATTCATCTGTTTGTGTCCTCAACCACCACGAACGATATTTGGGCTAATTTGATGTCAAAAGAATGAAAGTTTGGGCACTGTCTCGGAATGGGGTGAAAACCCACCCATCCACACCATTTTTCATGAGGATTCTAGAATGTCCCATAATGTTGTCAAGTTCATCTGTTTGTGTCCTCAACCACCACGAACGAGATTTGGGCTAATTTGAGGTCAAAAGAATGAAAGTTTCGTCACTGTCTCGAAATGGGCTGAAAACCCACTTATCCACTTCAATTTTAATGAGGATTCTAGAATGTCCCATAATGTTGTCAAGTTCATCTGTTTGTGTCCTCAACCTCCACGAACGATATTTGGGCTAATTTGAGGTCAAAAGAATGAAAGTTTGGGCACTGTGTCGGAATGGGGTGAAAACCCACCCATCCACACCATTTTTCATGAGGATTCTAGAATGTCCCATAATGTTGTCAAGTTCATCTGTTTGTGTCCTCAACCGCCACGAACGAGATTTGGGCTAATTTGAGGTCAAAAGAATGAAAGTTTGGTCACTGTCTCGGAATGGGGTGAAAACCCACCGATCCACTCCATTTTTCATGAGGATTCTAGAATGTCCAATAATGTTGTCAAATTCATCTGTTTGTGTCCTCAACCACCACGAACGATATTTGGGCTAATTTGATGTCAAAAGAATGAAAGTTTGGGCACTGTCTCGGAATGGGGTGAAAACCCACCCATCCACACCATTTTTCATGAGGATTCTAGAATGTCCCATAATGTTGTCAAGTTCATCTGTTTGTGTCCTCAACCACCACGAACGAGATTTGGGCTAATTTGAGGTCAAAAGAATGAAAGTTTGGCCACTGTCTCGGAATGGGGTGAAAACCCACCGATCCGCTCCATTTTTCATGAGGATTCTAGAATGTCCAATAATGTTGTCAAATTCATCTGTTTGTGTCCTCAACCGCCACGAACGATATTTTTGCTAATTTGATGTCAAAAGAATGAAAGTTTGGGCACTGTGTCGGAATGGGGTGAAAACCCACCCATCCACACCATTTTTCATGAGGATTCTAGAATGTCCCATAATGTTGTCAAGTTCATCTGTTTGTGTCCTCAACCGCCACGACCGAGATTTGGGCTAATTTGAGGTCAAAAGAATGAAAGTTTCGTCACTGTCTCGAAATGGGCTGAAAACCCACTTATCCACTTCAATTTTAATGAGGATTCTAGAATATGCAATAATGTTGTCAAATTCATCTGTTTGGGTCGTGAACGGCCACAAACAAGATTTGGGCTAATTTGAGGTCAAAAGAATGAAAGTTTGGTCACTGTCTCGGAATGGGGTGAAAACCCACCTATCCACTCCATTTTTCATGAGGATACTAGAATGTCCAATAATGTTGTCAAATTCATCTGTTTGTGTCCTCAACCACCACGAACGAGATTTGGGCTAATTTGAGGTCAAAAGAATGAAAGTTTGGCCACTGTCTCGGAAAGGGGTTAAAACCCACCGATCCGCTCCATTTTTCATGAGGATTCTAGAATGTCCAATAATGTTGTCAATTTCATCTGTTTGTGTCCTCAACCGCCACGAACGATATTTGGGCTAATTTGAGGTCAAAAGAATGAAAGTTTGGGCACTGTCTCGGAATGGGGTGAAAACCCACCCATCCACACCATTTTTCATGAGGATTCTAGAATGTCCCATAATGTTGTCAAGTTCATCTGTTTGTGTCCTCAACCGCCACGAACGAGATTTGGGCTAATTTGAGGTCAAAAGAATGAAAGTTTGGTCACTGTCTCCGAATGGGGTGAAAATCCACCTATCCACTCCATTTTTCATGAGGATTCTAGAATGTCCAATAATGTTGAGAAATTCATATGTTTGGGTCTTAAACGGCCACGAACGATATTTGGGCTAATTTGAGGTTAAAAGAATGAAAGTTTCGTCACTGTCTCGAAATGGGCTGAAAACCCACTTATCCACTTCAATTTTAATGAGGATTCTAGAATATGCAATAATGTTGTCAAATTCATCTGTTTGGGTCGTGAACGGCCACAAACAAGATTTGGGCTAATTTGAGGTCAAAAGAATGAAAGTTTGGTCACTGTCTCGGAATGCGGTGAAAACCCACCTATCCACTCCATTTTTCATGAGGATACTAGAATGTCCAATAATGTTGTCAAGTTCATCTGTTTGTGTCCTCAACCTCCACGAACGATATTTGGGCTAATTTGAGGTCAAAAGAATGAAAGTTTGGGCACTGTGTCGGAATGGGGTGAAAACCCACCCATCCACACCATTTTTCATGAGGATTCTAGAATGTCCCATAATGTTGTCAAGTTCATCTGTTTGTGTCCTCAACCGCCACGAACGAGATTTGGGCTAATTTGAGGTCAAAAGAATGAAAGTTTGGGCACTGTCTCGGAATGGGGTGAAAACCCACCGATCCACTCCATTCTTCATGAGGATTCTAGAATGTCCAATAATGTTGTCAAATTCATCTGTTTGTGTCCTCAACCACCACGAACGATATTTGGGCTAATTTGATGTCAAAAGAATGAAAGTTTGGGCACTGTCTCGGAATGGGGTGAAAACCCACCCATCCACACCATTTTTCATGAGGATTCTAGAATGTCCCATAATGTTGTCAAGTTCATCTGTTTGTGTCCTCAACCACCACGAACGAGATTTGGGCTAATTTGAGGTCAAAAGAATGAAAGTTTGGCCACTGTCTCGGAATGGGGTGAAAACCCACCGATCCGCTCCATTTTTCATGAGGATTCTAGAATGTCCAATAATGTTGTCAAATTCATCTGTTTGTGTCCTCAACCGCCACGAACGATATTTTTGCTAATTTGATGTCAAAAGAATGAAAGTTTGGGCACTGTGTCGGAATGGGGTGAAAACCCACCCATCCACACCATTTTTCATGAGGATTCTAGAATGTCCCATAATGTTGTCAAGTTCATCTGTTTGTGTCCTCAACCGCCACGACCGAGATTTGGGCTAATTTGAGGTCAAAAGAATGAAAGTTTCGTCACTGTCTCGAAATGGGCTGAAAACCCACTTATCCACTTCAATTTTAATGAGGATTCTAGAATATGCAATAATGTTGTCAAATTCATCTGTTTGGGTCGTGAACGGCCACAAACAAGATTTGGGCTAATTTGAGGTCAAAAGAATGAAAGTTTGGTCACTGTCTCGGAATGGGGTGAAAACCCACCTATCCACTCCATTTTTCATGAGGATACTAGAATGTCCAATAATGTTGTCAAATTCATCTGTTTGTGTCCTCAACCACCACGAACGAGATTTGGGCTAATTTGAGGTCAAAAGAATGAAAGTTTGGCCACTGTCTCGGAAAGGGGTTAAAACCCACCGATCCGCTCCATTTTTCATGAGGATTCTAGAATGTCCAATAATGTTGTCAATTTCATCTGTTTGTGTCCTCAACCGCCACGAACGATATTTGGGCTAATTTGAGGTCAAAAGAATGAAAGTTTGGGCACTGTCTCGGAATGGGGTGAAAACCCACCCATCCACACCATTTTTCATGAGGATTCTAGAATGTCCCATAATGTTGTCAAGTTCATCTGTTTGTGTCCTCAACCGCCACGAACGAGATTTGGGCTAATTTGAGGTCAAAAGAATGAAAGTTTGGTCACTGTCTCCGAATGGGGTGAAAATCCACCTATCCACTCCATTTTTCATGAGGATTCTAGAATGTCCAATAATGTTGAGAAATTCATATGTTTGGGTCTTAAACGGCCACGAACGATATTTGGGCTAATTTGAGGTTAAAAGAATGAAAGTTTCGTCACTGTCTCGAAATGGGCTGAAAACCCACTTATCCACTTCAATTTTAATGAGGATTCTAGAATATGCAATAATGTTGTCAAATTCATCTGTTTGGGTCGTGAACGGCCACAAACAAGATTTGGGCTAATTTGAGGTCAAAAGAATGAAAGTTTGGTCACTGTCTCGGAATGGGGTGAAAACCCACCTATCCACTCCATTTTTCATGAGGATACTAGAATGTCCAATAATGTTGTCAAATTCATCTGTTTGTGTCCTCAACGCCCACGAACGAGATTTGGGCTAATTTGAGGTCAAAAGAATGAAAGTTTGGCCACTGTCTCGGAATAGGGTTAAAACCCACCGATCCGCTCCATTTTTCATGAGGATTCTAGAATGTCCAATAATGTTGTCAAATTCATCTGTTTGTGTCCTCAACCGCCACGAACGATATTTGGGCTAATTTGAGGTCAAAAGAATGAAAGTTTGGGCACTGTCTCGGAATGGGGTGAAAACCCACCTATCCACTCCATTTTTCATGAGGATTCTAGAATGTCCAATAATGTTGTCAAATTCATCTGTTTGTGTCCTCAACCGCCACGAACGATATTTGGGCTAATTTGAGGTCAAAAGAATGAAAGTTTGGGCACTGTCTCGGAATGGGGTGAAAACCCACCTATCCACTCCATTTTTCATGAGGATTCTAGAATGTCCAATAATGTTGTCAAATTCATCTGTTTGTGTCCTCAACCGCCACGAACGATATTTGGGCTAATTTGATGTCAAAAGAATGAAAGTTTGGGCACTGTGTCGGAATGGGGTGAAAACCCACCCATCCACACCATTTTTCATGAGGATTCTAGAATGTCCCATAATGTTGTCAAGTTCATCTGTTTGTGTCCTCAACCGCCACGAACGAGATTTGGGCTAATTTAAGGTCAAAAGAATGAAAGTTTGGTCACTGTCTCGGAATGGGGTGAAAACCCACCTATCCACTCCATTTTTCATGACGATTCTAGAATGTCCAATAATGTTGTCAAATTCATCTGTTTGTGTCCTCAACCACCACGAACGAGATTTGGGCTAATTTGAGGTCAAAAGAATGAAAGTTTGGCCACTGTCTCGGAATGGGGTGAAAACCCACCTATCCACTCCATTTTTCATGACGATTCTAGAATGTCCAATAATGTTGTCAAATTCATCTGTTTGTGTCCTCAACCACCACGAACGAGATTTGGGCTAATTTGAGGTCAAAAGAATGAAAGTTTGGCCACTGTCTCGGAATGGGGTGAAAACCCACCGATCCGCTCCATTTTTCATGAGGATTCTAGAATGTCCAATAATGTTGTCAAATTCATCTGTTTGTGTCCTCAACCGCCACGAACGATATTTGGGCTAATTTGATGTCAAAAGAATGAAAGTTTGGGCACTGTGTCGGAATGGGGTGAAAACCCACCCATCCACACCATTTTTCATGAGGATTCTAGAATGTCCCATAATGTTGTCAAGTTCATCTGTTTGTGTCCTCAACCGCCACGAACGAGATTTGGGCTAATTTGAGGTCAAAAGAATGAAAGTTTCGTCACTGTCTCGAAATGGGCTGAAAACCCACTTATCCACTTCAATTTTAATGAGGATTCTAGAATATGCAATAATGTTGTCAAATTCATCTGTTTGGGTCGTGAACGGCCACAAACAAGATTTGGGCTAATTTGAGGTCAAAAGAATGAAAGTTTGGTCACTGTCTCGGAATGGGGTGAAAACCCACCTATCCACTCCATTTTTCATGAGGATACTAGAATGTCCAATAATGTTGTCAAATTCATCTGTTTGTGTCCTCAACCCCCACGAACGAGATTTGGGCTAATTTGAGGTCAAAAGAATGAAAGTTTGGCCACTGTCTCGGAATAGGGTTAAAACCCACCGATCCGCTCCATTTTTCATGAGGATTCTAGAATGTCCAATAATGTTGTCAAATTCATCTGTTTGTGTCCTCAACCGCCACGAACGATATTTGGGCTAATTTGATGTCAAAAGAATGAAAGTTTGGGCACTGTCTCGGAATGGGGGTGAAAACCCACCTATCCACTCCATTTTTCATGAGGATTCTAGAATGTCCAATAATGTTGTCAAATTCATCTGTTTGTGTCCTCAACCGCCACGAACGATATTTGGGCTAATTTGATGTCAAAAGAATGAAAGTTTGGGCACTGTCTCCGAATGGGGTGAAAATCCACCTATCCACTCCATTTTTCATGAGGATTCTAGAATGTCCAATAATGTTGAGAAATTCATATGTTTGGGTCTTAAACGGCCACGAACGATATTTGGGCTAATTTGAGGTTAAAAGAATGAAAGTTTCGTCACTGTCTCGAAATGGGCTGAAAACCCACTTATCCACTTCAATTTTAATGAGGATTCTAGAATATGCAATAATGTTGTCAAATTCATCTGTTTGGGTCGTGAACGGCCACAAACAAGATTTGGGCTAATTTGAGGTCAAAAGAATGAAAGTTTGGTCACTGTCTCGGAATGGGGTGAAAACCCACCTATCCACTCCATTTTTCATGAGGATACTAGAATGTCCAATAATGTTGTCAAATTCATCTGTTTGTGTCCTCAACCCCCACGAACGAGATTTGGGCTAATTTGAGGTCAAAAGAATGAAAGTTTGGCCACTGTCTCGGAATAGGGTTAAAACCCACCGATCCGCGCCATTTTTCATGAGGATTCTAGAATGTCCAATAATGTTGTCAAATTCATCTGTTTGTGTTCTCAACCGCCACGAACGATATTTGGGCTAATTTGAGGTCAAAAGAATGAAAGTTTGGGCACTGTCTCGGAATGGGGTGAAAACCCACCTATCCACTCCATTTTTCATGAGGATTCTAGAATGTCCAATAATGTTGTCAAATTCATCTGTTTGTGTCCTCAACCACCACGAACGAGATTTGGGCTAATTTGAGGTCAAAAGAATGAAAGTTTGGCCACTGTCTCGGAATAGGGTTAAAACCCACCGATCCGCTCCATTTTTCATGAGGATTCTAGAATGTCCAATAATGTTGTCAAATTCATCTGTTTGTGTCCTCAACCGCCACGAACGATATTTGGGCTAATTTGAGGTCAAAAGAATGAAAGTTTGGGCACTGTCTCGGAATGGGGTGAAAACCCACCTATCCACTCCATTTTTCATGAGGATTCTAGAATGTCCAATAATGTTGTCAAATTCATCTGTTTGTGTCCTCAACCGCCACGAACGATATTTGGGCTAATTTGATGTCAAAAGAATGAAAGTTTGGGCACTGTGTCGGAATGGGGTGAAAACCCACCCATCCACACCATTTTTCATGAGGATTCTAGAATGTCCCATAATGTTGTCAAGTTCATCTGTTTGTGTCCTCAACCGCCACGAACGAGATTTGGGCTAATTTAAGGTCAAAAGAATGAAAGTTTGGTCACTGTCTCGGAATGGGGTGAAAACCCACCTATCCACTCCATTTTTCATGAGGATTCTAGAATGTCCAATAATGTTGTCAAATTCATCTGTTTGTATCCTCAACCGCCACAAACGAGATTTGGGCTAATTTGAGGTCAAAAGAATGAAAGTTTCGTCACTGTCTCGGAATGCGCTAAAAACCCACATATCCACTTCATTTTTAATGAGGATTCTAGAATATGCAATAATGTTGTCAAATTCATCTGTTTGGGTCGTGAAGGGCCACAAACAAGATTTGGGCTAATTTGAGGTCAAAAGAATGAAAGTTTGGTCACTGTCTCGGAATGGGGTGAAAACCCACCGATCCACACCATTTTTCATGAGGATTCTAGAATGTCCCATAATGTTGTCAAATTCATCTGTTTGTGTCCTCAACCACCACGAACGAGATTTGGGCTAATTTGAGGTCAAAAGAATGAAAGTTTGGCCACTGTCTCGGAATGGGGTGAAAACCCACCTATCCACTCCATTTTTCATGAGGATTCTAGAATGTCCAATAATGTTGTCAAATTCATCTGTTTGTATCCTCAACCGCCACAAACGAGATTTGGGCTAATTTGAGGTCAAAAGAATGAAAGTTTCGTCACTGTCTCGAAATGGGCTGAAAACCCACTTATCCACTTCAATTTTAATGAGGATTCTAGAATATGCAATAATGTTGTCAAATTCATCTGTTTGGGTCGTGAACGGCCACAAACAAGATTTGGGCTAATTTGAGGTCAAAAGAATGAAAGTTTGGTCACTGTCTCGGAATGGGGTGAAAACCCACCTATCCACTCCATTTTTCATGAGGATACTAGAATGTCCAATAATGTTGTCAAATTCATCTGTTTGTGTCCTCAACCACCACGAACGAGATTTGGGCTAATTTGAGGTCAAAAGAATGAAAGTTTGGCCACTGTCTCGGAATGGGGTTAAAACCCACCGATCCGCTCCATTTTTCATGAGGATTCTAGAATGTCCAATAATGTTGTCAAATTCATCTGTTTGTGTCCTTAACCGCCACGAACGATATTTGGGCTAATTTGAGGTCAAAAGAATGAAAGTTTGGGCACTGTCTCGGAATGGGGTGAAAACCCACCCATCCACACCATTTTTCATGAGGATTCTAGAATGTCCCATAATGTTGTGAAGTTCATCTGTTTGTGTCCTCAACCGCCACGAACGAGATTTGGGCTAATTTGAGGTCAAAAGAATGAAAGTTTGGTCACTGTCTTCGAATGGGGTGAAAATCCACCTATCCACTCCATTTTTCATGAGGATTCTAGAATGTCCAATAATGTTGAGAAATTCATATGTTTGGGTCTTAAACGGCCACGAACGATATTTGGGCTAATTTGAGGTCAAAAGAATGAAAGTTTCGTCACTGTCTCGAAATGGGCTGAAAACCCACTTATCCACTTCAATTTTAATGAGGATTCTAGAATATGCAATAATGTTGTCAAATTCATCTGTTTGGGTCGTGAACGGCCACAAACGAGATTTGGGCTAATTTGAGGTCAAAAGAATGAAAGTTTGGGCACTGTCTCGGAATAGGGTGAAAACCCACCTATCCGCTCCTTTTTTCATGAGGATTCTAGAATATCCAATAATATTGTCAAGTTCATCTGTTTGTGTCCTCAACCGCCACGAACGATATTTGGGCTAATTTGATGTCAAAAGAATGAAAGTTTGGGCACTGTGTCGGAATGGGTTGAAAACCCACCCATCCACACCATTTTTCATGAGGATTCTAGAATGTCCCATAATGTTGTCAAGTTCATCTGTTTGTGTCCTCAACCGCCACGAACGAGATTTGGGATAATTTAAGGTCAAAAGAATGAAAGTTTGGTCACTGTCTCGGAATGGGGTGAAAACCCACCTATCCACTCCATTTTTCATGAGGATTCTAGAATGTCCAATAATGTTGTCAAATTCATCTGTTTGTATCCTCAACCGCCACAAACGAGATTTGGGCTAATTTGAGGTCAAAAGAATGAAAGTTTCGTCACTGTCTCGGAATGCGCTAAAAACCCACATATCCACTTCATTTTTAATGAGGATTCTAGAATATGCAATAATGTTGTCAAATTCATCTGTTTGGGTCGTGAAGGGCCACAAACAAGATTTGGGCTAATTTGAGGTCAAAAGAATGAAAGTTTGGTCACTGTCTCGGAATGGGGTGAAAACCCACCGATCCACACCATTTTTCATGAGGATTCTAGAATGTCCCATAATGTTGTCAAATTCATCTGTTTGTGTCCTCAACCTCCACGAACGATATTTGGGCTAATTTGAGGTCAAAAGAATGAAAGTTTGGGCACTGTGTCGGAATGGGGTGAAAACCCACCCATCCACACCATTTTTCATGAGGATTCTAGAATCTCCAATAATGTTGTCAAATTCATCTGTTTGTATCCTCTACCGCCGCAAACGAGATTTGGGCTAATTTGAGGTCAAAAGAATGAATGTTCTGTCACTGTCTCGGAATGGGGTGAAAAACAACCTATCCACTCCATTTTTCATGAGGATTCTAGAATGTCCAACAATATTGTCAAGTTCATCTGTTTGTGTCCTCAACTGCCAGGAACGAGATTTGGGCTAATTTGAGGTCAAAAGAATGAAAGTTTGGCCACTGTCTCGGAATGGGGTGAAAACCCACCGATCCGCTCCATTGTTCATGAGGATTCTAGAATAACCAATAATGTTGTCAACTTCATCCGTTTGTGTCCTCAACCGCCACGAACGATATTTGGGCTAATTTGAGGTCAAAAGAATGAAAGTTTGGTCACTGTCTCGGAATGGGGTGAAAACCCACCCATCCACACCATTTTTCATGAGGATTCTAGAATCTCCAATAATGTTGTCAAATTCATCTGTTTGTATCCTCAACCGCCACAAACGAGATTTGGGCTAATTTGAGGTCAAAAGAATGAAAGTTTGGTCACTGTCTCGGAATGGGGTGAAAAACAACCTATCCACTCCATTTTTCATGAGGATTCTAGAATGTCCAACAATGTTGTCAAGTTCATCTGTTTGCGTCCTCAACCGCCACGAACGAGATTTGGGCTAATTTGAGGTCAAAAGAATGAAAGTTTCGTCACTGTCTCGGAATGTGATGAAAACACACATATCCACTTCATTTTTAAAGAGGATTCTAGAATATGCTATAATGTTGTCAAATTCATCTGTTTGGGTCGTGAAGGGCCACAAACAAGATTTGGGCTAATTTGAGGTCAAAAGAATGAAAGTTTGGTCACTGTCTCGGAATGGGGTGAAAACCCACCCATCCACACCATTTTTCATGAGGATTCTAGAATCTCCCATAATGTTGTCAAATTCATCTGTTTGTATCTTCAACCGCCACAAACGAGATTTGGGCTAATTTGAGGTCAAATGAATGAAAGTTTGGTCACTGTCTCGGAATGGGGTGAAAAACAACCTATCCACTCCATTTTTCATGAGGATTCTAGAATGTCCAACAATGTTGTCAAGTTCATCTGTTTGTGTCCTCAACCGCCACGAACGAGATTTGGGCTAATTTGAGGTCAAAAGAATGAAAGTTTTGTCACTGTCTCGGAATGGGCTGAAAACCCACATATCCACTTCATTTTTAATGAGGATTCTAGAATATGCAATAATGTTGTCAAATTCATCTGTTTGGGTCGTGAAGGGCCACAAACAAGATTTGGGCTAATTTGAGGTCAAAAGAATGAAAGTTTGGTCACTGTCTCGGAATGGGGTGAAAACCCACCGATCCACACCATTTTTCATGAGGATTCTAGAATGTCCCATAATGTTGTCAAGTTCATCTGTTTGTGTCCTCAACCACCACGAACGAGATTTGGGCTAATTTCAGGTCAAAAGAATGAAAGTTTGGTCACTGTCTCGGAATGGGTTGAAAACCCACCCATCCACACCATTTTTCATGAGGATTCTAGAATCTCCCATAATGTTGTCAACTTCATCTGTTTGTATCCTCAACCGCCACAAACGAGATTTGGGCTAATTTGAGGTCAAAAGAATGAAAGTTTCGTCACTGTCTCGGAATGGGGTGAAAACCCACATATCCACACCATTTTTCATGAGGATTCTAGAATCTCCTATAAAGTTGTCAAATTCATCTGTTTGGGTCGTGAATGGTCACAAACAAGATTTGGGCTAATTAGAGGTCAAAAGAATGAAAGTTTGGTCACTGTCTCGGAATGGGGTGAAAACCCACCTATCCGCTCCATTTTTCATGAGGATTCTAGAATGTCCAATAATGTTGTCAAATTCATCTGTTTGTGTCCTCAACCGCCACGAACGAGATTTAGGCTAATTTGAGGTCAAAAGAATGAAAGTTTGGTCACTATCTCGGAATGGGGTGAAAACCCACCTATCCCCTCCATTTTTCATGAGGATTCTAGAATGTCCAATAATGTTTTCAAATTCATCTGTTTGTGTCCTCAACCGCCACGAACTATATTTGGGCTAATTTGAGGTCAAAAGAATGAAAGTTTGGTCATTTTCTCAGAATGAGGTGAAAACCCACCTATCCACTCCATTTTTAATGAGGATTCAAGAATGTGCAATGATGTTGTCAAATTCTTCTGTTTGGGTCTTGAACGGCCACTATCTAGATTTGGGCTAATTTGAGGTCAAAAGAATAAAAGTTTGGTCACTGTCTCGGAATGGGGTGAAAACTTACCTATCCACTACATTTTTAATGAGGATTCTAGAATATCCAATCATGGTGTGAAATTCATCTGTTGGTGTCTTCAACCGCCACGAACGAGATTTAGTCTAATTTGAGGTCACAAGAATGAAAGTTTGGTCACTCTCTCGGAATGGGGTGAAAACCCACCCATCCACACCATTTTTCATGAGGATTCTAGAATGTCCCATAATGTTGTCAAGTTCATCAGTTTGTGTCCTCAACCGCCATGAACGAGATTTGGGCTAATTTGAGGTCAAAAGAATGAAAGTTTGGTCACTGTCTCAGAATGGGGTGAAAACCCACCTATCCACTCCATTTTTAATGAGGATTCAAGAATGTGCAATGATGTTGTCAAATTCTTCTGTTTGGGTCTGGAACGGCCACTAACAAGATTTGGGCTAATTTGTCGTCAAAAGAATAAAAGTTTGGTCACTGTCTCGGAATGGGGTGAAAACCCACATATCCACTACATTTTTAATGAGGATTCTTGAATATCCAATAATGGTGTGAAATTCATCTGTTGGTGTCTTCAACCGCCACGAACGAGAGTTGGTCTAATTTGAGGTCACAAGAAAGAAAGTTTGGTCACTGTATCGGAATGGGGTGAAAACCCACCTATCCACTACATTTTTAATGAGGATTCTAGAATGTGCAATAATGTTGTCAAATTAATGTGTTTGGGTCGTGAACATCCACAAACAAGATTTGGGCTAATTTGAGGTCAAAAGAATGAAAGTGTTGTCTCTGTCTCAGAATGGGGTGAAACCCACCTATCCACTCCATTTTTCATGAGGATTCTAGAATGTCCAATAATGTTGAGAAATTCATTTGTTTGGGTCTTAAACGGCCACGAACGAGATTTGGGCTAATTTGAGGTCAAATGAATGAAAGTTTGGTCACTGTCTCGGAATGGGGTGAAAAACAACCTATCCACTCCATTTTTCATGAGGATTCTAGAATGTCCAACAATGTTGTCAAGTTCATCTGTTTGTGTCCTCAACCGCCACGAACGAGATTTGGGCTAATTTGAGGTCAAAAGAATGAAAGTTTGGCCACTATCTCGGAATGGGGTGAAAACCCACCTATCAGCTCCATTTTTCATGAAGATACTAGAATGTCCAATAATGTTGTCAACTTCATCTGTTTGTGTCCTCAACCGCCACGAACGATATTTGGGCTAATTTGAGGTCAAAAGAATGAAAGTTTAGTCACTGTCTCGGAATGGGGTGAAAACCCACCCATCCACACCATTTTTCATGAGGATTCTAGAATGTCCAATAATGTTGTCAAATTCATCTGTTTGTATCCTCAACCGCCGCAAACGAGATTTGGGCTAATTTGAGGTCAAAAGAATGAATGTTCTGTCACTGTCTCGGAATGGGGTGAAAAACAACCTATCCACTCCATTTTTCATGAGGATTCTAGAATGTCCAACAATATTGTCAAGTTCATCTGTTTGTGTCCTCAACTGCCAGGAACGAGATTTGGGCTAATTTGAGGTCAAAAGAATGAAAGTTTGGCCACTGTCTCGGAATGGGGTGAAAACCCACCGATCCGCTCCATTGTTCATAAGGATTCTAGAATGTCCAATAATGTTGTCAACTTCATCCGTTTGTGTCCTCAACCGCCACGAACGATATTTGGGCTAATTTGAGGTCAAAAGAATGAAAGTTTGGTCACTGTCTGGGAATGGGGTGAAAACCCACCCATCCACACCATTTTTCATGAGGATTCTAGAATCTCCAATAATGTTGTCAAATTCATCTGTTTGTATCCTCAACCGCCACAAACGAGATTTGGGCTAATTTGAGGTCAAAAGAATGAAAGTTTGGTCACTGTCTCGGAATGGGGTGAAAAACAACCTATCCACTCCATTTTTCATGAGGATTCTAGAATGTCCAACAATGTTGTCAAGTTCATCTGTTTGCGTCCTCAAACGCCACGAACGAGATTTGGGCTAATTTGAGGTCAAAAGAATGAAAGTTTCGTCACTGTCTCGGAATGTGATGAAAACCCACATATCCACTTCATTTTTAAAGAGGATTCTAGAATATGCTATAATGTTGTCAAATTCATCTGTTTGGGTCGTGAAGGGCCACAAACAAGATTTGGGCTAATTTGAGGTCAAAAGAATGAAAGTTTGGTCACTGTCTCGGAATGGGGTGAAAACCCACCCATCCACACCATTTTTCATGAGGATTCTAGAATCTCCCATAATGTTGTCAAATTCATCTGTTTGTATCTTCAACCGCCACAAACGAGATTTGGGCTAATTTGAGGTCAAATGAATGAAAGTTTGGTCACTGTCTCGGAATGGGGTGAAAAACAACCTATCCACTCCATTTTTCATGAGGATTCTAGAATGTCCAACAATGTTGTCAAGTTCATCTGTTTGTGTCCTCAACCGCCACGAACGAGATTTGGGCTAATTTGAGGTCAAAAGAATGAAAGTTTTGTCACTGTCTCGGAATGAGCTGAAAACCCACATATCCACTTCATTTTTAATGAGGATTCTAGAATATGCAATAATGTTGTCAAATTCATCTGTTTGGGTCGTGAAGGGCCACAAACAAGATTTGGGCTAATTTGAGGTCAAAAGAATGAAAGTTTGGTCACTGTCTCGGAATGGGGTGAAAACCCACCGATCCACACCATTTTTCATGAGGATTTTAGAATGTCCCATAATGTTGTCAAGTTCATCTGTTTGTGTCCTCAACCACCACGAACGAGATTTGGGCTAATTTCAGGTCAAAAGAATGAAAGTTTGGGCACTGTGTCGGAATGGGGTGAAAACCCACCCATCCACACCATTTTTCATGAGGATTCTAGAATCTCCCATAATGTTGTCAACTTCATCTGTTTGTATCCTCAACCACCACAAACGAGATTTGGGCTAATTTGAGGTCAAAAGAATGAAAGTTTCGTCACTGTCTCGGAATGGGGTGAAAACCCACATATCCACACCATTTTTCATGAGGATTCTAGAATCTCCTATAAAGTTGTCAAATTCATCTGTTTGGGTCGTGAATGGTCACAAACAAGATTTGGGCTAATTAGAGGTCAAAAGAATGAAAGTTTGGTCACTGTCTCGGAATGGGGTGAAAACCCACCTATCCGCTCCATTTTTCATGAGGATTCTAGAATGTCCAATAATGTTGTCAAATTCATCTGTTTGTGTCCTCAACCGCCACGAACGAGATTTAGGCTAATTTGAGGTCAAAAGAATGAAAGTTTGGTCACTATCTCGGAATGGGGTGAAAACCCACCTATCCCCTCCATTTTTCATGAGGATTCTAGAATGTCCAATAATGTTTTCAAATTCATCTGTTTGTGTCCTCAACCGCCACGAACTATATTTGGGCTAATTTGAGGTCAAAAGAATGAAAGTTTGGTCATTTTCTCAGAATGGGGTGAAAACCCACCTATCCACTCCATTTTTAATGAGGATTCAAGAATGTGCAATGATGTTGTCAAATTCTTCTGTTTGGGTCTTGAACGGCCACTATCTAGATTTGGGCTAATTTGAGGTCAAAAGAATAAAAGTTTGGTCACTGTCTCGGAATGGGGTGAAAACTTACCTATCCACTACATTTTTAATGAGGATTCTAGAATATCCAATCATGGTGTGAAATTCATCTGTTGGTGTCTTCAACCGCCACGAACGAGATTTAGTCTAATTTGAGGTCACAAGAATGAAAGTTTGGTCACTCTCTCGGAATGGGGTGAAAACCCACCCATCCACACCATTTTTCATGAGGATTCTAGAATGTCCCATAATGTTGTCAAGTTCATCAGTTTGTGTCCTCAACCGCCATGAACGAGATTTGGGCTAATTTGAGGTCAAAAGAATGAAAGTTTGGTCACTGTCTCAGAATGGGGTGAAAACCCACCTATCCACTCCATTTTTAATGAGGATTCAAGAATGTGCAATGATGTTGTCAAATTCTTCTGTTTGGGTCTGGAACGGCCACTAACAAGATTTGGGCTAATTTGTCGTCAAAAGAATAAAAGTTTGGTCACTGTCTCGGAATGGAGTGAAAACCCACATATCCACTACATTTTTAATGAGGATTCTTGAATATCCAATAATGGTGTGAAATTCATCTGTTGGTGTCTTCAACCGCCACGAACGAGAGTTGGTCTAATTTGAGGTCACAAGAAAGAAAGTTTGGTCACTGTATCGGAATGGGGTGAAAACCCACCTATCCACTACATTTTTAATGAGGATTCTAGAATGTGCAATAATGTTGTCAAATTAATGTGTTTGGGTCGTGAACATCCACAAACAAGATTTGGGCTAATTTGAGGTCAAAAGAATGAAAGTGTTGTCTCTGTCTCAGAATGGGGTGAAACCCACCTATCCACTCCATTTTTCATGAGGATTCTAGAATGTCCAATAATGTTGAGAAATTCATTTGTTTGGGTCTTAAACGGCCACGAACGAGATTTGGGCTAATTTGAGGTCAAATGAATGAAAGTTTGGTCACTGTCTCGGAATGGGGTGAAAAACAACCTATCCACTCCATTTTTCATGAGGATTCTAGAATGTCCAACAATGTTGTCAAGTTCATCTGTTTGTGTCCTCAACCGCCACGAACGAGATTTGGGCTAATTTGAGGTCAAAAGAATGAAAGTTTGGCCACTATCTCGGAATGGGGTGAAAACCCACCTATCAGCTCCATTTTTCATGAAGATACTAGAATGTCCAATAATGTTGTCAACTTCATCTGTTTGTGTCCTCAACCGCCACGAACGATATTTGGGCTAATTTGAGGTCAAAAGAATGAAAGTTTAGTCACTGTCTCGGAATGGGGTGAAAACCCACCCATCCACACCATTTTTCATGAGGATTCTAGAATGTCCAATAATGTTGTCAAATTCATCTGTTTGTATCCTCAACCGCCGCAAACGAGATTTGGGCTAATTTGAGGTCAAAAGAATGAATGTTCTGTCACTGTCTCGGAATGGGGTGAAAAACAACCTATCCACTCCATTTTTCATGAGGATTCTAGAATGTCCAACAATATTGTCAAGTTCATCTGTTTGTGTCCTCAACTGCCAGGAACGAGATTTGGGCTAATTTGAGGTCAAAAGAATGAAAGTTTGGCCACTGTCTCGGAATGGGGTGAAAACCCACCGATCCGCTCCATTGTTCATAAGGATTCTAGAATGTCCAATAATGTTGTCAACTTCATCCGTTTGAGTCCTCAACCACCACGAACGATATTTGAGCTAATTTGAGGTCAAAAGAATGAAAGTTTGGTCACTGTCTGGGAATGGGGTGAAAACCCACCCATCCACACCATTTTTCATGAGGATTCTAGAATCTCCAATAATGTTGTCAAATTCATCTGTTTGTATCCTCAACCGCCACAAACGAGATTTGGGCTAATTTGAGGTCAAAAGAATGAAAGTTTGGTCACTGTCTCGGAATGGGGTGAAAAACAACCTATCCACTCCATTTTTCATGAGGATTCTAGAATGTCCAACAATGTTGTCAAGTTCATCTGTTTGCGTCCTCAAACGCCACGAACGAGATTTGGGCTAATTTGAGGTCAAAAGAATGAAAGTTTCGTCACTGTCTCAGAATGTGCTGAAAACCCACATATCCACTTCATTTTTAAAGAGGATTCTAGAATATGCTATAATGTTGTCAAATTCATCTGTTTGGGTCGTGAAGGGCCACAAACAAGATTTGGGCTAATTTGAGGTCAAAAGAATGAAAGTTTGGTCACTGTCTCGGAATGGGGTGAAAACCCACCCATCCACACCATTTTTCATGAGGATTCTAGAATCTCCCATAATGTTGTCAAATTCATCTGTTTGTATCTTCAACCGCCACAAACGAGATTTGGGCTAATTTGAGGTCAAATGAATGAAAGTTTGGTCACTGTCTCGGAATGGGGTGAAAAACAACCTATCCACTCCATTTTTCATGAGGATTCTAGAATGTCCAACAATGTTGTCAAGTTCATCTGTTTGTGTCCTCAACCGCCACGAACGAGATTTGGGCTAATTTGAGGTCAAAAGAATGAAAGTTTTGTCACTGTCTCGGAATGAGCTGAAAACCCACATATCCACTTCATTTTTAATGAGGATTCTAGAATATGCAATAATGTTGTCAAATTCATCTGTTTGGGTCGTGAAGGGCCACAAACAAGATTTGGGCTAATTTGAGGTCAAAAGAATGAAAGTTTGGTCACTGTCTCGGAATGGGGTGAAAACCCACCGATCCACACCATTTTTCATGAGGATTCTAGAATGTCCCATAATGTTGTCAAGTTCATCTGTTTGTGTCCTCAACCACCACGAACGAGATTTGGGCTAATTTCAGGTCAAAAGAATGAAAGTTTGGGCACTGTGTCGGAATGGGGTGAAAACCCACCCATCCACACCATTTTTCATGAGGATTCTAGAATCTCCCATAATGTTGTCAACTTCATCTGTTTGTATCCTCAACCACCACAAACGAGATTTGGGCTAATTTGAGGTCAAAAGAATGAAAGTTTCGTCACTGTCTCGGAATGGGGTGAAAACCCACATATCCACACCATTTTTCATGAGGATTCTAGAATCTCCTATAAAGTTGTCAAATTCATCTGTTTGGGTCGTGAATGGTCACAAACAAGATTTGGGCTAATTTAGAGGTCAAAAGAATGCAAATGTTTGGTCAATGTCTCGTTGGGTGTCCTCATTCCGCACGAACCGATATTTGGGCTAATTTGATGTGTCAAATGAATGAAAGTTTGGGCACTGTCTCGGAATAGGGTGAAAACCCACCCATCCACACCATTTTTCATGAGGATTCTAGAATGTCCCATAATGTTGTCAAGTTCATCTGTTTGTGTCCTCAACCACCACGAACGAGATTTGGGCTAATTTGAGGTCAAAAGAATGAAAGTTTGGCCACTGTCTCAGAATGGGGTGAAAACCCACCTATCCACTCCATTTTTAATGAGGATTCAAGAATGTGCAATGATGTTGTCAAATTCTTCTGTTTGGGTCTGGAACGGCCACTAACAAGATTTGGGCTAATTTGTCGTCAAAAGAAAAAAAGTTTGGTCACTGTCTCGGAATGGGGTGAAAACCCACCTATCCACTACATTTTTAATGAGGATTCTAGAATATCCAATAATGGTGTGAAATTCATCTGTTGGTGTCTTCAACCGCCACGAACGAGAGTTGGTCTAATTTGAGGTCACAAGAATGAAAGTTTGGTCACTGTATCGGAATGGGGTGAAAACCCACCTATCCACTACATTTTTAATGAGGATTCTAGAATGTGCAATAATGTTGTCAAATTAATGTGTTTGGGTCGTGAACATCCACAAACAAGATTTGGGCTAATTTGAGGTCAAAAGAATGAAAGTGTTGTCTCTGTCTCAGAATGGGGTGAAACCCACCTATCCACTCCATTTTTCATGAGGATTCTAGAATGTCCAATAATGTTGAGAAATTCATTTGTTTGGGTCTTAAACGGCCACGAACGAGATTTGGGCTAATTTGAGGTCAAAAGAATGAAAGTTTCGTCACTGTATCGGAATGGGCTGAAAACCCAACTATCCACTTCATTTTTAATGAGGATTCTAGAATATGCAATAATGTTGTCAAATTCATCTGTTTGGGTCGTGAACGGCCACAAACAAGATTTGGGCTAATTTGAGGTCAAAAGAATGAAAGTTTGGTTACTGTCTCGGAATGGGGTGAAAACCCACCTATCCACTCCATTTTTCATGAGGATTCTAGAATGTCCAACAATGTTGTCAAGTTCATCTGTTTGCGTCCTCAACCGCCACGAACGAGATTTGGGCTAATTTGAGGTCAAAAGAATGAAAGTTTCGTCACTGTCTCGGAATGGGCTGAAAACCCACATATCCACTTCATTTTTAATGAGGATTTTAGAATATGCTATAATGTTGTCAAATTCATCTGTTTGGGTCGTGAAGGGCCACGAACGAGATTTGGGCTAATTTGAGGTCAAAAGAATGAAAGTTTGGTCACTTTCTCGGAATGGGGTGAAAACCCACCTATCCCCTCCATTTTTCATGAGGATTCTAGAATGTCCAATAATGTTTTCAAATTCATCTGTTTGTGTCCTCAACCGCCACGAACGATATTTGGGCTAATTTGAGGTCAAAAGAATGAAAGTTTGGTCACTTTCTCAGAATGGGGTGAAAACCCACCTATCCACTCCATTTTTAATGAGGATTCAAGAATGTGGAATGATGTTGTCAAATTCTTCTGTTTGGGTCTGGAACGGCCACTAACAAGATTTGGGCTAATTTGTCGTCAAAAGAATAAAAGTTTGGTCACTGTATCGGAATGGGGTGAAAACCCACCTATCCACTACATTTTTAATGAGGATTCTAGAATGTGCAATAATGTTGTCAAATTAATGTGTTTGGGTCGTGAACGGCCACAAACAAGATTTGGGCTAATTTGAGGTCAAAAGAATGAAAGTGTTGTCTCTGTCTCAGAATGGGGTGAAACCCACCTATCCACTCCATTTTTCATGAGGATTCTAGAATGTCCAATAATGTTGAGAAATTCATTTGTTTGGGTCTTAAACGGCCACGAACGAGATTTGGGCTAATTTGAGGTCAAAAGAATGAAAGTTTCGTCACTGTATCGGAATGGGCTGAAAACCCAACTATCCACTTCATTTTTAATGAGGATTCTAGAATATGCAATAATGTTGTCAAATTCATCTGTTTGGGTCGTGAACGGCCACAAACAAGATTTGGGCTAATTTGAGGTCAAAAGAATGAAAGTTTGGTTACTGTCTCGGAATGGGGTGAAAACCCACCTATCCACTCCATTTTTCATGAGGATTCTAGAATGTCCAACAATGTTGTCAAGTTCATCTGTTTGCGTCCTCAACCGCCACGAACGAGATTTGGGCTAATTTGAGGTCAAAAGAATGAAAGTTTCGTCACTGTCTCGGAATGGGCTGAAAACCCACATATCCACTTCATTTTTAATGAGGATTTTAGAATATGCTATAATGTTGTCAAATTCATCTGTTTGGGTCGTGAAGGGCCACGAACGAGATTTGGGCTAATTTGAGGTCAAAAGAATGAAAGTTTGGTCACTTTCTCGGAATGGGGTGAAAACCCACCTATCCCCTCCATTTTTCATGAGGATTCTAGAATGTCCAATAAT
The DNA here is from genome assembly GCA_963210345.1 of Inga oerstediana. Classification (NCBI taxonomy): domain Eukaryota; kingdom Viridiplantae; phylum Streptophyta; class Magnoliopsida; order Fabales; family Fabaceae; genus Inga; species Inga oerstediana. The sequence goes on along the minus strand of OY723408.1, from coordinate 36,358,072 downwards.
GTTGTCAAATTCATCTGTTTGTGTCCTCAACCGCCACGAACGATATTTGGGCTAATTTGATGTCAAAAGAATGAAAGTTTGATCACTGTCTCGGAATGGGGTGAAAACCCACCGATCCACTCCATTTTTCATGAGGATTCTAGAATGTCCAATAATGTTGTCAAATTCATCTGTTTGTGTCCTCAACCGCCACGAACGATATTTGGGCTAATTTGATGTCAAAAGAATGAAAGTTTGGCCACTGTCTCGGAATGGGGTTAAAACCCACCGATCCGCTCCATTTTTCATGAGGATTCTAGAATGTCCAATAATGTTGTCAAATTCATCTGTTTGTGTCCTCAACCGCCACGAACGATATTTGGGCTAATTTGAGGTCAAAAGAATGAAAGTTTGGGCACTGTCTCGGAATGGGGTGAAAACCCACCCATCCACACCATTTTTCATGAGGATTCGAGAATGTCCCATAATGTTGTCAAGTTCATCTGTTTGTGTCCTTAACAGCCACGAACGAGATTTGGGCTAATTTGAGGTCAAAAGAATGAAAGTTTGGTCACTGTCTCCGAATGGGGTGAAAATCCACCTATCCACTCCATTTTTCATGAGGATTCTAGAATATCCAATAATGTTGAGAAATTCATATGTTTGGGTCTTAAACGGCCACGAACGATATTTGGGCTAATTTGAGGTCAAAAGAATGAAAGTTTCGTCACTGTCTCGAAATGGGCTGAAAACCCACTTATCCACTTCAATTTTAATGAGGATTCTATAATATGCAACAAATGTTGTCAAATTCATCTGTTTGGGTCGTGAACGGCCACAAACAAGATTTGGGCTTATTTGAGGTCAAAAGAATGAAAGTTTGGTCACTGTCTCGGAATGGGGTGAAAACCCACCTATCCGCTCCATTTTTCATGAGGATTCTAGAATGTCCAATAATGTTGTCAAATTCATCTGTTTGTGTCCTCAACCGCCACGAACGATATTTGGGCTAATTTGAGGTAAAAAGAATGAAAGTTTGGCCACTGTCTCGGAATGGGGTGAAAACCCACCGATCCGCTCCATTTTTCATGAGGATTCAAGAATGTCCAATAATGTTGTCAAATTCATCTGTTTGTGTCCTCAACCGCCACGAACGATATTTGGGCTAATTTGATGTCAAAAGAATGAAAGTTTGGGCACTGTCTCGGAATAGGGTGAAAACCCACCCATCCACACCATTTTTCATGAGGATTCTAGAATGTCCCATAATGTTGTCAAGTTCATCTGTTTGTGTCCTCAACCACCACGAACGAGATTTGGGCTAATTTGAGGTCAAAAGAATGAAAGTTTGGCCACTGTCTCGGAATGGGGTGAAAACCCACCGATCCGCTCCATTTTTCATGAGGATTCTAGAATGTCCAATAATGTTGCCAAATTCATCTGTTTGTGTCCTCAACCGCCACGAACGATATTTGGGCTAATTTGATGTCAAAAGAATGAAAGTTTGGGCACTGTGTCGGAATGGGGTGAAAACCCACCCATCCACACCATTTTGCATAAGGATTCTAGAATGTCCCATAATGGTGTCAAGTTCATCTGTTTGTGTCCTCAACCGCCACGAACGAGATTTGGGCTAATTTGAGGTCAAAAGAATGAAAGTTTGGTCACTGTCTCGGAATGGGGTGAAAACCCACCTATCCGCTCCATTTTTCATGAGGATTCTAGAATGTCCAATAATGTTGTTAAATTCATCTGTTTGTGTCCTCAACCACCACGAACGAGATTTGGGCTAATTTGAGGTCAAAAAAATGAAAGTTTGGGCACTGTCTCGGAATAGGGTGAAAACCCACCTATCCGCTCCTTTTTTCATGAGGATTCTAGAATATCCAATAATGGTGTGAAATTCATCTGTTGGTGTCTTCAACCGCCACGAACGAGATTTGGTCTAATTTGAGGTCACAAGAATGAAAGTTTGGTCACTGTCTCGGAATGGGGTGAAAACCCACCTATCCGCTCCATTTTTCATAAGGATTCTAGAATATCCAATAATGGTGTGAAATTCATCTGTTGGTGTCTTCAACCGCCACGAACGAGATTTGGTCTAATTTGAGGTCACAAGAATGAAAGTTTGGGCACTGTCTCGGAATGGGGTGAAAACCCACCCATCCACACCATTTTTCATGAGGATTCTAGAATGTCCCATAATGTTGTCAAGTTCATCTGTTTGTGTCCTCAACCACCACGAACGAGATTTGGGCTAATTTGAGGTCAAAAGAATGAAAGTTTGGCCACTGTCTCGGAATGGGGTGAAAACCCACCGATCCGCTCCATTTTTCATGAGGATTCTAGAATGTCCAATAATGTTGCCAAATTCATCTCTTTGTGTCCTCAACCGCCACGAACGATATTTGGGCTAATTTGATGTCAAAAGAATGAAAGTTTGGGCACTGTGTCGGAATGGGGTGAAACCCCACCCATCCACACCATTTTTCATAAGGATTCTAGAATGTCCCATAATGGCGTCAAGTTCATCTGTTTGTGTCCTCAACCGCCACGAACGAGATTTGGGCTAATTTGAGGTCAAAAGAATGAAAGTTTGGTCACTGTCTCGGAATGGGGTGAAAACCCACCTATCCACTCCATTTTTCATGAGGATTCTAGAATGTCCAATAATGGGTTTAAATTCATCTGTTTGTGTCCTCAACCACCACGAACGAGATTTGGGCTAATTTGAGGTCAAAAGAATGAAAGTTTGGGCACTGTCTCGGAATAGGGTGAAAACCCACCTATCTGCTCCTTTTTTCATGAGGATTCTAGAATATCCAATAATGGTGTGAAATTCATCTGTTGGTGTCTTCAACCGCCACGAACGAGATTTGGTCTAATTTGAGGTCACAAGAATGAAAGTTTGGGCACTGTCTCGGAATGGGGTGAAAACCCACCCATCCACACCATTTTTCATGAGGATTCTAGAATGTCCCATAATGTTGTCAAGTTCATCTGTTTGTGTCCTCAACCACCACGAACGAGATTTGGGCTAATTTGAGGTCAAAAGAATGAAAGTTTGGCCACTGTCTCGGAATGGGGTGAAAACCCACCGATCCGCTCCATTTTTCATGAGGATTCTAGAATGTCCAATAATGTTGTCAAATTCATCTGTTTGTGTCCTCAACCGCCACGAACGATATTTGGGCTAATTTGATGTCAAAAGAATGAAAGTTTGGGCACTGTGTCGGAATGGGGTGAAACCCCACCCATCCACACCATTTTTCATGGGGATTCTAGAATGTCCCATAATGTTGTCAAGTTCATCTGTTTGTGTCCTCAACCGCCACGAACGAGATTTGGGCTAATTTGAGGTCAAAAGAATGAAAGTTTGGTCACTGTCTCGGAATGGGGTGAAAACCCACCTATCCACTCCATTTTTCATGAGGATTCTAGAATGTCCAATAATGTTGTCAAGTTCATCTGTTTGTGTCCTCAACCACCACGAACGAGATTTGGGCTAATTTGAGGTCAAAAGAATGAAAGTTTGGCCACTGTCTCGGAATGGGGTGAAAACCCACCGATCCGCTCCATTTTTCATGAGGATTCTAGAATGTCCAATAATGTTGCCAAATTCATCTGTTTGTGTCCTCAACCGCCACGAACGATATTTGGGCTAATTTGATGTCAAAAGAATGAAAGTTTGGGCACTGTGTCGGAATGGGGTGAAAACCCACCCATCCACACCATTTTGCATAAGGATTCTAGAATGTCCCATAATGGTGTCAAGTTCATCTGTTTGTGTCCTCAACCGCCACGAACGAGATTTGGGCTAATTTGAGGTCAAAAGAATGAAAGTTTGGTCACTGTCTCGGAATGGGGTGAAAACCCACCTATCCGCTCCATTTTTCATGAGGATTCTAGAATGTCCAATAATGTTGTTAAATTCATCTGTTTGTGTCCTCAACCACCACGAACGAGATTTGGGCTAATTTGAGGTCAAAAAAATGAAAGTTTGGGCACTGTCTCGGAATAGGGTGAAAACCCACCTATCCGCTCCTTTTTTCATGAGGATTCTAGAATATCCAATAATGGTGTGAAATTCATCTGTTGGTGTCTTCAACCGCCACGAACGAGATTTGGGCTAATTTGAGGTCAAAAGAATGAAAGTTTGGCCACTGTCTCGGAATGGGGTGAAAACCCACCGATCCGCTCCATTTTTCATGAGGATTCTAGAATGTCCAATAATGTTGTCAAATTCATCTGTTTGTGTCCTCAACCGCCACGAACGATATTTGGGCTAATTTGATGTCAAAAGAATGAAAGTTTGGGCACTGTGTCGGAATGGGGTGAAACCCCACCCATCCACACCATTTTTCATGGGGATTCTAGAATGTCCCATAATGTTGTCAAGTTCATCTGTTTGTGTCCTCAACCGCCACGAACGAGATTTGGGCTAATTTGAGGTCAAAAGAATGAAAGTTTGGTCACTGTCTCGGAATGGGGTGAAAATCCACCTATCCACTCCATTTTTCATGAGGATTCTAGAATGTCCAATAATGTTGTCAAATTCATCTGTTTGTGTCCTCAACCACCACGAACGAGATTTGGGCTAATTTGAGGTCAAAAGAATGAAAGTTTGGGCACTGTCTCGGAATGGGGTGAAAACCCACCTATCCACTCCATTTTTCATGAGGATTCTAGAATGTCCAATAATGTTGTCAAATTCATCTGTTTGTGTCCTCAACCACCACGAACGAGATTTGGGCTAATTTGAGGTCAAAAGAATGAAAGTTTGGGCACTGTCTCGGAATAGGGTGAAAACCCACCTATCCGCTCCTTTTTTCATGAGGATTCTTGAATATCCAATAATGGTGTGAAATTCATCTGTTGGTGTCTTCAACCGCCACGAACGAGATTTGGTCTAATTTGAGGTCACAAGAATGAAAGTTTGGTCACTCTGTTGGTGTCTTCAACCGCCACGAACGAGATTTGGTCTAATTTGAGGTCACAAGAATGAAAGTTTGGTCACTGTCTCGGAATGGGGTGAAAACCCACCTATCCGCTCCATTTTTCATAAGGATTCTAGAATATCCAATAATGGTGTGAAATTCATCTGTTGGTGTCTTCAACCGCCACGAACGAGATTTGGTCTAATTTGAGGTCACAAGAATGAAAGTTTGGGCACTGTCTCGGAATGGGGTGAAAACCCACCCATCCACACCATTTTTCATGAGGATTCTAGAATGTCCCATAATGTTGTCAAGTTCATCTGTTTGTGTCCTCAACCACCACGAACGAGATTTGGGCTAATTTGAGGTCAAAAGAATGAAAGTTTGGCCACTGTCTCGGAATGGGGTGAAAACCCACCGATCCGCTCCATTTTTCATGAGGATTCTAGAATGTCCAATAATGTTGCCAAATTCATCTCTTTGTGTCCTCAACCGCCACGAACGATATTTGGGCTAATTTGATGTCAAAAGAATGAAAGTTTGGGCACTGTGTCGGAATGGGGTGAAACCCCACCCATCCACACCATTTTTCATAAGGATTCTAGAATGTCCCATAATGGCGTCAAGTTCATCTGTTTGTGTCCTCAACCGCCACGAACGAGATTTGGGCTAATTTGAGGTCAAAAGAATGAAAGTTTGGTCACTGTCTCGGAATGGGGTGAAAACCCACCTATCCACTCCATTTTTCATGAGGATTCTAGAATGTCCAATAATGGGTTTAAATTCATCTGTTTGTGTCCTCAACCACCACGAACGAGATTTGGGCTAATTTGAGGTCAAAAGAATGAAAGTTTGGGCACTGTCTCGGAATAGGGTGAAAACCCACCTATCTGCTCCTTTTTTCATGAGGATTCTAGAATATCCAATAATGGTGTGAAATTCATCTGTTGGTGTCTTCAACCGCCACGAACGAGATTTGGTCTAATTTGAGGTCACAAGAATGAAAGTTTGGGCACTGTCTCGGAATGGGGTGAAAACCCACCCATCCACACCATTTTTCATGAGGATTCTAGAATGTCCCATAATGTTGTCAAGTTCATCTGTTTGTGTCCTCAACCACCACGAACGAGATTTGGGCTAATTTGAGGTCAAAAGAATGAAAGTTTGGCCACTGTCTCAGAATGGGGTGAAAACCCACCGATCCGCTCCATTTTTCATGAGGATTCTAGAATGTCCAATAATGTTGTCAAATTCATCTGTTTGTGTCCTCAACCGCCACGAACGATATTTGGGCTAATTTGATGTCAAAAGAATGAAAGTTTGGGCACTGTGTCGGAATGGGGTGAAACCCCACCCATCCACACCATTTTTCATGGGGATTCTAGAATGTCCCATAATGTTGTCAAGTTCATCTGTTTGTGTCCTCAACCGCCACGAACGAGATTTGGGCTAATTTGAGGTCAAAAGAATGAAAGTTTGGTCACTGTCTCGGAATGGGGTGAAAACCCACCTATCCACTCCATTTTTCATGAGGATTCTAGAATGTCCAATAATGTTGTCAAATTCATCTGTTTGTGTCCTCAACCACCACGAACGAGATTTGGGCTAATTTGAGGTCAAAAGAATGAAAGTTTGGGCACTGTCTCGGAATGGGGTGAAAACCCACCTATCCACTCCATTTTTCATGAGGATTCTAGAATGTCCAATAATGTTGTCAAATTCATCTGTTTGTGTCCTCAACCACCACGAACGAGATTTGGGCTAATTTGAGGTCAAAAGAATGAAAGTTTGGGCACTGTCTCGGAATAGGGTGAAAACCCACCTATCCGCTCCTTTTTTCATGAGGATTCTAGAATATCCAATAATGGTGTGAAATTCATCTGTTGGTGTCTTCAACCGCCACGAACGAGATTTGGTCTAATTTGAGGTCACAAGAATGAAAGTTTGGTCACTGTCTCGGAATGGGGTGAAAACCCACCTATCCGCTCCATTTTTCATAAGGATTCTAGAATATCCAATAATGGTGTGAAATTCATCTGTTGGTGTCTTCAACCGCCACGAACGAGATTTGGTCTAATTTGAGGTCACAAGAATGAAAGTTTGGGCACTGTCTCGGAATGGGGGTGAAAACCCACCCATCCACACCATTTTTCATGAGGATTCTAGAATGTCCCATAATGTTGTCAAGTTCATCTGTTTGTGTCCTCAACCACCACGAACGAGATTTGGGCTAATTTGAGGTCAAAAGAATGAAAGTTTGGCCACTGTCTCGGAATGGGGTGAAAACCCACCGATCCGCTCCATTTTTCATGAGGATTCTAGAATGTCCAATAATGTTGCCAAATTCATCTCTTTGTGTCCTCAACCGCCACGAACGATATTTGGGCTAATTTGATGTCAAAAGAATGAAAGTTTGGGCACTGTGTCGGAATGGGGTGAAATCCCACCCATCCACACCATTTTTCATAAGGATTCTAGAATGTCCCATAATGGTGTCAAGTTCATCTGTTTGTGTCCTCAACCGCCACGAACGAGATTTGGGCTAATTTGAGGTCAAAAGAATGAAAGTTTGGTCACTGTCTCGGAATAGGGTGAAAACCCACCTATCCACTCCATTTTTCATGAGGATTCTAGAATGTCCAATAATGGGTTTAAATTCATCTGTTTGTGTCCTCAACCACCACGAACGAGATTTGGGCTAATTTGAGGTCAAAAGAATGAAAGTTTGGGCACTGTCTCGGAATAGGGTGAAAACCCACCTATCCGCTCCTTTTTTCATGAGGATTCTAGAATATCCAATAATGGTGGGAAATTCATCTGTTGGTGTCTTCAACCGCCACGAACGAGATTTGGTCTAATTTGAGGTCACAAGAATGAAAGTTTGGGCACTGTCTCGGAATGGGGTGAAAACACACCCATCCACACGATTTTTCATGAGGATTCTAGAATGTCCCATAATGTTGTCAAGTTCATCTGTTTGTGTCCTCAACCACCACGAACGAGATTTGGGCTAATTTGAGGTCAAAAGAATGAAAGTTTGGCCACTGTCTCAGAATGGGGTGAAAACCCACCGATCCGCTCCATTTTTCATGAGGATTCTAGAATGTCCAATAATGTTGTCAAATTCATCTGTTTGTGTCCTCAACCGCCACGAACGATATTTGGGCTAATTTGATGTCAAAAGAATGAAAGTTTGGGCACTGTGTCAGAATGGGGTGAAACCCCACCCATCCACACCATTTTTCATGGGGATTCTGGAATGTCCCATAATGTTGTCAAGTTCATCTGTTTGTGTCCTCAACCGCCACGAACGAGATTTGGGCTAATTTGAGGTCAAAAGAATGAAAGTTTGGTCACTGTCTCGGAATAGGGTGAAAACCCACCTATCCACTCCATTTTTCATGAGGATTCTAGAATGTCCAATAATGGGTTTAAATTCATCTGTTTGTTTCCTCAACCACCACGAACGAGATTTGGGCTAATTTGAGGTCAAAAGAATGAAAGTTTGGGCACTGTCTCGGAATAGGGTGAAAACCCACCTATCCGCTCCTTTTTTCATGAGGATTCTAGAATATCCAATAATGGTGGGAAATTCATCTGTTGGTGTCTTCAACCGCCACGAACGAGATTTGGTCTAATTTGAGGTCACAAGAATGAAAGTTTGGGCACTGTCTCGGAATGGGGTGAAAACACACCCATCCACACCATTTTTCATGAGGATTCTAGAATGTCCCATAATGTTGTCAAGTTCATCTGTTTGTGTCCTCAACCACCACGAACGAGATTTGGGCTAATTTGAGGTCAAAAGAATGAAAGTTTGGTCACTGTCTCGGAATGGGGTGAAAACCCACCTATCCCCTCCATTTTTCATGAGGATTCTAGAATGTCCAATAATGGGTTTAAATTCATCTGTTTGTGTCCTCTCAACCACCACGAACGAGATTTGGGCTAATTTGAGCTCAAAAGAATGAAAGTTTGGGCACTGTCTCGGAATAGGGTGAAAACCCACCTATCCGCTCCTTTTTTCATGAGGATTCTAGAATATCCAATAATGGTGTGAAATTCATCTGTTGGTGTCTTCAACCGCCACGAACGAGATTTGGTCTAATTTGAGGTCACAAGAATGAAAGTTTGGGCACTGTCTCGGAATGGGGTGAAAACCCACCCATCCACACCATTTTTCATGAGGATTCTAGAATGTCCCATAATGTTGTCAAGTTCATCTGTTTGTGTCCTCAACCACCACGAACGAGATTTGGGCTAATTTGAGGTCAAAAGAATGAAAGTTTGGCCACTGTCTCAGAATGGGGTGAAAACCCACCGATCCGCTCCATTTTTCATGAGGATTCTAGAATGTCCAATAATGTTGTCAAATTCATCTGTTTGTGTCCTCAACCGCCACGAACGATATTTGGGCTAATTTGATGTCAAAAGAATGAAAGTTTGGGCACTGTGTCGGAATGGGGTGAAACCCCACCCATCCACACCATTTTTCATGGGGATTCTGGAATGTCCCATAATGTTGTCAAGTTCATCTGTTTGTGTCCTCAACCGCCACGAACGAGATTTGGGCTAATTTGAGGTCAAAAGAATGAAAGTTTGTTCACTGTCTCGGAATGGGGTGAAAACCCACCTATCCACTCCATTTTTCATGAGGATTCTAGAATGTCCAATAATGTTGTTAAATTCATCTGTTTGTGTCCTCAACCACCACGAACGAGATTTGGGCTAATTTGAGGTCAAAAGAATGAAAGTTTGGCCACTGTCTCGGAATGGGGTGAAAACCCACCGATCCGCTCCATTTTTCATGAGGATTCTAGAATGTCCAATAATGTTGTCAAATTCATCTATTTGTGTCCTCAACCACCACGAACGAGATTTGGGCTAATTTGAGGTCAAAAGAATGAAAGTTTGGTCACTGTCTCGGAATGGGGTGAAAACCCACCTATCCGCTCCATTTTTCATAAGGATTCTAGAATATCCAATAATGGTGTGAAATTCATCTGTTGGTGTCTTCAACCGCCACGAACGAGATTTGGTCTAATTTGAGGTCACAAGAATGAAAGTTTGGGCACTGTCTCGGAATGGGGTGAAAACCCACCCATCCACACCATTTTTCATGAGGATTCTAGAATGTCCCATAATGTTGTCAAGTTCATCTGTTTGTGTCCTCAACCACCACGAACGAGATTTGGGCTAATTTGAGGTCAAAAAAATGAAAGTTTGGGCACTGTCTCGGAATAGGGTGAAAACCCACCTATCCGCTCCTTTTTTCATGAGGATTCTAGAATATCCAATAATGGTGTGAAATTCATCTGTTGGTGTCTTCAACCGCCACGAACGAGATTTGGTCTAATTTGAGGTCACAAGAATGAAAGTTTGGTCACTGTCTCGGAATGGGGTGAAAACCCACCTATCCGCTCCATTTTTCATAAGGATTCTAGAATATCCAATAATGGTGTGAAATTCATCTGTTGGTGTCTTCAACCGCCACGAACGAGATTTGGTCTAATTTGAGGTCACAAGAATGAAAGTTTGGGCACTGTCTCGGAATGGGGTGAAAACCCACCCATCCACACCATTTTTCATGAGGATTCTAGAATATCCCATAATGTTGTCAAGTTCATCTGTTTGTGTCCTCAACCACCACGAACGAGATTTGGGCTAATTTGAGGTCAAAAGAATGAAAGTTTGGCCACTGTCTCGGAATGGGGTGAAAACCCACCGATCCGCTCCATTTTTCATGAGGATTCTAGAATGTCCAATAATGTTGCCAAATTCATCTCTTTGTGTCCTCAACCGCCACGAACGATATTTGGGCTAATTTGATGTCAGAAGAATGAAAGTTTGGGCACTGTGTCGCAATGGGGTGAAACCCCACCCATCCACACCATTTTTCATGAGGATTCTAGAATGTCCCATAATGGTGTCAAGTTCATCTGTTTGTGTCCTCAACCGCCACGAACGAGATTTGGGCTAATTTGATGTCAAAAGAATGAAAGTTTGGTCACTGTCTCGGAATGGGGTGAAAACCCACCTATCCACTCCATTTTTCATGACGATTCTAGAATATCCAATAAATTATTCAAATTGATCTGTTTGGGTCCTGAACCGCCACATACGCTTTTTGGGCTAATTTGAGGTCAAAAGAATGAAAGTTTGTTCACTGTCTCGGAATGCGGTGAAAAACCACCTATCCAATCCATTTTTCATGAAGATTCTAGAATGTCCAATAATTTTGTCAAATTGATCTGTTTGGGTCCTGAACTGCCACATACGCTTTTTGGGATAATTTGATGTCAAAAGAATGAAAGTTTGGTCACTGTCTCGGAATGGGGTGAAAACCCACCTATCCCCTCAATTTTTAATGAGGATTCTAGAATGTTCAATAATGTTGTCAAATTCATCTGTTTGTGTCCTGAACGGCCACGAACAAGATTTGGGTTAATTTGAGGTCAAAAGAATGAAAGTTTGGTCACTGTCTCGGAATGGGGTGAAAACCCACCGATCCACTCCATTTTTTATGACGATTCTAGAATGTCCAATAATTTTGTCAAAATGATCTGTTTGGGTCCTGAACCGCCACATACGCTTTTTGGGCTAATTTGATGTCAAAAGAATGAAAGTTTGGTCACTGTCTCAAAATGGGGTGAAAACCCACAGATCCACTCCATTTTTCATGACGATTCTAGAATGTCCAATAATTTTGTCAAATTGATCTGTTCGGGTCCTGAACCGCCACATACGCTTTTTGGGCTAATTTGATGTCAAAAGAATGAAAGTTTGGTCACTGTCTCGGAATGGGGTGAAAACCCACTGATCGACTCCATTTTTCATGACGATTCTAGAATGTCCAATAATTTTGTCAAATTGATCTGTTTGGGTCCTGAACCGCCACATACGCTTTTTGGGCTAATTTGAGGTCAAAAAAAATGAAAGTTTGGTCACTGTCTCGGAATAGGGTGAAAACCCACCTATCCACTCCATTTTTAATGAGGATTCTAGAATGTTCAATAATGTTGTAAAAGTCATGTGTTTGGGTCTTGAACGGCCACAAACAACTTTTGGGCTAATTTGAGGTAAAAAGAATGAAAGTTTGTTCACTGTCTCGGAATGCGGTGAAAAACCACCTATCCAATCCATTTTTCATGAAGATTCTAGAATGTCCAATAATTTTGTCAAATTGATCTGTTTGGGTCCTGAACCGCCACATACGCTTTTTGGGATAATTTGATGTCAAAAGAATGAAAGTTTGGTCACTGTCTCGGAATGGGGTGAAAACCCACCTATCCCCTCCATTTTTAATGAGGATTCTAGAATGTTCAATAATGTTGTCAAATTCATCTGTTTGTGTCCTGAACGGCCACGAACAAGATTTGGGTTAATTTGAGGTCAAAAGAATGAAAGTTTGGTCACTATCTCGGAATGGGGTGAAAACCCACCTATCCACTCCATTTTTCATGGCGATTCTAGAATATCCAATAATTTATTCAAATTGATCTATTTGGGTCCTGAAGCGCCACAAACGCTTTTTGGGCTAATTTGATGTCAAAAGAATGAAAGTTTGGTCACTGTCTCGGAATAGGGTGAAAACCCACCTATCCACTCCATTTTTAATGAGGATTCTAGAATGTGCAATAATGTTGTAAAACTCATCTGTTTGGGTCTTGAACGGCCACAAACAACTTTTGGGCTAATTTGAGGTAAAAAGAATGAAAGTTTGTTCACTGTCTCGGAATGCGGTGAAAAACCACCTATCCACTCCATTTTTCATGAAGATTCTAGAATGTCCAATAATTTTGTCAAATTGATCTGTTTGGGTCCTGAACCGCCACATACGCTTTTTGGGCTAATTTGATGTCAAAAGAATGAAAGTTTGGTCACTGTCTCGGAATGGGGTGAAAACCCGCCTATCCCCTCCATTTTTAATGAGGATTCTAGAATGTTCAATAATGTTGTCAAATTCATCTGTTTGTGTCCTGAACGGCCACAAACAAGATTTGGGTTAATTTGAGGTCAAAAGAATGAAAGTTTGGTCACTGTCTCGGAATGGGGTGAAAACCCACCGATCCACTCCATTTTTTATGACGATTCTAGAATGTCCAATAATTTTGTCAAAATGATCTGTTCGGGTCCTGAACCGCCACATGCGCTTTTTGGGCTAATTTGATGTCAAAAGAATGAAAGTTTGGTCACTGTCTCGGAATGGGGTGAAAACCCACTGATCGACTCCATTTTTCATGACGATTCTAGAATGTCCAATAATTTTGTCAAATTGATCTGTTCGGGTCCTGAACCGCCACATACGCTTTTTGGGCTAATTTGATGTCAAAAGAATGAAAGTTTGGTCACTGTCTTCGAATGGGGTGAAAACCCACCTATCCACTCCATTTTTCATTACGATTCTAGAATCTCCAATAATTTTGTCAAATTGATCTGTTTGCGTCCTGAACGGCGACATACGCTTTTTGGGCTAATTTGATGTCAAAAGAATGAAAGTTTCGTCACTCTCTCGGAATGGGGTGAAAACCCACCTATCCACTCCATTTTTCATGACGATTCTAGAGTGTCCAATAATTTTGTCAAAATGATCTGTTTGGGTCCTGAACCGCCACATACGGTTTTGGGGCTAATTTGATGTCAAAAGAATGAAAGTTTGGTCACTATCTCGGAATGGGGTGAAAACCCACCTATCCACTCCATTTTTCATGACGATTCTAGAATATCCAATAATTTATTCAAATTGATCTATTTGGGTCCTGAAGCGCCACAAACGCTTTTTGGGCTAATTTGATGTCAAAAGAATGAAAGTTTGGTCACTGTCTCGGAATAGGGTGAAAACCCACCTATCCACTCCATTTTTAATGAGGATTCTAGAATGTGCAATAATGTTGTAAAACTCATCTGTTTGGGTCTTGAACGGCCACAAACAACTTTTGGGCTAATTTGAGGTAAAAAGAATGAAAGTTTGTTCACTGTCTCGGAATGCGGTGAAAAACCACCTATCCACTCCATTTTTCATGAAGATTCTAGAATGTCCAATAATTTTGTCAAATTGATCTGTTTGGGTCCTGAACCGCCACATACGCTTTTTGGGCTAATTTGATGTCAAAAGAATGAAAGTTTGGTCACTGTCTCGGAATGGGGTGAAAACCCGCCTATCCCCTCCATTTTTAATGAGGATTCTAGAATGTTCAATAATGTTGTCAAATTCATCTGTTTGTGTCCTGAACGGCCACGAACAAGATTTGGGTTAATTTGAGGTCAAAAGAATGAAAGTTTGGTCACTCTCTCGGAATGGGGTCAAAACCCACCTATCCACTCCATTTTTCATGACAATTCTAGAATGTCCAATAATTTTGTCAAAATGATCTTTTTGGGTCCTGAACAGCCACATACGCTTTTTGGGCTAATTTGATGTCAAAAGAATGAAAGTTTGGTCACTGTCTCGGAATGAGGTGAAAACCCACCTATCCACTTCATTTTTCATGACGATTCTAGAATCTCCAATAATTTTGTCAAAATGATCTGTTTGGGTCCTGAACCGCCACGTACGCTTTTTGGGGTAATTTGATGTCAAAAGAATGAAACTTTGGTCACTGTCTCGGAATGGGGTGAAAACCCACCTATCCACTCCATTTATCATGACGATTCTAGAATATCCAATAATTTATTCAAATTGATCTGTTTGGGTCCTGAACCGCCACAAACGCTTTTTGGGCTAATTTGAGGTCAAAAAAGAATGAAAGTTTGGTCACTGTCTCGGAATAGGGTGAAAACCCACCTATCCGCTCCATTTTTAATGAGGATTCTAGAATGTCCAATAATGTTGTAAAACTCATCTATTTGGGTCTTCAACGGCCACAAACAACATTTGGGCTAATTTGAGGTCAAAAGAATGAAAGTTTGTTTACTGTCTCGGAATGCGGTGAAGAACCACCTATCCACTCCATTTTTCATGAAGATTCTAGAATGTCCAATAATTTTGTCAAATTGATCTGTTTTGGTCCTGAACCGCCACATACGCTTTTTGGGCTAATTTGATGTCAAAAGAATGAAAGTTTGGTCACTGTCTCGGAATGGGGTGAAAACCCACCTATCCACTCTATTTTTAATGAGGATTCTAGAATGTTCAATAATGTTGTATAAGTCATTTGTTTGGGTCTTCAACGGCCACAAACAACATTTGGGCTAATTTGAGGTCAAAAGAATGAAAGTTTGTTGACTGTCTCGGAATGCGGTGAAAAACCACCTATCCACTCCATTTTTCATGAAGATTCTAGAATGTCCAATAATTTTGTCAAATTGATCTGTTTGGGTCCTGAACCGCCACAAATGCTTTTTGGGCTAATTTGATGTCAAAAGAATGAAAGTTTGGTCACTGTCTCCGAATGGGGTGAAAACCCACAGATCCACTCCATTTTTCATGACGATTCTAGAATGTCCAATAATTTTGTCAAATTGATCTGTTCGGGTCATGAACCGCCACATACGCTTTTTGGGCTAATTTGACGTCAAAAGAATGAAAGTTTGGTCACTGTCTCGGAATGGGGTGAAAACCCACCGATCCACTCCATTTTTCATGACGATTCTAGAATGTCCAATAATTTTGTCAAAATGATCTGTTCGGGTCCGGAACAGCCACATACGCTTTTTCGGCTAATTTGATGTCAAAAGAATGAAAGTTTGGTCACTGTCTCGGAATGGGGTGAAAACCCACTGATCGACTCCATTTTTCATGACGATTCTAGAATGTCCAATAATTTTGTCAAATTGATCTGTTCGGGTCCTGAACCGCCACATACACTTTTTGGGCTAATTTGATGTCCAAAGGATGAAAGTTTGGTCACTGTCTCCGAATGGGGTGAAAACCCACTGATCGACTCCATTTTTCATGACGATTCTAGAATGTCCAATAATTTTGTCAAATTGATCTGTTCGGGTCCTGAACCGCCACATAAGCTTTTTGGGCTAATTTGAGGTCAAAAGAATGAAAGTTTGGTCACTGTCTCGGAATAGGGTGAAAACCCACCTATCCACTCCATTTTTCATGACGATTCTAGAATATCCAATAATTTATTCAAATTGATCTTTTTGGGTCCTGAACCTCCACAAACGGTTTTTGGGCTAATTTGAGGTCAAAAAAGAATGAAAGTTTGGTCACTGTCTCGGAATAGGGTGAAAACCCACCTATCCACTCCATTTTTAATGAGGATTCTAGAATGTCCAATAATGTTGTAAAACTCATCTGTTTGGGTCTTCAACGGCCACAAACAACATTTGGGCTAATTTGAGGTCAAAAGAATGAAAGTTTGTTTACTGTCTCGGAATGCGGTGAAAAACCACCTATCCACTCCATTTTTCATGAAGATTCTAGAATGTCCAATAATTTTGTCAAATTGATCTGTTTGGGTCCTGAACCGCCACATACGCTTTTTGGGCTAATTTGATGTCAAAAGAATGAAAGTTTGGTCACTGTCTCGGAATAGGGTGAAAACCCACCTATCCACTCTATTTTTAATGAGGATTCTAGAATGTTCAATAATGTTGTAAAAGTCATTTGATTGGGTCTTCAACGGCCACAAACAACATTTGGGCTAATTTGAGGTCAAAAGAATGAAAGTTTGTTTACTGTCTCGGAATGCGGTGAAAAACCACCTATCCACTCCATTTTTCATGAAGATTCTAGAATGTCCAATAATTTTGTCAAATTGATCTGTTTGGGTCCTGAACCGCCACAAATGCTTTTTGGGCTAATTTGATGTCAAAAGAATGAAAGTTTGGTCACTGTCTCCGAATGGGGTGAAAACCCACAGATCCACTCCATTTTTCATGACGATTCTAGAATGTCCAATAATTTTGTCAAATTGATCTGTTCGGGTCCTGAACCGCCACATACGCTTTTTGGGCTAATTTGATGTCAAAAGAATGAAAGTTTGGTCACTGTCTCGGAATGGGGTGAAAACCCACCGATCCACTCCATTTTTCATGACGATTCTAGAATGTCCAATAATTTTGTCAAAATGATCTATTCGGGTCCTGAACAGCCACATACGCTTTTTCGGCTAATTTGATGTCAAAAGAATGAAAGTTTGGTCACTGTCTCGGAATGGGGTGAAAACCCACTGATCGACTCCATTTTTCATGACGATTCTAGAATGTCCAATAATTTTGTCAAATTGATCTGTTCGGGTCCTGAACCGCCACATACACTTTTTGGGCTAATTTGATGTCCAAAGAATGAAAGTTTGGTCACTGTCTCCGAATGGGGTGAAAACCCACTGATCGACTCCATTTTTCATGACGATTCTAGAATGTCCAATAATTTTGTCAAATTGATCTGTTCGGGTCCTGAACCGCCACATAAGCTTTTTGGGCTAATTTGATGTCAAAAGAATGAAAGTTTGGTCACTGTCTCGGAATAGGGTGAAAACCCACCTATCCACTCCATTTTTCATGACGATTCTAGAATATCCAATAATTTATTCAAATTGATCTGTTTGGGTCCTGAACCGAAACAAACGCTTTTTGGGCTAATTTGAGGTCAAAAAAGAATGAAAGTTTGGTCACTGTCTCGGAATAGGGTGAAAACCCACCTATCCACTCCATTTTTAATGAGGATTCTAGAATGTTCAATAATGTTGTAAAAGTCATTTGTTTGGGTCTTCAACGGCCACAAACAACATTTGGGCTAATTTGAGGTCAAAAGAATGAAAGTTTGTTCACTGTCTCGGAATGCGGTGAAAAACCACCTATCCACTCCATTTTTCATGAAGATTCTAGAATGTCCAATAATTATGTCAAATTGATCTGTTTGGGTCCTGAACCGCCACAAACGCTTTTTGGGCTAATTTGATGTCAAAAGAATGAAAGTTTGGTCACTGTCTCGGAATGGGGTGAAAACCCACCTATCCCCTCCATTTTTAATGAGGATTCTAGAATGTTCAATAATGTTGTCAAATTCATCTGTTTGTGTCCTGAACGGCCACGAACAAGATTTGGGTTAATTTGAGGTCAAAAGAATGAAAGTTTGGTCACTGTCTCGGAATGGGGTGAAAACCCACCGATCCACTCCATTTTTCATGACGATTCTAGAATGTCCAATAATTTTGTCAAAATGATCTTTTTGGGTCCTGAACCGCCACATACGCTTTTTGGGCTATTTTGATGTCAAAAGAATGAAAGTTTGGTCACTGTCTCGGAATGGGGTGAAAACCCACCTATCCACTCCATTTTTAATGAGGATTCTAGCATGTGCAATAATGTTGTAAAACTCATCTGTTTGGGTCTTGAACCACAAACAACATTTGGGCTAATTTGAGGTACAAAGAATGAAAGTTTGTTCACTGTCTCGGAATGCGGTGAAAAACCACCTATCCACTCCATTTTTCATGAAGATTCTAGAATGTCCAATAATTTTGTCAAATTGATCTGTTTGTGTCCTGAACCGCCACATACGCTTTTTGGGCTAATTTGATGTTAAAAGAATGAAAGTTTGGTCACTGTCTCGGAATGGGGTGAAAACCCACCTATCCCCACCATTTTTAATGAGGATTCTAGAATGTTCAATAATGTTGTCAAATTCATCTGTTTGTGTCCGGAACGGCCACGAACAAGATTTGGGTTAATTTGAGGTCAAAAGAATGAAAGTTTGGTCACTGTCTCGGAATGGGGTGAAAACCCACCGATCCACTCCATTTTTCATGACGATTCTAGAATGTCCAATAATTTTGTCAAAATGATCTTTTTGGGTCCTGAACCGCCACATACGCTTTTTGGGCTAATTTGATGTCAAAAGAATGAAAGTTTGGTCACTGTCTCGGAATGGGGTGAAAACCCACCTATCCACTCCATTTTTCATGAAGACTCTAGAATGTCCAATAATGTTGTCAAATTCATCTGTTTGGGTCCTGAACGGCCACGAACAAGATTTGGGTTAATTTGAGGTCAAAAGAATGAAAGTTTGGTCACTGTCTCGGAATAGGGTGAAAACCCACCGATCCACTCCATTTTTCATGACGATTCTAGAATGTCCAATAATTTTGTAAAAAATGATCTGTTTGGGTCCTAAACCGCCACATACGCTTTTTGGTCTAATTTGATGTCAAAAGAATGAAAGTTTGGTCACTGTCTCGGAATGGGGTGAAAACCCACCTATCCCCTCAATTTTTAATGAGGATTCTAGAATGTTCAATAATGTTGTCAAATTCATCTGTTTGTGTCCTGAACGGCCACGAACAAGATTTGGGTTAATTTGAGGTCAAAAGAATGAAAGTTTGGTCACTGTCTCGGAATGGGGTGAAAACCCACCGATCCACTCCATTTTTCATGACGATTCTAGAATGTCCAATAATTTTGTCAAAATTATCTGTTCGGGTCCTGAACAGCCACATACGCTTTTTGGGCTAATTTGATGTCAAAAGAATGAAAGTTTGGTCACTGTCTCGGAATGGGGTGAAAACCCACCGATCCACTCCATTTTTCATGACGATTCTAGAATGTCCAATAATTTTGTCAAAATGATCTCTTTGGGTCCTGAACCGCCACATACGCTTTATGGGCTAATTTGATGTCAAAAGAATGAAAGTTTGGTCACTGTCTCGGAATGGGGTGAAAACCCACCGATCCACTCCATTTTTCATGACGATTCTAGAATGTCCAATAATTTTGTCAAAATGATCTCTTTGGGTCCTGAACCGCCACATACGCTTTTTGGGCTAATTTGATGTCAAAAGAATGAAAGTTTGGTCACTGTCTCGGAATGGGGTGAAAACCCACCGATCCACTCCATTTTTCATGACGATTCTAGAATGTCCAATAATTTTGTCAAAATGATCTTTTTAGGTCCTGAACCGCCACATACGCTTTTTGGGCTAATTTGATGTCAAAAGAATGAAAGTTTGGTCACTGTCTCGGAATGGGGTGAAAACCCACCTATCCACTCCATTTTTCATGAAGACTCTAGAATGTCCATTAATGTTGTCAAATTCATCTGTTTGGGTCCTGAACGGCCACGAACAAGATTTGGGTTAATTTGAGGTCAAAAGAATGAAAGTTTGGTCACTGTCTCGGAATGGGGTGAAAACCCACCGATCCACTCCATTTTTCATGACGATTCTAGAATGTCCAATAATTTTGTAAAAAATGATCTGTTTGGGTCCTACACCGCCACATACGCTTTTTGGTCTAATTTGATGTCAAAAGAATGAAAGTTTGGTCACTGTCTCGGAATGGGGTGAAAACCCACCTATCCCCTCAATTTTTAATGAGGATTCTAGAATGTTCAATAATGTTGTCAAATTCATCTGTTTGTGTCCTGAACGGCCACGAACAAGATTTGAGTTAATTTGAGGTCAAAAGAATGAAAGTTTGGTCACTGTCTCGGAATGGGGTGAAAACCCACCGATCCACTCCATTTTTCATGACGATTCTAGAATGTCCAATAATTTTGTCAAAATTATCTGTTCGGGTCCTGAACAGCCACATACGCTTTTTGGGCTAATTTGATGTCAAAAGAATGAAAGTTTGGTCACTGTCTCGGAATGGGGTGAAAACCCACCGATCCACTCCATTTTTCATGACGATTCTAGAATGTCCAATAATTTTGTCAAAATGATCTCTTTGGGTCCTGAACCGCCATATACGCTTTTTGGGCTAATTTGATGTCAAAAGAATGAAAGTTTGGTCACTGTCTCGGAATGGGGTGAAAACCCACCGATCCACTCCATTTTTCATGACGATTCTAGAATGTCCAATAATTTTGTCAAAATGATCTTTTTAGGTCCTGAACCGCCACATACGCTTTTTGGGCTAATTTGATGTCAAAAGAATGAAAGTTTGGTCACTGTCTCGGAATGGGGTGAAAACCCACCTATCCACTCCATTTTTCATGAAGACTCTAGAATGTCCAATAATGTTGTCAAATTCATCTGTTTGGGTCCTGAATGGCCACGAACAAGATTTGGGCTAATTTGAGGTCAAAAAAGAATGAAAGTTTGGTCACTGTCTCGGAATGGGGTGAAAACCCACCGATCCACTCCATTTTTCATGACGATTCTAGAATGTCCAATAATTTTGTCAAAATGATCTTTTTGGGTCTTGAACCGCCACATACGCTTTTTGGGCTAATTTGATGTCAAAAGAATGAAAGTTTGGTCACTGTCTCGGAATGGGGTGAAAACCCACCTATCCCCTCCATTTTTAATGAGGATTCTAGAATGTTCAATAATGTTGTCAAATTCATCTGTTTGTGTCCTGAACGGCCACGAACAAGATTTGGGGTAATTTGAGGTCAAAAGAATGAAAGTTTGGTCACTGTCTCGGAATGGGGTGAAAACCCACCGATCCACTCCATTTTTCATGACGATTCTAGAATGTCCAATAATTTTGTCAAAATGATCTTTTTGTGTCCTGAACCGCCACATACGCTTTTTGGGCTAATTTGATGTCAAAAGAATGAAAGTTTGGTCACTGTCTCGGAATGGGGTGAAAACCCACCTATCCACTCCATTTTTCATGAAGACTCTAGAATGTCCATTAATGTTGTCAAATTCATCTGTTTGGGTCCTGAACGGCCACAAACAAGATTTGGGTTAATTTGAGGTCAAAAGAATGAAAGTTTGGTCACTGTCTCGGAATGGGGTGAAAACCCACCGATCCACTCCATTTTTCATGACGATTCTAGAATGTCCAATAATTTTGTAAAAAATGATCTGTTTGGGTCCTAAACCGCCACATACGCTTTTTTGTCTAATTTGATGTCAAAAGAATGAAAGTTTGGTCACTGTCTCGGAATGGGGTGAAAACCCACCTATCCCCTCAATTTTTAATGAGGATTCTAGAATGTTCAATAATGTTGTCAAATTCATCTGTTTGTGTCCTGAACGGCCACGAACAAGATTTGGGTTAATTTGAGGTCAAAAAAATGAAAGTTTGGTCACTGTCTCGGAATGGGGTGAAAACCCACCGATCCACTCCATTTTTCATGACGATTCTAGAATGTCCAATAATTTTGTAAAAAATGATCTGTTTGGGTCCTACACCGCCACATACGCTTTTTGGTCTAATTTGATGTCAAAAGAATGAAAGTTTGGTCACTGTCTCGGAATGGGGTGAAAACCCACCTATCCCCTCAATTTTTAATGAGGATTCTAGAATGTTCAATAATGTTGTCAAATTCATCTGTTTGTGTCCTGAACGGCCACGAACAAGATTTGGGTTAATTTGAGGTCAAAAGAATGAAAGTTTGGTCACTGTCTCGGAATGGGGTGAAAACCCACCGATCCACTCCATTTTTCATGACGATTCTAGAATGTCCAATAATTTTGTCAAAATTATCTGTTCGGGTCCTGAACAGCCACATACGCTTTTTGGGCTAATTTGAGTCAAAAGAATGAAAGTTTGGTCACTGTCTCGGAATGGGGTGAAAACCCACCGATCCACTCCATTTTTCATGACGATTCTAGAATGTCCAATAATTTTGTCAAAATGATCTCTTTGGGTCCTGAACCGCCACATACGCTTTTTGGGCTAATTTGATGTCAAAAGAATGAAAGTTTGGTCACTGTCTCGGAATGGGGTGAAAACCCACCGATCCACTCCATTTTTCATGACGATTCTAGAATGTCCAATAATTTTGTCAAAATGATCTTTTTAGGTCCTGAACCGCCACATACGCTTTTTGGGCTAATTTGATGTCAAAAGAATGAAAGTTTGGTCACTGTCTCGGAATGGGGTGAAAACCCACCTATCCACTCCATTTTTCATGAAGACTCTAGAATGTCCAATAATGTTGTCAAATTCATCTGTTTGTGTCCTGAACGGCCACGAACAAGATTTGGGTTAATTTGAGGTCAAAAGAATGAAAGTTTGGTCACTGTCTCGGAATGGGGTGAAAACCCACCGATCCACTCCATTTTTCATGACGATTCTAGAATGTCCAATAATTTTGTCAAAATGATCTTTTTAGGTCCTGAACCGCCACATACGCTTTTTGGGCTAATTTGATGTCAAAAGAATGAAAGTTTGGTCACTGTCTCGGAATGGGGTGAAAACCCACCTATCCACTCCATTTTTCATGAAGACTCTAGAATGTCCAATAATGTTGTCAAATTCATCTGTTTGGGTCCTGAATGGCCACGAACAAGATTTGGGCTAATTTGAGGTCAAAAAAGAATGAAAGTTTGGTCACTGTCTCGGAATGGGGTGAAAACCCACCGATCCACTCCATTTTTCATGACGATTCTAGAATGTCCAATAATTTTGTCAAAATGATCTTTTTGGGTCTTGAACCGCCACATACGCTTTTTGGGCTAATTTGATGTCAAAAGAATGAAAGTTTGGTCACTGTCTCGGAATGGGGTGAAAACCCACCTATCCCCTCCATTTTTAATGAGGAGTCTAGAATGTTCAATAATGTTGTCAAATTCATCTGTTTGTGTCCTGAACGGCCACGAACAAGATTTGGGGTAATTTGAGGTCAAAAGAATGAAAGTTTGGTCACTGTCTCGGAATGGGGTGAAAACCCACCGATCCACTCCATTTTTCATGACGATTCTAGAATGTCCAATAATTTTGTCAAAATGATCTTTTTGGGTCCTGAACCGCCATATACGCTTTTTGGGCTAATTGATGTCAAAAGAATGAAAGTTTGGTCACTGTCTCGGAATGGGGTGAAAACCCACCTATCCACTCCATTTTTCATGAAGACTCTAGAATGTCCATTAATGTTGTCAAATTCATCTTTTTGGGTCCTGAACGGCCACGAACAAGATTTGGGTTAATTTGAGGTCAAAAGAATGAAAGTTTGGTCACTGTCTCGGAATGGGCTGAAAACCCACCGATCCACTCCATTTTTCATGACATTCTAGAATGTCCAATAATTTTGTAAAAAATGATCTGTTTGGGTCCTAAACCGCCACATACGCTTTTTTGTCTAATTTGATGTCAAAAGAACGAAAGTTTGGTCACTGTCTCGGAATGGGGTGAAAACCCACCTATCCCCTCAATTTTTAATGAGGATTCTAGAATGTTCAATAATGTTGTCAAATTCATCTGTTTGTGTCCTGAACGGCCACGAACAAGATTTGGGTTAATTTGAGGTCAAAAGAATGAAAGTTTGGTCACTGTCTCGGAATGGGGTGAAAACCCACCGATCCACTCCATTTTTCATGACGATTCTAGAATGTCCAATAATTTTGTCAAAATTATCTGTTCGGGTCCTGAACAGCCACATACGCTTTTTGGGCTAATTTGATGTCAAAAGAATGAAAGTTTGGTCACTGTCTCGGAATGGGGTGAAAACCCACCGATCCACTCCATTTTTCATGACGATTCTAGAATGTCCAATAATTTTGTCAAAATGATCTCTTTGGGTCCTGAACCGCCACATACGCTTTTTGGGCTAATTGGATGTCAAAAGAATGAAAGTTTGGTCACTCTCTCGGAATGGGGTGAAAACCCACCTATCCACTCCATTTTTCATGACGATTCTAGAATATCCAATAATTTATTCAAATTGATCTCTTTGGGTCCTGAACCGCCACAAACGGTTTTTGGGCTAATTTGAGGTCAAAAAAGAATGAAAGTTTGGTCACTGTCTCGGAATAGGGTGAAAACCCACCTATCCACTCCATTTTTAATGAGGATTCTAGAATGTGCAATAATGTTGTAAAACTCATCTGTTTGGGTCTTGAACCACAAACAACATTTGGGCTAATTTGAGGTAAAAAGAATGAAAGTTTGTTCACTGTCTCGGAATGCGGTAAAAAACCACCTATCCACTCCATTTTTCATGAAGATTCTAGAATGTCCAATAATTTTGTCAAATTGATCTGTTTGGGTCCTGAACCGCCACATACGATTTTTGGGCTAATTTGATGTCAAAAGAATGAAAGTTTGGTCACTGTCTCGGAATGGGGTGAAAACCCACCTATCCCCTCCATTTTTAATGAGGATTCTAGAATGTTCAATAACGTTGTCAAATTCATCTGTTTGTGTCCTGAACGGCCACGAACAAGATTTGGGTTAATTTGAGGTCAAAAGAATGAAAGTTTGGTCACTCTCGGAATGGGGTGAAAACCCACCTATCCACTCCATTTTTCATGACGATTCTAGTATGTCCAATAATTTTGTCAAATTGATCTGTTCGGGTCCTGAACCGCCACATACGAATTTTGGCCTAATTTGATGTCAAAAGAATGAAAGTTTGGTAACTGTCTCGGAATGGGGTGAAAACCCACCTATCCACTCCATTTTTCATGACGATTCTAGAATATCCAATAATTTTTTCAAATTGATCTTTTTGGGTCCTGAACCGCCACAAACGGTTTTTGGGCTAATTTGAGGTAAAAAAGGAATGAAAGTTTGGTAACTGTCTCGGAATAGGGTGAAAACCCACCTATCCACTCCATTTTTAATGAGGATTCAAGAATGTTCAATAATGTTGTAAAAGTCATTTGTTTGGGTCTTGAACGGCCACAAAGAACATTTGGGCTAATTTGAGGTCAAAAGAATGAAAGTTTGTTCACTGTCTCGGAATGCGGTCAAAAACCACCTATCCACTCCATTTTTCATAAAGATTCTAGAATGTCCAATAATTTGGTCAAATTGATCTGTTTGGGTCCTGAACCGCCACATACGCTTTTTGGGCTAATTTGATGTCAAAAGAATGAAAGTTTGGTCACTGTCTCGGAATGGGGTGAAAACCCACCGATCCACTCCATTTTTAATGAGGATTCTAGAATGTTCAATAATGTTGTCAAATACATCTGTTTGTGTCCTGAACGGCCACGAACAAAATTTGGGTTAATTTGAGGTCAAAAGAATGAAAGTTTGGTCACTGTCTCGGAATGGGGTGAAAACCCACCGATCTACTCCATTTTTCATGACGATTCTAGAATGTCCAATAATTTTGTCAAATTGATCTGTTGGGGTCCTGAACCGCCACATACGCTTTTGGGGCTAATTTGATGTCAAAAGAATGAAAGTTTGGTCACTGTCTCGGAATGGGGTGAAAACCCACCTATCCACTCCATTTTTCATGACGATTCTAGAATGTCCAATAATTTTGTCAAAATGATCTGTTTGGGTCCTGAACCGTCACATACGCTTTTCGGGCTAATTTGATGTCAAAAGAATGAAAGTTTGGTCACTGTCTCGGAATGGGGTGAAAACCCACTGATCGACTCCATTTTTCGTGACGATTCTAGAATGTCCAATAATTTTGTCAAATTGATCTGTTCGGGTCCTGAACCGCCAGGTACGCTTTTTGGGCTAATTTAATGTCAAAAGAATGAAAGTTTGGTCACTGTCTCGGAATGGGGTGAAAACCCACCTATCCACTCCATTTTTCATGACGATTCTAGAATATCCAATAATTTATTCAAATTGATCTGTTTGGGTCCTGAACCGCCACATACGCTTTTTGGGCGAATTTGAGGTCAAAAGAATGAAAGTTTGTTCACTGTCTCGGAATGCGTTGAAAAACCACCTATCCACTGCATTTTTCATGAAGATTCTAGAATGTCCAATAATTTTGGCAAATTGATCGGTTTGGGTCCTGAACCGCCACATACGCTTTTTGGGCTAATTTGATGTCAAAAGAATGAAAGTTTGGTCACTATCTCGAAATTGGGTGCAAACCCACCTATCCACTCCATTTTTAATGAGGATTCTAGAATGTTGAATAATATTGTCAAATTCAACTGTTTGTGTCCTGAACGGCCACGAACAAGATTTGGGGTAATTTGAGGTCAAAAGAATGAAAGTTTTGTCACTGTCTTGGAATGGGGTGAAAACCCACCTATCCACTCCATTTTTCATGACGATTCTTGAATGTCCAATAATTTTGTCAAATTGATCTGTTCGGGTCCTGAACCGCCACGTACGCTTTTTGGGCTAATTTGATGTCAAAAGAATGAAAGTTTGGCCACTGTCTCGGAATGGGATGAAAACCCACCTATCCACTCCATTTTTCATGACGATTCTAGAATATCCAATATTTTTTTCAAATTGATCTGTCTGGGTCCTGAACCGCCACAAACGCTTTTAGGGCTAATTTTAGGTCAAAAAAGAATGAAAGTTTGGTCACTGTCTCGGAATAGGGTGAAAACCCACCTATCCACTCCATTTTTAATGAGGATTCTAGAATGTTCAATAATGTTGTAAAAGTCATTTGTTTGGGTCTTAAACGGCCACAAACAACATTTGGGCTAATTTGAGGTCAGAAGAATGAAAGTTTGTTCACTGTCTCGGAATGCGGTGAAAAACCACCTATCCACTCCATTTTTCATGAAGATTCTAGAATGTCCAATAATTTTGTCAAATTGATCTGTTTGGCTCCTGAACCGCCACATACGCTTTTTGGGCTAATGTGAAGTCAAAAGAATGAAAGTTTGGTCACTGTCTCGGAATGGGGTGAAAACCCACCTATCCACTCCATTTTTCATGACGACTCTAGAATGCCCAATAATTTTGTGAAATTGATCTGTTTGGGTCCTGAACCGCCACATACGCTTTTTGGGCTAATGTGAAGTCAAAAGAATGAAAGTTTGGTCACTGTCTCGGAATGGGGTGAAAACCCACTGATCGACTCCATTTTTCATGACGATTCTAGAATATCCAATAATTTATTCAAATTGATCTGTTTGCGTCCTGAACCTCCAGATATGCTTTTTGGGCGAATTTGAGGTCAAAAGAATGAAAGTTTGTTCACTTCTCGGAATGCGGTGAAAAACCACCTATCCACTGCATTTTTCATGAAGATTCTAGAATGTCCAATAATTTTGTAAAATTGATCGGTTTGGGTCCTGAACCGCCACATACGCTTTTTGGACTAATTTGATGTCAAAAGAATGAAAGTTTGGTCACTGTCTCGGAATGGGGTGAAAACCCACCTATCCCCTCCATTTTTAATGAGGATTCTAGAATGTTGAATAATGTTGTCAAATTCATCTGTTTGTGTCCCTCGGCCACGAACAAGATTTGGGTTAATTTGAGGTCAAAAGATTGAAAGTTTTGTCACTGTCTCAGAATGGGGTGAAAACCCACCTATCCACTCCATTTTTAATGACGATTCTAGAATGTCCAATAATTTTTTCAAATTGATCTGTTTGGGTCCTGAACCGCCACATACGCTTTTCGGGCTAATTTGATGTCAAAAGAATGAAAGTTTGGTCACTGTCTCGGAATGGGGTGAAAACCCACTGATCGACTCCATTTTTCATGACGATTCTAGAATGTCCAATAATTTTGTCAAATTGATCTGTTCGGGTCCTGAACCGCCACATACGCTTTTTGGTCTAATTTGATGTCAAAAGAATGAAAGTTTGGTCACTGTCTCCGACTGGGGTGAAAACCCACCTATCGACTCCATTTTTCTTGAGGACTTTAGAATGTCAATTAATGTTGTCAAATTCATCTGTTTGGATCTTGAAAGGCCACAAACAAAATTTGGGCTCATTTTAGGTCAAAAGACTGATACTTTGGTCACTGTCTCGGAATGTGGGGAAAACCCACCTGTCCACTCCATTTTTCATGAGGATTCTAGAATGTCCAATAATGTTGTCAAATTCATCTGTTTTTGTGTCCTCAACCGCCACGAACGAGATTGGGCTAATTTGAGGTCAAAAGAATGAAAGTTTGGTCACTCTCTCGGAATGCGGTGAAAACCCACTTATCCACTCCATCTTTCATGAGGATTCTAGAATATTCAATAATGTTGTCAAATTCATCTGTTTGTGTCCTCAACCGCCACGAACAAAATTTGGGTTAATTTGAGGTCAAAAGAATGAAAGTTTGGTCACTGTCTCGGAATGGGGTGAAAACCCACCGATCTACTCCATTTTTCATGACGATTCTAGAATGTCCAATAATTTTGTCAAATTGATCTGTTGGGGTCCTGAACCGCCACATACGCTTTTGGGGCTAATTTGATGTCAAAAGAATGAAAGTTTGGTCACTGTCTCGGAATGGGGTGAAAACCCACCTATCCACTCCATTTTTCATGACGATTCTAGAATGTCCAATAATTTTGTCAAAATGATCTGTTTGGGTCCTGAACCGTCACATACGCTTTTCGGGCTAATTTGATGTCAAAAGAATGAAAGTTTGGTCACTGTCTCGGAATGGGGTGAAAACCCACTGATCGACTCCATTTTTCGTGACGATTCTAGAATGTCCAATAATTTTGTCAAATTGATCTGTTCGGGTCCTGAACCGCCAGGTACGCTTTTTGGGCTAATTTAATGTCAAAAGAATGAAAGTTTGGTCACTGTCTCGGAATGGGGTGAAAACCCACCTATCCACTCCATTTTTCATGACGATTCTAGAATATCCAATAATTTATTCAAATTGATCTGTTTGGGTCCTGAACCGCCACATACGCTTTTTGGGCGAATTTGAGGTCAAAAGAATGAAAGTTTGTTCACTGTCTCGGAATGCGTTGAAAAACCACCTATCCACTGCATTTTTCATGAAGATTCTAGAATGTCCAATAATTTTGGCAAATTGATCGGTTTGGGTCCTGAACCGCCACATACGCTTTTTGGGCTAATTTGATGTCAAAAGAATGAAAGTTTGGTCACTATCTCGAAATTGGGTGCAAACCCACCTATCCACTCCATTTTTAATGAGGATTCTAGAATGTTGAATAATATTGTCAAATTCAACTGTTTGTGTCCTGAACGGCCACGAACAAGATTTGGGGTAATTTGAGGTCAAAAGAATGAAAGTTTTGTCACTGTCTGGGAATGGGGTGAAAACCCACCTATCCACTCCATTTTTCATGACGATTCTTGAATGTCCAATAATTTTGTCAAATTGATCTGTTCGGGTCCTGAACCGCCACGTACGCTTTTTGGGCTAATTTGATGTCAAAAGAATGAAAGTTTGGTCACTGTCTCGGAATGGGATGAAAACCCACCTATCCACTCCATTTTTCATGACGATTCTAGAATATCCAATATTTTTTTCAAATTGATCTGTCTGGGTCCTGAACCGCCACAAACGCTTTTAGGGCTAATTTTAGGTCAAAAAAGAATGAAAGTTTGGTCACTGTCTCGGAATAGGGTGAAAACCCACCTATCCACTCCATTTTTAATGAGGA
Organism: Inga oerstediana; assembly: GCA_963210345.1. Lineage (NCBI taxonomy): Eukaryota > Viridiplantae > Streptophyta > Magnoliopsida > Fabales > Fabaceae > Inga > Inga oerstediana. Next base: position 36,328,051 of record OY723408.1, on the reverse strand, counting down.
TTCTAGAATGTTCAATAATGTTGTAAAAGTCATTTGTTTGGGTCTTAAACGGCCACAAACAACATTTGGGCTAATTTGAGGTCAGAAGAATGAAAGTTTGTTCACTGTCTCAGAATGCGGTGAAAAACCACCTATCCACTCCATTTTTCATGAAGATTCTAGAATGTCCAATAATTTTGTCAAATTGATCTGTTTGGCTCCTGAACCGCCACATACGCTTTTTGGGCTAATTTGATGTCAAAAGAATGAAAGTTTGGTCACTGTCACAGAATGGGGTGAAAACCCACCTATCCTCTCTATTTTTAATGAGGATTCTAGAATGTTCAATAATGTTGTCAAATTCATCAGTTTGTGTCCTGAACGGCCACGAACAAGATTTGGGTTAATTTGAGGTCAAAAGAAAGAAAGTTTGGTCACTGTCTCGGAATGTGGTGAAAACCCACCTATCCACTCCATTTTTCATGACGACTCTAGAATGCCCAATAATTTTGTGAAATTGATCTGTTTGGGTCCTGAACCGCCACATACGCTTTTTGGGCTAATGTGAAGTCAAAAGAATGAAAGTTTGGTCACTGTCTCGGAATGGGGTGAAAACCCACTGATCGACTCCATTTTTCATGACGATTCTAGAATATCCAATAATTTATTCAAATTGATCTGTTTGCGTCCTGAACCTCCAGATACGCTTTTTGGGCGAATTTGAGGTCAAAAGAATGAAAGTTTGTTCACTTCTCGGAATGCGGTGAAAAACCACCTATCCACTGCATTTTTCATGAAGATTCTAGAATGTCCAATAATTTTGTAAAATTGATCGGTTTGGGTCCTGAACCGCCACATACGCTTTTTGGACTAATTTGATGTCAAAAGAATGAAAGTTTGGTCACTGTCTCGGAATGGGGTGAAAACCCACCTATCCCCTCCATTTTTAATGAGGATTCTAGAATGTTGAATAATGTTGTAAAATTCATCTGTTTGTGTCCCTCGGCCACGAACAAGATTTGGGTTAATTTGAGGTCAAAAGATTGAAAGTTTTGTCACTGTCTCAGAATGGGGTGAAAACCCACCTATCCACTCCATTTTTAATGACGATTCTAGAATGTCCAATAATTTTTTCAAATTGATCTGTTTGGGTCCTGAACCGCCACATACGCTTTTCGGGCTAATTTGATGTCAAAAGAATGAAAGTTTGGTCACTGTCTCGGAATGGGGTGAAAACCCACTGATCGACTCCATTTTTCATGACGATTCTAGAATGTCCAATAATTTTGTCAAATTGATCTGTTCGGGTCCTGAACCGCCACATACGCTTTTTGGTCTAATTTGATGTCAAAAGAATGAAAGTTTGGTCACTGTCTCCGACTGGGGTGAAAACCCACCTATCGACTCCATTTTTCTTGAGGACTTTAGAATGTCAATTAATGTTGTCAAATTCATCTGTTTGGATCTTGAAAGGCCACAAACAAAATTTGGGCTCATTTTAGGTCAAAAGACTGATACTTTGGTCACTGTCTCGGAATGTGGGGAAAACCCACCTGTCCACTCCATTTTTCATGAGGATTCTAGAATGTCCAATAATGTTGTCAAATTCATCTGTTTTTGTGTCCTCAACCGCCACGAACGAGATTGGGCTAATTTGAGGTCAAAAGAATGAAAGTTTGGTCACTCTCTCGGAATGCGGTGAAAACCCACTTATCCACTCCATCTTTCATGAGGATTCTAGAATATTCAATAATGTTGTCAAATTCATCTGTTTGTGTCCTCAACCGCCACGAACGAGATTTGGGCTAATTTGAGGTCAAAAGAATGAAAGTTTGGTCACTGACTCGGAATGGGGTGAAAACCCACCTCTCAACTCCATTTTTTGTGAGGATTCTAGAATGTTCAATAATGTTGGCAAATTCATCTGTTTGGGTCTTAAATGGCCACAAACGAGATTTGGGCTAATTTGAGGTCTAAAGAATGAAAGTTTGGTCACTGTCTTAGAATGGGGTGAAAACCCCCCATCCACTCAATTTTTCATGAGGATTCTAGAATGTCCAATAATGTTGTCAAATTCATCTGTTTGTGTCCTCACCCGCCACGAACGAGATTTGGGCTAATTTGAGGTCAAAAAATAATGAAAGTTTGGTCACTGACTCGGAATGGGGTGAAAACCCACCGATGCACTCCATTTTTCATGACGATTCTAGAATGTCCAATAATGTTGTCAAATTCTTCTGTTTGGGTCTTGAATGGCCACTACCAAAATTTAGGCTAATTTGAGGTCAAAAGAATGAAAGTTTGGTCACTGTCTCGGAATGGGGTGAAAACCCACCCATCCACTCCACTTTTTATGAGGATTCTAGAATATGCAATAATGTTGTCAAATTCATCTGTTTGTGTCCTCAACCGCCACAAACGAGATTTGGGCTAATTTGAGGTCAAAAGAATGAGAGTTTGGTCACTATCTCTGAATGGGGTGAAAACCCACCTATCCACTCCATTTTTGAATAGGATTGTAGGATGTCCAATAATGTGTTCAAATTTACTGTTTGGGTCCTGAACAGCCACGAACAAGATTTGGGCTAATTTGAGGTCAAAAGAATGAAAGTTTGGTCACTGTCTCGGAATGGGGTGAAAACCCACCGATCGACTTCATTTTTCATGAGGATATTAGAATGTCCAATAAAATTGTCAAATTCATCTGTTTGGGTCTTGGACGGCCACAAACAAAATTTGGGCATATTTGAGGTCAAAAGAATGAAAGTTTGGTTACTGTGTCAGAATGGGGTGAAAACCCACCTATCCACTACATTTTTCATGAGGATTCTAGAATGTCCAATAATGTTGTCAACTTCATCTGTTTGTGTGCTCAACAGCCACGAACGAGATTCGGGCTAATTTGAGGTAAAAAAAGAATGAAAGTTTGGTCACTGTCTCCGAATGGGGTGAAAACCCACCTATCTACTCCATTTTTAATGAGGATACTAGAATGTGAGATAATGTTGTCAAATTCATCTGTTTGGGTCGTGACGGCCACGAACCATATTTGCGCTAATTTTAGGTCAAAAAAGAATGAAAGTTTGGTCACTATCTTTGAATGGGGTGAAAACCCACCTATCCACTCCATTTTTCATGAGGATTCCATAATGTCAAAAAATGTTGTCAAATTCATATGTTTGTGTCCTCAACCGCCACGAACGAGATTTGGGATAACTTGAGGTCAAAAGAATGAAAGTTTGGTCACTGTCTCAGAATGCGGTGAAAACCCACCTATCAACTCCATTTTCCATGAGGATTCTATAATGTCAAATAATGTTGTCAAATTCATCTGTTTGTGTCCTCAACCGCCACGAACGAGATTTGGGCAAATTTGAGGTCAAAAGAATGAAAGTTTGGTCACTGTCTCTGAATGGGGTGAAAACCCACCTATCCACTCCATTTTTCATGACGATTCTAGAATGTCCAATAATTTATTCAAATTGATCTGTTTGGGTCCTGAACCGCCACATACGCTTTTTGGTCTAATTTGAGCTCAAAAAAGAATGAAAGTTTGGTCACTGTCTCGGAAAGGGGTGAAAACCCACCAATCCACTCCATTTTTCATGACGATTCTACAATGTCCAATAATGTTGTCAAATTCTTTTGCTTGTGTCCTCAACCGCCACGAACGAGATTTGGGCTAATTTGAGATCTAAAGAATGAAAGTTTGGTCACTGACTCAGAATGGGGTGAAAACCCACCTATCCACTCCATTTTTCATGCCGATTCTAGAATGTCCAATAATTTATTAAAATTGATCTGTTTGGGTCCTGAACCGCCACATACGCTTTTTGGGCTAATTTGAGGTAAAAAAGGAATGAAAGTTTGGTCACTGTCTCGGAATGGGTTGAAAACCCACCTATCCACTCCATTTTTTGTGAGGATTCTAGAATGTTCAATAATGTTGGCAAATTCATCTGTTTGGGTCTTAAATGGCCACGAACGAGATTTGGGCTAATTTGCGTTCCAAAGAATGAATGTTTGGTCACTGTCTCGGAATGAGGTGAAAACCCCCTATCGACTCCATTTTTCTTGAGGATTTTCGAAAGTCAATTAATGGTGTCAAATTCATCTGTTTGGATCTTGAACGGCCACAAACAAAATTTGGGCTACTTTGAGGTCAAAAGAATAAAAGTTTGGTCACTGTCTCGGAATGCGGTGAAAACCCACCTATCCACTCCATTTTTGAATAGGATTGTAGGATGTCCAATAATGTTGTCAAATTCATCTGTTTGGGTCCTGAACGGCCACGAACAAGATTTGGGCTAATTTGAGGTCAAAAGAATGAAAGTTTGGTCACTGTCTCGGAATGGGGTGAAAACCCACCGATCGACTCCATTTTTCATGAGGATAGTAGAATGTCCAGTAAAATTGTCAAATTCATCTGTTTTGGTCTTGAACGGCCACGAACGAGATTTGGGCTAATTTGAGGTCAAAAGAATGAAAGTTTGGTCACTGTCTCTGAATGAGGTGAAAACCCACCTATCCACTCCATATTTGAATAGGATTGTAGGTTGTCCAATAATGTTGTCAAATTCATCTGCTTGGGTCCTGAACGGCCACGAACAAGATTTGGGCTAATTTGAGCTCAAAAGAATGAAAGTTTGGTCACTGTCTCGGAATGGGGTGAAAACCCACCGATCGACTCCATTTTTCATGAGGATAGTAGAATGTCCAATAAAATTGTCAAATTCATCTGTTTGGGTCTTGAACGGCCACAAACAATATTTGGGCTAATTTGAGGTCAAAAGAATGAAAGTTTGGTCACTGTGTCGGAATGGATGAAAACCCACCAATCCTCTACATTTTTCATGAGGATTCTAGAATCTCCAATAATGTTGTCAACTTCATCTGTTTGTGTTCTCAACAGCCACGAACGAGATTCGGGCTAATTTGAGGTAAAAAAAGAATGAAAGTTTGGTCACTTTCTCTGAATGGGGTGAAAACCCACCTATCCACTTCATTTTTCATGAGGATTCTAGAATTTCAAATAATGTTGTCAAATTCATCTGTTTGTGTCCTCAACCTCCCAGAACGAGATTTAGGCTAATTTGAGGTCAAAAGAATGAAAGTTTGGTCACTGTCTCTGAATGAGGTGTAAACCCACCTATCCACTCCATATTTGAATAGGATTGTAGGATGTCCAATAATGTTGTCAAATTCATCTGCTTGGGCCCTAAACGGCCACAAACAATATTTTGGCTAATTTGAGGTCAAAAGAATGAAAGTTTGGTCACTGTCTCGGAATGGGGTGAAAACCCACCGATCGACTCCATTTTTCATGAGTATAGTAGAATGTCCAATAAAATTGTCAAATTCATCTGTTTGGGTCTTGAACGGCCACAAACAATATTTGGGCTAATTTGAGGTCAAAAGAATGAAAGTTTGGTCACTGTGTCGGAATGGGATGAAAACCCACCAATCCTCTACATTTTTCATGAGGATTCTAGAATGTCCAATAATGTTGTCAACTTCATCTGTTTGTGTTCTCAACAGCCACGAACGAGATTCGGGATAATTTGAGGTAAAAAACGAATGAAAGTTTGGTCACTTTCTCCGAATGGGGTGAAAACCCACCTATCCACTCCATTTTTCATGAGGATTCTAGAATTTCAAATAATATTGTCAAATTCATCTGTTTGTGTCCTCAACCGCCAAGAACGAGATTTAGGCTAATTTGAGGTCAAAAGAATGAAAGTTTGGTCACTGTCTCTGAAAGAGGTGAAAACCCACCTATCCACTCCATATTTGAATAGGATTGTAGGATGTCCAATAATGTTGTCAAATTCATCTGCTTGGGTCCTCAACGGCCACAAACAATATTTTGGCTAATTTGAGGTCAAAAGAATGAAAGTTTGGTCACTGTCTCGGAATGGGGTGAAAACCCACCGATCGACTCCATTTTTCATGAGGATAGTGGAATGTCCAATAAAATTGTCAAATTCATCTGTTTGGGTCTTGAACGGCCACAAACAAAATTTGGTCTAATTTGAGGTCAAAAGAATGAATGTTTGGTCACTGTGTCGGAAAGGGGTGAAAACCCACCTATCCACTACATTTTTCATGAGGATTCTAGAATGTCCAATGATGTTGTCAACTTCATCTATTTGTGTTCTCAACAGCCACGAACGCGATTTGGGCTAATTTGAGGTAAAAAAAGAATGAAAGTTTGGTCACTGTCTCCGAATGGGGTGAAAACCCACCTATCCACTCCATTTTTGAATAGGATTGTAGGATGTTCAATAATGTTGTGAAATTCATCTGTTTGGGTCCTGAACGGCCACGAACAAGATTTGGGCTAATTTGAGGTCAAAAGAATGAAAGTTTGGCCACTGTCTCGGAATGGGGTGAAAACCCACCAATCCACTCCATTTTTCATGACGATTCTAGAATGTCCAATAATTTATTCGAATTGATCTGTTTGGGTCCTGTACCGCCACATACGCTTTTTGGGCTAATTTGAGGTAAAAAAGGAATGAAAGTTTGGTCACTGTCTCGGAATGGGCTGAAAACCCACCTATCCACTCCATTTTTTGTGAGGATTCTAGAATGTTCAATAATGTTGGCAAATTCATCTGTTTGGGTCTTAAATGGCCACGAACGAGATTTGGGCTAATTTGCGTTCCAAAGAATGAAAGTTTGGTCACTATCTCGGAATGAGGTGAAAATCCCCCTATCGACTCCATTTTTCTTGAGGATTTTAGAATGTCAATTAATGTTGTCAAATTCATCTGTTTAGATCTTGAACGGCCACAAACAATATTTGGGCTAATTTGAGGTCAAAAGAATGAAAGTTTGGTCACTGTCTCAGAATGCGGTGAAAACCCACCTATCCACTCCATTTTTAATGAGGATTCTAGAATGTCAAATAATGTTGTCAAATTCATCTGTTTGTGTCCTCATCTGCCACGAACAAGATTTGGGCTAATTTGAGGTCAAAAGAATGAAAGTTTGGTCACTGACTCGGAATGGGGTGAAAACCCACCACCCATCCACTCCATTTTTCATGAGGATTCTAGAATGCTCAATAATGTTGTCAAATTCACCTGTTTGGGTCTTGAACGGCCACGAACAAGATTTGTGCTAATTTAACGTCAAAAGAATGAAAGTTTGGTCACTGTCTCGGAATGTGATGAAAACACAACTGTCCACTCCATTTTTCATGAGGATTCTAGAATGTCCAATAATCTTGTCAAATTCTTCTGTTTGTGTCCTCAACCGCCACGAACGAGATTTGGGCTAATTTGAGATCAAAAGAATGAAAGTTTGGTCAATGTCTCGGAATGCGGTGAAAACCCACCCATCCACTCCATTTTTCATGAGGATTCTAGAATGTCCAATAATGTTGTCAAATTCATCTGTTTGTGTCCTCAACCGCCACGAACGAGATTTTGGCTAATTTGAGATCAAAAAGAATGAAAGTTTGGTTACTGTCTCGGAATACGGTGAAAACCCACCTATCCACTCCATTTTTCATGAGGATTCTAGAATGTCCAATAATGTTGTCAAATTCATCTGTTTGTGTCCTCCACCGCCACGAACAAGATTTGGGCTAATTTGAGGTCAAAAGAATGAAAGTTTGGTCACTGTCTCGGAATGGGGTGAAAACCCACCCATCCACTCCATTTTTCATGAGGATTCTAGAATGCTCAATAATGTTGTCAAATTCACCTGTTTGGGTCTTGAACGGCCACGAACAAGATTTGTGCTAATTTGACGTCAAAAGAATGAAAGTTTGGTCACTGTCTCGGAATGCGGTGAAAACCCAACTGTCCACACCATTTTTCATGAGGATTCTAGAATGTGCAATAATGTTGTCAAATTCATCTGTTTGTGTCCTCCACCGCCACGAACAAGATTTGGGCTAATTTGAGGTCAAAAGAATGAAAGTTTGGTCACTGTCTCGGAATGGGGTGAAAACCCACCCATCCACTCCATTTTTCATGAGAATTCTAGAATGCTCAATAATGTTGTCAAATTCACCTGTTTGGGTCTTGAACGGCCACGAACAAGATTTGTGCTAATTTGACGTCAAAAAAATGAAAGTTTGGTCACTGTCTCGGAATGCGGTGAAAACCCAACTGTCCACTCCATTTTTCATGAGGATTCTAGAATGTGCAATAATGTTGTCAAATTCATCTGTATGTGTCCTCCACCGCCACGAACAAGATTTGGGCTAATTTGAGGTCAAAAGAATGAAAGTTTGGTCACTGTCTCGGAATGGGGTGAAAACCCACCCATCCACTCCATTTTTCATGAGGATTCTAGAATGCTCAATAATGTTGTCAAATTCATCTGTTTGGGTCTTGAACGGCCACGAACAAGATTTGTGCTAATTTGTCGTCAAAAGAATGAAAGTTTGGTCTCTGTCTCGGAATACGGTGAAAACCCACATATCCACTCCATTTTTCTTGAGGATTCTAGAATGTCAAATAATGTTGTCAAATTCCTCTGTTTGTGTCCTCAACCGCCACGAACGAGATTTGGGCCAATTTAAGGTCAAAACAATGAAAGTTTGGTCACTGTCTCGGAATGCGGTGAAAACCCACCTGTCCACTCCATTTTTCATGAGGATTCTAGAATGTTGAATAATGTTGTCAAATTCTTCTGTTTGTGTCCTCAACCGCCACGAACGAGATTTGGGCTAATTTGAGGTCAAAATAATGAAAGTTTGGTCACTGTCTCGGAATACGGTGAAAACCCACCTGTCCACTCCATTTTTCATGAGGATTCTAGAATGTTCAATAATGTTGTCAAATTCACCTGTTTGGGTCTTGAACGGCCACGAACAAGATTTGTGCTAATTTGACGTCAAAAAAATGAAAGTTTGGTCACTGTCTCGGAATGCGGTGAAAACCCAACTGTCCACTCCATTTTTCATGAGGATTCTAGAATGTGCAATAATGTTGTCAAATTCATCTGTTTGTGTCCTCCACCGCCACGAACGAGATTTGGGCTAATTTGATGTGAAAAGAATGAAAGTTTGTTCACTGTCTCGGAATACGGTGAAAACCCACCTGTCCACTCCATTTTTCATGAGGATTCTAGAATGTCCAATAATGTTGTCAAATTCATCTGTTTGTGTCCTAAACCGCCACGAACAAGATTTGGGCTTATTTAAGATCAAAAGAATGAAAGTTTGGTCACTGTCTCGGAATGGGGTGAAAACCCACCCATCCACTCCATTTTTCATGAGGATTCTAGAAAGTCCAATAATGTTGTCAAATTCATCTGTTTGTGTCCTCAACCGTCACGAACGAGATTTGGGCTAATTTGAGATCAAAAGAATGAAAGTTTGGTTACTGTCTCGGAATATGGTGAAAACCCACCTATCCACTCCATTTTTCATGAGGATTCTAGAATGTCCAATAATGTTGTCAAATTCATCTGTTTGTGTCCTAAACTGCCACGAACAAGATTTGGGCTTATTTAAGATCAAAAGAATGAAAGTTTGGTCACTGTCTCGGAATGGGGTGAAAACCCACCCATCCACTCCATTTTTGATGAGGATTATAGAATGTTCAATAATGTTGTCAAATTCACCTGTTTGGGTCTTGACGGCCACGAACAAGATTTGTGCTAATTTGATGGCAAAAGAATGAAAGTTTGGTCACTGTGTCGGAATTCGGTGAAAACCCACCTGTCCATTCCATTTTTCATGAGGATTCTAGAATGTCCAATAATGTTGTCAAATTCTTCTGTTTGTGTCCTCAACCGCCACGAACGAGATTTGGGCTAATTTGATGTCAAAAGAATGAAAGTTTGGTCACTGTCTCGGAATACGGTGAAAACCCACCTGTCCACTCCATTTTTCATGAGGATTCTAGAATGTCCAATAATGTTGTCAAATTCATCTGTTTGTGTCCTCCACCGCCACGAACAAGATTTGGGCTAATTTGAGGTCAAAAGAATGAAAGTTTGGTCACTGTCTCGGAAAGGGGTGAAAACCCACCCATCCACTCCATTTTTCATGAGGATTCTAGAATGTCCAATAATGTTGTCAAATTCTTCTGTTTGTGTCCTCAACCGCCACGAACGAGATTTGGGCTAATTTGAGGTCAAAAGAATGAAAGTTTGGTCACTGTCTCGGAATACGGTGAAAACCCACCGGTCCACTCCATTTTTCATGAGGATTCTAGAATGTTCAATAATGTTGTCAAATTCATCTGTTTGTGTTTTGAACGGCCATGAACGAGATTTGGGCTAATTTGAGATGAAAAGAATGAAAGTTTGGTTACTGTCTCGGAATGTGGTGAAAACCCACCTCTCCACTCCATTTTTCATGAGGATTCTAGAATGTGCAATAATGTTGTCAAATTCATCTGTTTGTGTCCTCCACCGCCACGAACAAGATTTGGGCTAATTTGAGGTCAAAAGAATGAAAGTTTGGTCACTGTCTCGGAATGGGGTGAAAACCCACCCATCCACTCCATTTTTCATGAGGATTCTAGAATGCTCAATAATGTTGTCAAATTCATCTGTTTGGGTCTTGAACGGCCACGAACAAGATTTGTGCTAATTTGTCGTCAAAAGAATGAAAGTTTGGTCTCTGTCTCGGAATACGGTGAAAACCCACATATCCACTCCATTTTTCTTGAGGATTCTAGAATGTCAAATAATGTTGTCAAATTCCTCTGTTTGTGTCCTCAACCGCCACGAACGAGATTTGGGCCAATTTAAGGTCAAAACAATGAAAGTTTGGTCACTGTCTCGGAATGCGGTGAAAACCCACCTGTCCACTCCATTTTTCATGAGGATTCTAGAATGTTGAATAATGTTGTCAAATTCTTCTGTTTGTGTCCTCAACCGCCACGAACGAGATTTGGGCTAATTTGAGGTCAAAAGAATGAAAGTTTGGTCACTGTCTCGGAATACGGTGAAAACCCACCTGTCCACTCCATTTTTCATGAGGATTCTAGAATGTTCAATAATGTTGTCAAATTCATCTGTTTGTGTCATGAACGGCCATGAACAAGATTTGGGCTAATTTGAGATGAAAAGAATGAAAGTTTGGTTACTGTCTCGGAATATGGTGAAAACCCACCTCTCCACTCCATTTTTCACGAGGATTCTAGAATGTGCAATAATGTTGTCAAATTCATTTGTTTGTGTCCTCCACCGCCACGAACGAGATTTGGGCTAATTTGATGTCAAAAGAATGAAAGTTTGGTCACTGTCTCGGAATACGGTGAAAACCCACCTGTCCACTCCATTTTTCATGAGGATTCTAGAATGTTCAATAATGTTGTCAAATTCATCTGTTTGTGTCATGAACGGCCATGAACAAGATTTGGGCTAATTTGAGATGAAAAGAATGAAAGTTTGGTTACTGTCTCGGAATATGGTGAAAACCCACCTCTCCACTCCATTTTTCACGAGGATTCTAGAATGTGCAATAATGTTGTCAAATTCATTTGTTTGTGTCCTCCACCGCCACGAACGAGATTTGGGCTAATTTGATGTCAAAAGAATGAAAGTTTGGTCACTGTCTCGGAATACGGTGAAAACCCACCTGTCCACTCCATTTTTCATGAGGATTCTAGAATGCTCAATAATGTTGTCAAATTCATCTGTTTGGGTCTTGAACGGCCACGAACAAGATTTGTGCTAATTTGTCGTCAAAAGAATGAAAGTTTGGTCTCTGTCTCGGAATACGGTGAAAACCCACATATCCACTCCATTTTTCTTGAGGATTCTAGAATGTCAAATAATGTTGTCAAATTCCTCTGTTTGTGTCCTCAACCGCCACGAACGAGATTTGGGCCAATTTAAGGTCAAAACAATGAAAGTTTGGTCACTGTCTCGGAATGCGGTGAAAACCCACCTGTCCACTCCATTTTTCATGAGGATTCTAGAATGTTGAATAATGTTGTCAAATTCTTCTGTTTGTGTCCTCAACCGCCACGAACGAGATTTGGGCTAATTTGAGGTCAAAAGAATGAAAGTTTGGTCACTGTCTCGGAATACGGTGAAAACCCACCTGTCCACTCCATTTTTCATGAGGATTCTAGAATGTTCAATAATGTTGTCAAATTCATCTGTTTGTGTCATGAACGGCCATGAACAAGATTTGGGCTAATTTGAGATGAAAAGAATGAAAGTTTGGTTACTGTCTCGGAATATGGTGAAAACCCACCTCTCCACTCCATTTTTCACGAGGATTCTAGAATGTGCAATAATGTTGTCAAATTCATTTGTTTGTGTCCTCCACCGCCACGAACGAGATTTGGGCTAATTTGATGTCAAAAGAATGAAAGTTTGGTCACTGTCTCGGAATACGGTGAAAACCCACCTGTCCACTCCATTTTTCATGAGGATTCTAGAATGCTCAATAATGTTGTCAAATTCATCTGTTTGGGTCTTGAACGGCCACGAACAAGATTTGTGCTAATTTGTCGTCAAAAGAATGAAAGTTTGGTCTCTGTCTCGGAATACGGTGAAAACCCACATATCCACTCCATTTTTCTTGAGGATTCTAGAATGTCAAATAATGTTGTCAAATTCCTCTGTTTGTGTCCTCAACCGCCACGAACGAGATTTGGGCCAATTTAAGGTCAAAACAATGAAAGTTTGGTCACTGTCTCGGAATGCGGTGAAAACCCACCTGTCCACTCCATTTTTCATGAGGATTCTAGAATGTTGAATAATGTTGTCAAATTCTTCTGTTTGTGTCCTCAACCGCCACGAACGAGATTTGGGCTAATTTGAGGTCAAAAGAATGAAAGTTTGGTCACTGTCTCGGAATACGGTGAAAACCCACCTGTCCACTCCATTTTTCATGAGGATTCTAGAATGTTCAATAATGTTGTCAAATTCATCTGTTTGTGTCATGAACGGCCATGAACAAGATTTGGGCTAATTTGAGATGAAAAGAATGAAAGTTTGGTTACTGTCTCGGAATATGGTGAAAACCCACCTCTCCACTCCATTTTTCACGAGGATTCTAGAATGTGCAATAATGTTGTCAAATTCATTTGTTTGTGTCCTCCACCGCCACGAACGAGATTTGGGCTAATTTGATGTCAAAAGAATGAAAGTTTGGTCACTGTCTCGGAATACGGTGAAAACCCACCTGTCCACTCCATTTTTCATGAGGATTCTAGAATGTCCAATAATGTTGTCAAATTCATCTGTTTGTGTCCTAAACCGCCACGAACAAGATTTGGGCTTATTTAAGATCAAAAGAATGAAAGTTTGGTCACTGTCTCGGAATGGGGTGAAAACCCACCCATCCACTCCATTTTTCATGAGGATTCTAGAAAGTCCAATAATGTTGTCAAATTCATCTGTTTGTGTCCTCAAATGTCACGAACGAGATTTGGGCTAATTTGAGATCAAAAGAATGAAAGTTTGGTTACTGTCTCGGAATACGGTGAAAACCCACCTATCCACTCCATTTTTCATGAGGATTCTAGAATGTCCAATAATGTTGTCAAATTCATCTGTTTGTGTCCTAAACTGCCACGAACAAGATTTGGGCTTATTTAAGATCAAAAGAATGAAAGTTTGGTCACTGTCTCGGAATGGGGTGAAAACCCACCCATCCACTCCATTTTTGATGAGGATTATAGAATGTTCAATAATGTTGTCAAATTCACCTGTTTGGGTCTTGACGGCCACGAACAAGATTTGTGCTAATTTGACGTCAAAAGAATGAAAGTTTGGTCACTGTTTCGGAATTCGGTGAAAACCCACCTGTCCATTCCATTTTTCATGAGGATTCTAGAATGTCCAATAATGTTGTCAAATTCATCTGTTTGTGTCCTAAACCGCCACGAACAAGATTTGGGCTTATTTAAGATCAAAAGAATGAAAGTTTGGTCACTGTCTCGGAATGGGGTGAAAACCCACCCATCCACTCCATTTTTCATGAGGATTCTGCAAAGTCCAATAATGTTGTCAAATTCATCTGTTTGTGTCCTCAACCGTCACGAACGCGATTTGGGCTAATTTGAGATCAAAAGAATGAAAGTTTGGTTACTGTCTCGGAATACGGTGAAAACCCACCTATCCACTCCATTTTTCATGAGGATTCTAGAATGTCCAATAATGTTGTCAAATTCATCTGTTTGTGTCCTAAACTGCCACGAACAAGATTTGGGCTTATTTAAGATCAAAAGAATGAAAGTTTGGGCACTGTCTCGGAATGGGGTGAAAACCAACCTATCCACTCCATTTTTCATGAGGATTCTAGAATGTCCAATAATGTTGTAAAATTCATCTGTTTGGGTCGTGAACGGCCACAAACAAGGTTTGGGCTAATTTGAGGTCAAAAGAATGAAAGTTTGGCCACTGTCTCGGAATGGGGTGAAAACCCACCCATCCACTCCATTTTTGATGAGGATTATAGAATGTTCAATAATGTTGTCAAATTCACCTGTTTGGGTCTTGACGGCCACGAACAAGATTTGTGCTAATTTGATGGCAAAAGAATGAAAGTTTGGTCACTGTGTCGGAATTCGGTGAAAACCCACCTGTCCATTCCATTTTTCATGAGGATTCTAGAATGTCCAATAATGTTGTCAAATTCTTCTGTTTGTGTCCTCAACCGCCACGAACGAGATTTGGGCTAATTTGATGTCAAAAGAATGAAAGTTTGGTCACTGTCTCGGAATACGGTGAAAACCCACCTGTCCACTCCATTTTTCATGAGGATTCTAGAATGTCCAATAATGTTGTCAAATTCATCTGTTTGTGTCCTAAACCGCCACGAACCAGATTTGGGCTTATTTAAGATCAAAAGAATGAAAGTTTGGTCACTGTCTCGGAATGGGGTGAAAACCCACCCATCCACTCCATTTTTCATGAGGATTCTAGAAAGTCCAATAATGTTGTCAAATTCATCTGTTTGTGTCCTCAACCGTCACGAACGAGATTTGGGCTAATTTGAGATCAAAAGAATGAAAGTTTGGTTACTGTCTCGGAATACGGTGAAAACCCACCTATCTACTCCATTTTTCATGAGGATTCTAGAATGTCCAATAATGTTGTCAAATTCATCTGTTTGTGTCCTAAACTGCCACGAACAAGATTTGGGCTTATTTAAGATCAAAAGAATGAAAGTTTGGTCACTGTCTCGGAATGGGGTGAAAACCCACCCATCCACTCCATTTTTGATGAGGATTATAGAATGTTCAATAATGTTGTCAAATTCACCTGTTTGGGTCTTGACGGCCACGAACAAGATTTGTGCTAATTTGACGTCAAAAGAATGAAAGTTTGGTCACTGTTTCGGAATTCGGTGAAAACCCACCTGTCCATTCCATTTTTCATGAGGATTCTAGAATGTCCAATAATGTTGTCAAATTCATCTGTTTGTGTCCTAAACCGCCACGAACAAGATTTGGGCTTATTTAAGATCAAAAGAATGAAAGTTTGGTCACTGTCTCGGAATGGGGTGAAAACCCACCCATCCACTCCATTTTTCATGAGGATTCTGCAAAGTCCAATAATGTTGTCAAATTCATCTGTTTGTGTCCTCAACCGTCACGAACGCGATTTGGGCTAATTTGAGATCAAAAGAATGAAAGTTTGGTTACTGTCTCGGAATACGGTGAAAACCCACCTATCCACTCCATTTTTCATGAGGATTCTAGAATGTCCAATAATGTTGTCAAATTCATCTGTTTGTGTCCTAAACTGCCACGAACAAGATTTGGGCTTATTTAAGATCAAAAGAATGAAAGTTTGGGCACTGTCTCGGAATGGGGTGAAAACCAACCTATCCACTCCATTTTTCATGAGGATTCTAGAATGTCCAATAATGTTGTAAAATTCATCTGTTTGGGTCGTGAACGGCCACAAACAAGGTTTGGGCTAATTTGAGGTCAAAAGAATGAAAGTTTGGCCACTGTCTCGGAATGGGGTGAAAACCCACCCATCCACTCCATTTTTGATGAGGATTATAGAATGTTCAATAATGTTGTCAAATTCACCTGTTTGGGTCTTGACGGCCACGAACAAGATTTGTGCTAATTTGATGGCAAAAGAATGAAAGTTTGGTCACTGTGTCGGAATTCGGTGAAAACCCACCTGTCCATTCCATTTTTCATGAGGATTCTAGAATGTCCAATAATGTTGTCAAATTCTTCTGTTTGTGTCCTCAACCGCCACGAACGAGATTTGGGCTAATTTGAGGTCAAAAGAATGAAAGTTTGGTCACTGTCTCGGAATACGGTGAAAACCCACCTGTCCACTCCATTTTTCATGAGGATTCTAGAATGTCCAATAATGTTGTCAAATTCATCTGTTTGTGTCCTCCACCGCCACGAACAAGATTTGGGCTAATTTGAGGTCAAAAGAATGAAAGTTTGGTCACTGTCTCGGAATGGGGTGAAAACCCACCCATCCACTCCATTTTTCATGAGGATTCTAGAATGCTCAATAATGTTGTCAAATTCACCTGTTTGGGTCTTGAACGGCCACGAACAAGATTTGTGCTAATTTAACGTCAAAAGAATGAAAGTTTGGTCACTGTCTCGGAATGCGATGAAAACCCAACTGTCCACTCCATTTTTCATGAGGATTCTAGAATGTCCAATAATCTTGTCAAATTCTTCTGTTTGTGTCCTCAACCGCCACGAACGAGATTTGGGCTAATTTAAGATCAAAAGAATGAAAGTTTGGTCAATGTCTCAGAATGCGGTGAAAACCCACCCATCCACTCCATTTTTCATGAGGATTCTAGAATGTCCAATAATGTTGTCAAATTCATCTGTTTGTGTCCTCAACCGCCACGAACGAGATTTTGGCTAATTTGAGATCAAAAAGAATGAAAGTTTAGTTACTGTCTCGGAATACGGTGAAAACCAACCTATCCACTCCATTTTTCATGAGGATTCTAGAATGTCCAATAATGTTGTCAAATTCATCTGTTTGTGTCCTAAACCGCCACGAACAAGATTTGGGCTTATTTAAGATCAAAAGAATGAAAGTTTGGTCACTGTCTCGGAATGGGGTGAAAACCCACCCATCCACTCCATTTTTTATGAGGATTATAGAATGTTCAATAATGTTGTCAAATTCACCTGTTTGTGTCTTGACGGCCACGAACAAGATTTGCGCTAATTTGACGTCAAAAGAATGAAAGTTTGGTCACTGTCTCAGAATTCGGTGAAAACCCACCTGTCCATTCCATTTTTCATGAGGATTCTAGAATATCCAATAATGTTGTCAAATTCTTCTGTTTGTGTCCTCAACCGCCACGAACGAGATTTGGGCTAATTTGAGATCAAAAGAATGAAAGTTTGGTTACTGTCTTGGAATACGGTGAAAACCCACCTATCCACTCCATTTTTCATGAGGATTCTAGAATGTCCAACAATGTTGTCAAATTCTTCTGTTTGTGTCCTGAACCGTCACGAACGAGATTTGGGGTAATTTGAGCTGAAAAGAATGAAAGTTTGGTTACTGTCTCGGAATATGGTGAAAACCCACCTATCCACTCCATTTTTCATGAGGATTCTAGAATGTGCAATAATGTTGTCAAATTCATCTGTTTGTGTCCTCCACCGCCACGAACAAGATTTGGGCTAATTTGAGGTCAAAAGAATGAAAGTTTGGTCACTGTCTCAGAATGGGGTGAAAACCCACCCATCCACTCCATTTTTCATGAGGATTCTAGAATGTTCAATAATGTTGTCAAATTCATCTGTTTGTGTCCTAAACCGCCACGAACAAGATTTGGGCTAATTTGAAGTCAAAAGAATGAAAGTTTGGTCACTGTCTCGGAATGGGGTGAAAACCCACCCATCCACTCCATTTTTCATGAGGATTCTAGAATGTTCAATAATGTTGTCAAATTCACCTGTTTGGGTCTTGACGGCCACGAACAAGATTTGTGCTAATTTGATGGCAAAAGAATGAAAGTTTGGTCACTGTTTCGGAATTCGGTGAAAACCCACCTGTCCATTCCATTTTTCATGAGGATTCTAGAATGTCCAATAATGTTGTCAAATTCTTCTGTTTGTGTCCTCAACCGCCACGAACGAGATTTGGGCTAATTTGAGGTCAAAAGAATGAAAGTTTGGTCACTGTCTCGGAATACGGTGAAAACCCACCTGTCCACTCCATTTTTCATGAGGATTCTAGAATGTCCAATAATTTTGTCAAATTCATCTGTTTGTGTCCTCCACCGCCACGAACAAGATTTGGGCTAATTTGAGGTCAAAAGAATGAAAGTTTGGTCACTGTCTCGGAATGGGGTGAAAACCCACCCATCCACTCCATTTTTCATGAGGATTCTAGAATGCTCAATAATGTTGTCAAATTCACCTGTTTGGGTCTTGAACGGCCAAGAACAAGATTTGTGCTAATTTGACGTCAAAAGAATGAAAGTTTGGTCACTGTCTCGGAATGCGATGAAAACCCAACTGTCCACTCCATTTTTCATGAGGATTCTAGAATGTCCAATAATCTTGTCAAATTCTTCTGTTTGTGTCCTCAACCGCCACGAACGAGATTTGGGCTAATTTAAGATCAAAAGAATGAAAGTTTGGTCAATGTCTCGGAATGCGGTGAAAACCCACCCATCCACTCCATTTTTCATGAGGATTCTAGAATGTCCAATAATGTTGTCAAATTCATCTGTTTGTGTCCTCAACCGCCACGAACGAGATTTTGGCTAATTTGAGATCAAAAAGAATGAAAGTTTAGTGACTGTCTCGGAATACGGTGAAAACCCACCTATCTACTCCATTTTTCATGATAATTCTAGAATGTCCAATAATGTTGTCAAATTCATCTGTTTGTGTCCTAAACCGCCACGAACAAGATTTGGGCTTATTTAAGATCAAAAGAATGAAAGTTTGGTCACTGTCTCGGAATGGGGTGAAAACCCACCCATCCACTCCATTTTTTATGAGGATTATAGAATGTTCAATAATGTTGTCAAATTCACCTGTTTGTGTCTTGACGGCCACGAACAAGATTTGTGCTAATTTGACGTCAAAAGAATGAAAGTTTGGTCTCTGTCTCCGAATTCGGTGAAAACCCACCTGTCCATTCCATTTTTCATGAGGATTCTAGAATGTCCAATAATGTTGTCAAATTCTTCTGTTTGTGTCCTCAACCGCCACGAACGAGATTTGGGCTAATTTGAGATCAAAAGAATGAAAGTTTGGTTACTGTCTCGGAATACGGTGAAAACCCACCTATCCACTCCATTTTTCACGAGGATTCTAGAATGTCCAACAATGTTGTCAAATTCTTCTGTTTGTGTCCTGAACCGTCACGAACGAGATTTGGGGTAATTTGAGATGAAAAGAATGAAAGTTTGGTTACTGTCTCGGAATATGGTGAAAACCCACCTATCCACTCCATTTTTCATGAGGATTCTAGAATGTGCAATAATGTTGTCAAATTCATCTGTTTGTGTCCTCCACCGCCACGAACGAGATTTGTGCTAATTTGAGGTCAAAAGAATGAAAGTTTGGTCACTGTCTCAGAATGCGGTGAAAACCCAACTGTCCACTCCATTTTTAATGAGGATTCTAGAATGTTCAATAATGTTGTCAAATTCATCTGTTTGTGTCCTAAACCGCCACGAACAAGATTTGGGCTAATTTGAGGTCAAAAGAATGAAAGTTTGGTCACTGTCTCAGAATGGGGTGAAAACCCACCCCTCCACTCCATTTTTCATGAGGATTCTAGAATGTGCAATAATGTTGTCAAATTCATCTGTTTGTGTCCTGAACGGCCATGAACAAGATTTGGGCGAATTTGAGATGAAAAGAATGAATTTTGGTTACTGTCTCGGAATATGGTGAAAACCCACCTCTCCACTCCATTTTTCATGAGGATTCTAGAATGTGCAATAATGTTGTCAAATTCATCTGTTTGTGTCCTCCACCGCCACGAACGAGATTTGGGCTAATTCAAGTCAAAAGAATGAAAGTTTGGTCACTGTCTCGGAATACGGTGAAAACCCACCTGTCCACTCCATTTTTCATGAGGATTCTAGAATGTCCAATAATGTTGTCAAATTCATATGTTTGTGTCCTAAACCGCCACGAACAAGATTTGGGCTTATTTAAGATAAAAAGAATGAAAGTTTGGTCACTGTCTCGGAATGGGGTGAAAACCCACCCATCCACTCCATTTTTTATGAGGATTATAGAATGTTCAATAATGTTGTCAAATTCACCTGTTTGGGTCTTGACGGCCACGAACAAGATTTGTGCTAATTTGACGTCAAAAGAATGAAAGTTTGGTCACTGTCTCGGAATTCGGTGAAAACCAATCTGTCCATTCCATTTTTCATGAGGATTCTAGAATGTCCAATAATGTTGTCAAATTCTTCTGTTTGTGTCCTCAACCGCCACGAACGAGATTTGGGCTAATTTGAGATCAAAAGAATGAAAGTTTGGTTACTGTCTCGGAATACGGTGAAAACCCACCTATCCACTCCATTTTTCATGAGGATTCTAGAACGTCCAATAATATTGTCAAATTCTTCTGTTTGTGTCCTCAACCGTCACGAACGAGATTTGGGGTAATTTGAGATGAAAAGAATGAAAGTTTGGTTACTGTCTCAGAATATGGTGAAAACCCACCTATCCACTCCATTTTAAATGAGGATTCTAGAATGTGCAATAATGCTGTCAACTTCATCTGTTTGTGTCCTCCACCGCCACGAACAAGATTTGGGCTATTTTGAAGTCAAAAGAATGAAAGTTTGGTCACTGTCTCGGAATGGGGTGAAAACCCACCCATCCACTCCATTTTTCATGAGGATTCTAGAATGTTCAATAATGTTGTCAAATTCATCTGTTTTTGTGTTGAACGGCCACGAACAAGATTTGTGCTAATTTGTCGTCAAAAGAATGAATGTTTGGTCACTGTCTCGGATTGCGGTGAAAACCCACATATCCACTCCATTTTTCTTGAGGATTCTAGAATGTCAAATAATGTTGTCAAATTCCTCTGTTTGTGACCTCAACCGCAACGAACGAGATTTGGGCTAATTTAAGGTCAAAACAATGAAAGTTTGGTCACTATCTCGGAATGCGGTGAAAACCCACCTGTCCACTCCATTTTTCATGAGGATACTAGAATGTCCAATAATGTTGTCAAATTCTTCTGTTTGTTTCCTCAACCGCCACGAACGAGTTTTGGGCTAATTTGAGGTCAAAAGAATGAAAGTTTGGTCACTGTCTCGGAATACGGTGAAAACCCACCTGTCCACTCCATTTTTCATGAGGATTCTAGAATGTTCAATAATGTTGTCAAATTCATCTGTTTGTGTCCTGAACGGCCATGAACAAGATTTGGGCTAATTTGAGATGAAAAGAATGAAAGTTTGGTTACTGTCTCGGAATATGGTGAAAACCCACCTCTCCACTCCATTTTTCATGAGGATTCTAGAATGTGCAATAATGTTGTCAAATTCATCTGTTTGTGTCCTCCACCGCCACGAACGAGATTTGGGCTAATTTGATGTCAAAAGAATGAAAGTTTGGTCACTGTCTCGGAATACGGTGAAAACCCACCTGTCCACTCCATTTTTCATGAGGATTCTAGAGTGTCCAATAATGTTGTCAAATTCTTCTGTTTGTGTCCTCAACCGCCACGAACGAGATTAGGGCTAATTTGAGATGAAAAGAATGAAAGTTTGGTTACTGTCTCGGAATATGGTGAAAACCCACCGATCCACTCCATTTTTCATGAGGATTCTAGAATGTGCAATAATGTTGTGAAATTCATCTGTTTGTGTCCTCCACCGCCACGAACAAGATTTGGGCTAATTTGAGGTCAAAAGAATGAAAGTTTGGTCACTGTCTCGGAATGGGGTGAAAACCCACCCATCCACTCCATTTTTCATGAGGATTCTAGAATGTCCAATAATGTTGTCAAATTCACCTGTTTGTGTCCTAAACCGCCACGAACAAGATTTGGGCTTATTTAAGATCAAAAGAATGAAAGTTTGGTCACTGTCTCGGAATGGGGTGAAAACCCACCCATCCACTCCATTTTTTATGAGGATTATAGAATGTTCAATAATGTTGTCAAATTCACCTGTTTGGGTCTTGACGGCCACGAACAAGATTTGTGCTAATTTGACGTCAAAAGAATGAAAGTTTGGTCGCTGTCTCGGAATTCGGTGAAAACCCACCTGTCCATTCCATTTTTCATGAGGATTCTAGAATGTCCAATAATGTTGTCAAATTCTTCTGTTTGTGTCCTCAACTGCCACGAACGAGATTTTGGCTAATTTGAGATCAAAAGAATGAAAGTTTGGGCACTGTCTTGGAATGGGGTGAAAACCCACCCCTCCACTCCATTTTTTATGAGGATTCTAGAATGTGCATTAATGTTGTCAAATTCACCTGTTTGGTCTTGAACAGCCACGAACAAGATTTGTGCTAATTTGACGTCAAAAGAATGAAAGTTTGGTCACTGTCTCGGAATGCGGTGAAAACCCACCTGTCCATTCCATTTTTTATGAGGATTATAGAATGTTCAATAATGTTGTCAAATTCATCTGTATGTGTCCTCAACCGCCACGAAGGAGATTTGGGCTAATTTGAGGTCAAAAGAATGAAAGTTTGGTCACTGCCTCGGAATGCGGCGAAAACCCACCTATCAACTCCATTTTTCATGAGGATTCTAGAATGTCCAATAATGTTGTCAAATTCATCTATTTGTGTCTTCGACCGCCACGAACAAGATTTGGGGTAATTTGAGATCAAAAGAATAAAAGCTTGGTCACTGTCTCGGAAAGGGGTGAACACCAACCCATCCACTCCATTTTTTATGAGGATTCTAGAATGTTCAATAATGTTGTCAAATTCATCTGTTTGGGTCTTGAACGGCCACGAACAAGATTTGTGCTAATTTGTCGTCAAAAGAATGAAACTTTGGTCACTGTCTAGGAATGCTGTGAAAACCTACATATCCACTCCATTTTCCTTGAGGATTCTAGAATGTCAAATAATGTTGTCAAATTCCTCTGTTTGTGTCCTCAACCGCCACGAACGAGATTTGGGCTAATTTCAGGTCAAAACAATGAAAGTTTGGTCACTGTCTCGGAATGCGGTGAAAACCCACCTGTCCACTCCATTTTTCATGAGGATTCTAGAATGTCCAATAATGTTGTCAAATTCTTCTGTTTTTGTCCTCAACCGCCACGAACGAGATTTGGGCTAATTTGAGGTCAAAAGAATGAAAGTTTGGTCACTGTCTCGGAATACGGTGAAAACCCACCTGTCCACTCCATTTTTCATGAGGATTCTAGAATGTTCAATAATGTTGTCAAATTCATCTGTTTGTGTCCTGAACGGCCATGAACAAGATTTGGGATAATTTGAGATGAAAAGAATGAAAGTTTGGTTACTGTCTCGGAATATGGTGAAAACCCACCTCTCCACTCCATTTTTCATGAGGATTCTAGAATGTGCAATAATGTTGTCAAATTCATCTGTTTGTGTCCTCCACCGCCACGAACGAGATTTGGGCTAATTTGATGTCAAAAGAATGAAAGTTTGGTTACTGTCTCGGAATATGGTGAAAACCCACCTCTCCACTCCATTTTTCATGAGGATTCTAGAATGTGTAATAATGTTGTCAAATTCATCTGTTTGTGTCCTCCACCGCCACGAACGAGATTTGGGCTAATTTGATGTCAAAAGAATGAAAGTTAGGTAACTGTCTCAGAATACGGTGAAAACCCACCTGTCCACTCCATTTTTCATGAGGATTCTAGAATGTCCAATAAAGTTGTCAAATTCTTCTGTTTGTGTCCTCAACCGCCACGAACGAGATTTGGGCTAATTTGAGATGAAAAGAATGAAAGTTTGGTTACTGTCTCGGAATATGGTGAAAACCCACCTATCCACTCCATTTTTCATGAGGATTCTAGAATGTGCAATAATGTTGTCAAATTCATCTGTTTGTGTCCTCCACCGCCACGAACAAGATTTGGGCTAATTTGAGGTCAAAAGAATGAAAGTTTGGTCACTGTCTCGGAATGGGGTGAAAACCCACCCATCCACTCCATTTTTCATGAGGATTCTACAATGCTCAATAATGTTGTCAAATTCACCTGTTTGGGTCTTGAACGGCCACGAACAAGATTTGTGCTAATTTGACGTCAAAAGAATGAAAGTTTGGTCACTGTCTCAGAATGCGGTGAAAACCCAACTGTCCACTCCATTTTTAATGAGGATTCTAAAATGTCCAATAATGTTGTCAAATTCATCTGTTTGTGTCCTGAACGGCCACGAACAAGATTTGGGCTAATTTGAGCTCAAAAGAATGAAAGTTTGGTTACTTTCTCGGAATGGGGTGAAAACCCACCCATCCACTCCATTTTTTATGAGGATTCTAAAATGTTCAATAATGTTGTCAAATTCATCTGTTTGTGTCCTGAACGGCCATGAACAATATTTGGGCTAATTTGAGGTCAAAACAATGAAAGTTTGGTCACTGTCTCGGAATGGGGTGAAAACCCACCTATCCACTCCATTTTTAATGAGGATTCTAAAATGTTCAATAATGTTGTCAAATTCATCTGTTTGTGTCCTGAACGGCCAAGAACAAGATTTGGGCTAATTTGAGGTCAAAAGAATGAAAGTTTGGTCACTGTCTCTGAATGGGGTGAAAACCCACCGACCGACTCCATTTTTCTGGAGTATAGTAGAATGTCCAATAAAGTTGTCAAATTCATCTGTTTGGGTGTTGAACGGCCACGAACAAGATTTGGGCTCATATGTCGTCAAAAGAATGAAAGTTTGTTCACTGCCTCAAAATGCGGTGAAAACCCACCTATCCACTTCATTTTTCATGAGGATTCAGAATGTCAAATAATGTTGTCAAATTCCTCTGTTTGTGTCCCCAACCGCCACAAACAAGATTTAGGCTAATTTGATGTCAAAAGAATGAAAGTTTGGTCACTGTCTCGGAATGCGGTGAAAACCCACATATCCACTCCATTTTTCATTACGATTCTACAATGTCCAATAATTTATTCAGATTGATCTATTTGGGTCCTGAATCGCCACCTACGCTTTTTGGGCTAATTTGAGGTAAAAAAAGAATGAAAGTTTGGTCACTGTCTCAGAATGGGCTGAAAACCCACCTATCCACTCCATTTTTAGTGAGGATTCTAAAATGTTCATTATTGTTGGCAAATTCATCTGTTTGGGTCTTAAACGGCCACGAACGAGATTGGGCTAATTTGCGTTCAAAAGAATGAAAGTTTGGTCACTGTCTCGGAATGAGGTGAAAACCCCCCCATCGACTCCATTTTTCTTGAGGATTTAAGAATGTCAATTAATGTTGTCAAATTCATCTGTTTGGATCTTGAAGGGCCACAAACAATATTTGGGCTAATTTGAGGTCAAAAGAATGAAAGTTTGGTCATTGCCTCGGAATGCGGTGAAAACCCACCTATCCACTATATTTTTCATGAGGACTCTAGAATGTCAAATAATGTTCTCTAATTCATCTGTTTGTGTCCTCAACCGCCACGAACGATATTTTGGCTAATTTAAAGTCAAAAGAATGAAAGTTTGGTCACTGTCATAGAATGCGGTGAAAACGCACCTGTCCACTCCATTTTCATGAGGATTCTAGAATGTCCAATAATGTTGTCAAATTCATCTGTTTGTGTCCTCAAACGCCACGAACGAGATTTGGGCTAATTTGAGGTCAAAAGAATGAAAGTTTGGTTACTGGCTTGGAATACGGTGAAAACCACCTATCCACTCCATTTTTCATGAGGATTCTAGAATGTCCAATAATATTGTCAAATTCATCTGTTTGTGTCCTCAACCGCCAGGAACAAGATTTGGGCTAATTTAAGATCAAAAGAAAGAAAGTTTGGTCACTGTCTCGGAATGGGGTGAAAACCCACCCATCCACACCATTTTTAATGAGGATTCTAGAATGTCCAATAATGTTGTCAAATTCATCTGTTTGTGTCGTGAACGGCCACAAACAAGATTTGGGCTAATTTGAGGTCAAAAGAATGAAAGTTTCGTCACTGTCTCGGAATGGGGTGAAAACCCACCCATCCACTCCATTTTTAATGAGGATTCAAGAAAGTTCAATAATATTGTCAAATTCATCTGTTTGGGTCTTGAACAACCATGAACAAGATTTGGGCTAATTTAAAGTCAAAAGAATGAAAGTTTGGTCACTGTCTCGGATTGAAGTGAAAACCCACCGATCGACTCCATTTTTCATGAGTATAGTAGAATGTCCAATAATGTTGTCAAATTCTGTTGTTTGTGTCGTCAACCGCCACGAATGAGATTTGGGCTAATTTGAGCTCAAAAGAATGAAAGTTTATTCACTGACTCGGAATGGGGTGAAAACCCACCTATCCACTCCATTTTTCATGACGATTCTAGAATGTCCAATAATTTATTCAAATTGATCTGTTTGGATCCTGAACAGCCACATACGCTTTTTGGGCTAATTTGAGGTCAAAAAAGAATGAAAGTTTGGTCACTGTCTCGGAATGGGCTGAAAACCCACCTATCCACTCCATTTTTAGTGAGGATTCTAGAATGTTCAATAATATTGGCAAATTCATCTGTTTGGGTCTTAAACGGCCACGAACGAGATTTGGGCTAATTTACGTTCAAAAGAATGAAAGTTTGGTCACTGTCTCGGAATAAGGTGAAAACCCCCCTATCGACTCCATTTTTTTTGAGGATTTTAGAATGTCAATTAATGTTGTCAAATTCATCTGTTTGGATCTTGAACAGCCACAAACAAAATTTGGGCTAATTTGAGGTCAAAAGAATGAAAGTTTGGTCACTGTCTCGGAATGCGGTGAAAACCCACCTATCCACTCCATTTTTTATAAGGATTCTAGAATGTCCAATAATGTTGTCAAATTCATCTGTTTGTGTCCTCGACCGCCACGAACAAGATTTGGGCTAATTTGAGATCAAAAGAATGAAAGTTTGGTCACTGTCTCGGATAGAGGTGAAAACCCACCTATCCACTCCATTTTTCATGAGGATTCTATAATGTCCAATAATGTTGTCAAATTCATCTGTTTGGGTCGTGAACGGCCACAAACAAGATTTGGGCTAATTTGAGGTTAAAATAATGAAAGTTTGGTCACTATCTCAGAATGGGGTGAAAACCCACCGATCGACTCCATTTTTCATGAGGATAGTAGAATGTCCAATAAAGTTGTCAAATTCATCTGTTTGGGTTTTGAACGGCCACGAACAAGATTTAGGCTCATTTGTCGTCAAAAGAATGAAAGTTTGTTCACTGTCTCGGAATGGGCTGAATGTAACACCCGTGTTTTGAAAGCATATAGATGGCATAAGTGTAGTAATATCTTTAAAAAGGAGACCAGTAATCTTTTGTAAACAGCGGAAGTCCCAACTTCAAGCAGAGTGTAGAGCTACACTTGAATGGGTTTTCAAAATCTTTTCAAAAATCATTTTCAGATTGGGTCTCATATGATTTATTTTAAGCCATCCGTTTTAGGTTCATTTCTTCATATCACAGTGTTTACTAATAAGTTCTCTGCTGAAACCCAAGCTACTATGTTTAATTAACGGCCCTAGGTGGACGGCTGTCCACTACTGGTACGAATGTCGTTGCGGATTCGCTTATATACAGGCGCTTACATACATGTCAATACGAGATTGAACACACTTAAATACAAATTACATACAATCTCCAAAATAGATAACTAACAGAAAACTAAATTGTAAGTCCTTTGCTTTATTTGCCCGTGTTTACCTTCTTGCCAGAGGAACTACTTGCCCGAGCTGAAAATTTGTTTTGGAAAAATAGGGTGAGATTCAATGAATCTCAGTAGTAACACATATCACTCATATAAAATGCACATATATCATGCCATGTCAACCAAAGTTACAGTACAATCAACATATTCAACATTCAGAGATAAATTCACAATATGCAGAAAGCATAAAGTTACCAATTCAAGGACAACCGTCCCTTGCCACTGCGCTGGGAAATTCTACTGGGCCTGAGCCCTTCTCATCTGAATGCTTAAAATTCACAATGGAACAAACATGCATATAACATATCACATAGTATGTGAGGGATAAGTTACTACCTGACAATTTTTCCAAATCTTGATCTTGATTGACGTGCTTTGAACGTCCTGGGCAAGTGTCAAATCCTATAAATTATAATTTATGGGCGATGAGTTATTTCTTAGTCCAACTCTTCATAAATTATTCTCTTATGTTGGTTACCATTAGGGTCACTACATTAGGCCCAAAATGAAGCTAATGAGCTCAAGCTACTCCAAATGCTTAACTTAACTCTTAAATGTTCAATTTTATTACAAAAACTCTTTGCTTTGAATTTTCGCACATTTACCAAAAGCTAGCAGATTTTTCACTGAAATTTGAAAAATCATAACTAATTCTAGAAAAATCGAATTGAGGTGATCCAAAATTCTATATAACCCTTATTAAGTCTATTTTAAGGGAAAAATACTTTGAGTAGCTGAAAGACCACGCACACTTCTCAGTTTTTCTTTTTCTCCCTGCTGCCAGAAAATCTGACCAGTTTTAATGGTCTACTTCAAAAATTCATAACTCCTAGTATACTTATCAAAATCCTTCATAATACCTATCAAATTAAAGGTCTATAAGTGTACTTTAATTCTGGAAAATCTCATAAGCAACAGATTAATTTTGTATGGTGAAAGTTTCGATACAACAAAATTGCCAGACAAAAACGCACACTGGCAACTTTGTTGCACAAGTGGACTTAATTTCCAATTTTTGATTCTTTAAACCAGACTGTCAAAAATTATAACCAGAGCCTATTCCCACACAATTTTTCATGTAGAATCCAATGGAAAACTCAAAAATACCAAAATCAAATTATTTCTACCAGATTTAGCCCCCAACCGAAATCTGCCTCCCAAAACAACAAAAATTCCACTTTGTGATTTTAACAACCAACAAGTCTAATACTTCTCCAAACATCATATATCACCTTATATATATGATTAAAACATCTTCCTTCTTCAAAAACACCCCTTGAATGAAATACATGGGTGGTTGAAGAGCCAAGAAAAACTCAATGAAATCACAAAATATTCGGTTCAAAAGAAAGCCTATGCTTACCTCTTCGCGTGTCTACAAGTGGTTCGGTATTCCGGCGGCACTCTGGTAGACTAATTGACACAAAACACCTCAGATGAGAAATCTAAGACCATAGAATTGAAGCTTATACTGAGTAGAGGAAGTTTCCTGAAGGACTTACCGGACAATAACGGTGATTCAGGGTTGAAATCAGCTCCGGTAGTCAAGAAAACTCACTATTCACTCCTCCTTCTCTCTTCTTGTGTTCTTAAGCTTAAGAAATATGATTTCCCTTTCTCTTTCCATGGTTGCACGAAATTTTGCCATTTAATTAGGCATGGATGGTTGTGATTTAATCACATAAAATGATCTCATCTCATCTTGCCACGTGTCACAAGTTTAAGCTTAAGAGTGCCACGTGTCATGCAACCATTTGTCTTCCACTTTTCTCTTTCTTCGGTGGGTCATAAATGGTCAGGGGAAGGGAAGGCCTGACAATTTCCCCGGACTCTTGGGTTCGGTGCTCGAATCAAAAAGTAAGCGACCCGGCCGGAGACCGGTGAATTCCCCGGACTCAGACGTTAGATGGCGTACTCCGGAGATGACAACACAAAAGGCTTAAAGTGGGTGTAATGATGTGTAATGATGAGGGACACATGTCACCCCCTCATTTGGCCAACACAAAAACATGTTTTTACTTTATAATAATTTCGGGACACTTGTCATTTCCTTAGTTGGCCAACACGAAAGATGTGTCATCATGAGTCATAATGAGCTGTCATTACATACTTTACTGAAGTTCTTTTTAATAAGGTTGCTCTATCGGTGCATTACCCGGAATTCCACGTGGGACCCATGTGGGACCATGGCACGCATATCGAGGCACATCACGGAATGCCCGAATTCCTCCGATCTCGTAACTGACGCCCCTGAACCCTGTAGCCACCGACGAATTTTGCTCCGACTTCTTACACTTGTATTTTTACAATATTGACTTCTCGATTTCTGTAAATGACATAATGGATATCTGGGAATTCCAAAAGTAACTCTACCTTTAATTGTAAATACCAATAATTATTGTATTCTACTATTTCCATATTTACACATTTTTAGTATTGCAAAATTTGGTATATTACAATTCTTCCCCCGTACAAGAAATTTCGTCCCCGAAATTTGTTACACGTCCAAAGACATAAATTCCGGGTAACGTTTCTTCATATCCTCTTCCATTTCCCATATTGCTTCTCTTGGAGAAAAACCTTTCCAGACTACTTTCACGAATAGTATACTTCGATTTCTAAGTCGTTTCTCTTGTCGGTCAATGATTATGCTTGGGGTCTGGTTGGTACTCTTTAATTGAGAGACGTGAAATACATCATGTAGTCTACTCAGGTTTGGCGGTAAAGCTATTTTGTATGCCACTGGTCCAATTCTCGTAAGAATTTCAAAAGGACCAATATACTGTGGGCTTAACTTCTTTCTCTTTATCGCTCTACCTTCGAGTAACTGGAGATACTTTCAGGAATACATGATCTCCAACTTCAAATTCTAGAGGTCTTCTTCTTTTGTCAGCGTAGCATTTCTGTCTGCTCTAGCTGCAAGGAGCCTCTAGTAATTTATGTTCTCATACCATCATAACTGCCACCTACATTGCCTTCCTACTAAGAGCATCGGGGACAACATTTGCTTTCCCTGGATGATATTTAATCTCTAGGTTATAGTCTTTCAACAACTCCATCCATCTCCACTGCTGCATATTAAGTTCTTTCAGATCGTGTAAGTATTTGAGACTTTTGTGATCGTAGTATAATTCTACAATGGTACCATACAGATAATGCCACCATATCTTCAAAGCAAACACGATTGCTACAAGTTCCAAATCATGAGTTGGGTAATTCAATTCATGAGTCTTCAGCTGTCGAGAGGCATACGCCACTACTCTGCCTTATTGCATACGGATAGATCCCAATCCCTGTTTACTAGCATCGCTATACACCACGAAGGTTTCACGGGGATCTAGGATAATCAATACTGGAGTGGTCGTCAATCTCTCCTTCAGCTGTGTGAAGCTCTTTTCACATCCTTCATCCCATACAAATGATTGGTTCTTTCTTGTGAGCTTTGTCAATGGTAAGGCAATTCTGGAAAAATTCTATATGAACCTGCGATAGTAACTGGCAAGACACAAAAAACTGCATATTTCTGTAACAGTTTCTGGCCTCTTCCAGTTTAATACTGCTTCTACTTTACTAGGATCGACAGAAACCCCTTCTTCTGAAAGCACATGACCCAGAAATTTGACTTCTGACAGCCAAAATTCACATTTACTGAGTTTGGCAAAGAGTTGTTTTTCCTTCAAAATGCTCAGCACGATCCTCAGATGCTCCTCATACTCTTCTCTATTTTTAGAATAAATCAGGATGTCGTCAATAAAGACTACCACAAACTGATCCAAGTGCTGATGAAAGATTCGGTTCATGTAGTCCATAAATATGGTAGGTGCATTAGTCAAGCCAAATGGCATCACTAAAAATTCATAGTGGCCATATCTGGTCCTAAAAGCTATTTTCGGTATATCTTCAGCCTTTACTCGCAGCTGATGATAACCTGATCTCCGAATGGGGTGAAAACCCACCTATCCACTCCATTTTTAATGAGGATTCTAAAATGTTCAATAATGTTGTCAAATTCATCTGTTTTGGTATTCAACGGCCACGAACAAGATTTGGGCTAATTTAAGGTCAATAGAATGAAAGTTTGGTCACTGTCTCGGAATGGGGTGAAAAATGACCTATCCACTCCATTTTTAATGAGGATTGTAGAAGGTCCAATAATGTTGTCAAATTCTTCTGTTTGGGTCTTGAACGGCCACAAACGCGATTTGGGCTAATTTAAGGTCAAAAGCAAGAAAGTTTGGTCACTGTCTTGGAATAGGGTGAAAAACGACCTATCCACTCCATTTTTAATGAGAATTCCAGAATGTGCAATAATGTTGTCAAATTCTTCTATTTCTGTCCTCAACCGCCACGAACGAGATTTGGGCTAATTTGAGGTCAAAAGAATGAAAGTTTTGTCACTGTCTAGGAATGGGCTGAAAACCCACACATCCTCTCCATTTTTTATGACAATTCTAGAATGTCCAATAATGTTGTTAAATTTATCTGTTTGTGTCCTCAACCGCCACGAATGAGATTTGGGCTAATTTGAGGTCAAAAGAATGAAAGTTTGGTCACTGGCTTGGAATGGGGTGGAAAACCCACCTTACGACTCCATTTTTAATGAGGATTCTCGAATATCCAATAATGTTGCCAAATTCTTCTGTTTGTGTCCTCAACAGCCACGAACGAGATTTAGGCTAATTTGAGGCCGAAAGAATGAAAGTTTGGTCAGTGTCTCGGAATGGGGTGAAAACCCACCTATCCACTAAATTTTTCATGAGGATTCTAGAATGTCTAATAATGTTGTCAAATTCATCTGTTTGTGTCCTCAACCGCCACGAACGTGATTTTGCCAAATTTAAGGTTAAAAGAATGAAAGTTTGGTCACTGTCTCGGAATGGGGTGAAAACCCACCTATCCACTCCATTTTTCATGAGGATTCTAGATTGGCTAATAATGTTGTCAAATTCATCTGTTTGTGTCCTGAACGGCCACGAACGCGATTTTGTCTAATTTGAGGTCAAAAGAATGAAAGTTTGGACACTGTCTTGGAATGGGGTGAAAACCCACCTATCCACTCCATTTTTGAAGAGGATTTTAGAATGTCCAATAATGTTGTCAAATTCATCAGTTTGTGTCCTGAACCGCCACATACGCGATTTGGACTAAATTTGAGGTGAAAAGATTGAAAGTTTGGACACTGTCTCGGAATGGGGTGAAAACCCACCTGTCCACTCCATTTTTCAAGAGGATTCTAGAATGTCCAATAATGTTGTCAAATTCATCTGTTTGGGTCCTGAACGGCCACGAACGCGTTTTAGGCTAATTTGAGGTCAAAAGAATGAAAGTTTGGACACTGTGTCGGAATGGGGTGAAAACCCTATCCACTCTATTTTTGAAGAGGATTCTAGCATGTCCAATAATGTTGTCAAATTCATCTGTTTAGGTCCTGAATGGGCACGAACGTGATTTGGACTAATTTGTGGTCAAAAGAATGAAACTTTGGACAATGTCTCGGAATGGGGTGAAAACCCACCTATCCACTCCATTTTTCAAGAGGATTCTAGAATGTGCAATAATGTTGTCAAATTCATCTGCTTGGGCCCTGAACGGCCACATACGCGATTTAGACTAAATTTGAGGTCAAAAGAATGAAAGTTTGGATATTGTCTTGGAATAGGGTGAAAACCCACTTATCCACTCCATTTTTCATGAGGATTCTAGAATGCTGAATAATGTTGTTAAATTCTTCTGTTTGGGTTTTGAATGGCCACAAACGCGATTTGGGCTAATTTGAGGTCAAAAGCAAGAAAGTTTGGTCACTGTCTCGGAATGGGGTGGAAAACCTACCTAACGACTCCATTTTTAATGAGGATTCTAGAATATCCAATAATGTTGCCAAATTCTTCTGTTTGTGTCCTCAACAGCCATGAACGAGATTTGGGCTAATTTGAGGTCGAAAGAATGAAAGTTTGGTCACTGTCTCGGAATGGGTTGAACACCCACCTATCCACTCCATTTTTAATGAGGATTCTAAAATGCTCAATAATGTTATTAAATTCTTTTTTTTGGGTCTTGAACGGCCACGAACGAAATTTGGGATAATTTGAAGTCGAAAGAATGAAATTTCGGTCACTGTCTCGGAATGGGCTGAAAACCCACCTATCCATTCCATTTATCATGAGGATTCTATAATGTAAAAATAATGTTGACAAATTCATCTGTTTGTGTCCTCAACGGCCACGAACAAAATTTGGGCTAATTTGAGGTCAAAGGAAAGAAAGTTTGGTCACTTTCTCGGAATTAGGATAAAACCCACCTATGCACTCGATTTTTAATGAGGATAGTAGAATTTCCAATAATGTTGTCAAATTCATCTGTTTAGGTATTGAACGGCCACGAACAATATTTGGGCTAATTTGAGGTCAAAAAAGAATGAAAGTTTGGTCACTGTCTTGGAATGGGGTGAAAATCCACCTATCCACTCCATTTTTAATGAGGATTGTAGAATGTCCAATAATGTTGTCAAATTCATCTGTTTTGGTATTGAAAGGCCACGAACAATATTTGGGCTAATTTGAGGTCAAAAACGAATGAAAGTTTGGTCACTATCTCCGAATGGGGTGAAAACCCACCTATCTACTCCATTTTTCATAAGGATTTTAGAATGCCCAATAATGTTGTCAAATGCATCTGTTTTGGTATTCAACGGCCACGAACAAGATTTGGGCTAATTTGAGGTCAAAAGAAAGAAAGTTTGGTCACTGCCTTGGAATGGGGTTAAAAACCACCTATCCACTCCATTTTTAATGAGAATTCTAGAATGTCCAATAATGTTGTCAAATTGATCTGTTTCTGTCCTCAACCGCCACGAACGAGATTTGGGCTAATTTGAGGTCAAAAGAATGAAAGTTTGGTCACTGTCTCAGAATGGACTGAAAACCCACATATCCTCTCCATTTTTTATGACAATTCTAGAATGTCTAATAATGTTGTCAAATTTATCTGTTTGTGTCCTCAACCGCCACGAACGAGATTTGGGCTAATTTGAGGTCAAAAGAATGAAAGTTTGGTCACAGTCTCGGAATGGGGTGGAAAACTGACCTTATGACTCCATTTTTAATGAGGATTCTAGAATGTCCAATAATGTTGCTAAATTCTTCTGTTTGTGTCCTCAACAGCCACGAACGAGATTTGGGCTAATTTGAGGTCGAAAGAATGAAATTTTGGTCACAGTCTCGGAATGGGGTGGAAACCCACCTATCCACTCCATTTTTCATGAGGATTCTAGAATGTCTAATAATGTTGTCAAATTCATCTGTTTGTGTCCTCAACCGCCACGAACGTGATTTGGCCAAATTTAAGGTCAAAAGAATGAAAGTTTGGTCACTGTCTCGCAATGGGGTGAAAACCCACCTATCCACTCCATTTTTAATGAGGATTCTAGAATGTTCAATAATGTTGTCAAATTCATCTGTTTGGGTCGTGGACGGCCACGAACAAGATTTGGGCTAATTTGAGGTCAAAAGAATGAAAGTTTGGTCACTGTCTCGGAATGGGTTGAAATCCCACATAACCACTCCATTTTTCATGACGATTCTAGAATGTCAAATAATTTTCTCAAATTGATATGTTTGGTTACTGAACCGCCACTTAAGCGATTTGGACTAATTTGAGATGAAAATAATGAAAGTTTGGTCACTGTCTCCGAATAGGGTGAAAACCCACCTATCCACTCCATTTTTCATGAGGATTCTAGAATGACCAATAATGTTGTCAAATTCATCTGTTTGTGTCCTCCACCGCCACGAACGTGATGTGGTCTATTTTGAGGTCAAAAGAAAGAAAGTTTGGTCACTGTCTCGGAATGGGGTGAAAACCCACCTATCCACTCCATTTTTAATGAGGAATGTAGAATGTCTAATAATGTTGTCAAATTCATCTGTTTAGGTATTGAACGGCCACGCACAATATTTGGGCTAATTTGAGGTCAAAAAAGAATAAAGTTTGGTTACTGTCTCGGAATGGGGTGAAAACCCACCTATCCACCTCATTTTTGATGAGGATTGTAGAATGTCCAATAATGTTGTCAAATTCATCTGTTTCGGTATTGAACGGCCATGAACAATATTTGGGATAATTTGAGGTAAAAAAGGAATGAAAGTATGGTCACTATCTCCGAATGGGGTGAAAACCCACCTATCTACTCCATTTTTCATAAGGATTTTAGAATGCCCAATAATGTTGTCAAATGCATCTGTTTTGGTATTCAACGGCCACGAACAAGATTTGGGCTAATTTAAGGTCAATAGAATGAAAGTTTGGTCACTGTCTCAGAATGGGGTAAAAAACGACCTATCCACTGTATTTTTAATGAGGATTCTAGAATGTGCAATAATGTTGTTAAATTCTTCTGTTTGGGTCTTGAACGGCCACAAACGCGATTTGGGCTAATTTGAGGTCAAAAGCAAGAAAGTTTGGTCACTGTCTGGGAATGGGGTTAAAAACCACCTATCCACTCCATTTTTAATGAGAATTCTAGAATGTCCAATAATGTTGTCAAATTGATCTGTTTCTGTCCTCAACCGCCACGAACGAGATTTGGTCTAATTTGAGGTCAAAAGAATGAAAGTTTGGTCACTGTCTCGGAATGGCCTGAAAACCCACATATCCTCTCCATTTTTTAGGACAATTCTAGAATGTCCAATAATATTGTCAAATTTATCTGTTTGTGTCCTCAACCGCCACGAATGAGATTTGGGCTAATTTGAGGTCAAATGAATGAAAGTTTGGTCACAGTCTCGGAATGGGGTCGAAAACCCACCTTACGACTCCATTTTTAATGAAGATTCTAGAATGTCCAATAATGTTGCCAAATTTTTCTGTTTGTGTCCTCAATAGCCACGAACGACATTTTAGGCTAATTTGAGGTCGAAAGAATGAAAGTTTGGTCACTGTCTCGGAATGGGGTGAAAACCCACCAATCCACTCCATTTTTCATGAGGATTCTAGAATGGTCAATCATGTTGTCAAATTCATCTGTTTGTGTCCTCAACGGCCACGAACAAGATTTGGGCTAATTTGAGGTCAAAAGAAAGAAAGTTTTGTCACTGTCTCGGAATGGGGTGAAAGCCCACCTATGCACTCCATTTTTAATGAGGATTGTAGAATGTCCAATAATGTTGTCAAATTCATCTGTTTAGGTATTGAACGGCGACGAACAATATTTGGGCTAATTTGAGGTAAAAAAGGAATGAAAGTTTGGTCACTGTCTCGGAATGGGGTGAAAACCCACCTATCCACTCCTTATTTAATGAGGATTGTAG
Organism: Inga oerstediana; assembly: GCA_963210345.1. NCBI lineage: Eukaryota > Viridiplantae > Streptophyta > Magnoliopsida > Fabales > Fabaceae > Inga > Inga oerstediana. The sequence continues at coordinate 36,291,010 of OY723408.1, read as the reverse complement.
AATGTCCAATAATGTTATCATATTCATCTGTTTCGGTATTGAACGGCCATGAACAATATTTGGGCTAATTTTTTGTCAGAAAAGAATGAAAGTATGGTCAGTATCTCCGAATGGGGTGAAAACCCACCTATCCACTCCATTTTTAATGAGGATTCTAGAATGTTCATTAATGTTGTCAAATTCATTTGTTTGGTCATGAACGGCCAAAAACTCTATTTGGTCTAATTTGATGTCAAAAGAATGAATGTTTGGTCAATGTGTCGGAATGGGCTGAAAACCCACCTATCCACTCCATTTTTCATGAGGATTCTAGAATGTCAAATAATGTTGTCAAATTCATCTGTTTGTGTCCTCAACCGCCACGAACGAGATTTGTGCTAATTTGAGGTCAAAAGAATGAAAGTTTGGTCACTATCTTGGATTGGGGTGAAAACCCACGTATCCACTCCATTTTTAATGAGGATTCTAGAATGTTCAATAATGTTCTCAAATTCATCTGTTTGGGTATTGAACGGCCACGAACAATATTTGGGCTAATCTGAGGTCAAAAAGGAATGAAAGTTTGGTCACTCTCTCCAAATGGGGTGAAAACCCATTTATCCACTCCATTTTTTATGTGGTTTCTACAATGTCAAATAATTTTGTCAAATTAATCTGTTTTAGTTCTGAACGGCTACATAAACGATTTAGGCTAATTTTAAGTCAAAAGAATAAAGGTTTGGCCACTGTCAGAATGGGGTGAAAACCCACCTATCCACTCCATTTTTCATAAGGATTTTAGAATGTTCAATAATGTTGTCAAATCCATCTGTTTGGGTCTTCAACGGCCACAAACAAGATTTGGGCTAATTTGAGGTCAAAAGAATGAAGGTTTGGTCACTGTCTCGGAATGGGGTGAAAACCCACCTATCCACTCCATTTTTAATGAGGATTCTTGAATGTCCAATAATGTTATAAAATTCATCTGTTTGGTCATGAACGGCCACAAACGCTATTTGGGCTAATTTGATGTCAAAAGAATGAATGTTTGGTCAATGTCTCGGAATAGGCTGAAAACCCACCTCTCCACTCCATTTATCATGAGGATTCTAGAATGGCCAATAATGTTGTCAAATTCATCTGTTTGTGTCCTCAACGGCCACGAACAAGATTTGGGCTAATTTGAGGTCAAAAGCAAGAAAGTTTGGTCACTGTCTTGGAATGGGGTTAAAAACCACCTATTCACTCCATTTTTAATGAGAATTCTAGAATGTCCAATAATGTTGTCAAATTGATCTGTTTCTGTCCTCAACCGCCACGAACGAGATTTGGGCTAATTTGAGGTCAAAAGAATGAAAGTTTGGTCACTGTCTCGGAATGGGCTGAAAACCCACATATCCTCTCCATTTTTTATGACAATTCTAGAATGTCCAATAATGTTGTCAAATTTATCTGTTTGTGTCCTCAACCGCCACGAACGAGATTTGGGTTAATTTGAGGTCAAAAGAATGAAAGTTTGGTCACTGTCTCGGAATGGGGTGGAAAACCCACCTTACGACTCCATTTTAAATGAGGATTCTAGAATGTCCAATAATGTTGCCAAATTCTTCGGTTTGTGTCCTTAACGGCCACAAACGCGATTTGGGCTAATTTGAGGTCAAAAGAAAGAAAGTTTGGTCACTGTCTTGGAATGGGGTTAAAGCCCACCTATCCACTCCATTTTTCATGAGGATTCTAGAAGGTCAAATAATGTTGTCAAATTCATCTGTTTGGGTCTTGAACGGCCATGAACATTATTTGGGCTAATTTGAGGTCAAAAAAGAATGAAAGTTTGGTCACTGTCTCAGAATGGGGTGAAAACCCACCTATCCACTCCATTTTTCATGAGGATTCTAGAATGTCCAATAATGTTGCCAAATTCATCTGTTTGGGTCCTCAACCGCCATGAATGAGATTTGGGCTAATTTGAGGTCAAAAGAATGAAAGTTTCGTCACTGTCTTGGAATCGGCTGAAAACCCACCTATCGACTCCATTTTTAATGGGGATTCTAGAATGTTCAATAATGCTGTCAAATTCATCTGTGTGGGTCTTCAACGGCCACGAACAATATTTGGGCTAATTTGAAGTCAAAAAAGAATGAAAGTTTGTTCACTATCTTCGAATGGGGTTAAAACCCACCTATCCACTCAATTTTTCATGAGGATTCTAAAATGTCCAATAATGTTGTCAAATTCATCTATTTGTGTCCTCAACCGCCACGAACGAGATTTGGGCTAATTTGAGGTCAAAAGAATGAAAGTTTGGTCACTGTCACGAAATGGGGTGAAAACCCACCTATCCACTCCATTTTTAACGAGGATTGTAGAATGTCAAATAATGTTGTCAAATTCATCTGTTTGGGTCGTGAACGGCCATGAACAATATTTGGGCTAATTTGAGGTCAAATTAGACAGAAAGTTTAGTTACTATCTCTGAATGGGGTGAAAACCCACCTATCCACTCCATTTTTCATAAGGATTCTAGAATGTCCAATAATTTTGTCAAATTCATCTGTTTCAGTCTTGAACGGCCACATACAAGATTTAGGCTAATTTGAGGTCAAAAGAATGAAGGTTTGATCACTGTCAGAATGGAGTGAAAACCCACCTATCCACTCCATTTTTCATCAGGATTTTAGAATGTTCAATAATGTCGCCAAATGCTTCTGTTTGGGTCTTCAACAGCCACGAACAATATTTGGGCTAATTTGAGGTCAAAGAATGATAGTTTGGTCACTGTCTCGGAATGGGGTGAAAACCCACCTATCCACTCCATTTTTCATGAGGATTCTAGAATGTCCAATAATGTTGTCAAATTCAACTGTTTGTGTCCGCAACTGCCACGAACGAGATTTGGGCTAATTTGAGGTCAAAAGAATGAAAGTTTGGTCACTGTCACGAAATGGGGTGAAAACCCACCTATCCACGCCATTTTTAATGAGGATTGTAGAATGTCAAATAATGTTGTCAAATTCATCTGTTTGGGTCGTGAACGGCCATGAACAATATTTGGGCTAATTTGAGGTCAAAAAAGAATAAAAGTTTGGTCACTATCTCTGAATGGGGTGAAAACCCACCTATCCACTCCATTTTTCATGAGGATTCTAGAATGTCAAATAATTTTGTCAAATTCATCTTTTTGAGTCCTGAACGGGCACATACACGATTTACACTAATTTGAGGTGAAAAGAATGAAGGTTTGGTTACTGTGTCAGAATGGGGTTATTTTGACCACAAATTAGCCCAAATCACATTCATGGCCCTTCACGACTGAAACAGATGAATTTGACAATATTATTGAACATTGTATAATCCTCATTAAAAATGGAGATGGTAGGTGGGTTTTCACCCCATTCTGAGTCAGTGACCAAACCTTCATTCTTTAGACCTCAAATTAGCCCAAATATTGTTAGAGGCCGTTCAGGACCCAAACAGATGAATTTGACAATATTATTGCACATTCTGGAATCCTCATTAAAAATGGAGTGGATAGGTGGGTTTTCACCCCATTACGAGACAGTGACCAAACTTTCATTCTTTTGACATCAAATTAGCCCAAATCGGGTTCATGGCCGTTGAGGACACAAACCGATGAATTTGACAACAATAATGGACATTCTAGAATCCTCATGAAAAATAGAGTGGATAGGATTGTTTTCACCCCATTCCGAGACAGAGACCAAACATTCATTCTTTTGACCTCAAATTAGCCCAAATCTTGTTCGTGGCCGTTCAAGACCCAAACTGATGAATTTGACAATAATATTAGACATTCTAGAATCCTCATGAAAAATCGAGTGGATAGGATGGTTTTCACCCCATTCCGAGACAGGGACCAAACGTTCATTCTTTTGACCACAAATTAGCCCAAATCTTGTTCATGGTCGTTCAAGACCCAAACTGATGAATTTGACAACAATATTAGACATTCTAGAATCCTCATGAAAAATCGAGTGGATAGGATGGTTTTCACCCCATTCTAAGACAGTGATCAAACGTTCATTATTTTTTAACCTCAAATTAGACCAAATATTGTTCGTGGCGGTTCAGGACCCAGACAGATGAATTTGACAATATTATTGCACATTCTAGAATCCTTATTAAAAATGGAGTGGATAGGTGGGTTTTCACCCCATTCCCATACGGTGGCCAAACGTTCATTCTTTTGACCTCAAATTAGCCCAAATCTTGTTCGTGGCCGTTCAGGACCCAAACAGATGAATTTGGCAACATTATTGAACATTCTAGAATCCTCATTAAAAATGGAGTGGGTTGGTGGGTTTTCATCCCATTCCGAGACAGTGACCAAACCTTCATTCTTTTGACCTCAAATTAGCCCAAATCACATTCATGGCCCTTCACAATCAAAACAAATGAATTTGACAATATTATTGAACATTCTATAATCGTCATTTAAAATGGAGTTGGTAGGAGGGTTTTCACCCCATTCTGAGTCAGTGACCAAACCTTCATTCTTTAGACCTCAAATTAGCCAAAATCTTGTTAGAGGCCGTTCAGGACCTAAACAGATGAATTTGACAATATTATTGCACATTATAGAATCCTCATTAAAAATGGAGTGGATAGGTGGGTTTTCACCCCTTCACGAGACAGTGACCAAACTTTCATTCTTTTGACCTCAAATTAGCCCAAATTGGGTTCATGGCCGTTGAGGACACAAACCGATGAATTTGACAACAATATTAGACATTCTAGAATCCTCATGAAAAATAGAGTGGAAAGGATCGTTTTCACCCCATTCCGAGACAGGGACCAAACGTTCATTCTTTTGACCTCAAATTAGCCCAAATCTTGTTCGTGGCCGTTCAAGACCCAAACTGATGAATTTGACAACAATATTAGACATTCTAGAATTCTCATGAAAAATAGAGTGGATAGAATGGTTTTCACCCCATTCTGAGACAGTGACCAAACGTTCATTCTTTTTTAACCTCAAATTAGACCAAATATTGTTCGTGGCGGTTCAGGACCCAAACAGATGAATTTGACAATATTATTGCACATTCTAGAATCCTCATTAAAAATAGAGTGGAAGGTGGGTTTTCACCCCATTACGAGACAGTGACCAAACTTTCATTCTTTTGACTTCAAATTAGCCCAAATCGGGTTCATGGCCGTTGAGGACATAAACCGATGAATTTGACAACAATATTGGACATTCTAGAATCCTCATGAAAAATAGAGTGGATAGGATCGTTTTCACCCCATTCCGAGACAGTGACCAAACGTTCATTCTTTTCACCTCAAATTAGCCCAAATCGCATTCGTGGCCCTTCACGACAGAAACAGATGAATTTGACAAAATAATTGAACATTCTAGGATCCTCATTAAAAATGGAGTTGGTTGGTGGGTTTTCACCCCATTCCGAGTCAGTGACCAAACCTTCATTCTTTTGACCTCAAATTAGCCCAAATCTTGTTCGTGGCTGTTCAGGACCCAAACAGATGAATTTGGCAATGTTATTGCACATTCTAGAATCCTCATTAAAAATGGATTGGATAGGTGGGTTTTCACACCATTCCGAGACAGGGACCAAACGTTCATTCTTTTGACCTCAAATTAGCCCAAATGTTGTTCGTGCCCGTTCAGGACCCAAACAGATGAATTTAACAACATTATTGGACATTCTAGAATCCTCATGAATAATAGAGTGGATAGGTGGGTTTTCACCCCATTTTGAGACTGTGACCAAACCTTCATTCTTTTGACCTCAAATTAGGCCAAATCACATTCATGGCCCTTCACGACCGAAACAGATGAATTTGGCAATATTATTGAACATTCTATAATCCTCATTAAAAATGGAGTTGGTAGGTGGGTTTTCACCCCATTATGAGTCAGTGACCAAAGCTTCATTCTTTAGACCTTAAATTAGCCCAAATCTTGTTAGTGGCAGTTCAGGACCTAAACAGATGAATTTGACAACTGATGGACGAGCATGGCAAGATGGAGGAGGAGCTCCAAAGGAAGAAGAAGGCATGAAGATGGAAGCCCAAGCTCAAGTATGGAAGTCCAATGTCCCAAAAGATCCATTACAAAGCATTGGAGGCCTAATGACAAGAGCAAGAACTAAAGCCATGATGGAGGCCTTGAATTGTTTGATAAGAGAGCTAAAAGAGTTGGAGCCCATTTATTTCGAAGAGGCATCCTTTAATATGCCCAACAAGAACCCAAGAATGGTGATCACATTGCTTGAAGCCCAACAAGATGAAGTACAAGGCCCAAGTGCAGTCTAGATTGAAGAATTCACTTAAAATACCATGTGACAAGCATGTGCCTTGAAGGAGGATCATAAGTGACGTCCAAGACACCTCAAGAAGCATCTAGAAGGCGTCCTTATGCAGCAAATATGAATTAATTTCATTTTTTATTTGTTTCCTTTTTTTTTATTTGCATTAAATAAGGCCTTTGGTCAAAGATTGCTCATAAAGACTTTGTTTTATTTCCTATTTTTAGGTAGCTGACTTAGTCTTGAAGAATAAGTAATTTCCTAATTCCTTTAGGCTTGAATGGTGCCAACCAAGACAATCAATCATCATTAAGGCATCATTATTGCATTCATGACTGGTTTTCAAACTCTAGAGTGTTCTTTTGTGGCTTTTATATATGGCTGCATTTTTTTACGGCATTTTCAGACTTGAATGATAATTGAGAGTTTTATTTCTCTTGTGTGAGTTTTGCTTGCATCCTTGTATTCTCGTGCGAATACTCCGACTGTATCAAGGATTGATCATCCTTGTGGTGTCTTGTGGCTAGGGTTGTAAGAGACAGGTTCTCTTAAGGTCCTACCTTTGATCATCCGTCCCATTCGTGTTTTCATACTTGTTTTCTAGCCGGTCCGTTACCCTAACCGTATCAACAACATTATTGAACATTCTAGAATCCTCATGAAAAATGGAGTGGATCAGTGGGTTTTCACCCCATTCCGAGACAGTGACCAAACCTTCATTCTTTTGACCTCCAATTAGCCCAAATCGGGTTCATGGCCGTTGAGGACACAAACCGATGAATTTGACAACAATATTGGACATTCTAGAATCCTCATTAAAAATGGAGTGGATAGGTAGGTTTTCAACTCATTCCGAGACAATGACCAAACGTTCATTCTTTTGACCTCAAATTGGCCCAAATCTTGTGCGTGGCCGTTTAGGACACAAACAGATGAATTTGACAACATTATTGGACATTCTAGAATCCTAATTAAAAATGGATTGGGTAGGTTGGTTTTCAAACCATTCCGAGACAGTGACCAAACTTTCATTCTTTTGACCTCAAATTAGCCCAAATAGGGTTCATCACCGTTGAGGACACAAACTGATGAATTTGACTACAATATTGGACATTCTAGAATCCTCATGAAAAATAGAGTGGATAGGATGGTTTTCACCCCATTCTGAGACAGTGACCAAACGTTCATTCTTTTTTAAACTCAAATTAGACCAAATATTGTTCATGGCGGTTCAGGACCCAAACAGATGAATTTGGAAATATTATTGCATATTCTAGAATCTTCATTAAAAATGGATTGGATAGGTGGGTTTTCACACCATTCCGAGACAGGGACCAAACGTTCATTCTTTTGACCTCAAATTAGCCCAAATTTTTTCGTGGCCGTTCAGGACCCAAACAGATAAATTTAACAACATTATTGAACATTCAACAATCCTCATTAAAAATAGAGTGGATAGGTGGGTTTTCACCCCTTTTCGAGTCAGTGACCAAACCTTCATTCATTTGACCTCAAATTAGCCCAAATCTTGTTCGTGGTGGTTCAGGACCCAAACAGATGAATTTGACAATATTATTGCACATTCTAGAATCCTCATTAAAAATGGAGTGGATAGGTGGGTTTTCACCCCATTACGAGATAGTGACCAAACATTCATTCTTTTGACCTCAAATTAGCCCAAATCGGGTTCATGGCCGTTGAGGACACAAATCGATGAATTTGACAACAATATTGGACATTCTAAAATCCTCATGAAAAATAGAGTGGATAGGATCGTTTTCACCCCATTCCGAGACAGTGACCAAACGTTCATTCTTTTCACCTCAAATTAGCCCAAATCGCATTCGTGGCCCTTCACGACAGAAACAGATGAATTTGACAAAATAATTGAACATTCTAGGATCCTCATTAAAAATGGTGTTGGTTGGTGTGTTTTCACCCCATTCCGAGTCTGTTACCAAACCTTCATTCTTTTGACCTCAATTAGCCCAAATCTTGTTCGTGGCCATTCAAGACCCAAACTGATATATTTGACAACATTATTAGACATTCTAGAATCCTCAAGAAAAATGGAGTGAATAGGTGGGTTTTCACACCATTCCGAGACAGTGGCTAAACCTTCATTCTTTTGACCTCAAATTAGCCCAAATCTTGTTCGTGGCCGTTCAGGACAAAAACAGATGAGTTTGACAACATTAGTGAACATTCTAGAATGCTCATTAAAAATGGGGCAGATATGTGGCTTTTGACCCCATTCCGAGACAGTGACCAAACTTCCATTCTTTTGACCTCAAATTAGCCCAAATCGGGTTCGGGGCCGTTGAGGACACAAACAGATGAATTTGACAAAAATAGTGGACATTCTAGAATGCTCTTGAAAAATAGAGTGGATAGGATGGTTTTAACCCCATTCCGAGACAGTGACCAAACCTTCATTCTTTTTAGCTCAAATTAGCCCAAATCTTTTTCGTGGCCGTTCAGGACCCAAACAGATGTATTTGACAACATTATTGGACATTCTAGAATCCTGATTAAAAATGCAGTGGATAGGTGGTTTTCACCCCATTCCGAGACAGTGACCAAACTTTCTTTCTTTTGACCTCAAATTAGCTCAAATCGGGTTCGTGGCCGATGACGATAGAGACAGATGAATTTGACAACAATATTGGACATTTTAAAATCATCATAAAAAATGGAGTGGACAGGTAGGTTTTAACCCCATTCGGAGACAGTGACCAAACTTTCTTTCTTTTAACCTCAAATTAGCTCAAATCGGGTTCGTGGCCGATGACGATAGAGACAGATGAATTTGACAACAATATTGGACATTCTAGAATGCTCTTGAAAAATAGAGTGGATAGGATGGTTTTCACCCCATTCTGAGACAGTGACCAAACATTCATTCTTTTTTGATCTCAAATTAGCCCAAATATTGTTCGTGGCCGTTCAGGACCCAAACAGATAAATTTTACAACATTATTGGACATTCTAGAATTCTCATGAAAAATAGATTGGATAGGTGGGTTTTCATCCCATTCCGAAAGAGTGACCAAACCTTCATTCTTTTGACCTCAAATTATCCCAAATCGCCTCCTTGGCTGTTGAGGACACAAACAAATGAATTTGACAAAATTTGTTGTCCATTATACAATACTCATGAAAAATATAGTGGATAGATGGGTTTTCACCCCCATTCCGAGACAGTGACCAAACGCTCATTCTTTTTTACCTCAAATTAGCCCATATCTTGTTCATGGCTGTTAAGGACCCAAACAAATGAATTTAACAACATTATTGAACTTTATAGAATCCTTATTAAAAATGGAGGGGATAGGTGGGTTTTCACCCCATTCCGAGACAGTTATCAAACCTTCATTCTTTTGACCTAAAATTAGCCCAAATCTCGTTCGTGGCAATTGAGGACAGAAACAGATGAATTTGAGAACATTATTGGACATTCTAGAATCGTCATGAAAAATCGAGTGGATAGGTGGGTTTTCACCTCATTCCGAGTGAGTGACCAAACCATCATTCTTTTGAACTCAAATTAGCCCATATCTTGTTCGTGGCCGTTCAGGATCCAAACAGATGAATTTGAGAACATTATTGAATATTCTAGAATCCTCATTAAAAATGGAGTGGATAGGTGGGTTTTCACCCCATTCCGAGCCAGTGACCAAACGTTCATTCTTTTGACCTCAAATTAGCTCAAATTTTGTTCATGGCCGTGCAAGACCCAAATAGATGAAATTGACAACATTATTGAACATTCTAGAATCCTCATTAAAAATGGAGTGGATAGGTGGGTTTTCACTCCATTCCAAGACAGTGACCAAACCATCATTCTTTTGACCTCAAATTACCCCAAATCGCATTCGTGGCCCTTCAAGACCTAAACAGATGAATTTGACAATATTAATGAATATTCTAGAATCTTTATTAAAAATGGAGTTGGTAGGTGGGTTTCACACCATTCCAAGTCAGTAACCAAACCTTCATTCTTTTGACCTCAAATTAGCCCATATTTGGTTCGTGGCCGTTGAGGACCCAATCAGATGAATTTGACAACATTATTGAACATTCTAGAATCCTCATTAACAATGGAGTGGATAGGGGGTTTTCACCCCATTCCGAGTCAGTGACCAAACCTTCATTCTTTTTTGACATCAAATTAGCCCAAATCACATTCGTGGCCCTTCATGACCTAAACAGATGAATTTCACAACATTATTGAAAATTCAAGAATCCTCATTAAAAATGGAGATGGTAGGTGGGTTTTCATGCGATTTCGAGTCGGTGACCAAACATTCATTCTTTTGACCTTAAATTAGCCCAAATCACATTCGTGGCCCATCATGACCTAAACAGATGAATTTGACAATATTATTGAACATTCAACAATCCTCATTAAAAATTGAATGGATAGGGGGTTTTTACCCCATTCCGAGTCAGCGACCAAACCTTCATTCTTTTGACGTCAAATTATCCCAAATCTTGTTTGTGGCCGTTCAGGACCCAAATATATGAATTTGACAAAATTATTGAACATTCTAGAATCCTCATTAAAAATGGAGTGGATAGGTGGGTTTTCACCCCATTCCGAGACAGTGACCAAACCATCATTCCTTTGACCTCAAATTAGCCCAAATCGCATTCGTGGCCCTTCATGACCTAAACAGATGAATTTGACAACATTATTGAAAATTCAAGAATCCTCATTAAAAATGGAGTTGGTAGGTGGGTTTTCACGCCATACCGAGTCGGTGACCACACATTCATTCTTTTGACATCAAATTAGCCCAAATTTTGTTCGTGGCCGTTTAGGACCCAAACAGATGAATTTGACAATATTATTGCACATTCTAGAATCCTCATTAAAAATGAAGTGGATAGGTGGGTTTTCACCCCATTCCGAGACAGTGACCAAACCTTCATTCTTTTGACCTCAAATTGGCCCAAATCGCATTCGTGGCCCCTCAAGACCTAAATCGATGAATTTGAAAACCTTATTGAACATTCTAGAATCCTCATGAAAAATATAGTGGATAGGTGGGTTTTCACCCCATTCCGAGATAGTGAGCAAACCATCTTTCTTTTGACCTCAAATTAGCCCAAATCGCCTTCGTGGCCGTTGAGGACACAAACAGATGAATTTGACAATATTATTGTCCTTTCTAGAATCCTCATGAAAAATATAGTGGATAGGTGGGTTTTCACCCCATTCCAAGTCAGTCGCCAAACCTTCATGCATTTGACCTCAAATTAGCCCAAATCTTGTTGGTCGCCATTCAGGACCCAAACAGGTGAATTTGACAACATTATTGAACATTCTAGAATCCTCATTAAAAATGGAATGGATAGGTGGGTTTTCACCCCATTTCGAAACTGTGACCAAACGTTCATTCTTTTTTGACCTCAGATTAGCCCAAATATTGTTCGTGGCTGTTCAGGACCCAAACAGAAGAATTTGACAATATTATTGGACATTCTAGAATCCTCATTAAAAATGAAGTGGATAGGTGGGATTTCACCCCATTCCGAGAGAGTGACCAAACTTTCATTCTTTTGACCTCAAATTAGCCCAAATCGCCTTCATGGCCGTTGAGGACACTAACAGATGAATTTGACAATATTATTGTCCTTTCTAGAATCCTCATGAAAAATATAGTGGATAGGTGGGTTTTCACCCCATTCCGAGTCAGTCACCAAACCTTTATTCATTTGACCTCAAATTAGACCAAATCTTGTTTGTCGCCGTTCAGGACCCAAACAGGTGAATTTGACAACATTATTGAACATTCTAGAATCCTCATTAAAAATGGAATGGATAGGTGGGTTTTCACCTCATTCCGAGAGAGTGAGCAAACCTTCATTCTTTTGACCTCAAATTAGCCCAAATCGCCTTCGTGGCCGTTGAGGACACAAACAGATGAATTTGACAATATTATTGTCCTTTCTAGAATCCTCATGAAAAATATAGTGGATAGGTGGGTTTTCACCCCATTCCGAGTCAGTCACCAAACCTTTATTCATTTGACCTCAAATTAGACCAAATCTTGTTCGTCGCCGTTCAGGACCCAAACAGGTGAATTTGACAACATTATTGAACATTCTAGAATCCTCATTAAAAATGGAATGGATAGGTGGGTTTTCACCTCATTCCGAAAGAGTGAGCAAACCTTCATTCTTTTGACCTCAAATTAGCCCAAATCGCCTTCGTGGCCGTTGAGGACACACACAGATGAATTTGACAATATTATTGTCCTTTCTAGAATACTCATGAAAAATATAGTGGATAGGTGGGTTTTTGCCCCATTCCAAGTCAGTAACCAAACCTTCACTCTTTTGACCTCAAATTATCCCTAATCTTGTTCGTGGCCGTTCAGGACCCAAACAGATGAATTTGACAACATTATTGAACATTCTAGAATCCTCATTAAAAATGCAATGGATAGGTGGGTTTTCACCCCATTTCGAGGCAGTGACCAAAGTTTCATTCTTTTGACCTCAAATTAGCCCAAATATTGTTCTTGGCCATTCAGGACCCAAACAGATGAGTTTGACAACATTAACGAACATTCTAGAATCCTCATTAAAAATGGAGTGGATAGGTGGGTTTTCACCCCATTCCGAGTCAGTGACCAAACCTTCATTCTTTTGACCTCAAATTAGGCCAAATCACATTCATGGCCCTTCACGACCGAAAGAGATGAATTTGACAATATTATTGAACATTCTATTATCCTCATTAAAAATGGAGTGGATAGGTGGGTTTCCACCCCATTCCGAGATAGTGACCAAACTTTAATTCTTTTGACCTCAAATTAGCCCAAACAGATAAGTTTGACAACATTAACGAACATTCTAGAATCCTCATTAAAGATGGAGTGGATAGGTGGGTTTTCACCCCATTCCGAGACGGTGACCAAACTATCATTCTTTTGAACTCAAATTAGCTTAAATCTCGTCGTTTGTGGCCGTTAAAGATTCAAAATGATGAATTTGACAAAATTATTGGAAATTCTAGAGTTCTCATGACAAATAGAGTGCATAGGTGGCTTTTCACCCCATTCCGAGACAGTGGCCAAAATTTCATTGTTTTGACATGAAATTAGCCTAAATCTTGTTCGTGGCCGTTCAGGATCCAAACAGATGAATTTGGTGACATTATTGGACAATCTAGAATCCTCATTAAAAAAGGGGAGGATAGGTGGGTTTTCATCCCATTCCGAGACAGTGACCAAAGTTTCATTCTTTTGACCTCAAATTAGCCAAAATCGCGTTCGTGGCCATTCATGACTCAAACAGATGAATTAGACAACATTATTGCACATTCTAGAATCCTCATTAAAAATGGAGTGGATAGGTGGGTTTTCACCCCATTCGGAGACAGTGACGAAACTTCTATTCTTTTGACCTCAAATTAGACCAAATCTTGTTCGTGGCCATTCAGGACCAAAACAGATGAATTTGGTAAAGTTATTGGACATTGTAGAATCGTCATGAAAAATGTAGTGGATATGTGTGTTTTAACCCCATTTCGAGACAGTAACCAAACTTTCATTCTTTTGACCTCAAATTAGCCCAAATCGTGTATGTGGTCGTTCAGGACCCGTACAGATGAATTTGACAACATTATTGGACATTCTAGAATCCTAATTAAAAATGGAGTGGATAGGTGGGATTTTACCTCATTCGGAGACTGTGACCAAAGTTTCATTCTTTTGAAATCAAATTAGCGCAAATCTTGTTCGTGGCCGTTCAGGACCCAAACTGATGAATTTGACTAAATTATTGTACATTCTAGAATCATCATGAAAAATGGAGAGGATAGGTGGGTTTTGACCCCATTCCCAGACAGTGACCAAACTTTCATTCTTTTGACTCCAAATTAGCCCAAATCTTGTTCGTGGCCGTTCAAGACCCCGTTCGGGGCCCAAACTGATGAATTTTACAAAGTTATTGGACGTTCTAGAATCCTCATGAAAAATGGAGTGGATAGGTGTGTTTTAACCCCATTCCGAAATAGTGACCAAACTTTCATTCTTTGACCTAAAATTAGCCCAAATCGCGTTCATTGCCTTTCCTGATCCAAACAGATGAATTTGACAAAATTTTTGTACATTCTAGAATCATCATGAAAAATGGAGTGGATAGTTGGTTTTCACCCCATTCTGAGACAGTGACCAAACTTTCATTCTTTTGAACTCAAATTAGCCCAAATCTTGTTCGTGGCGGTTCAGGACCCAAACAGATGAATTTGGCAATGTTATTGGACATTATAGAATCCTCTTTAAAAATGGACGGGATAGGTGGGTTTTCATTCCATTCTGAGACAGTCACCAAACTTTCATTCTTTTCACCTCAAAATAGCCCAAATCGTGTATGTGGCCGTTCAGGACACACACACATGAATTTGACAACATTATTAGACATTCTAGAATCCTAATGAAAAATGGAGTGGATAGGTGGGTTTTAGCCCCATTCCGAGACAGTGACCAAACCTTCATTCTTTTGACCTCAAATTAACCCATATCTTGTTCATGGCCGTTCAGGACCCAAACTGATGAATTTGAATAAATTATTGTAGATTCTAGAATCATCATGAAAAATGGAGTGGATAGGTGGGTTTTCACCCCATTCCGAGACAGTGACCAAACATTCATTGTTTTGACTCCAAATTCGCACAAATCTTGTTCGTTGCCATTCATGATCCAAACAGATGAATTTGACAAAATTATTGTACATACTAAAATCATCATGAAAAATGGAGTGGATAGTTGGTTTTCACCCCACTGCGAGACAGTGACCAAATCTTCATTATTTTGACCTCAAATTAGCCCATATCTTGTTCGTGGCCGTTCAGGACCCACACAGATGAATTTGACAACATTATTAGACATTCTAGAATCTTAATGAAAAATGGAGTGGATCGGTGGGTTTTAACCCCATTCCTAGACAGTAACAGAACCTTGATTCTTTTGACCTCAAATTAGCCCATATCTAGTTCTTGGCTGTTCAGGACCCAAACAGATGAATTTGCAACATTATTGAACATTCTAAAATCCTCATTAAAAATGGAGTGGATAGGTGGGTTTTCACCCCATTCCGAGACAGTCACCTAACTTTCATTCTTTTGACCTCAAATTAGCCCAAATCTTGTTCGTGGCTGTTCAGGACACAAATAGACGAATTTGGCAAAAGTTATTGGACATTCTAGATTCGTCATGAAAAATGAAGTTGATAGATGGGCTTTCACCCAATTCCGAGGCAGTGACCAAACTTTTATTCTTTTCACCTCAAATTACGCTAAATCATGTATGTGGCCGTTTAGGACCCACACAGATGAATTTGTCAACATTATTAGACAATAAAAAATAGTAATGAATAATGGAGTGAATAGGTGGGTTTTGACCCCATTCAGAGACAGTGACC
The DNA here is from genome assembly GCA_963210345.1 of Inga oerstediana. Classification (NCBI taxonomy): domain Eukaryota; kingdom Viridiplantae; phylum Streptophyta; class Magnoliopsida; order Fabales; family Fabaceae; genus Inga; species Inga oerstediana. The sequence continues at coordinate 36,275,306 of OY723408.1, read as the reverse complement.
AAACTTTCATTCTTTTGACCTCAAATTAGCCCAAATCTTGTTCGTGGCCGTTCAGGACCCAATCTGATAAATTTGACAAAATTATTGGTCATTCTTGAATCATCATGAAAAATGGAGTGAATAGGTGGGTTTTGACCCCATTCAGAGACAGTGACCAAACTTTCATTCTTTTGACCTCAAATTAGCCCAAATCTTGTTCGTGGCCGTTCAGGACCCAATCTGATAAATTTGACAAAGTTAATGGTCATTCTTGAATCATCATGAAAAATGGAATGGATAAGTGGGTTTTCACCCCATTCCGAGACAGTGACCAAACTTTAATTCTTTTGACTTTAAATTAGCCCAAATATTGTTCGTCGCCGTTCAGGACCCAAACAGATGAATTTGGCAATGTTATTGGATATAGTAGAATTCTCATTAAAATTGAGGGGATAGGTGGGTTTTCACCCCATTCCGATACAGTCACCAAACATTCATTCTTTTGACTTCAAATTACCCTAAATCTTGTTCGTGGCCGTTCAGGAACCAAACAGATGAATTTGGCAATGTTATTGGACAGTAGAATCCTCATGAAAAATGGGGTGGATAGGTGGGTTTTCACCCCATTCGGAGAAAGGGACCAAACTTTTATTCTTTTCACTTCAAATTAGCCCAAATTTTGTTCGGGGCAGTTCAGGACCCAAACAGAAGAATTTGGCAATATTATTGGACATTGTAGAATCCTCAATAAAAATGGAGTGGATAGGTGGGTTTTCACCCTATTCCGAGGCAGTCACCAAACCTTCATTCTTTTGACCTCAAATTACCCCAAATCGTGTATGTGGCCGTTCAGGACCTACACAGATAAATTTGACAACATTATTAGACATTCTAGAATCCTAATGAAAAATGGAGTGGATAGGTGGGTTTTAACCCTATTCCGAGACATTGACCAAACCTTCAATCTTTTGACTTTAAATTAGTCCAAATTTTGTTCGTGGCCAGTCAAGACCCAAACTGATGAATTTGACGAAATTATTGTACATTCTAGAATACTCATTAAAAATGGAGTTGATAAGTGAGTTTTCACCCCAATCTGAGACAATCACCAAACTTTCATTCTTTTGACCTAAAATTAGCCCAAATCGCATTCGTGGCCGTTCAAGACCCAAATAGAGGAAAGTTCAACATTAATGAGCTTTCTAGAATCCTCATTAAAAATGGAGTGGATAGGTGGGTTTTCACCCCATTCTGAGACGTGAGCAAACTCTCATTCTTTAGACCTGAAATTCGCCCAAATCTTATTCGTGGCAGTTCAGGACCCAAACAGATGAATTTGACAAAGTTATTGGACATTCTAGAATCGTCATGAAAAATGGAGTGGATAGGTGTGTTTTAACCCCATTCCGAGACAGTGACCAAACTTTCATTCTTTTGACCTCAAATTAGCCCAAATCTTGTTCGTGGCCGTTCAGGAGCAAAAAAGATGAATTTGCCAAAGTTATTGGACATTCTAGAATCGTTATTAGAAATGGAGTGGATAGGTGGGTTTTCACCCAATTCTGAGGCAGTGACCAAACTTTCATTCTTTTGACCTCAAATTAGCCCAAATCGTGTATGTGGCCGTTCAGGACCCAAACTGTTGAATTTGACAACATTATTGGTCATTCTAGAATCATTATGAAAGTGGAGTGGATAGGTGGAATTTCACCCCATTCTGAGAAAGTGACTTAACTTTCATTCTTTTGACTCCAAATTAGCCCAAATCTTGTTGATGGCCTTTCGGACCCAAACAGATAAATTTCGCAATGTTATTGGACATTGTAGAATCCTCATTAAAAATGGAGTGGATAGGTGGGTTTTCACCCCATTCCGAGACAGTCACCAAACTTTTATTCTTTTGACCTCAACTTAACCCAAATCGTGTATGTGGCCCTTCAGGACCCACACAGATGAATTTGACAACATTATTAGACATTCTAGAATGCTAATGAAAAATGGAGTCAATAGGTGGGTCTTAGCCCCATTCTGAGACAGTGACCAAACCTTCATTCTTTTGACCTCAAATTAGGCCATATCTTGTTCGTGGCCGTTCAGGACCCAAACAGATCAATTTGGCATAGTTATTGGACATTGTAGAATCCTCATGAAAAATGGTGTGGATACGTGGGTTTTCACCCCATTCTGAGACAGTGATCAAACCTTCATTCTTTTGACCTATAATTAGCCCATATCTTGTTCGTGGTCGTTTAGGACCCAAACAGATAAAGTTGACAACATTATTGAACATTCTAGAATACTCATTAAAAATAGAGTGGATAGGTGGGTTTTCACCCCATTCCGAGTCAATCACCAAACTTTCATTCTTTTGACCTCAAATTAGCCCAAATCGCATTCGTGGCCGTTAATGACCGAAATAGATGAAAGTTCAACATTAATGAACTTTCTAGAATCCTCATTTAAAATGGAGTGGATAGGTGGGTTTTCACCCAATTCTGAGGCAGTGACCAAACTTTTATTCTTTTAAACTCAAATTAGCCCAAATCGTGTATGTGGCCGTTGAGGACACACACAGATGAATTTGACAACATTATTAGAGATTCTAGAATCCTTATGAAAAATGGAGTGGATAGGTGGGTTTTTACCCCATTCTGAGATAGTGACCAAACTTTCATTCTTTTGACCTCAAATTAGCCCAAATCTTGTTCATGACCGTTTAGGACCCAAACTGATGAATTTGACAAAATTATTGTACATTCTAGAATCATCATGAAAAATTGAGTGGATAGGAGGGCTTTCACCCCATTCCGAGACAGTGACCAAACTTTCATTCTTTTCACTTCAAATTAGCCCAAATCTTGTTCGTGGCCGTTCAGGATCAAAAAAGATGAATTTGGAAATGTTTTTGGACGTTGTAGAATCCTCATTAATAATGGAGTGGATAGGTGGGTTTTCACCCCATTTCGAGATAGTGACCAAACTTTCATTCTTTTGATCTCAAATTAACCCAAATCGCATTCGTCGCCGTTCAAGACCCAAAGCGTTGAATTTGGCAATATTATTGAACATTCTAGAATCCTCATTAAAAATGCAGTTGATAGGTGGGTTTTCTTCCCATTCCGAGACAGTGACCAAACTTTCATTCTTTTGTCCTCAAATTAGCCCAAATCTTATTCGTGGCCGTTCAGGACCCAAACAGAGGAATTTGGCAAAGTTATTGGACATTCTAGAATTCTCATGAAAAATGGAGTGGATAGGTGTGTTTTAATCCCATTCCGAGACAGTGACCAAACTTTCATTCTTTTGACTTCAAATTAGCCCAAATCTTGTTCGTGGCCGTTCAGGATCAAAAAAGATGAATTTGCCAAAGTTATTGGATATTCTAGAATCGTTATTAGAAATGGAGTGGATAGGTGGGTTTTCACCCAATTCTGAGGCAGTGACCAAACTTTCATTCTTTTGACCTCATATTAGCCCAAATCGTGTATGTGGCCGTTCAGGACCCAAACTGTTGAATTTGACAACATTATTGGTCATTCTAGAATCATTATGAAAGTGGAGTGGATAGGTGGGTTTTCACCCCATTCTGAGAAAGTGACTAAACTTTCATTCTTTTGACTCCAAATTAGCCCAAATCTTGTTTATGGCCTTTCAGGACCCAAAGAGATAAATTTCGCAATGTTATTGGACATTGTAGAATCCTCATTAAAAATGGAGTGGATAGGTGGGTTTTCACCCCATTCCGAGACAGTCACCAAACTTTTATTCTTTTAACCTCAACTTAACCCAAATCGTGTATGTGGCCCTTCAGGACCCACACAGATGAATTTGACAACATTATTAGACATTCTAGAATGCTAATGAAAAATGGAGTCGATAGGTGGGTTTTAGCCCCATTCTGGACAGTGACCAAACCTTCATTCTTTTGACCTCAAATTAGGCCATATCTTGTTCGTGGCCGTTCAGGACCCAAACAGATCAATTTGGCATAGTTATTGGACATTGTGGAATCCTCATGAAAAATGGTGTGGATACATGGGTTTTCACCCCATTCCGAGACAGTGATCAAACCTTCATTCTTTTGACCTCAAATTAGCCCATATCTTGTTCGTGGCCGTTCAGGACCCAAACAGATCAATTTGACAACATTATTGGACATTCTAGAATCCTCATGAAAAATGGAGTGGATAGGTGGGTTTTCACCCCATTCCGAGACAATCACCAAACTTTCATTCTTTTGACCTCAAATTAGCCCAAATCGCATTCGTGGCCGTTCAAGACCCAAACAGAGGAAAGTTCAACATTAATGAGCTTTCTAGAATCCTCATTAAAAATGGAGTGGATAGGTGGGTTTTCACCCCATTCTGAGACAGCGATCAAACTCTCATTCTTTAGACCTCAAATTCACCCAAATCTTGTTCGTGGCCGTTCAGGACGAAAACAGATGAATTTGCCAAAGTTATTGGACATTCTAGAATCATCATTAAAAATGGAGTGGATTGGTGGGTTTTAACCCAATTCGGAGGCAGTGACCAAACTTTCATTCTTTTCACTTCAAATTAGCCCAAATCTTGTTCGTGGCCATTCAGGACCCAAACAGATGAATTTGGCAAAGTTATTGGACATTCTAGAATCCTAATGAAAAATGGAGTGGATAGGTGGGTTTTAACCCCATTTCGAGACAGTGACCAAACCTTCATTCTTTTGACTTCAAATTAGCCCAAATGTTGTTCGTGGCCGTTCTGGACCCAAACTGATGAACTTGACAAAATTATTGTATATTCTAGAATCATCATGAAAATGGAGTAGATAGGTATGTTTTAAACCCATTCCGAGACAGTGACCAAATGTACATTCTTTTGACCTCAAATTAGCCCATATCTTGTTCGTGGTCGTTTAGGACCCAAACAGATAAAGTTGACAACATTATTGAACATTCTAGAATACTCATTAAAAATAGAGAGGATAGGTGGGTTTTCACCCCATTCCGAGTCAATCACCAAACTTTCATTCTTTTGACCTCAAATTAGCCCAAATCGCATTCGTGGCCGTTAAAGACCCAAATAGATGAAAGTTCAACATTAATGAACTTTCTAGAATCCTCATTTAAAATGGAGTGGATAGGTGGGTTTTCACCCAATTCTGAGGCAGTGACCAAACTTTTATTCTTTTAAACTCAAATTAGCCCAAATCGTGTATGTGGCCGTTGAGGACACACACAGAAGAATTTGACAACATTATTAGACATTCTAGAATCCTTATGAAAAATGGAGTGGATAGGTGGGTTTTTACCCCATTCTGAGATAGTGACCAAACTTTCATTCTTTTGACCTCAAATTAGCCCAAATCTTGTTCATGGCCGTGTAGGACCCAAACTGATGAATTTGACAAAATTATTGTACATTCTAGAATCGTCATGAAAAATGGAGTGGATAGGAGGGTTTTCACCCCATTCCGAGACAGTGACCAAACATTCATTCTTTTCACTTCAAATTAGCCCAAATCTTGTTCGTGGCCATTCAGGACCCAAAAGGATGAATTTGGCAATGTTTTTGGACGTTGTATCATTAAAAATGGAGTGGATAGGTGGGTTTTCACCCCATTCCGAGATAGTGACCAAACTTTCATTCTTTTGATCTCAATTTAACCCAAATCGCATTCGTCGCCATTCAAGACCCAAAGCGATGAATTTGACAATATTATTGAACATTCTAGAATCCTCATTAAAAATGCAATTGATAGGTGGGTTTTCTTCCCATTCCGAGACAGTGACCAAACTTTTATTCTTTTGTCCCCAAATTAGCCCAAATCTTATTCGTGGCCGTTCAGGACCCAAACAGAGGAATTTGGCAAAGTTATTGGACATTCTAGAATTCTCATGAAAAATGGAGTGGATAGGTGTGTTTTAATCCCATTCCGAGACAGTGACCAAACTTTCATTCTTTTGACCTCAAATTAACCCATATCTTGTTCGTGGCCGTTCAGGACCCAAACAGATCAATTTGACAACATTATTGAACTTTCTAGAATACTCATTAAAAATGGACTGGATAGGTGGGTTTTCACCCCATTCCGAGACAATGACCAAACTTCCATTCTTTTGACCTCAAATTAGCCCAAATTTTGTTCGTGGCCGTTCAGGACCCAAACTGATGAATTTGACAAAATTATTGTACATTCTAGAATCATCATGAAAAATGGAGTGGATAGGTGGGTTTTCACCCAATTCCGAGCCAGTGACCAAATTTTCATTCTTTTCACCTCAATAAATCTGATTTACAAAACAAAGATGCTGAAAACGTCACTCACTAAGTTCATTTGTGCGAAATATGGAGTTGTTAATCAAGTTTTGGGATTGGAAACTTCAAAACAAAGAGCTTGGACCTAGTACTACACATGGGAGGCTCATTTGGGCCTAAACAAGCACATTTTGAGCCTTAATTTGCTGACTACATTTTCTTGAAGTTAGGTGTGCGAAAATCAACAAGGAGTTGGTGGCAGATTTGACTTTTGTTTTCTTTAGCATGTTTTATTTGATTTTTGAACTTTCTTCTAGATTATATTAGACTTTTAGGTTTCCTAACACATGGTTTGACAATTTGTATTGGTTGTTTTCAAAATTGCACTTATTGCAATTAGGTCATATTTTCCTATAAATACTTGGTGCTTCTTCATTTGTAAGACACACAATTCCGATTTGAATCATAAATGAAAGTTGCACTTCTGCACTTTGTTTCTTGAGAGTGGATTCTTGTAATATACCAAATTTTGCAATACTAAAAATGTGTAAATTTGGAATTAGTAGAATAAAATAAATATCAGTATTTATAATTAAAGGTAGAGTAACTTTCAAAATTCCCAGATATCCATTGTGTCATTTACAAAAATCGAGAAGTCAATATTGTAAAAATACAAGTGTAAGAAGTGGGAGCAAAATTCGTCGGTGGCTGCAGGGTTCAGGGGCGTCAGTTGCAAGATCGGAGGAATTCGGGCATTTCGTGATGTTCCTCGATATGCGTGCCATGGTCCTATATGGGTCCTACATGGAATTTCGGGTAATGCACCGATGGAGCAACTTTATTAAATAGAACTTCAGTAAAGTATGTAATGACAGCTCATTATGACTCATGATGACACATCTTTCGTGTTGGCCAAATAAGGAAATGACAGGTGTCCCAAAATTATTACAAAGTAAAAACATATTTTTGTGTTGGCCAAATGAGGGGGTGACATGTGTCCCTCATCATTACACATCATTACACCCACTTTAAGCCTTTCGTGTTGTCATCTCCGGAGTACGCCGCCTAGCGTCTGAGTCCGAGGAATTCACCGGTCTCCGGCCGGGTCGCTTACTTTTTGAGTCGAGCACCGAACCCAGGAGTCCGGGGAAATTGTCAGGCCTCCCCTCCCCCTGACCATTTATGACCTACCGAAGAAAGAGAAAAGTGGAAGACCAATGGTTGCATGACACGTGGCACTCTCAAGCATTAAACTTGTGACACATGGCAAGATGAGATGAGATCATTTTATGTGATTAAATCACAACCATCCATGCCTAATTAAATGGAAAAATTTCGTGCAACCATGGAAAGAGAAAGGGAAATCAGATTTCTTAAGCTTAAGAACACAAGAAGAGAGGAGTGAATAGTGAGTTTTCTTGACTACCGGAGCCGATTTCAACCCTGAATCACCGTTATTGTCCGGTAAGTCCTTCAGGAAACTTCCTCTACTCACTATAAGCTTCAATTATATGGTCTTATATTTCTCATTTGAGGTGTTTTGTGCCAATTAGTCTACCAGAGTGCCGCTAGAATACCGAACCACGTGTAGAAACGCGAAGAGGCAAGCATAGGCTTTCTTTTGAACTGAATACGTTGTGATTTCATTGAGTTTTTCTTAGCTCTTCAACCACCCATGTATTTCATTCAAGGGGTGTTTTTGAAGAAGGAAGATGTTTTAATCATATATATAAGGTGATATATGATGTTTGGAGAAGTATTAGACTTGTTGGTTGTTAAAATCACAAAGTGGAATTTTTGTTGTTTTGGGAGGCAGATTTTGGTTGGGGGCTAAATCTGGTAGAAATAATTTGATTTTGGTATTTTTGAGCTTTCCATTGGATTCTACACGAAAAATTGTGTGGGAATAGCCTCTGGTTATAATTTTTGACAGACTGGTTTAAAGAATCAAAAATTGGAAATTAAGTCTACTTGTGCAACAAAGTTGCCAGTGTGCGTTTTTGTCTGGCAGTTTTGTTGTGGCGAAACTTTCACTGTCCAAACTTCATCTGTTGATTATGAGATTTTCCAGACTTAAAGTACACTTATAGACCTTTAATTTGATAGGTATTATGAAGGATTTCGATAAGTATACTAGGAGTTATGAATTTTTGAAGTAGACCATTAAAACTGGTCAGATTTTCTGGCAGCAGGGAGAGAAAGAGAAACTGATAAGTGTGTGCGGTCTTTCAGCTACTGAAAGTATTTTTCCCTTAAAATAGACTTAATAAGGGTTATATAAAATTTTGGATCACCTCAATTTGATTTTTCTAGAATTAGTTATGATTTTTCAAATTTTAGTGAAAAATCTGCCAGCTTTTGGTAATTGTGCGAAAATTCAAAGCAAAGAGTTTTTGTAATAAAATTGGACATTTAAGAGTTAAGTTAAGCATTTGGAGTAGCTTGAGCTCATTAGCTTCATATTGGGCCTAATGTAGTGACCCTAATGGTAACCAACATAAGAGAATAATTTATGAAGAGTTGGACTAAGAAAAACTCATTGCCCATAAATTATAATTTATAGGACTTGACACTTGCCCAGGACGTTCAAAGCACGTCATTCAAGATCAAGATTTGGAAAAATTGTCAGGTAGTAACTTATCCCTCACATACTATGTGATATGTTATATGCATGTTTGTACTATTGTGAATTTAAAACATTTAGATGAGAAGGGCTAAGGCCAAGTAGAATTTCCCAGCGCTGTGGCAAGGGACGGTTGTCCTTGAATTGGTAACTTTATGCTTTCTGCATATTGTGAATTTATCTCTGAAAGTTGAATATGTTGATTGTACTGTAACTTTGGTTGACATGGCATGATATATGTGTATTTTATATGAGTGATATCTGTTACTACTGAGATTCATTGAATCTCCCCTATTTTTCCAAAACAAATTTTCAGCTCGGGCAAGTAGTTCCTCAGGCAAGAAGGTAAACACGGGCGAATGAAGCAAAGGACTTAGAATTTAGTTTATGTTAGTTTTCTATTTTGGAGATTGTATGTAATTTGTATTTAAGTGTGGTCAGTCTCATACTGACATGTACGTAAGCGCTTGTATATAAGCGAACGCGTGACGACATTCGTACCAGTAGTGGACAGCCGTCCACCTAGGGCCGTTAATTAAACATAGTAGCTTGGGTTTTCAGTAGAGAACTTATTAGTAAACACTCTGATATGAAGAAATGAACCTGAAACGAATGGCTTAAAATAAATCATAAAATAATATGAGACCCAATCTGAAAATATTTTTGAAAAGATTTTTAAAAACACATTCAAGTGCAGCTCCACACTCTGCTTGAAGTTGGGACTTCTGCTGTTTACAAAAGATTACTGGTCTCCTTGTTAAAGATATTACTACATTCATGCCATCTATATGCTTTCAAAACATGGTTGTTACAATTCTCTTTAGGGTTCTTTTTAGAACTAACAAACTTATCAAGGCTTGATCAACCTTGTGGCGATTTCCAACACTTTGGGTCCTTGTTCTTTCGTGTTTAAGGGTTCAAGTGGATCGTCGATCTGTGTTTAGCTTTCTTAGGGTGTGTATATTTCGGAATTGGTTATGGGTTCATGGGATCTTCCCTTATGGGTTCGCACCAGAGACAGTGACCAAACTTTCATTCTTTTGACCTCAAATTAGCACAAATTTTGTTTGTGGCCGTTCAGGACCCAAACAGATGAATTTGACAACATTATTGGACATTTTACAATCCTTATGAAAAATGGAGTGAATAGGTGGGTTTTCACCCCATTCCGAGACAATCACCAAACTTTCATTCTTTTGACCTTAAATTAGCCCAAATCGTATTCGTGGTCGTTCAAGACCCAAACAAATGAAAGTTCAACATTATTCAACTTTCTAGAATCCTCATTAAAAATGGAGTGGATAGGTGGGTTTTAACCCCATTCCGAGACAGTGACCAAACTCTCATTCTTTTGACCTCAAATTAGCCCATATCTTGTTTGTGGCCGTTTAGGACCGAAACAGATGAATTTGGCAATATTATTGCACATTCTACAATACTCATTAAAAATGGAGTGGATAGGTGGGTTTTATCCCCATTCCGAGACAGTGACCAAACTTCCATTCTTTTGACATTAAATTAGCCCAAATTGTGTTCGTCGTCAATGACCCAAACAGTTGAATTTGACAACATTATTAAATATTCTAGAATCCTCATTAAAAATTGAGTGGATAGGTGGGTTTTCACCCCATTCTGAGACAGTTATCAAACTCTCATTCTTTGACCTCAAATTAGCCCAAATAGTGTATGTGGCCGTTCAGGACCAAAACAGCTGAATTTGACAACATTATGGGACATTCTAGAATCCTCATGAAAATTATAGTGGACATGTTGGTTTTCACCCCATTCTGAAATAGTGACCAAACTTTCAGTCTTTTGACCTCAAATTAGCCCAAATCGCGTATGTGGCCGTTCAAGACCCAAACTGATGAATTTGACAAATTTATTGGACATTCTAGAATCATCATGAATAATGTAGTGGATAGGTGGGTTTTAACCCCCATTCCGAGACAGTGACCAAACTTTCAATCTTTTGACCTCAAATTAGCCCAAATCGTGTTCGTGGCTGTTCATGACCCAAATAGATAAATTTGACAACATTATTGAAGGTTCTAGAATCGTCATTAAAAATTGAGTGGATAGGTGGATTTTCGCCCCATTCCAAAACAGTGACCAAAATTTTCATTCTTTTGACCACAAATTAGCCCAAATCGCGTTCGTGGCCGTTGAGGACACAAACAGTTCAATTTGGCAACATTATTGGAAATTCTAGAATCCTCATTAAAAATGGAGTGGATAGGTGGGTTTTCACCCCATTCCGAGACAGTAACTAAAACTTTCATTCTATTGACCTCAAATTAGCCCAAATCGTGTATGTGGCCATTCAGGACCCACACAGATGAATTTGACAACATTATTTGACATTCTAGAATCCTAATGAAAAATGGAGTGGATAGGTTGGTTTTAACCCCATTCCGAGATAGTGACCAAACCATCATTCTTTTGACCTCAAATTAGCCCAAATCTCGTTAGTGGCCTTTAGGACCCACACAGATGAATTTGACAACATTATTAGACATTTTAAAATCCAAATGAAAAATGGAGTGGATAGGTGGGTTTTAACCCCATTCCGAGACAGTGACCAAACTTTCATTCTTTTGACCTCAAATTAGCCCAAATCGCGTATGTGGCCGTTCAGGACCCAAACTGATCAATTTGACAAAATTATTGGACATTATAGAATCGTCATGAAAAATGGAGTGGATAGGTGGGTCTTCAACCCATTCCGAGACAGTGACCAAACTTTCATTTTTTTTGACCTCAAATTAGCCCAAATGGCGTATGTAATCGTTCAGGAACCAAACTGATAAATTTGACAACATTATTGGACACTCTAGAATCGCCATGAAAAATGGAGTGGATAGGTAGGTTTTCACCCCATTCCGAGACAGTGACCAAACTTTCAATCTTTTGACCTCAAATTAGCCCAAATCTTGTTCGTCGCCGTTCAGGATCCAAACAGATTAATTTGACAACCTTGTTGGACATTCTAGAATACTCACGAAAAATAGAGTTGATAGGTGGGTTTTCCCCCCATTCCGAGACAGTGACCAAACCATCATTCTTTTGACCTCAAATTAGCCCAAATCTCGTTAGTGGCCGTTCAGGACACAAACTGATGAATTTGACAAAGTTATTGGACGTTCTAGAATCCTCATGAAAAATGGAGTGATAGGTGTGTTTTAACCCTATTCCGAGACAGTGACCAAACTTTCATTCTTTTGACCTCAAATTAGCCCAAATCACGTTCGTTGCTGTTCATGACCCAAACAGATGAATTTGACAACATCATTGAACGTTCTTGAATCGTCATTAAAAATGGAGAAGAAAGATGGGTTTTCAACCCATTCCGAAATAGTGAGTAAACTTTCATTCTTTTCACCTCAAATTAGCCCAAATCGCGTATGTGGCCGTTCAGGACACAAACTGATCAATTTGACAAAATTATTGGACATTATAGAATTGTCATGAAAAATGGAGTGGATAGGTGGGTCTTCAACCCATTCCGAGACAGTGACCAAACTTTCATTCTTTTGACCTCAAATTAGCCCAAATTGTGTATGTGGCCGTTCAGGAACCAAACTGATAAATTTGACAACATTATTGGACATTCTAGAATCCTCATGAATAATATGGTGGACAGGTTTGTTTTCACCCCATTTCGAGACAGTGACCAAATTTCATTCTTTTGACCACAAATTAGCCCAAATCGCGTTCGTGGCGGTTCATGACCCAAAGATATGAAATTGACAAAATTATTAAACTTTCTAGAGTCCTCAATAAAAATGCAGTGGATAGGAGGGTTTTTCACCCCATTCCGAGACAGTGACCAAACTTTCATTCTTTTGACCTCACATTAGCCCAAATTTTGTTCGTGCCCGTTTTGGACCCAAACTGATGAATTTGACAAAGTGATTGGACACTCTAGAATCGCCATGAAAAATGGAGTGGATAGGTAGGTTTTCACCCCATTCTGAGACAGTGACCAAACATTCATTCTTTTGACCTCAAATTAGCCCAAATCTTGTTCGTCCCGTTCTGGACCCAAACTGATGAATTTGACAAAGTTATTGGACATTCTAGAATCATCATGAAAAATGGAGTGGATAGGTAGGTTTTCACCCCATTCCGAGACAGTGATAAAACATTCATTCTTTTGACCTCAAATTAGCCAAAATCGCGTTCGTGGCTATTCATGATCCAAACAGATGAATTTGACAACATTATTGAACATTCTAGAATCCTCACTAAAAATGGAGTGGAATCCTCACAAAAAATAGAGTTGATAGGTTGGTTTTCCCCCCATTCTGAGACAGTGACCAAACTTTCATTCTTTTGACCTCAAATTAGCCCAATCTTGTTCTTGGCCGTTCAGGACCCAAACAGATGAATTTGACAACCTTATTGGACATTCTAGAATACTCACGAAAAATAGAGTTGATAGGTGGGTTTTCCTTCCATTCCAACACAGTGACCAAACTTTCATTCTTTTGACGTCAAATTAGCCCAAATCATGTTCGTGGCCGTTCAGGACCCAAACTGATGAATTTGACAACATTATTGCACATTCTAGAATACTCATTAAAAATGGAGTGGATAGGTTGGTTTTGACCCCATTTCGAGACAGTGACCAAACCATCATTCTTTTGTCCTCAAATTAGCCCAAATCTCGTTAGTGGCCGTTCAGGACACAAACTGATGAATTTGACAAAGTTATTGGACGTTCTACAATCCTCATGAAAAATGGAGTGGATTGGCGTGTTTTAACCCCATTCCGAGACAGTGACCAAACTTTCATTCTTTTGACTTCAAATTAGCCTAAATCGCGTTCGTTGCTGTTCATGAACCAAACAGATGAATTTGACAACATCATTGAACGTTCTAGAATCGTCATTAAAAATGGAGTGGATAGATGGGTTTTCAACCCATTCTGAGATAGTGACTAAACTTTCATTCTTTTAACCTCAAATTAGCCCAAATCGCGTATGTGGCTGTTTAGGACCCAAACTGATCAATTTGACAAAATTATTGGACATTATAGAATCCTCATGAAAAATGGAGTGGAAAGGTGGGTCTTCAACCCATTCCGAGACAGTGACCAAACTTTCATTCTTTTGACCTCAAATTAGCCCAAATCTTGTTCATGGCCATTCAGGACCCAAAGAGATGAATTTGGCAACATTATTGGACATTCTAGAATCCTCATTAAAAATGTAGTGGATAGGTGGGTTTTGACCCCATTTCGACACAGTGACCAAACTTTCATTGTTTTGACCTCAAATTAGCCCAAATCTTGTTCGTGGCCGTTCAGGACCCAAACAGATGAATTTGACAATGTTTTTGGACATTCTAGAATACTCACGAAAAATAGAGTTGATAGGTGGGTTTTCCCCCCATTCCGAGACTGTGACCAAACTTTCATTCTTTTGACGTCAAATTAGCCCAAATCTTGTTCGTGGCCGTTCGGACCCAAACTGATGAATTTTACAACATTATTGCACATTCTAGAATACTCATTAAAAATGGAGTGGATAGGTCAGTTTTCATCCCATTCAGATACAGTGACCAAACTTTCATTCTTTTGACATCAAACTAGCACAAATCGCGTATGTGGCCGTTTAGGACCCAAACTGATCAATTTAAAACATTATGGACATTCTAGAATCCTCATGAAAAATATAGTGGACAGGTTGGTTTTCACCCCATTCCGAGAGAGTGACCAAACTTTCATTCTGTTGACTCAAAGTAGCCCAAATCTTGTTCGTGGCCGTTCAGGACCCAAACAGATGGATTTGGCATCATTATTGGACATTCTAGAATCCTCATTAAAAATGTAGTGGATAGGTGGGTTTTCACCACATTCTGAGACAGTGACCAAACTTTCATTCTTTTGACCTCAAATTAGCCAAAATCTTGTTCGTTGCCGTTCAGGACCCAAACAGATGAATTTGCCAACATTATTGGACATTATAGATTCCGCATGAAAAATATAATGGATAGGTTGGTTTTCACCCCATTCTGAGACAGTGACCAAACTTTCATTCTTTTGACCTAAAATCAGACCAAATCCTGTTCATGGCCGTTCAGGACCCAAACTTTTGACTTTGATAAAATTATTGGACATTCTAGAATCCTCACGAAAAATAGAGTTGATAGGTTGGTTTTCCCCCCATTCCAAGACAGTGACCAAACTTTCATTCTTTTGACCTCAAATTAGCCCAAATCTTGTTCGTGGCCGTTCAGGACCCAAACAGATGAATTTGACAACCTTATTGGATATTCTAGAATACTCACGAAAAATAGAGTTGATAGGTGGGTTTTCCCGCCATTCCGAGACTGTGACCAAACTTTCATTCTTTTGATGTCAAATTAGCCCAAATCTTGTTCGTGGCCGTTCAGGACCCAAACTGATGAATTTGACAACATTATTGCTCATTCTAGAATACTCATTAAAAATGGAGTGGATAGGTCGGTTTTCACCCCATTCGGATACAGTGACCAAACTTTCATTCTTTTGACCTCAAATTAGCACAAATCGCGTGTTTGGCCGTTCAGGACCCAAACTGATAAATTTGAAAACATTATGGACGTTCTAGAATCCTCATGAAAGATATAGTGGACAAGTTGGTTTTCACCCCATTCCGAGAGAGTGACCAAACTTTCATTCATTTAACCTTGAATTAGCCCAAATCTTGTTCGTGGCTGTTCAGGACCCAAACTGATAAATTTAAAAAAATTATTGGACATTCTAGAATACTTACGAAAAATAGACATCATAGGTGGGTTTTCCCCCCATTCAGAGATAGTGACCAAACTTTCATTCTGTTGACTTAAAGGAGCCCAAATCTTGTTCATGGCCATTCAGGACCCAAACAGATGAATTTGGCAACATTATTGGACATTCTAGAATCCTCATTAAAAATATAGTGGATAGGTGGGTTTTCACCCCATTCCGAGACAGTGACCAAACTTTCATTCTTTTGACGTCAAATTGACCCAAATCTTGTTCGTGGCCGTTCAGCACCCAAACTGATGAATTTGACATCATTATTGGACATTCTAGAATCCTCATGAAAAATGGAGTGGATAGGTGGGTTTTCACCTCAATCCGAGACAGTCACCAAAATTTGATTCTTTTGACATCAAATTAGCGCAAATTGCGTATGTGGCCGTTCAGGACTCAAACAGATGAATTTGACAACATTATTGGAAATTCTAGAATCCTCATGAAAAATGGAGTGGATAGGTGGGTTTTCACCCCAATCCGAGACAGTCACCAAAATTTGATTCTTTTAACCTCAAATTAGCGCAAATCGCGTATGTGGCCGTTTAGGACTCAAACAGATGAATTTGACAACATTATTGGACATTCTAGAACCCTCATGAAGAATGGAGTGGATAGGTGGGTTTTCATGCTGTTCCAAGACAGTCACCAAAATTTCATTCTGTTCACCTCAAATTAGCCCAAATCGCGAATTTAGCTCTCTGGAGTCAAACAGATGAATTTGACAACATTATTGGACATTCTAGAATCCTCATGAAAAATGGAGTGGATAGGTTGGTTTTACCCCCATTCCGAGACAGTATCCAAACTTTCATTCTTTTGACCTTAAATTAGCCCAAATAGCGTTCGTGGCCTTTCAAAACCCAAACAGATGAATTTTATAACATTATTGGACATTCTAGATCCCTCATGACCAATACAGTGGATAGGTGGGTTTTCACCCCATTCCGAGACAGTGACAAAGCTTTAAGTCTTCTCAAATTAGCCCAAATCGTATATGTGGCCGTTCAGGACCCAAACAGATGAATTTGACAACATTATTGGACATTCTAGAATCCTAAAAAAAAATGGAGTGATAGGCGGTTTTTTGAAGCCATTCCGAGACAGTCACCAAAATTTTATTCTTTTAACCTCAAATTAGCCTAAATCACGTATGTTGCTATTCAGGACCGAAACAGGTAAATTTGACAACATTATTGGCCATTGTTGAATCCTCATGAAAAATGGAATGGATAGGCGGGTTTTCATGCCATTCCGATACAGTCACCAATATTTCATTCTTTTAACCTCAAATTAGCCCAAATCGCTTATGTGGCCATTCTAGATGCAAACACATGAATTTGACAACATTATTGGGCATTCTAGAATCTTCATAAAAAATGGAGTGGATAGGTGCATTTTCACCCTATTTTGAGATAGTGACCAAACTTTCATTCTTTTGACGACAAATTAGGCCAAATCGCGTATGTGGCCATTCAGAACCCAAACAGATGAATTTGTCAACATTATTAGACATTCTAGAATCCTCATGAAAAATGGAGTCGATAGGTGGGTTTTCAGGCCATTTCGTAACAGTCACCAAAATTTCATTCTTTTGACCTGAAATTAGCGCAAATCGCGAATGTTGCTGTTCTGAACATAAACAGATGAATTTGACAACATTATTGGACATTCTAGATGCCTCATGACAAATGCAGTGGATAGGTGGGTTTTCACGCCATTCCGTGACAGTTTCCAAACTTTCATTCTTTTGACCACAAATTAGCCCAAATCGAATATGTGGCCGTTCAGGATGCAAACAGATGAATTTGACAACATTATTGGACATTCTAGAATCCTCAAGAAAAATGGAATGGATAGGTGGTTTTTCATGCCATTCCGATACAGTCACCAATATTTCATTCTTTTAACAGCAAATTAGCCCAAATCGCGAATGTGGATCTTCTGGAGTCAAACAGATGAATTTGACAATATTGTTCGCATCCTAGAATCCTCATGAAAAATGGAGTTGATAGGTGGGTTTTTTCCCCATTCCGAGACAGTGACCAAACTTTCATTCTTTTGACCTCAAATTAGCCTAAATCGCGAATGTGGCCGTTCAGGACCCAAACAGATGAATTTGTCAACATTCTTAGACATTCTAGAACCCTCATAAAAAATGGAGTCGATAGGTGAGTTTTCATGCCATTCCAAGACAGTCACCAAAATTTCATTCTTTTGACCTCAAATTACCCCAAATCGCGTTCGTTGCCGTTCAGGACCAAAACAGATGAATTTGGCAACATAATTGCACATTCTAGAATACTCATTAAAAATGGAGTGGATAGGTCGGTTTTCATCCCATTCTGAGACAGTGACCAAACTTCCATTCTTTTGACCTCAAATTAGCCCAAATCACGTATGTGGCCATTCAGGACCCAAACTGATGAATTTGACAACATTATTAGACATTCTAGAATCCTCATGAAAAATATAGTGGACGGGTTGGTTTTCA
This sequence comes from Inga oerstediana, assembly GCA_963210345.1. NCBI lineage: Eukaryota > Viridiplantae > Streptophyta > Magnoliopsida > Fabales > Fabaceae > Inga > Inga oerstediana. The sequence goes on along the minus strand of OY723408.1, from coordinate 36,257,187 downwards.
CCCTATTTCGAGACAGTGACCAAACTTTCTTTCTTTTGACCTCAAATTAGCCAAAATCGCGTTTGTGGTAGTTCATGTCCCAAATAGATGAATTTGACAACATTATTGAATAATATAGAATCCTCATTAAAAATGGAGTGAATAGGTAGGTTTTCACCCCATTCTGAGACAGTGACCAAACTTTCATTCTTTTGACCTCAAATTAGCGCAAATTGCATTCGTGGCCTTTAATCACCCAAACAAATGAATTTGACAACATTATTCTACATTTTAGAATTCTCATTAAAAATGGAGTGGATAGGTGGGTTTTCACCCCATTCCAAGAGAGTGACCAAAGTTTCATTCTTTTGACCTCAAATTAGTCCAAATTTTGTTCGTGGCCATTCAGGACCCAAACTGATGATTCTGGCAATGTTATTGGACATTCTAGTATCCTCACGAAAAATAGAGTTGATAGTTAGGTTTTCAACCCATTCCGAGACAGTGACCAATTATTGCATATTCTAGAATCCTCGTGAAAAATGGAGTGGATAGGTGGGTTTTCACCCAATTCTGAGACAGTAACCAAACTTTCATTCTTTTGACCTCATAGTAGTCCAAATCGCGTTCGTCGCCATACAGGACCCAAACAGATGAATTTGAAAACATTATTGGACATTCTAGAATCCTCATGAAAAATGGAGTGGATAGATGTGTTTTCACGTCATTCCGAGACAGTCACTGAAATTTCATTCTTTTGACCTCATATTAGTCCAAATCGCGTTAGTCGCCATACAGGACCCAAACAGATGAATTTGAAAACATTATTGAACATTCTAGAATCCTCATGAAAAATGGAGTGGATAGATGGGTTTTCATGTCATTCCGACACAGTCACCAAGATTTCATTCTTTTGACCTCAAATTAGCCCAAATCGCGTTAGTGGTCGTTCAGGACCGAAATAGATGAATTTTATAACATTATTGGGCATTCTAGAATCCTTATGAAAAATGGAGTGGAGAGGTGGGTTTTCACCTTATTCCGAGACAATGACCAAACTTTCAATCTTTTGACCTCAAATTGGCCCAAATCACGTTTGTGGCTGTTCAGGACCCAAACAGATGAATTTGACAACATTATTAGACATTCAAGAATCCTCATGAAAAATGGAGTGGATGCATGGGTTTTCACCCCATTCCAAGACAGTGACCAAACCTTCATTCTTTGGCCTCAAATTAGCCCAATCGCGTTCGTGGCCGTTCACGACGCAAACAGATGAATTTGACAATCTAGAAGAAAGTTGAAAAATCAAATACAACATGCTTAAGAAAACAAAAGTCAAATCTGCCACCAACTCCTTGTTGATTTTCGCACACCTAACTTCAAGAAAATGTAATCAGCAAATTAAGGCTCAAAATGTGCTTATTTAGGCCCAAATGAGCCTCCCATGTGTAGTACTTGGTCCAAGCTCCTTAGTTCCAAGTTTGCAAGCCCAAAACTTGATCAATATCTCCATTTGCAGCCCATATGAAGTTAGTGACGTTTTCAGCATTTTTGTCCATTAGAGAGAATCCGTTCTCAAGAAACAAAGTTCAAAAGTGCAACTTTCATTTATGATTCAAATCTGAATTGTGTATTTTACAAATGAAGAAGCACCAAGTATTTATAGGAAAATATGACCTAATTGCAATAAGTACAATTTTGAAAACAACCAATACAAATTGTAAAACCATGTGCTAGGAAACCCTAAAGTCTAATACAATAAACACAAAAGTCTAATACAATGTAGAAGAAAGTTGAAAAATCAAATACAATATGTTAAAGAAAACAAAAGTCAAATCTGCCATCAACTTGTTGATTTTCGCACACCTAACTTCAAGAAAATGTAGTCATCAAATTAAGGCTCAAAATGTGCTTTTTTAGGCCCAAATGAGCCTCCCATGTGTAGTACTAGGTCCAAGCTCTTTGTTTTGAAGTTTCCAAGCCCAAAACTTGATTAACAACTCCATATTTAGCATAAATGAACTTAGTGACGTTTTCAGCATCTTTGTTTTGTAAATCAGATTTATTGATCCAATTGCTATTTGATTTACAACAACTTCTTCAATCAGCCCAATCAATGCTTCCTTGAATATTTTAGCTTGTGCTATCATGATTTGTTGAGTTGGAATTTGATAATGATCATTTGAAACGGAAGAGAGCCCAATCAATGCTTCCTTGAATATTTTAGCTTGTGCTATCATGATTTGTTGAGTTGGAATTTGATAATGATCATTTGAAACGGAAGAGACGTTACTTGAATTTGAAGGGACAACTTGTTGATTCTGGATCGCATCATTCCCTCTCTCCTCAAAAGGATTTGTCCTCAAATCTTGACTTGAATTTGGAGAGTTAATTTGTTGATTCTGGTTCGCATCATTCCCTCTCTCCTCAAAAGGATTCATCCCCGAATCTTCACCTGGATCAAATGGACATATATCAGCCACATTAAAAGTAACAATAACAATATATTCACAAGCTAGATCAATCTTGTAAGCATTAGCAAGTTCAAAAAGAACACACCTTTTTTTGTTGGCTTTGGATGCATAATGCTCAATTTCATAGGGAAGAAACAATTCAGCAAAGCCAATATCATTTGCATACATTTCCTCAGCATATTCGAATCCAAGCAATTTGGTATTTAGAGAAGAAAGAGCACTATACCTTCTTGACAATACTTCAACAACAACATTCTCTTTACCTTTCTTATATATGATGACATATGGAAATGTCTCAATAAATTTCAGCCAGCATGTATGCCTTTTGTTGAGCTTACCTTGACCAAGCAAATACACATAACAAAGGAAATCAATGTTTTCCATGCAACAATCAGAATTTTCCAGAATTGAAAACAATTGTTCCTTTCTCAAAACTTCAAGCACACATAGCAAATGATTCTCATGCTCATCATGTTTGTTGCTATAAATAAGAGTATCATCAAAACAAGCTGCAACATGCATATAAGAACACCTACAAACTATAAAATCCATGGGACAATGAAAATTAAAAGTGTTGAGTTCAAGGCATCTTAAGGGCAGCAAGTTATCAACAATATCAAACTTTAGAGAACCAGAATGTTTTTCAATGTCACTTGAAGGAAATGAATTTTCAATGCTTCTTGAAGGTAAGAATCCATCGGGTGGCTTCTTAGGAATCAAATCCAAGAACACCTGCAACACATCAAAATCACAAGGAAAATAATGATTAAGATTATTAGTAACCAAAACAATATCCTTGCAATCACTTTTAACCTCACTTTTTTCATGACTCTTTTCATCTTTATTTTCACTAACTTCTTCACTCTCATTTTTACTCTCTTTATTTTGATAGCACTCTATGCTCTCAATATCTTGTTCTCTCTCAAACTGATTTTCTCTCTTTAGAACAGCTTCACTAAAATCACTCTCACTCATATTTTCACTTTTCTTTCCATGATTGAGAGGAACTTCTTCAACCATAAGATTGGTGTTTGGACTAATGAGATTTTCTTCCACACATTGGTCAGCAAGACTTTCAACATTCAATACTTCTTCCTCCTTAGTTAGCACTTGATCATTATTAGGAATTGCAACAATCTCATTTGCATTAGAGCTACTTTCTGAACATCTTTGTTGCTTGATTTTTTGCTCATGCTCAGCAACAAATTGAACCAAAAGACCAATCTAGAAGAAAGTTAAAAAATCAAATACAACATGCTAAAGAAAACAAAAGTCAAATCTGCTATCAACTCCTTGTTGATTTTCGCACACCTAACTTCAAGAAAATGTAGTCAGCAAATTAAGGCTCAAAATGTGCTTATTTAGGCCCAAATGAGCCTCCTATGTGTAGTACTAGGTCCAAGCTCTTTGTTTTGAAGTTTCCAAGCCCAAAACTTGATTAACAACTCCATATTTAGCATAAATGAACTTAGTGACGTTTTCAGCATCTTTGTTTTGTAAATCAGATTTATTGATCCAATTGCTATTTGATTTACAACAACTTCTTCAATCAGCCCAATCAATGCTTCCTTGAATATTTTAGCTTGTGCTATCATGATTTGTTGCGTTGGAATTTGATAATGATAATTTGAAACGGAAGAGACGTCACTTGAATTTGAACGGACAACTTGTTGATTCTGGATCGCATCAAAGTGGATAGGTGGGTTTTCATGCCATTCCGACACAGTCACCAAAATTTCATTCTTTTAACCTCAAATTAACCCAAATTGCGTATGTGGCCGTTCAGGAAGCAAAATGATGAATTTGACAACATTATTGGGCATTCTAGAATCCACATGAAAAATGGAGTGGATAGGTGGGTTTTCACCCTATTTCGAGACAGTGACGAAACTTTCATTCTTTTGACGTCAAATTAGGCCAAATTGCGTATGTGGCCGTTTATGACCCAAACAGATGAATTTGTCAACAATATTAGACATTCTAAAATCCTCATGAAAAATGGAGTGGATAGGTGGGTTTTCACGCCATTCCAAGACAGTGACCAAACTTTCATTCTTTTAACCTCAAATTAGGCCAAATCATGAATGTGGCTCTTCTGGAGTCAAAGAGATGAATTTGACCACATTATTGGACATTCTAGAATTCTCATGAAAAATGGAGTGATAGGTGGGTTTTCACCCCAATCCGAGATAGTGTCCAAACTTTCATTCTTTTGACCTCAAATTAGCCAAAATCGCGTTCGTGGTCTTTCAGGACCTAAACAGATGAATTTGACAACATTATTGGACAGTCTACAATCCTCATGAAAAATGGAGTCGATAGGTGGGTTTTTGCCCCATTCCGAGACAGTGTCCAAACTTACATTCTTTTGACCTCAAATTAGCCCCAATCACGCCGTGGCCTTTCAGGACGCAAATAGATGAATTTGACAACATTATTGGACATTCTAGAATCCTCATGAAGAATAGAGTGGATAGGTGGGTTTTCCTGCCATTCTGAGACAGTCACCAAAATTTCATTCTTTTGACCTCAAATTAGCCCAAATTGCATGTGGCCGTTCAGGACGCAAACAGATGAATTTGACAACATTATTGGACATTCTAGAATCCTTATGAAAAATGGAGTGGATAGGTGGGTTTTCATGCCATTCCGTGACAGTGTCCAAACTTTCATTCTTTTGATTTCAAATTAGCCCAAATCACGTTCGTGGCAGTTCAGGACCCAAACTGGTGTGAACCCACAAGGGAAGATCCCACGAACCCACAACCAATTTTGAAGTATACACACCCCAAGAAAGCTAAACACAGATCGACGATCCACTTGAACCCTTTGAACACGAAAGAACAAGGACCCGAAGTGTTGGAAAAACACCACAAGGTTGATCAAGCCTTGATAAGTTTGTTAGTTCTAAAAAGAACCCTTAGAGAATCCACTCTCAAGAAACAAAGTGCAGAAGTGCAACTTTCATTTATGATTCAAATCTGAATTGTGTCTCTTACAAATGAAGAAGCACCAAGTATTTATAGGAAAATATGACCTAATTGCAATAAGTGTAATTTTGAAAACAGCCAATACAAATTGTAAAACCATATGCTAGGAAACCTAAAAGTCTAATACAATAAACACAAAAGTCTAATACAATGTAGAAGAAAGTTGAAAAATAAAATACAACATGCTAAAGAAAACAAAAGTCAAATCTGCCACCAACTCCTTGTTGATTTTCGCACACCTAACTTCAAAAAAATGTATTCATCAAATTAAGGCTCAAAATGTGCTACTTTAGGCCCAAATGAGTCCTCCCATGTGTAGTACTAGGTCCAAGCTCTTTAGTTTCAAGTTTGCAAGCCCAAAACTTGATCAATATCTTCATTTGCAGCCCATATGAAGTTAGTGACGTTTTCAGCATTTTGGTCCAGCTTTGATCCAATTGCTACTTGCTTTGTCCAAGTACCTTGCACTAGCCCATTTAATGCTTTCTTAATTTGTTTGGCTCTTGCTCTTGTGATTGGTGCACTTAGTATTTGTAAAGAATCGCTTGAATTTGACACAACTTGCTGGATCGCATCATTCCCTCTCTCCTCAAAAGGATTCGTCCTCGAATCTTCACCTACATCAAAAGGAGATATATAAGCTACATTAAAAGTAGCACTAACAGAATATACTCACCAGGAAAATCAATCTTGTAAGCATTATCATTTATTCTTTCAAGCACTTGAAATGGACCATCTCCTCTTGGAGCTAATTTTGATTTTCTTTGAGCTGGAAATCTTTCTTTTCTCATATGCACCCACGGCTACACCCAATCTCCAGGTTCAAAAAGAACACGCCTTCTTCCTTTGTTGGCCTTGGATGCATAATGCTCATTTTTCTTTTCAATTTGCTATTTCACACACTGATGAAGTTGCTGTACTATTTCAGCTTTCTTTTTCCCATCAAGACTTGCTCTCTCATCAATAGGTAATGGTAATAAATCCAAAGGAGTTAGTGGATTAAAACCATATACTATTTCAAAAGGAGAATAATCAGTAGATGAATGCACACTTCTGTTATATGCAAATTTAATGAATGACAAACAATCTTCCCAATTTTTCAAGTTCTTTTGAATCATAATTCTGAGTAATTGTGATAAGGTTCTGTTAACAACTTCAGTTTGTCCATCAGTTTGTGGATGACAAGCAGTAGAAAATAACAATTTAGTACCAAGCTTTCCCCACAAAACTCTCCAAAAATGACTCAAGAATTTGGTATCCCTATCACAAACAATACTTTTAGGGACGCCATGAAGCCTCACAATTTCTTTAAAGAACATATCAGTAATGTATGTGGCATCATCAGTTTTATGGCATGCAATGAAATGTGCCATTTTAGAAAATCTATCAACAACCACAAATATGGAATCCATTCCTCTTTTGGACCTAGGCAAACCCAAAACAAAATCCATTGATATATCAATCCAAGGTTCACTAGGTACAGGTAAAGGAGTATACAAACCATGTGGCAAGACTCTAGATTTAGCCTTTTTACATGTTATGCATTTAGCACAAATTCTTTTCACATCACGTTTCATTTTAGGCCAAAAGAAATGCTCATGCAAAACATCCAAAGTCTTTTTCACACCAAAGTGACCCATTAAACCTCCCCCAAGTGCTTCTCTAACAAGAAATTCACACAATGAACATTGAGGCACACACAATCTATTTTCTTTAAACAAGTACCCATCAACTCTATAAAATTTAGCAAATGCTTTCTTTTCACAATCAAGGAATAATTCAGCAAAATCAGTATCATTTGCATACAACTCCTTGATATATTCAAAGCTAAGCAACTTAGTATTAAGAGTTGAAAGAAGAGTATGCCTTCTAGACAATGCATTAGCAACCACATTCTCATTACCTTTCTTGTATTTGATGACATATGGAAATGTCTCAATAAATTTCAGCCAGCATGTATGCCTTTTGTTAAGCTTACCTTGACCCAACAAATACACATAACAAAGGAAATTAATGTTTTCCATGCAATAATCAGAATTTTTCAGAATTGAAAACAATTGTTCCTTTCTCAAAACTTCAAGCACACATAGTAAAGGATTCGCATGCTCATCATGTTTGTTGCTATAAATAAGAGTATCATCAAAACAAGCTGCAACATGCATATAAGAACACCTACAAACAGAAAAATCCATGTGACAATGACAATTCAAAGTGTGGATTTCAAGGCATCTTAAGGGCAGCAAGTTATCAATAATATAAAACTTTAGAGAACCAGATTGCTTTTTAATGTCACTTGAAGGAAATGAAGGTTCAATGCTTCTTGAAGATAAGAATCCATCGGGTGGCTTCTTAGGAATCAAATCCAAGAATTCCTGAAACACAACAAAGTCACAAGGCAAATAATGATTAAGATCATTAGTAACCAAAACAATATCCTTGCCATCACTCTCAACCTCACTTTTCTCATGACTCTTTTCATCTTTCTTTTCACTGAATTCTTCACTCTCATTTTTTCTCTCTTTATTTTGACAATACTCTATGCTCTCAATATCATTTTCTCCCTCAAACTGAATTTTTCTCTCTAAAACAGTTTCACTGAAATCACTCTCACTCATATCTTTACTTTTCTTTTCATGATTGAGAGGAACTTCGTCAACCACAAGATTGGTGTTTGGACTAATGGGGTTTTCTTCCACACATTGGTCAGCAAGACTTTCAACATTCAATACTTCTTCCTCCTTAGTTAGCACTTGCTCATCATTAGAAACTGTAACATTGAAGCTTTCAATCTCCTTTGCTTTGGAGCTACGTTCTGAACATCTTTATTACTTGATTTTTTGCTCATGTTCAGCAACAAATTGAACCAAAAGATCAATGTCCAAGAAGCTAAAGGTCTTTGCAAAAGAAGCCACCCGATAGGTGGGTTTTCTCCCCATTTTGAGACTGTGTCCAAACTTTCATTCTTTTGACCTAAAATTATCCCAAATCGTGTTCGTCGCCTTTCAGGACCCAAAAAGATGAATTTGACAACATTAGTGGACATTCTAGAATCATCTTGAAAAATGGAGTGGATAAGTGGGTTTTCACGCCATTCTGAGATAGTGACCAAACTTTCATACTATTAACCTCAAATTAGCCCAAATCGCAAATTTGGCTCTTCTCGAGTTAAACAGATGAATTTGACAACGTTATTGGACATTCTAGAATCCTCATGAAAAATGGAATCGATGGTGGGTTTTCACCCCATTCCTAGACTGTGTCCAAACTTTCATTCTTTTAACCTCAAATTAGCCCAAATCACGTTCGTGGCTGTTCAGGACCCAAACAGATGAATTTGACAAAATTATTGGTCATTCTAGAATCCTCATGAAAAATGGAATGGATAGATGGCTTATCATGCCATTCCGAGACAGTCACCAAATTTTCATTCTTTTGACCGCAAATTAGCCCAAATTGTGAATGTGGCTCTTCAGGACTCACACAGATGAATTTGACAACATTATTGGACATTCTAGAATTCCCATGAAAAATAGACTGGATAGGTGGGTTTTCATGCCATTCCGAGACAGTCACCAAACTTTCATTCTTTTCACCTCAATTTAGCCCAACTCTCAAATGTGGCTCTTCAGGAGTCAAACAGATGAATTTGACAACATTATTGGACATTCTAGAATGTTCATGAAAAATGGAATGGATAGGTGGGTTATCATGCCATTCCGAGATAGTCACCAAAATTTCATTCTTTTGACCGCAAATTAGCCCAAATCGTGAATGTGGCTCTTCAGGACTCACACAGATGAATTTGACAACATTATTGGACATTCTAGAATTCTTATGAAAAATAGACTGGATAGGTGGGTTTTCATGCCATTCCGAGACAGTCACCAAAATTTCATTCTTTTCACCTCAATTTAGCCCAACTCTCAAATGTGGCTCTTCAGGAGTCAAACAGATGAATTTGACAACATTATTGGACATTCTAGATTGTTCATGAAAAATGGAATGGATAGGTGGGTTATCATGCCATTCCCAGACAGTCACCAAAATTTCATTCTTTTAATCTCAAATTAGCCCAAATCGCGAATGTGGCTCTTCAGGAGTCAAACCGATGAATTTGACAACATTATTGGATATTCTAGAATCCTCATGAACAATGGAGTGGATAGGTGGGTTTTCTCCCCATTCCGGGACAGTGACCAAACTTTCATCTTTTGACCTCAAATTACCCTTAATTTCATATGTGGCCGTTCAGGACGCAAACACATGAATTTGACAACATTATTGTGCATTCTAGAATCCTCATGAAAAATGGAGTGGATAGATGGGTTTTTATTCCATTCCGAGATAGTGTCCAAACATTCATTCTTTTGACCTCAGATTTAGTGCAAATCGCGTATGTGGCTGTTCAGGACACAAACTGATGAATTTGACAACATTATTGGCCATCCTAGAATCCTCACTAAAAATGGAGTTGATAGGTGGGTTTTCACCCCATTCCGAGACAGTGTCCAAACTTTCATTCTTTTGACCTCAAATTAGCCCAAATCGCGTACGTGGCCATTTAGGACCCAAACAGATGAATTTAACAACATTATTGGACATCCTACAATCCTCTTGAAAAATGGAGTGGATAGGTGGGTTTTCACCCCATTCCGAGACAGTGTCCAAACTTTCATTCTTTTGACCTCAAATTAGCCCAAATCACGTTCGCGGCCATTCAAGACCCAAACGGATGAATTTGAAAACATTATTGGAAATTCTAGAATCCTCTTGAAAAATGGAGTGGATAGGTGGGTTTTCACCCCATTCTGAGACAACGTCCAAACTTTCATTCTTTTGACCTCAAATTTAGTCCAAATCGTGTATGAGGCCGTTCAGGACCCAAACAGATGAATTTGACAACATTATTGGCCATTCAAGAATCCTCATGAAAAATGGAGTGGATAGGTGGGTTTTCATTCCATTCCGAGACAGTGTCCAAACTTTCATTTTTTTGACCTCAAATTTAGTCCAAATCGCGTATGTGGCGGTTCAAGACACAAACTGATGAATTTGACAACATTATTGGCCATCCTAGAATCCTCATGAAAAATGGAGTTGATAGGTGGGTTTCCACCCCATTCTGAGATAGTGACCAAACTTTCATTCTTTTGACTTCAAATTAGCCCAAATCGTGTTCGTGGCCATTTAGGACCCAAATAGATGAATTTAACTACATTATTGGACATCCTACAATCCTATTCAAAAATGGAGTGGATAGGTGGGTTTTCATCCCTTTCCGAGACAGTGTCCAAACTTTCATTTTTTTGACCTCAAATTAGCCCAAATCGCGTATGAGGCTGTGCAGGACACAAACAGATGAATTTATCTACATTATTGGGCATTCTAGAATCCTCTAGAAAAACGGAGTGGATAGGTGGGTTTTCACCCGATTCCGAGACAGTGTCCAAACTTTCATTCTTTTGACCTCAAATTAGCCCAAATCGCGTTCGTGGCCGTTCAAGACCCAAACAGATGAATTTGACAACATTATTGGACATTCTAGACTCCTCTTGAAAAATGGAGTGGATAGGAGGGTTTTCACCCCATTCTGAGACAGTGTCCAAACTTTCATTCTTTTGACCTCAAATTTAGTCCAAATCGTGTATGAGGCTGTTCAGGACACAAACAGATGAATTTGACAACTTTATTCGACATTCTATAAACCTCTTCAAAAATGGAGTGGATAGGTGGGTTTTCACCCTATTCCGAGACAGTGTCCAAACTTTCATTCTTTTGACCTCAAATTAGCCCAAATCACGTTTGTGGCCGTTCAGGACCCAAACAGATGAATTTGACAACATTATTGGACATTCTAGATTCCTCTTGAAAAATGGAGTGGATAGGTGGGTTTTCACCCCATTCTGACACAGTGTCCAAACTTTCATTCTTTTGACCTCAAATTTTCTCTAAATTGTGTATGTGGCGGTTCAGGGCACAAACTGATGAATTTGACAACATTATTGGCCATGCGAGAATCCTCATGAAAAATGGAGTGGATAGGTAAGCTTTCAGGCCTTTCCGAGACAGTCGCCAAAATTTCACTCTTTTCACCTCAAATTAGCCCAAATCGCGTATATGGCCGTTCAGGACCCAAACAGATGAATTTACCAACATTATTATACATTCTAGAATCCTCTTGAAAAATGGAGTGGATAGGTGGGTTTTCATTCCATTCGGAGACAGTGTCCAAACTTTCATTCTTTTGACCTCAAATTTAGTCCAAATCGCGTATGTGGCGGTTCAGGGCACAAACTGATGAATTTGACAACATTATTGGCCATGCTAGAATCCTCATGAAAAATGGAGTGGATAGGTATGTTTTCAGGCCAATCCGAGATAGTCACCAAAATTTCATTCTTTTCACCTCAAATTAGCCCAAATCGCGTATGTGGCCGTTCAGGACCCAAACAGATGAATTTGAGAACATTATTGGACATTCTAGAATCCTCTTGAAAAATGGAGTGGATAGGTGGGTTTTCACCCCATTCCTAGACAGTTTCCAAACTTTCATTCTTTTGACGTCAAATTAGGCCAAATCGCGTTCGTGGCCGTTCAGGACCCAAACAGATCAATTGGACAACATTATTGGACATTCTCGAATCCTCTTGAAAAATGGAGTGGATAGCTGGGTTTTCACCCCATTCCGAGACAGTTTCCAATATTTCAATCTTTTGACATCAAATTAGCCCAAATCGCGTTCGTGACCGTTCAGGACCCAAACAGATGAATTTGACAACATTATTCGACATTCTATGATCCTTGTGAAAAATGGAGTGGATAGCTGGGTTTTCACCCCATTCCGAGACAGTATCCAAACTTTCATTCTTTTGATCTCAAATTTAGTCCAAATCGCGTATGTGGCGGTTCAGGACACAAACTGATGAATTTGACAACATAATTGGCCATCCTAGAATCCTCATGAAAAATGGAGTTGATAGGTGGGTTTCCACCCCATTCCAAGACAGTGACCAAACTTTCATTCTTTTGAAATCAAATTAGCCCAAATCATGTTGGTGGACATTTAGGACCCAAACAAATCAATTTAACAACATTATTGGACATCCTACAATCCTCTTCAAAAATGGAGTGGATAGGTGGGTTTTCACCCCTTTCCGAGACAATGTTCAAACTTTGATTCTTTTGACCTCAAATTAGCCCAAATCGCGTATGAGGCTGTGCAGGACACAAACAGATGAATTTATCAACATTATAGGGCATTCTAGAATCCTCTTGAAAAACGGAGTGGATAGGTGGGTTTTTCACCCGATTCCGAGACAGTGTCCAAACTTTCATTCTTTTGACCTCAAATTAGCCCAAATCGCGTTCGTGGCCGTTCAGGACCCAAACAGATGAATTTGACAACATTATTGGACATTCTAGACTCCTCTTGAAAATTGGAGTGGATAGGAGGGTTTTCACCCCATTCTGAGACAGTGTCCAAACTTTCATTCTTTTGACCTCAAATTTAGTCCAAATCGTTTATGAGGCTGTTCATGACCCAAACAGATGAATTTGACAACATTATTAGACATTCTAGAATCCTCTTGAAAAATGGAGTGGATAACTCAGTATCCAAACTTTCATTCTTTTCACCTCAAATTTAATCTAAATCACGTTTGTGGCCGTTCAGGACCCAAACAGATGAATTTGACAACATTCTTGGGCATTCTAGATTCCTCTTGAAAAATGGAGTGGATAGGTGGGCTTTCACCCCATTCCGAGACAGTATCCAAACTTTCATTCTTTTCACCTCAAATTTAATCTAAATCACGTTTGTGGCCGTTTAGGACCTAAACAGATGAATTTGACAAGATTATTGGGCATGCTAGAATCCTCTTGAAAAATGGAGTGGATAGGTGGGTTTTCACCCCATTCCTAGACAGTTTCCAAACTTTCATTCTTTTGACTTCAAATTAGCCCAAATCGCGTTCGTGGCCGTTCAGGACCCAAACAGATCAATTGGACAACATTATTGGACATTCTCGAATCCTCTTGAAAAATGGAGTGGATAGCTGGGTTTTCACCCCATTCCGAGACAGTTTCCAATATTTCAATCTTTTGACATCAAATTAGCCCAAATCGCGTATGAGGCTGTGCAGGACACAAACAGATGAATTTATCAACATTATAGGGCATTCTAGAATCCTCTTGAAAAACGGAGTGGATAGGTGGGTTTTTCACCCGATTCCGAGACAGTGTCCAAACTTTCATTCTTTTGACCTCAAATTAGCCCAAATCGCGTTCGTGGCCGTTCAGGACCCAAACAGATGAATTTGACAACATTATTGGACATTCTAGACTCCTCTTGAAAATTGGAGTGGATAGGAGGGTTTTCACCCCATTCTGAGACAGTGTCCAAACTTTCATTCTTTTGACCTCAAATTTAGTCCAAATCGTTTATGAGGCTGTTCATGACCCAAACAGATGAATTTGACAACATTATTAGACATTCTAGAATCCTCTTGAAAAATGGAGTGGATAACTCAGTATCCAAACTTTCATTCTTTTCACCTCAAATTTAATCTAAATCACGTTTGTGGCCGTTCAGGACCCAAACAGATGAATTTGACAACATTCTTGGGCATTCTAGATTCCTCTTGAAAAATGGAGTGGATAGGTGGGCTTTCACCCCATTCCGAGACAGTATCCAAACTTTCATTCTTTTCACCTCAAATTTAATCTAAATCACGTTTGTGGCCGTTTAGGACCTAAACAGATGAATTTGACAAGATTATTGGGCATGCTAGAATCCTCTTGAAAAATGGAGTGGATAGGTGGGTTTTCACCCCATTCCTAGACAGTTTCCAAACTTTCATTCTTTTGACTTCAAATTAGCCCAAATCGCGTTCGTGGCCGTTCAGGACCCAAACAGATCAATTGGACAACATTATTGGACATTCTCGAATCCTCTTGAAAAATGGAGTGGATAGCTGGGTTTTCACCCCATTCCGAGACAGTTTCCAATATTTCAATCTTTTGACATCAAATTAGCCCAAATCGCGTATGAGGCTGTGCAGGACACAAACAGATGAATTTATCAACATTATAGGGCATTCTAGAATCCTCTTGAAAAACGGAGTGGATAGGTGGGTTTTTCACCCGATTCCGAGACAGTGTCCAAACTTTCATTCTTTTGACCTCAAATTAGCCCAAATCGCGTTCGTGGCCGTTCAGGACCCAAACAGATGAATTTGACAACATTATTGGACATTCTAGACTCCTCTTGAAAATTGGAGTGGATAGGAGGGTTTTCACCCCATTCTGAGACAGTGTCCAAACTTTCATTCTTTTGACCTCAAATTTAGTCCAAATCGTTTATGAGGCTGTTCATGACCCAAACAGATGAATTTGACAACATTATTAGACATTCTAGAATCCTCTTGAAAAATGGAGTGGATAACTCAGTATCCAAACTTTCATTCTTTTCACCTCAAATTTAATCTAAATCACGTTTGTGGCCGTTCAGGACCCAAACAGATGAATTTGACAACATTCTTGGGCATTCTAGATTCCTCTTGAAAAATGGAGTGGATAGGTGGGCTTTCACCCCATTCCGAGACAGTATCCAAACTTTCATTCTTTTCACCTCAAATTTAATCTAAATCACGTTTGTGGCCGTTTAGGACCTAAACAGATGAATTTGACAAGATTATTGGGCATGCTAGAATCCTCTTGAAAAATGGAGTGGATAGGTGGGTTTTCACCCCATTCCTAGACAGTTTCCAAACTTTCATTCTTTTGACTTCAAATTAGCCCAAATCGCGTTCGTGGCCGTTCAGGACCCAAACAGATCAATTGGACAACATTATTGGACATTCTCGAATCCTCTTGAAAAATGGAGTGGATAGCTGGGTTTTCACCCCATTCCGAGACAGTTTCCAATATTTCAATCTTTTGACATCAAATTAGCCCAAATCGCGTATGAGGCTGTGCAGGACACAAACAGATGAATTTATCAACATTATAGGGCATTCTAGAATCCTCTTGAAAAACGGAGTGGATAGGTGGGTTTTTCACCCGATTCCGAGACAGTGTCCAAACTTTCATTCTTTTGACCTCAAATTAGCCCAAATCGCGTTCGTGGCCGTTCAGGACCCAAACAGATGAATTTGACAACATTATTGGACATTCTAGACTCCTCTTGAAAATTGGAGTGGATAGGAGGGTTTTCACCCCATTCTGAGACAGTGTCCAAACTTTCATTCTTTTGACCTCAAATTTAGTCCAAATCGTTTATGAGGCTGTTCATGACCCAAACAGATGAATTTGACAACATTATTAGACATTCTAGAATCCTCTTGAAAAATGGAGTGGATAACTCAGTATCCAAACTTTCATTCTTTTCACCTCAAATTTAATCTAAATCACGTTTGTGGCCGTTCAGGACCCAAACAGATGAATTTGACAACATTCTTGGGCATTCTAGATTCCTCTTGAAAAATGGAGTGGATAGGTGGGCTTTCACCCCATTCCGAGACAGTATCCAAACTTTCATTCTTTTCACCTCAAATTTAATCTAAATCACGTTTGTGGCCGTTCAGGACCTAAACAGATGAATTTGACAAGATTATTGGGCATGCTAGAATCCTCTTGAAAAATGGAGTGGATAGGTGGGTTTTCACCCCATTCCTAGACAGTTTCCAAACTTTCATTCTTTTGACTTCAAATTAGCCCAAATCGCGTTCGTGGCCGTTCAGGACCCAAACAGATCAATTGGACAACATTATTGGACATTCTCGAATCCTCTTGAAAAATGGAGTGGATAGCTGGGTTTTCACCCCATTCCGAGACAGTTTCCAATATTTCAATCTTTTGACATCAAATTAGCCCAAATCGCGTATGAGGCTGTGCAGGACACAAACAGATGAATTTATCAACATTATAGGGCATTCTAGAATCCTCTTGAAAAACGGAGTGGATAGGTGGGTTTTTCACCCGATTCCGAGACAGTGTCCAAACTTTCATTCTTTTGACCTCAAATTAGCCCAAATCGCGTTCGTGGCCGTTCAGGACCCAAACAGATGAATTTGACAACATTATTGGACATTCTAGACTCCTCTTGAAAATTGGAGTGGATAGGAGGGTTTTCACCCCATTCTGAGACAGTGTCCAAACTTTCATTCTTTTGACCTCAAATTTAGTCCAAATCGTTTATGAGGCTGTTCATGACCCAAACAGATGAATTTGACAACATTATTAGACATTCTAGAATCCTCTTGAAAAATGGAGTGGATAACTCAGTATCCAAACTTTCATTCTTTTCACCTCAAATTTAATCTAAATCACGTTTGTGGCCGTTCAGGACCCAAACAGATGAATTTGACAACATTCTTGGGCATTCTAGATTCCTCTTGAAAAATGGAGTGGATAGGTGGGCTTTCACCCCATTCCGAGACAGTATCCAAACTTTCATTCTTTTCACCTCAAATTTAATCTAAATCACGTTTGTGGCCGTTCAGGACCTAAACAGATGAATTTGACAAGATTATTGGGCATGCTAGAATCCTCTTGAAAAATGGAGTGGATAGGTGGGTTTTCACCCCATTCCTAGACAGTTTCCAAACTTTCATTCTTTTGACTTCAAATTAGCCCAAATCGCGTTCGTGGCCGTTCAGGACCCAAACAGATCAATTGGACAACATTATTGGACATTCTCGAATCCTCTTGAAAAATGGAGTGGATAGCTGGGTTTTCACCCCATTCCGAGACAGTTTCCAATATTTCAATCTTTTGACATCAAATTAGCCCAAATCGCGTATGAGGCTGTGCAGGACACAAACAGATGAATTTATCAACATTATAGGGCATTCTAGAATCCTCTTGAAAAACGGAGTGGATAGGTGGGTTTTTCACCCGATTCCGAGACAGTGTCCAAACTTTCATTCTTTTGACCTCAAATTAGCCCAAATCGCGTTCGTGGCCGTTCAGGACCCAAACAGATGAATTTGACAACATTATTGGACATTCTAGACTCCTCTTGAAAATTGGAGTGGATAGGAGGGTTTTCACCCCATTCTGAGACAGTGTCCAAACTTTCATTCTTTTGACCTCAAATTTAGTCCAAATCGTTTATGAGGCTGTTCATGACCCAAACAGATGAATTTGACAACATTATTAGACATTCTAGAATCCTCTTGAAAAATGGAGTGGATAACTCAGTATCCAAACTTTCATTCTTTTCACCTCAAATTTAATCTAAATCACGTTTGTGGCCGTTCAGGACCCAAACAGATGAATTTGACAACATTCTTGGGCATTCTAGATTCCTCTTGAAAAATGGAGTGGATAGGTGGGCTTTCACCCCATTCCGAGACAGTATCCAAACTTTCATTCTTTTCACCTCAAATTTAATCTAAATCACGTTTGTGGCCGTTCAGGACCTAAACAGATGAATTTGACAAGATTATTGGGCATGCTAGAATCCTCTTGAAAAATGGAGTGGATAGGTGGGTTTTCACCCCATTCCTAGACAGTTTCCAAACTTTCATTCTTTTGACTTCAAATTAGCCCAAATCGCGTTCGTGGCCGTTCAGGACCCAAACAGATCAATTGGACAACATTATTGGACATTCTCGAATCCTCTTGAAAAATGGAGTGGATAGCTGGGTTTTCACCCCATTCCGAGACAGTTTCCAATATTTCAATCTTTTGACATCAAATTAGCCCAAATCGCGTATGAGGCTGTGCAGGACACAAACAGATGAATTTATCAACATTATAGGGCATTCTAGAATCCTCTTGAAAAACGGAGTGGATAGGTGGGTTTTTCACCCGATTCCGAGACAGTGTCCAAACTTTCATTCTTTTGACCTCAAATTAGCCCAAATCGCGTTCGTGGCCGTTCAGGACCCAAACAGATGAATTTGACAACATTATTGGACATTCTAGACTCCTCTTGAAAATTGGAGTGGATAGGAGGGTTTTCACCCCATTCTGAGACAGTGTCCAAACTTTCATTCTTTTGACCTCAAATTTAGTCCAAATCGTTTATGAGGCTGTTCATGACCCAAACAGATGAATTTGACAACATTATTAGACATTCTAGAATCCTCTTGAAAAATGGAGTGGATAACTCAGTATCCAAACTTTCATTCTTTTCACCTCAAATTTAATCTAAATCACGTTTGTGGCCGTTCAGGACCCAAACAGATGAATTTGACAACATTCTTGGGCATTCTAGATTCCTCTTGAAAAATGGAGTGGATAGGTGGGCTTTCACCCCATTCCGAGACAGTATCCAAACTTTCATTCTTTTCACCTCAAATTTAATCTAAATCACGTTTGTGGCCGTTCAGGACCTAAACAGATGAATTTGACAAGATTATTGGGCATGCTAGAATCCTCTTGAAAAATGGAGTGGATAGGTGGGTTTTCACCCCATTCCTAGACAGTTTCCAAACTTTCATTCTTTTGACTTCAAATTAACCCAAATCGCGTTCGTGGCCGTTCAGGACCCAAACAGATCAATTGGACAACATTATTGGACATTCTCGAATCCTCTTGAAAAATGGAGTGGATAGCTGGGTTTTCACCCCATTCCGAGACAGTTTCCAATCTTTCAATCTTTTGACATCAAATTAGCCCAAATCGCGTTCGTGACCGTTCAGGACCCAAACAGATGAATTTGACAACATTATTCGAAATTCTATAATCCTCGTGAAAAATGGAGTGGATAGCTGGGTTTTCACCCCATTCCGAGACAGTCTCCAAACTTTCATTCTTTTGATCTCAAATTTAGTCCAAATCGCGTATGTGGCAGTTCAGGACACAAACTGATGAATTTGACAACATTATTGGCCATCCTAGAATCCTCATGAAAAATGGAGTTGATAGGTGGGTTTCCACCCCATTCCGAGACAGTGACCAAACTTTCATTCTTTTGACCTCAAATTAGCCCAAATCGTGTTCGTGGCCATTTAGGACCCAAACAGATGAATTTAACAACATTATTGGACATCCTACAATCCTATTCAAAAATGGAGTGGATAGGTGGGTTTTCACCCCTTTCCGAGACAGTGTCCAAACTTTGATCCTTTTGACCTCAAATTAGCCCAAATCGCGTATGAGGCTGTGCAGGACACAAACAGATGAATTTATCAACATTATTGGGCATTCTAGAATCCTCTTGAAAAACGGAGTGGATAGGTGGGTTTTTCACCCGATTCCGAGACAGTGTCCAAACTTTCATTCTTTTGACCTCAAATTAGCCCAAATCGCGTTGGTGGCCGTTCAGGACCCAAACAGATGAATTTAACAACATTATTGGACATTCTAGACTCCTCTTGAAAATTGGAGTGGATAGAAGGGTTTTCACCCCATTCTGAGACAGTGTCCAAACTTTCATTCTTTTGACCTCAAAGTTAGTCCAAATCGTGTATGAGGCTGTTCAGAACCCAAACAGATGAATTTGACAACATTATTAGACATTCTAGAATCCTCTTGAAAAATGGAGTGGATAGCTGGGTTTTCACCCCATTCCGAGACAGTATCCAAACTTTCATTCTTTTCACCTCAAATTTAATCTAAATCACGTTTGTGGCCGTTCAGGACCCAAACAGATGAATTTGACAACATTATTGGGCATTCTAGATTCCTCTTGAAAAATGGAGTGGATAGGTGGGCTTTCACCCAATTCCGAGACAGTATCCAAACTTTCATTCTTTTCACCTCAAATTTAATCTAAATCACGTTTGTGGCCGTTCAGGACCTAAACAGATGAATTTGACAAGATTATTGGGCATGCTAGAATCCTCTTGAAAAATGGAGTGGATAGGTGGGTTTTCACCCCATTCCTAGACAGTTTCCAAACTTTCATTCTTTTGACTTCAAATTAGCCCAAATCGCGTTCGTGGCCATTCAGGACCCAAACAGATCAATTGGACAACATTATTGGACATTCTCGAATCCTCTTGAAAAATGGAGTGGATAGCTGGGTTTTCACCCCATTCCGAGACAGTTTCCAATCTTTCAATCTTTTGACATCAAATTAGCCCAAATCGCGTTCGTGACCGTTCAGGACCCAAACAGATGAATTTGACAACATTATTCGAAATTCTATAATCCTCGTGAAAAATGGAGTGGATAGCTGGGTTTTCACCCCATTCCGAGACAGTATCCAAACTTTCATTCTTTTGATCTCAAATTTAGTCCAAATCGCGTATGTGGCGGTTCAGGACACAAATTGATGAATTTGACAACATTATTGGGCATTCTAGATTCCTCTTGAAAAATGGAGTGGATAGCTGGGTTTTCACCCCATTCCGAGACAGTATCCAAACTTTCATTCTTTTCACCTCAAATTTAATCTAAATCACGTTTGTGGCCGTTCAGGACCCAAACAGAGGAATTTGACAACATTATTGGGCATTCTAGATTCCTCTTGAAAAATGGAGTGGATAGGTGGGCTTTCACCCCATTCTGAGACAGTGTCCAAACTTTCTTTCTTTTGACCTCAAATTTTGTCTAAATAGTGTATGAGGCTGTTCAGGACACAAACAGATGAATTTGACAACCTTATTGGCCATTCTAGAATCCTCATGAAAAATGGAGTGGATAGGTGTGTTTTCATTCCATTCCGAGACAGTGTCCAAACTTTCTTTCTTTTATCCTCAAATTTAGTCCAAATCGCGTATGTGGCTGTTCAGGGCACAAACTGATGAATTTGACAACATTTTTGGCCATGCTAGAATCCTCATGAAAAATGGAGTGGATAGGTATGTTTTCAGGCCATTCCGAGACAGTCACCAAAATTTCATTCTTTTCACCTCAAATTAGCCCAAATCGCGTATGTGGCCGTTCAGGACCCAAACAGATGAATTTGACAACATTATTATACATTCTACAATCCTCATGAAAAATGGAGTGGATAGGTGGGTTTTCATTCCATTCTGAGACAGTGTCCAAACTTTCATTCTTTTGACCTCAAATTTAGTCCAAATCGCGTATGTGGCGGTTCAGGGCACAAACTGATGAATTTGACAACATTATTGGCCATGCTAGAATCCTCATGAAAAATGAAGTTGATAGGTATGTTTTCAGGCCATTCCGAGACAGTCACCAAAATTTCATTCTTTTCACCACAAATTAGCCCAAATCGCGTATGTGGCCGTTCAGGACCCAAACAGATGAATTTGAGAACATTATTGGACATTCTTGAATCCTCTTGAAAAATGGAGTGGATAGGTGGGTTTTCACCCCATTCCTAGACAGTTTCCAAACTTTCATTCTTTTGACTTCAAATTAGCCCAAATCGCGTTCGTGGCCGTTCAAGACCCAAACAGATCAATTGGACAACATTATTGGACATTCTCGAATCCTCTTGAAATATGAAGTGGATAGCTGGGATTTCACCCCATTCCGAGACAGTATCCAAACTTTCATTCTTTTGACCTCAAATTTAGTGCAAATCGCGTATGTGGCTGTTCAGGACACAAACTGATGAATTTGACAACATTATTGGCCATCCTAGAATCCTCATGAAAAATGGAGTGGATAGCTGGGTTTTCACCCCATTCCGAGACAGTATCCAAACTTTCATTCTTTTCACCTCAAATTTAATCTAAATATCGTTTGTGGCCGTTCAGGACCCAAACAGATGAATTTGTCAACATTATTGGGCATTCTAGATTCCTCTTGAAAAATGGAGTGGATAGGTGGGCTTTCACCCCATTCCTAGACAGTTTCCAAACTTTCATTCTTTTGACTTCAAATTAGCCCAAATCGTGTTCGTGGCCGTTCAGGACCCAAACAGATCAATTGGACAACATTACTGGACATTCTCGAATCCTCTTGAAATATGGAGTGGATAGCTGGGTTTTCACCCCATTCCGAGACAGTTTCCAATCTTTCAATCTTTTGACATCAAATTAGCCCAAATCGCGTTCGTGACCGTTCAGGACTCAAACAGATGAATTTGACAACATTATTCGAGATTCTATAATCCTCGTGAAAAATGGAGTGGATAGCTGGGTTTGCACCCCATTCCGAGACAGTATCCAAACTTTCATACTTTTGATCTCAAATTTAGTCCAAATCGCGTATGTGGCGGTTCAGGACACAAATTGATGAATTTGACAACATTATTGGGAATTCTAGATTCCTCTTGAAAAATGGAGTGGATAGCTGGGTTTTCACCCCATTCCGAGACAGTATCCAAACTTTCATTCTTTTCACCTCAAATTTAATCTAAATCACGTTTGTGGCCGTTCAGGACCCAAACAGATGAATTTGACAACATTATTGGGCATTCTAGATTCCTCTTGAAAAATGGAGTGGATAGGTGGGCTTTCACCTCATTCTGAGACAGTGTCCAAACTTTCATTCTTTTGACCTCAAATTTTGTCCAAATCGTGTATGAGGCTGTTCAGGACACAAACAGATGAATTTGACAACCTTATTGGCCATTCTAGAATCCTCATGAAAAATGGAGTGGATAGGTGGGTTTTCATTCCATTCCGAGACAGTGTCCAAACTTTCATTCTTTTGACCTTAAATTTAGTCCAAATCGCGTATGTGGCGGTTCAGGGCACAAACTGATGAATTTGACAACATTATTGGCCATGCCAGAATCCTCATGAAAAATGGAGTGGATAGGTATGTTTTAAGGCCATTCCGAGACAGTCACCAAAATTTCATTCTTTTCACCTCAAATTAGCCCAAATCGCGTTCGTGGCCGTTCAGGACCCAAACAGATGAATTTGACAACATTATTAGACATTCTAGAATCCTCTTCAAAAATGGAGTGGATAGCTGAGTTTTCACCCCATTCTGAGACAGTATCCAAACTTTCATTCTTTTGACCTCAAATTTAGTGCAAATCGCGTATGTGGCTGTTCAGGACACAAACTGATGAATTTGACAACATTATTGGCCATCCTAGAATGAAATTGGGTTACCACCCAATTTCATTCTTTTGACCTCAAATTAGCCCAAATTGTGTTCGTGGCCATTTAGGACCCAAACAGATGAATTTAACAACATTATTGGACATCCTACAATCCTATTCAAAAATGGAGTGGATAGGTGGGTTTTCACCCCTTTCCGAGACAGTGTCCAAACTTTCATTCTTTAGACCTCAAATTAGCCTAAATAGCGTATGAGGTTGTGCAGGACACAAACAGATGAATTTGACAACATTATTGGACATTCTAGACTCCTCTTAAAAAATGGAGTGGATAGGAGGGTTTTCACCCCATTCTGAAACAGTGTCCAAACTTTCATTCTTTGGACCTCAAATTTAGTCCAAATCATGTATGAGGCTGTTCAGGACACAAACAGGTGAATTTGACAACATTATTGATATTCTATAATCCTCTTCAAAAATGGAGTGGATAGGTGGGTTTTCACCCCATTCCGAGACAGTGTCCAAACTTTCATTCTTTTGACTTCAAATTAGGCCAAATCGCGTACGTGGCCGTTCATGACCCAAACAGATGAATTTGACAACATTATTGGCCATGCTAGAATCCTCATGAAAAACGGAGTGGATAGGTGGGTTTTCAGGCCATTCCGAGACAGTCACCTAAATTTCATTCTTTTCACCTCAAATTAGCCCAAATCGCGTATGTGGCCGTTCAGGACCCAAACAGATGAATTTGACAACATTATTAGACATTCTAGAATCCTTTTGAAAAATGGAGTGGATAGGTGGGTTTTCACCCCATTCCTAGACAATTTCCAAACTTTCATTCTTTTGACCTCAAATTTAGTCCAAATTGCGTATGTGGCGGTTCAGGGCAGAAACTGATGAAATTGAGAACATTATTGGCCATCCTAGAATCCTCATGAAAAATGGAGTGGATAGGTGTGTTTTCAGGCCATTCCGAGACAGTCGCCAAAATTTCATTCTTTTCACCTCAAATTGCCCAAATCGCGTTAGTGGCTATTTAGGACCCAAACAGATGAATTTAACAACATTATTGGACATCCTACAATCTTATTCAAAAATGGAGTGGATAGGTGGGTTTTCAGCCCTTTCCGAGACAGTGTTTGAACTTTAATTCTTTTGACCTCAAATTTAGCCCAAATCGCGTATGAGGCTGTTCAGGACACAAACAGATGAATTTCACAACATTATTGACATTCTATAATCCTCTTCAAAAATGGAGTGGATAGGTGGGTTTTCACCCCATTCCGAGACAGTGTCCAAACTTTTATTCTTTTGACTTCAAATTAGGCCAAATCGCGTTCGTGGCCGTTCATGACCCAAACAGATGAATTTGACAACATTATTGGCCATGCTAGAATCCTCATGAAAAATGGAGTGGATAGGTGGGTTTTCAGGCCATTCCGAGACAGTCACCAAAATTTCATTCTTTTCACCTCAAATTAGCCCAAATCGCGTATGTGGCCGTTCAGGACCCAAACAGATGAATTTGACAACATTATTGGACATTCTAGAATCCTTTTGAAAAATGGAGTGGATAGGTGGGTTTTCACCCCATTCCTAGACAGTTTCCAAACTTTCATTCTTTTGACCTTAAATTTAGTCAAATGGCGTATGTGGCGGTTCAGGGCAGAAACTGATGAAATTGAGAACATTATTGGCCATCTTAGAATCCTCATGAAAAATGGAGTGGATAGGAGGGTTTTCAGGCCATTCCGAGACAGTCGCCAAAATTTCATTCTTTTCACCTCAAATTAGCCCAAATCGCGTTCGTGGCTATTTATGACCCAAACAGATGAATTTAACAACATTATTGGACATCCTACAATCCTATTCAAAAATGGAGTGGATAGGTGGGTTTTCAGCCCTTTCCGAGACTGTGTCCGAACTTTCATTCTTTTGACCTCAAATTTAGCCCAAATCGCGTATGAGGCTGTGCAGGACACAAACAGATGAATTTATCAACATTATTGGACATTCTAGAATCCTCTTGAAAAATGGATTGGATAGGTGGGTTTTCACCCCATTGCGAGACAGTGTCCAAACTTTCATTCTTTTGATCTCAAATTAGGCCAAATCGCGTATGAGGCTGTTCAGGACACAAACAAATGAATTTGACAACATTATTCGACATTCTATAATCCTCTTCAAAAATGGAGTGGATAAGTGGGTTTTCACCCCATTCCGAGACAGTGTCCAAACTTTCATTCTTTTGACCTCAAATTAGCCAAAATCGCGTTCGCGGCCGTTCAGGACCCAAACGGATGAATTTGACAACATTATTGGAAATTCTAGAATCCTCATGAAAAATGGAGTGGATGGGCGAGATTTCACGCTATTCCAAGACAGTGACCAAACTTTTATTTTTTTGACCTCAAATTAGCGAAAATCGCGTATGTGGCTCTTCTGTAGTCAAACAGATGAATTTTACAACATTATTGGACATTCTAGAATCCTCTTGAAAAATGGAGTGGATAGGTGGGTTTTCACGCTATTCCGAGACAGTGACCAAACTTTCATTCTTTTGACCTCAAATTAGCCCAAATCGCGTATGTGGCTCTTCTGTAGTCAAACAGATGAATTTGAGGAAATTATTGGACATTCTAGAATCCGGATGAAAAATGGAGGGGATTGGTCAGTTTGCACACCATTCCGAGGCAGTGAGCCAAGTTTCATTCTTTTGACCTCAAGTTAGCCCACCTCGCGTATGTGGCCGTGCAGGAACCAAATAGATGAATTTGACAACAATATTAGGCATTCTAGAATCCTCATAAAAAATGGAATGGATAGGTGGCTTTTCACCCCATTTGGAGACAGTGACATAACTTTCGTTCTTTTGAGCTTAAATTAGACCAAATCGTGAATGTGCCAGTTCAGGACCCAAACAGATGAATTTGACAACATTATGGGACATTCTAGAATCCTTGTGAAAAATGGAGTGGATGGGGGGGGGTTTCACACCATTACGAGACAGTGACCAAACTTTCGTTCTTTTGACCTCAAATTAGCCCAAATCGCGTATGTGGCTCTTCTGGAGACAAACGGATGAATTTTACAAAATTATAGGACATTCTAGAATCCTCATGAAAAATGGAGTAGCTATGTGGGTTTTCACACCATTCCGAGACAGTGACTAAACTTTCATTCTTTTGACACAAATTAGCCCAAATCGCGTATGTGGCTCTTCTGGAGTCAAACAGATGAAATTGATGAAATTCTTGGACATTCTAGAATCCTGATGAAAAATGGAGGGGATAGGTGGTTTTTCACACCATTCCGACGCAGTGACCAAACTTTCATTCTTTTGACCTCAAATTAGCCCAAATCGCGTTTGTGGACGTTCAGTACCCAAACAGATGAATGTGAGAACATTATTGGACATTCTAGAATCCTCTTGAAAAATAGAGTGGATAGGTGGGTTTTCACCCCATTCCGAGACAGTGACCAAACTTTCATTCTTTGGACCTCAAATTAGCCCAAATCGCGTATGTGGCTCTTCTGGAGTCAAACAGATGAATTTTACAAAATTATAGGACATTCTAGAATCCTTATGAAAAATGGAGTAGATATGTGGGTTTTCACCCCATTTCGAGACAGTGAAAAAACTTTCCTCCTTTTGACCTCAAATTAGCCCAATTCGCGTATGTGGCCGTGCAGGACCCAAACAGATGAATTTGACAATAATATTAGACATTCTAAAATCCTACTGAATAAGGGAGTGGAAAGGTGAGTTTTCACGCCATTCCGAGACAGTGACCAAACTTTGATTCTTTTAACCTCAATTAGCCCAAATCGCGTGTATGTGGCTGTTCGGGAGTCAAACAGATGAATTTGACAAAATTATTGGACATTATAGAATCATCATTAAAAATGGAGTGGATAGGTGGTTTTACACCCCATTCCGAGACAATGACCAAACTTTCATTTTTTTGACCTCAAATTAACCAAATCGCGTATGTGGCCGTTCAGGACCTAAAGAGATCAATTTGACAGCAATATTCGCCATTCTAGAATCCTCATGAAAAATGGAGTGGATAGGTGGGTTTTCATACCATTCTGTGACAGTGACCAAACTTTCATTCTTTTGACACATATTTGCCCAAATTGCGTATGTGGCTGTTCAAGACCCAAATAGATGAATTTGACAAGAATATTTGACGTTCTAGAATCCGTATAAAAATTGGAGTGGGTAGGTGGGTTTTGACCCCATTCAGAGACAGTGACCAAACTTTCCTTCTTTTGACCTCAAATTAGCCTAAATAGTGTATGTGGCCGCTCAGGACCCAAACAGATGAATTTGGCAGCATTATTGGACATTCTAGAATACTTGTGAAAAATTGAGTGGATAGCCGAGTATTCAACCCATTCCGAGACAGTGACCAAACTTTCATTCTTTTGACCTCAAATTAGCCCATATAGCATATGTGCCTGTTCAGTACCCAAACAGATGAATTAGACAACAATATTAGGTTTTCTAGAATCCTCATGAAAAATGGACTGTATAGGTGGGTTTTCACGCCATTCCGAGACAGTGACCGAACTTTCATTCTTTTGACCTCAAATTAGCCCAAATCGCGTATGTGGCCGTTCAGGAAGCAAACAGATGAATTTGAACACATTATTGGACATTCTATAATCCTCATGAAAAAATGGAGGGGATTGGTGGATTTTCACGCCATTCTGAGAAAGTGGCCCAACTTTCATTCTTTTGACCTCAAATTTGCGAAAATCGCATTCATGGCCGTTCAGTAGTCAAACAGATGAAATTGACAAAATTATTGGACATGCTAGAATACTCACGAAGAATGGATGGGATAGGTGGGTTTTCACGCCATTCCGGGACAGGGACCAAACTTTCATTCTTTTGAACTTAATTTATCCCAAATCGCGTATGTGGCCGTTCAGGAGTCAAAATGATGAAATTGACAAAATTATTGGACATTCTATAATCCTCATGAAAAATGAAGTGGATAGGAGGGTTTTCACCCCATTTTGAGACAGTGACCAAACTTTCATTCTTTTGGATAGGCGGGTTTTCACGCCATTCAGAGACAGTGACCAAACTATATTTCTTTTAACCTCAAATTCGCCAAATCATGTATGTGGCCCTTCTGTAGTCAAACAGATGAATTTGACAACATTATTGGACATTCTAGAATCCTCGTGAAAAATGGGGTGGATAGGCACATTTTCACCACATTCCGAGACAGTAACCACAATTTCCTTCTTTTGACCTCAAATTAGCCCAACTCGCGTATGTGGCTCTTGTGGAGTCAAACAGATGAATTGTACAAAATTTTTGGACTTTCTAGAATCCTCATGAAAAATGGGGTAGAAAGGTGGGTTTTCACCCCATTCCGAGATAGTGACCAAACTTTCATTTTTTTGACCTCAATTTAGCCGAACACGCGTATGTGTTCAGGAACCAAACAGATCAATTCGACAACAATTTAGGTCTTCTAGAATCCTCATGAAAAATGGAGTGGATAGGTAGGTTTTTACCCCTTTCCGTGACAGTGACCAATCTTTCATTCTATTGACCTCAAATTAGCCCAAATCCCGTATATGGCTGTTCAGGAGGCAAACAGATGAATTTGAACACATTATTGGACATTCTATAATCCTCATGAAAAAATGGAGGCGATAGGTGGATTTTCACGCCAATCCAAGACAGTGACCCAACTTTCATTCTTTTGACCTCAAATCAGCCTAAATCACGTTCGTGGCCGTTCAAGAGTCAAACAGATGAAATTGACAAAATTATTTGACATTCTATAATCCTCACGAATAGTGGAGTGGATAGACGTGTTTTCACGCCATTCCGAGACAGTGACCAAACTTTCATTTTTTTGACCTCAAATTAACCCAAATCGTGTATGTGGCCGTTCAAGAGCTAAACAGATGAAATTGACAACAATATTAGATATATTTGAGCACACAAACAGATGAATTTGACAACATTATTGGACATTCTAGAATCTTCTTAAAAAATGGAGGGCATAGGTGGGTTTTCACACCATTCCGAGACAGTGTACAAACTTTCATTCTTTTGACCTCAAATTAGCACAAATCGCGTCCGTGGCCGTTCAGAACCCAAACAGATGAATTTGACAACATTATTGGACATCTAGAATCCTCTTCAAAAATGGAGTGGATAGGTGGGTTTGCACTCCATTCCAAGACAGTGTCCAAACTTTCATTGTTTTGACATCAAATTTAGTCCAAATCGCGTATGAGGCTGTTCAAGACACAAACAGATGAATTTGACAACATTATTGGCCATTCTAGAATCCTTATGAAAAATGGAGTGGATAGGTGGGTTTTCATTCCATTCCGAGACAGTGTCCAAACTTTCATTCTTTTGACCTCAAATTTAGTCCAAATCACGTATGTTGCTGTTCAGGACACAAACTGATGAATTTGACAACATTATTGGCCATCCTAGAAACCTCATGAAAAATGGAGTGGATAGGTGGGTTTTAACCCCATTCCGAGACAGTGTCCAAACTTTCATTCTATTCACCTCAAATTAGCCCAAATCGCTTATGTGGCCGTTCAGGACCCAAACAGATGAATTTGACAACATTATTGGACATTCTAGAATCCTCTTGAAAAATGGAGTGGATAGGTGGGTTTTAACCCCATTACGAGACATTGTCCAAACTTTCATTCTTTTGACCTCAAATTTAATCCAAATCGCGTATGAGGCTGTTCAGGACATAAACAGATGAATTTGACAACATTATTGGACATTCTAGAATCCTCTTGAAAAATGGAATGGATGGGTGGGTTTTCACCCCATTCCGAGACATTGTCCAAACTTTGATTCTTTTCACCTCAAATTTAATCTAAATCGCGTATGAGGCTGTTCAGAACACAAACAGATGAATTTAACAACATTATTGAACATTCAAGATTCCTCTTCAAAAATGGAGGGGATAGGTGGGTTTTCACCTCATTCCGAGATAGTGTCCAAACTTTCATTTTTTAGACCTCAAATTTAATCCAAATCGCGTATGAGGCTGTCCAGGACACATACAGATGAATTTGACAACAATATTGGACATTCTAGAATCCTTTTCAAAAATGGAGGGCATAGGTGGGTTTTCACCCAATTCCGAGATAGTGTACAAACTTTCATTCTTTTGACCTCAAATTAGCCCAAGTCGCGTTCGTGGCCGTTCAGTAACCAAACAGATGAATTTGACAACATTATTGGACATTCTGGGATCCTCTTCAAAAATGGAGTGGTTAGGTGGGTTTTCACATCATTCCGAGACAGTGTCCAAACTTTCATTCTTTTGACCTCAAATTTAATCCAAATAGCGTTCGTGGCTGTTCAGGACACAAACAGATGAATTTGACAACATTATTGGCCATCCTAGAATCCTCATGAAAAATGGAGTGGATAGGTGGGTTTTCACCCAATTCCGAGACAGTGTCCAAACTTTCTTTTTATCACCTCAAATTAGCCCAAATCGCGTATGTGGCCATTCAGGACCCAAACAGATGAATTTGACAATATTATTGGACATTCTAGAATCCTCTTGAAAAATAGAGTGGATAGGTGGGTTTTCACCCAATTCTGAGACAGTGTCCAAACTTTCTTTTTATCACCTCAAATTAGCCCAAATCGCGTATGTGGCCATTCAGGACCCAAACAGATGAATTTGACAATATTATTGGACATTCTAGAATCCTCTTGAAAAATGGAGTGGATAGGTGGGTTTCACCCAATTCCGAGACATTGTCCAAACTTTCATTCTTTTGACCTCAAATTTAATCCAAATCGCGTATGAGGCTTTTCAGGACACAAACAGATGAATTTGACAACATTATTGGACATTCAAGAATCCTCTCCAAAAATGGAGTGGATAGGTGGGTTTTCACCCCATTCCGAGACAGTGACCAAACTTTCATTCTTTTGATCTCAAATTAGCCCAAAAAGCGAATGTGGTGGTTCAGGACCCAAACAGATCAATTTGACAAAATTTTTAGCCATCCTAGAATCCCCATGAAAAATGCAGTGGATAGGTGGGTTTTCACCGTATTCCGAGACAGTGTCCAAACTTTCTTTCTTTTCACCTCAAATTAGCCCAAATCACGTATGTGGCCGTTCAGTACCCAAACAGATGAATTTGACAATATTATTAGACATTCTAGAATCCCCTTGAAAAAAGGATTGGATAGGTGGGTTTTCACCCAATTCCGAGACATTGCCCAAACTTTCATTCTTTTGACCTGAAATTTAATCCAAATCGCGTATGAGGCTGTTCAGGACACAAACAGATGAATTTGACAACATTATTGGACATTCTAGAATGCTCTTGAAAAATGGAATGGATAGGTGGGTTTTCACCCCATTCCGAGACATTGTCCAAACTTTCATTCTTTTCACCTCAAATTTAATCTAAATCGCGTATGAGGTTGTTCAGGACACAAACAGATGAATTTGACAACATTATTGGACATTCAAGATTCCTCTTCAAAAATGGAGTGGATAGGTGGGTTTTCACCTTATTCTGAGACAGTGTCCAAACTTTCATTCTTTTGACATCAAATTAGCCCAAATCTCGTCGGTGGCCGTTCAGGATCCAAACAGATGAATTTGACAACATAATTGGCCATCCTAGAATCCTCATGAAAAATGGAGTGGATAGGTGGGTTTTCAGGTCATTCCGACACAGTCACCAAAATTTCATTCTTTTCTCCTCAAATTAGCCCAAATCGTGAATGTGGTCGTTCTGGTCACAAACAGATGAATTTGACAACATTATTGGACATTCTAGAATCCTCTTCAAAAATGGAGGGGATAGGTGGGTGTTCACCCCATTCCAAGATAGTGTCATACTTTCATACTTTTGACCTCAAATTTAGTCCAAATCATGTATGAGGCTGTTCAGGACACAAACAGATGAATTTGACAACATTATTGGACATTCTATAATCCTCTTCAAAAATGGAGTGCATAGTTGGGTTTTCTCCCCATTCCGAGACAGTGTCCAAACTTTCATTCTTTTGACTTCAAATTAGGCCAAATTACATTCGTGGCCGTTCAGGACCCAAACAGATGAATTTGACAACATTATTATTGGACATTCAAGAATCCTCTCCAAAAATGGAGTGGATAGGTGGGTTTTCACCCCATTCCGAGACAGTGACCAAACTTTCATTCTTTTGACCTCAAATTAGCCCAAAAAGCGAATGTGGTGGTTCAGGACCCAAACAGATCAATTTGACAAAATTATTAGCCATCCTAGAATCCCCATGAAAAATGGAGTGGATAGGTGGGTTTTCACCGTATTCCGAGACAGTGTCCAAACTTTCTTTCTTTTCACCTCAAATTAGCCCAAATCACGTATGTGGCCGTTCAGGACCCAAACAGATGAATTTGACAATATTATTAGACATTCTAGAATCCCCTTGAAAAAAGGATTGGATAGGTGGGTTTTCACCCAATTCCGAGACATTGTCTAAACTTTCATTCTTTTCACCTCAAATTTAATCTAAATCGCGTATGAGGCTGTTCAGGACACAAACAGATGAATTTGACAACATTATTGGACATTCAAGATTCCTCTTCAAAAATGGAGTGGATAGGTGGGATTTCACCTTATTCTGAGACAGTGTCCAAACTTTCATTCTTTTGACATCAAATTAGCCCAAATCTCGTCGGTGGCCGTTCAGGATCCAAACAGTGAATTTGACAACATAATTGGCCATCCTAGAATCCTCATGAAAAATGGAGTGGATAGGTGGGTTTTCAGGTCATTCCGACACAGTCACCAAAATTTCATTCTTTTCACCTCAAATTAGCCCCAATCGCGAATGTGGCCGTTCAGGACACAAACAGATGAATTTGACAACATTATTGGACATTCTAGAATCCTCTTCAAAAATGGAGGGGATAGGTGTGTGTTCACCCCATTCCGAGATAGTGTCATACTTTGATTCTTTTGACCTCAAATTTAGTCCAAATCATGTATGAGGCTGTTCAGGAGACAAACAGATGAATTTGACAACATTATTAGACATTCTATAATCCTCTTCAAAAATGGAGTGGATAGGTGGGTTTTCACCCCATTCCGAGACAGTGTCCAAACTTTCATTCTTTTGACTTCAAATTAGGCCAAATCGCGTTCGTGGCCGTTCAGGACGTAAACAGATGAATTTGACAACATCATTGGACATACTAGAATCCTCTTCAAAAATGGTGTGGTTAGTTGGGTTTTCATTCGATTCCGAGACAGTGTCCAAACTTTGATTCTTTTGACCTCAAAATTTGTCCAAATCGCGTATGTGGCTGTTCAGGACACAAACAGATGAATTTGGCAACATTATTGGACATTCTATAATCCTTTTCAAAAATGGAGTGGATAGGTGGGTTTTCACCCCATTCCGAGACAGTGTCCAAACTTTCATTGTTTTGACCTCAAATTAGGCCAAATCACGTTCGTGGCCGTTCAGGACCCAAACAGATGAATTTGACAACATTATTATTGGACATTCTAGAAACCTCTTCAAAAATGGAGTGGATAGTTGGGTTTTCATTTGATTCCGAGACATTATCCAAACTTTCATTCTTTTGACCTCAAAATTAGTCCAAATCGCGTATGTGGCTGTTCAGGACACAAACTGATGAATTTGTCAACATTATTGGACATCCTAGAAACCTCATCAAAAATGGAGTGGATAGGTGGGTTTTCACCCCATTCCGAGACAGTGTCCAAACTTTCATTCTTTTGACCTCAAATTAGGCCAAATCGCGTTCGTGGCCGTTCATGACCCAAACAAATGAATTTGACAACATTATTAATGGACATTCTAGAAACCTCTTCAAAAATGGAGTGGATAGGTGGGTTTTCACCCCATTCCGAGACATTGTCCAAACTTTCATTCTTTTGAGCTCAAATTAGACTAAATTGTGTTCGTGGCCGTTTAGGACACAAAGAGATGACTTTGACAACATTGTTGGACATTCTAGAATCCTCTTCAAAAATGGAGTGGATAGGTGGGTTTTCATTCCATCCCGAAATAGTGTCCAAACTTTCATTCTTTTAACCTCAAAATTAGTCCAAATAGCGTATGTTTAGGACACAAACAGATGAATTTGACAACATTATTGGACATTCTAGAATCCTCTTCAAAAATGGAGGGGATAGGTGGGTGTTCACCCCATTCCGAGATAGTGTCATACTTTCATACATTTGACCTCAAATTTAGTCTAAATCATGTATGAGGCTGTTGAGGACACAAACAGATGAATTTGACAACATTATTGGACATTCTAGAATCCTCTTCAAAAATGGAGGGGATAGGTGGGTGTTCACCCCATTCCGAGATAGTGTCATACTTTCATACATTTGACCTCAAATTTAGTCCAAATCATGTATGAGGCTGTTGAGGACACAAACAGATGAATTTGACAACATTATTGGACATTCTAGAATCCTCTTCAAAAATGGAGGGGATAGGTGGGTGTTCACCCCATTCCGAGATAGTGTCATACTTTCATACTTTTGACCTCAAATTTAGTCCAAATCATGTATGAGGCTGTTCAGGACACAAACAGATGAATTTGACAACATTATTGGACATTCTATAATCCTCTTCAAAAATGGAGTGCATAGTTGGGTTTTCACCCCATTCCGAGACAGTGTCCAAACTTTCATTGTTTTGACTTCAAATTAGGCCAAATCGCGTTCGTGGCAGTTCAGGACACAAACAGATGAATTTGACAAGATTATTGGACCTTCTAGAATCCTCTTCAAAAATGGAGGGTATAGGTGGGTGTTCACCCCATTCCGAGATAGTGTCTATACTTTCATTCTTTTGACCTCAAATTTAGTCCAAATCATGTAGGAGGCTGTTCAGGACACAAACAGATGAATTTGACAACATTATTCGATATTCTATAATCCTCTTCAAAAATGGAGTGGCTAGGTGTGTTTCAACCCCATTCCGAGACAGTGTCCAAACTTTCATTATTTTGACTTCAAATTAGGCCAAATCGCGTTCGTGGCCGTTCAGGACCCAAACAGATGAATTTGACAAGATTATTGGACATTCTAGAATCCCCTTCAAAAATGGAGGGGATAGGTGGGTGTTCACCCCATTCCGAGATAGTGTCCATACTTTCATTCTTTTGACCTCAAATTTAGTCCAAATCATGTATGAGGCCGTTCAGGAACCAAACAGATGAATTTGACAACATTATTATTGGACATTCTAGAAACCTCTTCAAAAATGGAGTGGCTAGGTGTGTTTTCACCCCATTCCGTGACAGTGTCCAAACTTTCTTTCTTTTGACCTCAAATTAGACCAAATAGCGTTCGTGGCTGTTCAGGACCCAAACAGATGAATTTGACAAGATTATTGGACATTCTAGAATCCTCTTCAAAAATGATGGGGATAGGTGGGTGTTCACCCCATTCCGAGATAGTGTCCATACTTTCATTCTTTTGACCTCAAATTTAGTCCAAATCACGTATGAGGCGGTTCAGGACACAAACAGATGAATTTGACAACATTATTGGACATTCTATAATCCGCTTCAAAAATGGAGTGGCTAGGTGTGTTTTCACCCCATTCTGAGACAGTGTCTAAACTTTCATTCTTTTGACTTCAAATTAGGCCAAATCGCATTCGTGGCCGTTCAGGTCCCAAACAGATGAATTTGACAAGATTATTGGACATTCTAGAATCCTCTTCAAAAATGGAGGGGATAGGTGGGTGTTCACCCGATTCTGAGATAGTGTCCATACTTTCATTCTTCTAACCTTAAATTTAGTCCAAATCACGTATGAGGCGGTTCAGGACACAAACAGATGAATTTGACAACATTATTGGACATTCTATAATCCTCCTCAAAAATGGAGTGGATAGGTGGGTTTTCACCTCATTCCGAGACAGTATCCAAACTTTCATTCTTTTGACTTCAAATTAGACCAAATAGCGTTCGTGGCCGTGCAGGACCCAAACAGATGAATTTGACAACATCATTGGACATTCTAGAATCTTCTTCAAAAATGGAGTGGATAGGTGGGTTTTCATTCCATTCTGAGACAGTGTCCAAACTTTCATTCTTTTGACCTCAAAATTAGTCCAAATCGCGGATGTGGCTGTTCAGGACACAAACAGATGAATTTCATAACAGTATTGGCCATCCTAGAATCCTCTTCAAAAATGGAGTGGATAGGTGGGTTTTCACCCCTTTCCGAGACAGTGTCCAAACTTTCATTCTTTTGACTTCAAATTAGGCCAAATCCCGTTCGTGGCCGTTCAGGACCCAAACCGATGAATTTGACAACATTAATATTGTACATTCTAGAAACCTCTTCAAAAATGGAGTGGATAGGTGGGTTTTCACCCCATTCCGAGACATTGTCCAAACTTTCATTCTTTTGACCTCAAATTAGACCAAATAGCGTTCGTGGCCGTTCAGGAGACAAACAGATGAATTTGACAACATTCTTGGAAATTCTAGAATCCTCTTCAAAAATGGAGTGGATAGGTGGGGTTTCATTCCATTCCGAAATAGTGTCCAAACTTTCATTCTTTTGACCTCAAAATTAGTCCAAATAGCGTATGTGGCTGTTCAGGACACAAACAGATGAATTTGACAAGATTATTGGACATTCTAGAATCCTCTTCAAAAATGGAGGGGATAGGTGGGTGTTCACCCCATTCCGAGATAGTCTCCATACTTTGATTCTTTTGACCTCAAATTTAGTCCAAATCATGTATGAGGCCGTTCAGGAACCAAACAGATGAATTTGACAACATTATTATTGGACATTCTAGAAACCTCTTCAAAAATGGAGTGGATAGGTGGGTTTTAACCCCATTCCGAGACAATGTCCAAACTTTCTTTCTTTTGACCTCAAATTAGACCAAATAGCGTTCGTGGCTGTTCAGGACCCAAACAGATGAATTTGACAAGATTATTGGACATTCTAGAATCCTCTTCAAAAATGATGGGGATAGGTGGGTGTTCACCCCATTCCGAGATAGTGTCCATACTTTCATTCTTTTGACCTCAAATTTAGTCCAAATCACGTATGAGGCGGTTCAGGACACAAACAGATGAATTTGACAACATTATTGGACATTCTATAATCCGCTTCAAAAATGGAGTGGCTAGGTGTGTTTTCACCCCATTCTGAGACAGTGTCTAAACTTTCATTCTTTTGACTTCAAATTAGGCCAAATCGCATTCGTGGCCGTTCAGGTCCCAAACAGATGAATTTGACAAGATTATTGGACATTCTAGAATCCTCTTCAAAAATGGAGGGGATAGGTGGGTGTTCACCCGATTCTGAGATAGTGTCCATACTTTCATTCTTCTAACCTTAAATTTAGTCCAAATCACGTATGAGGCGGTTCAGGACACAAACAGATGAATTTGACAACATTATTGGACATTCTATAATCCTCCTCAAAAATGGAGTGGATAGGTGGGTTTTCACCTCATTCCGAGACAGTATCCAAACTTTCATTCTTTTGACTTCAAATTAGACCAAATAGCGTTCGTGGCCGTGCAGGACCCAAACAGATGAATTTGACAACATCATTGGACATTCTAGAATCTTCTTCAAAAATGGAGTGGATAGGTGGGTTTTCATTCCATTCTGAGACAGTGTCCAAACTTTCATTCTTTTGACCTCAAAATTAGTCCAAATCGCGGATGTGGCTGTTCAGGACACAAACAGATGAATTTCATAACAGTATTGGCCATCCTAGAATCCTCTTCAAAAATGGAGTGGATAGGTGGGTTTTCACCCCTTTCCGAGACAGTGTCCAAACTTTCATTCTTTTGACTTCAAATTAGGCCAAATCCCGTTCGTGGCCGTTCAGGACCCAAACCGATGAATTTGACAACATTAATATTGTACATTCTAGAAACCTCTTCAAAAATGGAGTGGATAGGTGGGTTTTCACCCCATTCCGAGACATTGTCCAAACTTTCATTCTTTTGACCTCAAATTAGACCAAATAGCGTTCGTGGCCGTTCAGGAGACAAACAGATGAATTTGACAACATTCTTGGAAATTCTAGAATCCTCTTCAAAAATGGAGTGGATAGGTGGGGTTTCATTCCATTCCGAAATAGTGTCCAAACTTTCATTCTTTTGACCTCAAAATTAGTCCAAATAGCGTATGTGGCTGTTCAGGACACAAACAGATGAATTTGACAAGATTATTGGACATTCTAGAATCCTCTTCAAAAATGGAGGGGATAGGTGGGTGTTCACCCCATTCCGAGATAGTCTCCATACTTTGATTCTTTTGACCTCAAATTTAGTCCAAATCATGTATGAGGCTGTTCAGGACACAAACAGATGAATTTGACAACATTATTTGACATTCTATAATCCTCTTCAAAAATGGAGGGGATAGGTGGCTTTTCACCTCATTCTGAGACAGTGTCCAAACTTTCATTCTTTTGACCTCAAAATTAGTCCAAATCGCGGATGTGGCTGTTCAGGACACAAACAGATGAATTTCATAACAGTATTGGCCATCCTAGAATCCTCTTCAAAAATGGAGTGGATAGGTGGGTTTTCACCCCTTTCCGAGACAGTGTCCAAACTTTCATTCTTTTGACTTCAAATTAGGCCAAATCCCGTTCGTGGCCTTTCAGGACCCAAACCGATGAATTTGACAACATTAATATTGTACATTCTAGAAACCTCTTCAAAAATGGAGTGGATAGGTGGGTTTTCACCCCATTCCGAGACATTGTCCAAACTTTCATTCTTTTGACCTCAAATTAGACCAAATAGCGTTCGTGGCCGTTCAGGATACAAACAGATGAATTTGACAACATTCTTGGAAATTCTAGAATCCTCTTCAAAAATGGAGTGGATAGGTGGGGTTTCATTCCATTCCGAAATAGTGTCCAAACTTTCATTCTTTTGACCTCAAAATTAGTCCAAATAGCGTATGTGGCTGTTCAGGACACAAACAGATGAATTTGACAAGATTATTGGACATTCTAGAATCCTCTTCAAAAATGGAGGGGATAGGTGGGTGTTCACCCCATTCCGAGATAGTGTCCATACTTTGATTCTTTTGACCTCAAATTTAGTCCAAATCATGTATGAGGCTGTTCAGGACACAAACAGATGAATTTGACAACATTATTTGACATTCTATAATCCTCTTAAAAAATGGAGGGGATAGGTGGCTTTTCACCTCATTCCGAGACAGTGTCCAAACTTTCATTGTTTTGACTTCAAATTAGGCCAAATCGCGTTCGTGGCCGTTCAGGATACAAACAGATGAATTTGACAAGATTATTGGACATTCTAGAATCCTCTTCAAAAATGGAGGGGATAGGTGGGTGTTCACCCCATTCCGAGATAGTGTCCATACTTTCATTGTTTGGACCTCAAATTTAGTCCAAATCATGTATGAGGCCGTTCAGGAACCAAACAGATGAATTTGACAACATTATTATTGGACATTCTAGAAACCTCTTCAAAAATGGAGTGGATAGGTGGGTTTTAACCCCATTCCGAGACAATGTCCAAACTTTCTTTCTTTTGACCTCAAATTAGACCAAATAGCGTTCGTGGCCGTTCAGGACCCAAACAGATGAATTTGACAAGATTATTGGACATTCTAGAATCCTCTTCAAAAATGATGGGGATAGGTGGGTGTTCACCCCATTCCGAGATAGTGTCCATACTTTCATTCTTTTGACCTCAAATTTAGTCCAAATCATGTATGAGGATGTTCACGACACAAACAGATGAATTTGACAACATTATTCGATATTCTATAATCCGCTTCCAAAATGGAGTGGCTAGGTGTGTTTTCACCCCATTCCGAGACAGTGTCCTAACTTTCATTCTTTTGACTTCAAATTAGCCAAATCGCGTTCGTGGCCGTTCAGGACCCAAACAGATGAATTTGACAAGATTATTGGACATTCTAGAATCCTCTTCAAAAATGGAGGGGATAGGTGGGTGTTCACCCCATTCCGAGATAGTGTCCATACTTTCATTCTTTTGACCTCAAATTTAGTCCAAATCATGTATGAGGCCGTTCAGGAACCAAACAGATGAATTTGACAACATTATTATTGGACATTCTAGAAACCTCTTCAAAAATGGAGTGGATAGGTGGGTTTTAACCCCATTCCGAGATATTGTCCAAAATTTCTTTCTTTTGAACTCAAATTAGACCAAATAGCGTTCGTGGCCGTTCAGGACCCAAACAGATGAATTTGACAACATCATTGGACATTCTTGAATCCTCTTCAAAAATGGAGTGCATAGTTGGGTTTTCATTCTATTCCGAGACAGTGACCAAACTTTGATTCTTTTGACCTCAAAATTTGTCCAAATCGCGTATATGGCTGTCCAGGACACAAACTGATGAATTTGACAACATTATTCGACATTCTATAATTCTCTTAAAAAATGGAGTGGATAGGTGGATTTTCACCCCATTTCGAGATAGTGTCCAAACTTTCATTCTTTTGACCTCAAATTAAACCAAATCGCGTTCGTGGCCGTTTAGGACCCAAACAGATGAATTTGACAACATCATTGTACCTTCTAGAATCCTCTTCAAAAATGGAGTGGATAGGTGGGTTTTCATTCCATTCCGAGACAGTGTCCAAACTTTCATTATTTTGACCTCAAAATTAGTCCAAATCGCGGATGTGGCTGTTCAGGACACAAACAGATGAATTTGACAACATTATTGGCTATCCTAGAATCCTCTTCAAAAATGGAGTGGATAGGTGGCTTTTCACCCCATTCCGAGACATTGTCCAAACTTTCATTCTTTTGACCTCAAATTAGCCCAAATCGCGTTCGTGTCCGTTCAGGACCCAAACATATGAATTTGACAACATTATTGGACATTCTAGAAACCTCTTCAAAAATGGAGTGGATAGGTGGGTTTTCATTCCATTCCGAGTTAGTGTCCAAACTTTCATTCTTTTGACCTCCAATTTAGTCCAAATCGCGTATGAGGCTGTTCAGGACACAAACTTGTGAATTTGACAACATCATTGGCCATCCTAGAATCCTCATGAAAAATGGAGTAGATAGGTTGGTTTTCACCCCATTCCGAGACATTGTCCAAACTTTCATTCTTTTGACCTCAAATTAGACCAAATTGCGTTCGTGTCCGTTCAGGACCCAAACAGATGAATTTGACAACATTATTGGACATTCTAGAAACATCTTCAAAAATGGAGTCGATAGGTGGGTTTTCACCCCATTCCGAGACATTGTCCAAACTTTTATTCTTTTGACCTCAAATCAGACCAAATAGAATTCGTGTCCGTTCAGGACCCAAACAGATGAATTTGACAACATTATTGGACATTCTAGAAACCTCTTCAAAAATGGAGTGGATAGGCGGTTTTTCACCCCATTCCGAGACAGTGTCCAAACTTTCATTCTTTTCACCTCAAATTAGGCCAAATCGCGTTCGTGGCCGTTCAGGACCCAAACAGATGAATTTGACAACATTATTGGACATTCTATAATCCTCTTCAAAAATGGAGTGGATAGGTGGGTTTTCACCCCATTCTGAGACATTGTCCAAACTTTTATTCTTTTGACCTCAAATCAGACCAAATAGCATTCATGTCCGTTCAGGACCCAAACAGATGAATTTGACAACATTATTGGACATTCTAGAAACCTCTTCAAAAATGGAGTGGATAGGCGGTTTTTCACCCCATTCCGAGACAGTGTCCAAACTTTCATTCTTTTGATTTCAAATTTGGCCAAATCGCGTTCGTTCCCGTTCAGGACCCAAACAGATGAATTTGATAACATCATTGGACATTCTAGAATCCTCTTCAAAAATGGATTGGTTAGTTGGGTTTTCATTCTATTCCGAGACAGTGTCCAAACTTTCATTCTTTTGACTTCAAATTAGGCCAAATCGTTCGTGGCCGTTCAGGACCCAAACAGATGAATTTGACAACATCATTGGACATTCTAGAATCCTCTTCAAAAATGGAGTGCATAGTTGGGTTTCCATTCTATTCCGAGACACCGTCCAAACTTTCATTCTTTTGACCACAAATTAGTCCAAATCGCGTTCGTGCCCGTTCAGGACCCAAACATATGAATTTGACAACATTATTGGACATGCTAGAATCCTTTTCTAAAATGGAGTGGATAGGTGGGTTTTCACCCCATTCCGAGACAGTGTACAAACTTTCATTCTTTTGACCTCAAATTAGCAGAAATCGCGTTGGTGGCCATTCAGGACCCAAACAGATGAATTTGACAACATTATTGGACATTCTAGAATCCTCTTCAAAAATGGAGGGGATAGGTGCGTGTTCATTCCATTCCGAGACGGTATCCAATTTTCATTCTTTTGACCTCCAATTTAGTCCAAATCGCGTTCGTGGCCGTTCAGGACCCAAACTGATGAATTTGACAAGATTATTGGACATTCTAGAATCCTCTTCAAAAATGGAGGGGATAGGTGGGTGTTCACCCCATTCCGAGATCGTGTCCATACTTTCATTCTTTTGACCTCAAATTTAGTCCAAATCATGTATGAGGCTGTTCAGGACACAAACTGATGAATTTGACAACATTGTTCGACATTCTATAATCCTCTTCAAAAATGGAGTGGATAGGTGGGTTTTCACCGCATTCCGAGACATTGTCCAAACTTTCATTCTTTTGACTTCAAATTAGGCCAAATCGCGTTCATGGCCGTTCAGCACCCAAACAGATGAATTTGACAAGATGATTGGACATTCTAGAATCCTCTTCAAAAATGGAGGGGATAGGTGGGTGTTCACCCCAATCCGAGATAGTGTCCATACTTTCATTCTTTTGACCTCAAATTTAGTCCAAATCATGTATGACAACATCATTGGACATTCTAGAATCCTCTTCAAAAATGGAGTGGTTAGTTGGGTTTTCATTCTATTCTGAGAAGGTGTCCAAACTTGGATTCTTTTGAACTCAAAATTAGTCCAAATCGCGTATGTGGCTGTTCAAGACCCAAACAGATGAATTTGACAACATGATTGGATATTCTAAAATCCTATTCAAAATGGAGTGGTTAGTTGGGTTTTCATTCTACTCCGAGAAAGTGTCCAAACTTTCATTCTTTTGACTTCAAATTTGGCCAACTCGCGTTCGTGGCCGTTCAGGACCCAAACATATGAATTTGACAACATTATTGGACATGCTAGAATCCTTTTCTAAAATGGAGTGGATAGGGTTTTCACCCCATTCCGAGACAGTGTACAAACTTTCATTCTTTTGACCTCAAATTAGCAGAAATCGCGTTGGTGGCCATTCAGGACCCAAACAGATGAATTTGACAACATTATTGGACATTCTAGAATCCTCTTCAAAAATGGAGGGGATAGGTGCGTGTTCATTCCATTCCGAGACAGTATCCAATTTTCATTCTTTTGACCTCCAATTTAGTCCAAATCGCGTTCGTGGCCGTTCAGGACCCAAACTGATGAATTTGACAAGATTATTGGACATTGTAGAATCCTCTTCAAAAATGGAGGGGATAGGTGGGTGTTCACCCCATTCCGAGATCGTGTCCATACTTTCATTCTTTTGACCTCAAATTTAGTCCAAATCATGTATGAGGTTGTTCAGGACACAAACAGATGAATTTGACAACATTGTTCGACATTCTATAATCCTCTTCAAAAATGGAGTGGATAGGTGGGTTTTCACCGCATTCCGAGACAGTGTCCAAACTTTCATTCTTTTGACTTCAAATTAGGCCAAATCGCGTTCATGGCCGTTCAGGACCCAAACAGATGAATTTGACAAGATGATTGGACATTCTAGAATCCTCTTCAAAAATGGAGGGGATAGGTGGGTGTTCACCCCAATCCGAGATAGTGTCCATACTTTCATTCTTTTGACCTCAAATTTAGTCCAAATCATGTATGACAACATCATTGGACATTCTAGAATCCTCTTCAAAAATGGAGTGGTTAGTTGGGTTTTCATTCTATTCCGAGAAGGTGTCCAAACTTGGATTCTTTTGAACTCAAAATTAGTCCAAATCGCGTATGTGGCTGTTCAAGACCCAAACAGATGAATTTGACAACATCATTGGACATTCTAAAATCCTATTCAAAATGGAGTGGTTAGTTGGGTTTTCATTCTACTCCGAGAAAGTGTCCAAACTTTCATTCTTTTGACTTCAAATTTGGCCAACTCGCGTTCGTGGCCGTTCAGGACCCAAACAGATGAATTTGA
This sequence comes from Inga oerstediana, assembly GCA_963210345.1. Taxonomy (NCBI): domain Eukaryota; kingdom Viridiplantae; phylum Streptophyta; class Magnoliopsida; order Fabales; family Fabaceae; genus Inga; species Inga oerstediana. Next base: position 36,212,583 of record OY723408.1, on the reverse strand, counting down.
CAACATCATTGGACATTCTAGAATCCTCTTCAAAAAGGGAGTGGTTAGTTGGGTTTTCATTCTATTCCGAGACAGTGTCCAAACTTTGATTCTTTTGACCTCAAAATTAGTCCAAATCGCGTATGTGGCTGTTCAGGACACAAACAGATGAATTTGACAACATTATTCGACATTCTATAATCCTCTTCAAAAATGGAGTGGATAGCTGGGTTTTCACCCCATTCCGAGACAGTATCCAAAATTTCATTCTTTTGACTTCAAATTTGGCCAAATCGCGTTCGTGGCCGTTCAGGACCTAAACAGATGAATTTGACAACATCATTAGACATTCTAGAATCCTCTTCAAAAATGGAGTGGTTAGTTGGGTTTTCATTCTATTCCGAGACAGTGTCCAAACTTTGATTCTTTTGACCTCAAAATTAGTCCAAATCGCGTATGTGGCTGTTCAGGACACAAACAGATGAATTTGACAACATTATTCGACATTCTATAATCCTCTTCAAAAATGGAGTGGATAGGTGGGTTTTCACCCCATTCCGAGACATTGTCCAAACTTTCATTCTTTTGACCTAAAATTAGCCCAAATCGCGCTCGTGGTCATTCAGGACGCAAACAGATGAATTTGACAACATTATTGGACATTCTAGAATCCTCTTCAAAAGTGGAGTAGATAGTTGGGTTTTCACCCCATTCCGAGACACCGTCAAAACTTTCATTCTTTTGACCACAAATTAGTCCAAATCGCGTTCGTGCCCGTTCAGGACCCAAACATATGAATTTGACAACATTATTGGACATGCTAGAATCCTCTTCTAAAATGGAGTGGATAGGGTTTTCACCCCATTCCGAGACAGTGTCCAAACTTTCATTCTTTTGACCTCAAATTAGCAGAAATCGAGTTGGTGGCCGTTCAGGACCCAAACAGATGAATTTGACAACATTATTGGACATTCTAGAATCCTCTTCAAAAAAGGAGGGGATAGGTGCGTGTTCATTCCATTTCGAGACAGTATCCAATTTTCATTCTTTTGACCTCCAATTTAGTCCAAATCGCGTTCGTGGCCGTTCAGGACCCAAACTGATGAATTTGACAAGATTATTGGACATTGTAGAATCCTCTTCAAAAATGGAGGGGATAGGTGGGTGTTCACCCCATTCCGAGATAGTGTCCATACTTTCATTCTTTTGACCTCAAATTTAGTCCAAATCATGTATGAGGCTGTTCAGGACACAAACAGATGAATTTGACAACATTGTTCGACTTTCTATAATCCACTTCAAAAATGGAGTGGATAGGTGGGTTTTCACCTCATTCCGAGACAGTGTCCAAACTTTCATTCTTTTGAGTTCAAATTAGGCCAAATCGCGTTCGTGGCCGTTCAGGACCGAAACAGATGAATTTGACAAGATGATTGGACATTCTAGAATCCTCTTCAAAAATGGAGGGGATAGGTGGGTGTTCACCCCAATCCGAGATAGTGTCCATACTTTCATTCTTTTGACCTCAAATTTAGTCCAAATCATGTATGACAACATCATTGGACATTCTAGAATCCTCTTCAAAAATGGAGTGGTTAGTTGGGTTTTCATTCTATTCCGAGAAGGTGTCCAAACTTGGATTCTTTTGAACTCAAAATTAGTCCAAATAGCGTATGTGGCTGTTCAAGACCCAAACAGATGAATTTGACAACATCATTGGACAATCTAAAATCCTCTTCAAAAATGGAGTGGTTAGTTGGGTTTTCATTCTACTCCGAGAAAGTGTCCAAACTTTCATTCTTTTGACTTCAAATTAGGCCAACTCGCGTTCGTGGCCGTTCAGGACCCAAACAGATGAATTTGACAACATCATTGGACATTCTAGAATCCTCTTCAAAAAAGGAGGGGATAGGTGCGTGTTCATTCCATTTCGAGACAGTATCCAATTTTCATTCTTTTGACCTCCAATTTAGTCCAAATCGCGTTCGTGGCCGTTCAGGACCCAAACTGATGAATTTGACAAGATTATTGGACATTGTAGAATCCTCTTCAAAAATGGAGGGGATAGGTGGGTGTTCATCCCATTCCGAGATAGTGTCCATACTTTCATTCTTTTGACCTCAAATTTAGTCCAAATCATGTATGAGGCTGTTCAGGACACAAACAGATGAATTTGACAACATTGTTCGACTTTCTATAATCCACTTCAAAAATGGAGTGGATAGGTGGGTTTTCACCTCATTCCGAGACAGTGTCCAAACTTTCATTCTTTTGAGTTCAAATTAGGCCAAATCGCGTTCGTGGCCGTTCAGGACCGAAACAGATGAATTTGACAAGATGATTGGACATTCTAGAATCCTCTTCAAAAATGGAGGGGATAGGTGGGTGTTCACCCCAATCCGAGATAGTGTCCATACTTTCATTCTTTTGACCTCAAATTTAGTCCAAATCATGTATGACAACATCATTGGACATTCTAGAATCCTCTTCAAAAATGGAGTGGTTAGTTGGGTTTTCATTCTATTCCGAGAAGGTGTCCAAACTTGGATTCTTTTGAACTCAAAATTAGTCCAAATAGCGTATGTGGCTGTTCAAGACCCAAACAGATGAATTTGACAACATCATTGGACATTCTAAAATCCTCTTCAAAAATGGAGTGGTTAGTTGGGTTTTCATTCTACTCCGAGAAAGTGTCCAAACTTTCATTCTTTTGACTTCAAATTAGGCCAACTCGCGTTCGTGGCCGTTCAGGACCCAAACAGATGAATTTGACAACATCATTGGACATTCTAGAATCCTCTTCAAAAATGGAGTGGTTAGTTGGGTTTTCATTCTATTCCGAGACAGTGTCCAAACTTTGATTCTTTTGACCTCAAAATTAGTCCAAATCGCGTATGTGGCTGTTCAGGACACAAACAGATGAATTTGACAACATTATTCGACATTCTATAATCCTCTTCAAAAATGGAGGGGATAGGTGGGTGTTCACCCCATTCTGAGACAGTGTCCAAACTTTCATTCTTTTGACTTCAAATTAGGCCAAATCGCGTTCGTGGCCGTTCAGGACCCAAACAGATGAATTTGACAACATCATTGGACATTCTAGAATCCTCTTCAAAATTGGAGTGCATAGTTGGGTTTTCATTCTATTCCGAGACAGTGTCCAAACTTTGATTCTTTTGACCTCAAAATTAGTCCAAATCGCGTATGTGGCTGTTCAGGACACAAACAGATGAATTTGACAACATTATTCGACATTCTATAATCCTCTTCAAAAATGGAGTGGATAGGTGGGTTTTCACCCCATTCCGAGACAGTGTCCAAACTTTCATTCTTTTAACCTCAAATTAGCCCAAATCGCGCTCGTGGCTGTTCAGGACCCAAACAGATGAATTTGACAACATTATGGGACATTTTTGAATCCTCTTCAAAAATGGAGTGGATAGGTGGGTTTTCACCCCATTCCGAGACAGTGTCCAAACTTTCATTCTTTTGACTTCAAATTAGGCCAAATCGCGTTCGTGGCCGTTCAGGACCCAAACAGATGAATTTGACAACATTATTGGACATTCTAGAATCCTCTTCAAAAATGGAGTGCATAGTTGGGTTTTCATTCTATTCCGAGACAGTGTCCAAACTTTGATTCTTTTGACCTCAAAATTAGTCCAAATCGCGTATGTGGCTGTTCAGGACACAAACAGATGAATTTGACAACATTATTCGACATTCTATAATCCTCTTCAAAAATGGAGTGGATAGGTGGGTTTTCACCCCATTCCGAGACAGTGTCCAAACTTTCATTCTTTTGACCTCAAATTAGCCCAAATCGCGCTCGTGGCTGTTCAGGACCCAAACAGATGAATTTGACAACATTATTGGACATTTTTGAATCCTCTTCAAAAATGGAGTGGATAGGTGGGTTTTCACCCCATTCCGAGACAGTGTCCAAACTGTCATTCTTTTGACTTCAAATTTGGCCAAATCGCGTTCGTGGCCGTTCAGGACCCAAACAGATGAATTTGACAACATCATTGGACTTTCTAGAATCCTCTTCAAAAATGGAGTAGTTAGTTAGCTTTTCATTCTATTCCGAGACAGTGTCCAAACTTTCATTCTTTTAACTTCAAATTAGGCCAAATCGCGTTCGTGGCTGTTGAGGACCCAAACAGATGAATTTGACAACATCATTGGACATTCTAGAATCCTCTTCAAAAATGGAGTGCATAGTTGGGTTTTCATTCTATTCCGAGACAGTGTCCAAACTTTGATTCTTTTGACCTCAAAATTAGTCCAAATCGCGTATATGGCTGTTCATGACACAAACAGATGAATTTGACAACATTATTCGACATTCTATAATCCTCTTCAAAAATGGAGTGGATAGGTGGGTTTTCACCCCATTCCGAGACAGTGTCCAAACTTTCATTCTTTTGACCTCAAATTAGCCCAAATCGCGCTCGTGGCTGTTCAGGACCCAAACAGATGAATTTGACAACATTATTGGACATTTTTGAATCCTCTTCAAAAATGGAGTGGATAGGTGGGTTTTCACCCCATTCCGAGACAGTGTCCAAACTGTCATTCTTTTGACTTCAAATTTGGCCAAATCGCGTTCGTGGCCGTTCAGGACCCAAACAGATGAATTTGACAACGTCATTGGACTTTCTAGAATCCTCTTCAAAAATGGAGTAGTTAGTTAGCTTTTCATTCTATTCCGAGACAGTGTCCAAACTTTCATTCTTTTAACTTCAAATTAGGCCAAATCGCGTTCGTGGCTGTTGAGGACCCAAACAGATGAATTTGACAACATCATTGGACATTCTAGAATCCTCTTCAAAAATGGAGTGCATAGTTGGGTTTTCATTCTATTCCGAGACAGTGTCCAAACTTTGATTCTTTTGAGCTCAAAATTAGTCCAAATCGCGTATATGGCTGTTCATGACACAAACAGATGAATTTGACAACATTATTCGACATTCTATAATCCTCTTCAAAAATGGAGTGGATAGGTGGGTTTTTACCCCATTCCGAGACAGTGTCCAAACTTTCATTCTTTTGACCTCAAATTAGCCCAAATCGCGCTTGTGGCCGTTCAGGACCCAAACAGATGAATTTGACAACATTATTGGACATTCTAGAATCCTCTTCAAAAGTGGAGTGGATAGTTGGGTTTTCACCCCATTCTGAGACACCGTCCAAACTTTCATTCTTTCGACCACAAATTAGTCCAAATCGCGTTCGTGCCCGTTCAGGACCCAAACATATGAATTTGACAACATCATTGGACATGCTAGAATCCTCTTCTAAAATGGAGTGGATAGGGTTTTCACCCCATTCCGAGACAGTGTCCAAACTTTCATTCTTTTGACTTCAAATTTGGCCAAATCGCGTTCGTGGCCGTTCAGGACCTAAACAGATGAATTTGACAACATCATTAGACATTCTAGAATCCTCTTCAAAAATGGAGTGGTTAGTTGGGTTTTTATTCTATTCCGAGACAGTGTACAAACTTTGATTCTTTTGACCTCAAAATTTGTCCAAATCGCGTATGTGGCTGTTCAGGACACAAACAGATGAATTTGACAACATTATTCGACATTCTATAATCCTCTTCAAAAATGGAGTGGATAGGTGGGTTTTCACCCCATTCCGAGACAGTGTCCAAACTTTCATTCTTTCGACCACAAATTAGTCCAAATCGCGTTCGTGCCCGTTCAGGACCCAAACATATGAATTTGACAACATCATTGGACATGCTAGAATCCTCTTCTAAAATGGAGTGGATAGGGTTTTCACCCCATTCCGAGACAGTGTCCAAACTTTCATTCTTTTGACTTCAAATTTGGCCAAATCGCGTTCGTGGCTGTTGAGGACCCAAACAGATGAATTTGACAACATCATTGGACATTCTAGAATCCTCTTCAAAAATGGAGTGCATAGTTGGGTTTTCATTCTATTCCGAGACAGTGTCCAAACTTTGATTCTTTTGACCTCAAAATTTGTCCAAATCGCGTATGTGGCTGTTCAGGACACAAACAGATGAATTTGACAACATTATTCGACATTCTATAATCCTCTTCAAAAATGGAGTGGATAGGTGGGTTTTCACCCCATTCCGAGACAGTGTCCAAACTTTCATTCTTTTGACTTCAAATTTGGCCAAATCGCGTTCGTGGCCGTTCAGGACCCAAACAGATGAATTTGATAAGATTATTGGACATTCTAGAATCCTCTTCAAAAATGGAGGGGATAGGTGGGTGTTCACCCCATTCCGAGAAAGTGTCCATACTTTCATTCTTTTGACTTCAAATTTGGCCAAATCGCGTTCGTGGCCGTTCAGGACCCAAACAGATGAATTTGACAACATCATTGGACATTCTAGAATCCTCTTCAAAAATGGAGTGGTTAGTTAGGTTTTCATTCTATTCCGAGACAGTGTCCAAACTTTCATTCTTTTGACTTCAAATTAGGCCAAATCGCGTTTGTGGCCGTTCAGGACCCAAACAGATGAATTTGAAAAAATCATTGGACATTCTAGAATCCCCTTCATAAATGGAGTGCATATTTGGGTTTTCATTCTATTCCGAGACAGTGTCCAAACTTTGATTCTTTTGACCTCAAAATTAGTCCAAATCGCGTATGTGGCTGTTCAGGACACAAACAGATGAATTTGACAACATTATTCGACATTCTATAATCCTCTTCAAAAATGGAGTGGATAGGTGGGTTTTCACCCCATTCCGAGACAGTGTCCAAATTTCATTCTTTTGACCTCAAATTAGCCCAAATCGCGCTCGTGGCCGTTCAGGACCCAAACAGATGAATTTGACAACATTATATGACATTCTAGAATCCTCTTCAAAAGTGGAGTGGATAGTTGGGTTTTCACCCCATTCTGAGACACCGTCCAAACTTTCATTCTTTTGACCACAAATTAGTCCAAATCGCGTTCGTGCCCGTTCAGGACCCAAACATATGAATTTGACAACATTATTGGACATGCTAGAATCCTCTTCTAAAATGGAGTGGATAGGGTTTTCACCCCATTCCGAGACAGTGTCCAAACTTTCATTCTTTTGACCTCAAATTAGCAGAAATCGCATTGGTGGCCGTTTAGGACCCAAACAGATGAATTTGACAACATTATTGGACATTCTAGAATCCTCTTCAAAAATGGAGGGGATAGGTGCCTGTTCATTCCATTCCGAGACAGTATCCAAACTTTCATTCTTTTGACCTCCAATTTAGTCCAAATCGCGTTCGTGGCCGTTCAGGAGCCAAACAGATGAATTTGACAACATCATTGGACATTTTAGAATCCTCTTCAAAAATAGAGTGGATAGGTTGGTTTTCAGGCCATTCCGAGATAGTGTCCAAACTTTCATTCTTTTGACCTCCAATTTAGTGCAAATCGCGTATGAGGCTGTTCAGGACACAAACTGATGATTTAGACAACATCATTGGCCATCCTAGAATCCTCATGATAAATGGAGTGGATAAGTTGGTTTTCAGCCCATTCTGAGACATTGTCCAAACTTTCATTCTTTTGACCTCAAATTAGATCAAATTGCGTTCGTGTCCGTTCAGGACCCAAACAGATGAATTTGACAAAATTATTGGACATTCTAGAAACCTCTTCAAAAATGGAGTGGATAGGTGGGTTTTCACCCCATTCCGAAATAGTGTCCAAACTTTCATTCTTTTGACCTCAAAATTAGTCCAAATCGCGTATGTGGCTTTTCAGGACACAAATAGATGAATTTGACAACATTATTGGACATTCTAGAATCCTCTTCAAAAATGGAGGGGATAGGTAGGTGTTTACCCGATTCTGAGATAGTGTCCATACTTTCATTCTTCTGACCTCAAATTTAGTCCAAATCACGTATGAAGCTATTCAGGACATAAACAGATGAATTTTACAATATTATTGGACATTCTATAATCCTCTTCAAAAATGGAGTGGATAGGTGGTTTTTCACCCCATTCCGAGACAGTGTCCAAACTTTCATTCTTTTGACCTCAAATTAGGACAAATCGCGTTCATGACCGTTCAGGACCCAAACAGATGAATTTGACAACATTATTGGACATTCTAGAATCCTCTTCAAAAATGGAGTGGATAGGGTGGTTTTCAGGCCATTCCGAGATAGTGTCCAAATTTTCATTCTTTTGACCTCAAATTTAGTCCAAATCGCGTATGAGGCTGTTCAGGACACAAACAGATGAATTTGACAACATTGTTGGACATTCTAGAATCCTCTTCAAAAATAGAGTGGATAGGTGGGTTTTCATTCCATTCCAAGACAGTGTCCAAACTTTCATTCTTTTGATCTCAAAATTTGTCCAAATCGCGTATGTGGCTGTTCAGGACACAAACAGATGAATTTGACAACATTATTGGCCATCCTAGAATCCTCTTCAAAATTGGAGTGGATAGGTGGCTTTTCACCTCGTTCCGAGACATTGTCCAAACTTTCATTCTTTTGACCTCAAATTAGCCCAAATAGCGTTCGTGTCCGTTCAGGACACAAACAGATGAATTTGACAACATTATTGGACATTCTAGAAACCTCTTCAAAAATGGAGTGGATAGGTTGGTTTTCACCTCATTCCGAGACATTGTCCAAACTTTCATTGTTTTAACCTCAAATTAGACCAAATAGCGTTCGTGTTCGTTCAGGACACAAACAGATGAATTTGACAAAATTATTGGACATTCTAGAAAACTCTTCAAAAATGGAGTGGATAGGTGGGTTTTCACCCCATTCCTAAATAGTGTCCAAACTTTCATTCTTTTGACCTCAAAATTAGTCCAAATCGCGTATGTGGCTTTTCAGGACACAAATAGATGAATTTGACAAAATTATTGGACATTCTAGAAACCTCTTCAAAAATGGAGTGGATAGGTTGGTTTTCACCCCATTCTGAGACATTGTCCAAACTTTCATTCCTTTGACATAAAATAAGGCCAAATCGCGTTCGTGGCCGTTCAGAATCCAAACAGATGAATTTAACAACATCATTGGACATTCTAGAATCCTCTTCAAAAATGGAGTGGATAGGTTTGTTTTCAGGCCATTCCGAGACAGTGTCCAAACTTTCATTCTTTTGACCTCAAATTTAGTCCAAATCGCGTATGAGGCTGTTCAGGACACAAACAGATGAATTTGACAACATTGTTGGACATTCTAGAATCCTCTTCAAAAATGGAGTCGATAGGTGGGTTCTCATTCCATTCCAAGACAGTGTCCAAACTTTCATTCTTTTGACCTCAAAATTTGTCTGAATCGCGTATGTGGTTGTTCTGGACACAAACAGATGAATTTAACAACATTATTGGCCATCCTAGAATCCTCTTCAAAAATGGAGTGGATAGGTGGCTTTTCACCCCATTCCGAGACATTGTCCAAACTTTCATTCTTTTGACCTCAAATTAGCCCAAATAGCGTTCGTGTCCGTTCAGGACCCAAACAGATGAATTTGACAAAATTATTGGACATTCTAGAAACCTCTTCAAAAATGGAGTGGATAGGTGGGTTTTCACCCCATTCCGAATTAGTATTCAGACTTTCATTCTTTTGACCTCAAAATTAGTCCAAATCGCGTATGTGACTTTTCAAGACACAAATAGATGAA